>CM076580.1:1607793526-1608997982 GCA_034641835.2 Pinus albicaulis
TCTGAGATATGGGCTTCTTCCCTATTTCTCTTATCCTTTTTATATTTAGGACAATCTGTTTTATAATTCCCAAGTTCATCACATCCAAACAATCCTGCTTTGTCCATATTATTATAAGGACCAAACTTACAAAATCTTCCTTTAGTTCTTGATGTGGCTGCAAAGGCTTGATTCCCTTCACTTGATCCTATAAAACCTTTGGCTCTCAATCTTGTTTCATCTATTTTACAGAGAGACCATAAATCATGGAATGGTGTGGCTTCTTTCTTCTCGTATAAACTTGAAATTAAGTTTCCTCATTCTTCTAGCAGAAAATTCAGCATCACTGTAGTCATCTTAGTGTCAGATATTACTTCTCCCAGTTCCTATAGTTGATCTTAGAGAGATTGCTTCTCCTACAGTACTCATAGAGAATATCTCCACCAATTTCTCATATATTCCTTTTCATGATTCTATATTTGATACATCAGAGATGAGATAGTCTTTTATGGATTCCGTAAGAATCCTTTGGGCTCTTATATCTCTCTTCATGTATTTGGCATGACTTCATTGTCCTTTTCTTCCATGCAGGAAAGTCTGAAACCCTAACCAGTCTGTTTCTTTCTTTGCAAATAAGACATTTTAATATATTCATATGAAGTCATAAAGATACTTACTTTATTATATTCTTTTATTATTCTATCATCTTCCTTGTTTATAATGATGTAAATGATGGCAAGAACTCCCTATTATATTGATTTCAATGTAGGTGATCTTGAATCCTTGATGATCAAGGATTACTTCAAAATGAAGATGTCTTCAATAGTGTTGGGTGGTGCTTAGTGATGTTTCTTCCAACAATGTATTCAATATCAAGAATCTTTGATGTCAAATATTACCTCCTCAATATATGTATTCTTTGAGTAAGTTTGAAAGGCTTCTTGAGATGGCTTGAGGATTTCCTTGCAAACTGACTTGACTTTTCAATGTATAATTTGAGTGTTGCTTTGATGCTTTATAGAAAAATTAATTTTGATCCTTGAGTCTCTTCTTATCAAATAGCCCTTTGTCTTTTACACCTTAGCTCTGATTCCATGTTGATAATTTGGATGGTTGGAGATAAATTCAAATTCTCTTCTTGATAATTTCTTGTGAGCTTACTTGAGTTACTTAATTTTTATCTTCTTTATCTTATTTAATATTTCATCAAAGTACACGAGACACACAAATTAGGCTCCTAGAGCCAAGGAAAACCCTCTCCCTCTTGGAGAGGAAAACCCACGATAAATTCTTATTATAGATCTTCAAATGACAAGTACCATGACCAAGACTTAGACCCTTGACCTATGAATGCCTCCAAGACATTTTCATTGCTTCATTATTTGCCTCTAATGCTCATCTTTCATTTCTGCACCAACTTGCACTGATCTGCACCAATGTTAGAGAACTCGGTCTCTAACTTTATCTTCCTTTTTTATAAAAACATTTTCTTCTTCTTTGTTATTCTTTGAGACATATTACCATCCTCGTGAATATTGAATATAGGAAGGTGAATCTCTAATTTACCTTCCTTCTATTATGATATTTGGCCGCACTTCAGTTCTGCAATTACTAATTCAGAAAGGATCCTTACTGTTCACTGTTTGTTCCGCATTCATCATGCTAACATATTACTTAAGACAAATCCACATTCATTATTTCTTTATTCACACACACACACAGATATATATATATATATATATAGAGAGAGAGAGAGAGAGAGAGAGTTCTTATGATACATCACCTTCAATGTATAGTTGTAGTGTTCTCATATAGAGACCATGTTCAAGTCCCCATAATTCTGCATTGTACACACTATAAAAACTTCAGGAAAATCCGCATTTTATACTCTGTCATAACTTCAGGAAATACGCATTGTATAATCTGTAACCACTTCAAGAAATCTATTTTTCACTTAGAGAATCCGCAGTATGCTTCAAGTAGTCTGCACTTCTACCTCCGAGAGATCCGCGGAAAACTTGGTGTGTAATAGCCGCAGATATTGTGTATACAAAGTGGCAGTCTCCTCGTCTTTAGGCAAACCATTCATTACCTTTTAGGCTGACTTGACTATGAGTATGAAGGTCAGATTTATCATTTATTTCTAGTGTTGATATAAAGACTATTTCAAGCCATTCTTCCACAACTTCTAGGAAAAGTTCTTGGAGCATTCAATGAGGATTAGGTTCTTCATATACATGACACTAAAAACACTTATAAACAGAATACAAACCCTAAATAGATATCAAGAAGAAGTCAATTAACCTAAGATAAAATCTTTCTCATGAAACCCATGAAGCAAGTACAACAAATATATATTTATTATCTTTTTCTTCTTCTTTACATAAAATACATAATACATAGTCAATATGAAGCCCAACCTAGCTACACTTTTCAACAATCATTTCATGAAAAGGCCGGATATCTCAACTAAGCCATGCATAGTAATTGAGAAATTTAAAGGGATATCAAATTAAGAAAATGTGTGCATCTGATATTGCATGACAAATTCTAGCTAGAGTTATTAAGATGTAAAAGGATAAGAAATTACAATCAATATACTTGAACCTTCATAGATTAATGAAGAAAACACTTGCATGGCGAAGAAGAAACAAAAAAATGAATGGCCTCACCCATCACTTATATATTATTTTATTATATTATTATAATTATGAAAATACAAAATCAGGAAAAATTCAACATTAATTGTAAAATTTATTAGGAATAGAAGAGTCATGAGGAAATTGAAAATTTATGGGAAGGTGAAAGGTCACTTCCCCATTTCTGTAAATATACCCTCATGCCTCATTTGCAGAGGAAATTTTAGCACTTGAGTAGTGCTAGCATTTATAGAGTTGTTTATGCTCAGGGAAATTAAAACACTATGTTCTTGGTAGATTTTAGGCTTAGTGGTGTTAAGACTATAGTTTCGTTCTTAAAGATGATATGAGTTGCCCTCATTCCACTCTTGGATTTTGATGGGATGTAAGATCCCAAATCGCTACATAATCAACAAATCTATAATATTTAGTGTTATAAATGAAATATTGTGAATCCAAACATAAAACACAAGGGATCTAAAGATATGCAACCTTTATTTATATTATTAACTGGAGAAAATAGCACATGCCCATACAAAAATATTGGAGCCCCTGTAATGGCATGCACGACTGCTCATCAAAAGAGAAAACAAACATTGAAGCACAATCATGGACCCTGAATGAATCCACCAAACAAATCACACCTACGAGGTTTTCATCCCTGGGATCAAACTAGAACTGGCCACGCAAAGTTATCATGAAAACATAATAATATAGATAAACTAGAGATTCCCCCACTAATAGGCTCTTATCCCCTTTTATAGTTTTGATGGAATCTCTAGAAACCTTATTTTATTATTTTCCCTTGAAAATTGAAGAAAAATACCATGGTAAATACCACGGTTAATACCATGGGAAGATTTCGTCCACTTTGAACATATCAAGAAAAGAGAATATTCCAAATCCTTACACCCAAACATTGCTTTCCCTCAAGAAATATAATTCTATCCACAGTAGAAGCATTTTTACATTGATACCATTATCCCATATAAGTAAGTGTGCTATCTCATGCTTCCATGTTGAATGATCCTGAACGGGTCCTCCGATACCTAGATCCGAGAAAATCCTGCCATCACTAGATCCACCTAGATCTCAATGCCACCTAAATCCTGGGACTTCTGGGTTATGATACCACTTCAATCCTCCATCACTGCCTTTGTTGATGTGAAATTATTGTATTAGTTTTGTTGTGCTAAGTTTCTTTAAGTTTTAAAAACATGTCAATGATTGGTTCATTAGTTTGCATAAGGATTAAGGAGTTTTTCCATGATTTACATATGATTTTTAGTGAATTAGAAGCATAAATAACACTGAACAACAGTGTAAAATAGAGAAATAAGTCACCACATTAAATTTACACAACAAGCATGATGAAACAGTCCACCCGTCCTGGGCTACATCTTTTGGTCTAGCTCCCAATGGCTCGTCCATCATTCATTATGCTCAAAATTTTGTGCTATAATGGTTGTTTTCTCTACACCAATGGCTCCAGAATGCTCCAATTAGTCAAAACTGACTCTTCATTCACTCAGAATGGTCGAAAATTGAGTCTCCTACTCTTTTGCCCAGTATCTCCTAGGAAAACTCCACTAAAAGTGGAGAACTCCAGTTAACTGGAGCAAAATCTGGGCTATCCACCAATTTTGGTGCGCCCCTAACCTTTCCATTGAATTAACCGCATGATAAATGCTACGATTGGGCAGTGGCCACATGCGCACCCCCAAACCGTTAGTTGTCGGGCAGTTAGCAGAACTCAAGCTAGAGACTGCGGTTAATGGTTTGAATCATGGTTTATTCACATCGGGTTAGCCTGACCGTGCGGAGGAGTTGGCATCAACGGTTAGCATGTGACATATGTTGTGGGGACCACTGGCGATTTAGGACCGCCGGTAGTTCCCAACCCCTAAATTTAATTACAATACAACATAAATATAAGTCGACACCTCATATGGTTAAGAAACTTGTGCATCATGGATGGTAAATAGTTATGCGTGCCTAAAGGGAGGTCAGGGGGTTCAGCCCTGCTACCTCACACAAAATTTTACTATGCAGTTTTAGGGCCACGTGGCACCCTATAATTGGCTCATTCAACCCCGTACCACGAATATAAAATCGACACTTTTCATCTAGCGATTGGTCTAGTGGAAGGAATATTTTGAGGAATATTCCCTTTTTTTTTACTGCGCATCCACTTTGTTGACTGTGCTTTCTAGTCAAACCTGGTTAAACTGTCATAATTTTACCTGTTTGGCATTTCGATCATAACACAATATCTTCCTCATACGACATCGGTTTTTCGAACCATTCGTGGTGCCAGAATCAGGAAGACGAGATCTAGACAAAAATCCTGGTTTCAACCCAATCCTATAACTTTTAATTTTGAGAAAAATTTATGAACTCATGATCATTCCTCCCCATTGGGAAGATTTTGGACCCCAAAAGACTTGATTACCTGTTCAATATATGAGGGTACAACTCCCTCACCTTTCCAATCTCCATCCATTTTTCCTTGCTTGGTTTAGTGCTTTTGAGCCCAACTCGAAGGTATTCTACACTTCCCCTCTTTAATGCTCTTGTTCTCCTGTCAAGAATGGTATCTTCTTTGAGCTCATCCAGAAATTCTGACGAGAAATATTTAATAGAAGGTAGTTGAACATCACTTCCTTGATCATCGATAAAAGGAGGCTCACACAAGCGTAAGTTTTCAACATTAGCAACTGAATACATTTGCATGTAAGAAGGCAAGTCAAGTTGGAATGCATTGTTACCATCTTTTTTATGATCTTGAAAGGATCAAGCGAATGGTCTTGAGCTTTTTACCTTCCCCTTGCATCCTTTCTTTGCTAATGTGCAACCATACCTCATCTCCCTCTTGAAACATGTGATCAACCCGGTGTTTTTCATGCCTCTCTTTGTATTTTCTTTGACTTTTCTCAAGTTGTTCTTGAACTTGTTGATGTATCATCTGAATTTTCTAAATGAACTTTCGAGCCTTATCAATATCGCTATGGCCATCAACTGCAACATCCTTCCCAAAGATGAAGTCTAATGGAAATTTTGGAAAGTACCTGGCGATTTTGGAAATTACCCAAAGCATATTTCAAAAGGTGAGGTTTGTGTTGAAGAGTGATTTGCCCAGTTATAAGCATGATGAATATAATGCAGTTGTTCATCCCACAACTTAGGATGTTTGCTACAATATCCTCTCAATAGATACATAATTATTCTGTTCACCACTTTAGTTTGTCCATCTGTTTGTGGATGAAAAGCGGCACTCTTTTTCAATTTTTTTTCCATCATTCTCCATATATTTGACCAAAAACTCCCAATGAACCTATAATCCATGTCACTAACAATAGAAGTGGGCAATCCAAAATGAACCCAAACATTTTGAAAATAAAGTTCAATAGTTTTTTCAGCAGTAATAGTTTTCTTACATGGCATAAGTATAGACATTTTACTTAATCTATCCACAACTACAAAAAGATAATCATGTTGCTTTCTTGACATAGGTATACCTCCAACAAAGTCCATGGAGACGCTCTCCCATGGTCTTGATGGTACCGGTAGTGGCGTGCACAATCCAAGCTTCCTTTTTCTAGGCTTACTTGTTGACCACATAGAACAACCTCTTATAAAATGTGACACACTATCTATAATGTGAGGCCAATAACAATACCTCTATACATGCGCCACTATTTTTCTTACCCCAAAGTGTCCAACAATAAGAGAAAAATGAGCTTCTCTCCTGACACTTACCCTCTCTCTATGTGGAATACATAGCTTGCCCAAATGAAACAAAAAATTGTTATGCATGTGATAATCTTTTTCTTCAACTTGATTCCCTTCACTCAAACTAGCATACACATCTTGGAAATCAATCTCATGTGCATATTGTTCTATGTAACTCTCATGTACAACAGAATCATTTTTTAGTAAAGTAGAAGCACTAATGATTGGTCTTGAAAGCATATCTACAAATTTATTGAATATACCCTTTTTGTACCTTATAACCAAGTGAAATTGTTGAATAAATCCCATCCACCTGAAATGTCTTGATTGCTGCAATTTTGTTTGTGACTGCAAGTACTATAATGGTTGGTGATCGGTGTGTACAATAGTCTCTTTACCCATAAAGTAGTGTTTCCACTTCTTGACACATTGTACCAATGCATATAGTTCTTTGTCATATGTAGGATAATTAGTCACAACACCATTAAAAGTTTCTAAATGAAAGGCGATAGGCTTACCATGCTGCAAAAGGACTACGCCCATGAAATAGTCACTAGCATCGGTTTGTATCTCGAATGGTTGTCTCAAATTTGGTAATGCAAGGACTAGAGCTGAACTAATCTTGTCTTTTAAAGCTTTGAAATCTTGCTATTTTTTGCCTCCCCATTGAAATCCTTGCTTCACACTTGTCACTACATGCATAGGAGCTACGATGGAAGAATAGTTAGCAATAAAATTCCTCCAATATTGAGCTGCACCTAAGAAACTTCTTACCTCGATAATTGTTTTGGGTGTGGACCAATTCACAATGGCCTCCACTTTAGAAGGATCAATCCTCAATTCTCCTCCTCCTACAAAATTTCCCAAATAGACCAAAGAAGTCTTTCCAAACTCACATTTTGACATCTTAAGAAAAAATTTATCTTTCTTCAAAATATCAAGCACTCTATTCACATGCAAGACATGATCTTCTCTTGTTTTGCTGAAAATCAAATGTCATATAAGTACACAATAAAAAATTCATCAAGAAATGGTCGCAAAAAATTATCCATAACTCGCATGAAATTTTCTGGTGGATTACATAAACCAAAAGGCATAACTAGCCACTCAAAGAGTCTTTGTTTGGTTTTGAATGCAGTTTTCCATATATCACTTTATGCAATCCTTACTTGATGATATCCACTTCGTAAATCTAACTTAGTGAAAAACTTTGCTTCTTTCAGCTGATCAAGAAAATCATCTATTCTTGGGAGTGGGTAATGATTTTTTACAGTAAATTTTTTCAAAGCTCAAAAATCTACATGCACCACGTCCCATATTTCTTTGGTATCAAGACTATGGGTGAACCGCATGACGAGGTGCTTGGCCTTATGATTCCTTTATCCAACAGATCTTTTATTTGCCTCTTTATTTTAGCATTCGCCATTATCGACATGCGATACATACTGATGTTTGGAAGAGGACAATCCTACTGCAACTGAATTCCATGTTGAATTTCCCTTTTTGGAGGCAATCTTGTTGGCTCCTGAAACATCTCATGATGCCCATTAACCACATCATATAATTATGATTTCAACTTAGGATCACATCCTACAATATATTCATGATTAATATCAGCTTTGGGCTTAATCATAAGAATAACAAAATTCTTACTTGAATTTACCAGCTCCTTTACATGTCCAGCATATACCAAAGCAATGTTTGTCTTCTTGCGATGTGCTTTCACAATGAACTCCTTGCCATCTTTGAATAAATGATACTTTTTCTCATGGTGATAGAAGATAACTTTCCTGTCATATAATTAAGGACTCCCTAATACAATACCAGTTATGTCAAGCGGAACCACATCTAATTCAACTGTGTCAAAAAAGCTTGCAATGATTGCAAACCTCAATATACATTTCTCTGAAACCTATAGATTTGCATCCTTACAAATCCAACCCAATTGATATGGTTTTGGATATGTTATGGTCTCAAGGTTAGGTTTTTTGACCAAATATTCAGAGATTAAATTTTCTTGTGACCCACTTTCAAATAGTGTGTCAATCTTGGTATGCTTGGATATGACCCTCACATGAAACAGGTTTATTATTTCTTCTTCATTTGGAGTATTTATGTGACAGTTTGATGTATTGGTACTGGGTTTAGTTTCAAATTATTATCCCTTCATGTTCTTCAATCCCATGGTTGTAATTTTAGTTTCATCACATGAATTAGATCCTAAATAATGTTGAGTTGTAACAATTGTTTTATGTTTCCCTTTGTTATTGGGTTTCTTTGGCCTCAATTCAGGATGTAATTTCCAACAATGAGTTTCATCATGGCCTTCTTTTGAACAATGTTTACAAGTCACTTTTTCTCCCTCTTTATTAATAGATGCATTCATTTTTTTTTACCTTTTGAGGTCTTTTCCCTGGCTTTACCCTTAAAAGGTTTCTTCCTACCCTCTTCAGAAATGTTCATCCCTCTAGGTTCTAGATGTGTGGCCTGAACACAAAATTCATCTAGACTGGTGGGGTTAAACATGAGAATAGTATGTTTTAGGTAGCTATGTAAGCCTCCTATGTACTTTAGCAAAGTGTCTTAGCTCTGCAAATCCACCCCTAATAAAATATCTCTTCTCCTAAATTCTTGGGTGTATTCTTGCACATTTTGTCCCTTTAACTGCCTAAAGTTATGCTAGTTCATGATGGATTTCTGCATATGAGCTAATGGATAAAACTGTTGTTTAATAGTAGAAATAAATTATAACCATGATAGAATAATCTTACCATGTTTCTTGATTTCCTCCTTTGTCTTGGCTTCCTACCAAACAAGCGCTACATCTTCCATTCTCAAAGAAGTTAATTGAATTTTGGTATCATCATCTTAAACGTTCTGTATTATTAAATAGACCTCCAATTTTTGAATCCAATTATCTAGCTTGTTTGCATTTACTTCACCATTAAAATTGGAAATTTGAGCTTAACATCAAGTTTTAATAAAGGAGATTTACCAGTGCTCTTGGACTTGTGTGGTTGATGTACTGAAGAAGAAGTAGAAGATGATGATGATGATGATAATGAGGGTGGAGATGGTGGTTCTCCATTGCCTCCATTGCCTCCATTTCCCTTCTTTTAATTATCTTCATCATGTTGGCCTCCTGAAGATCCTTGTCCTTCCTTTTGGAGTTTACATCCTTCTCCTTCTAGTCTATCATTCCTTTCTTGGTAAAGAATTCTAACCATCTCAGTCATGTCAATAAATGTTTTCCTGAACACTCTTTCTTCCTCCTTAGGGTCAACTTCTTCATGAATTTCTCCTTCCCCATGAGGCATTCTTAATGGATCTTCTGCTTCTTTAGGAGGTGAACTAGGTGGTGGAGATTGTGGCAATCTTGCTCTCCTTGCTTTGGCTCCTTTTGAGACCTTCCTACTTCCACCAGTTTTCCTTCTCCCCTTTTGAGCTTGAGCCTTGTAAGCATTTAAAACTTTCAAATAGTTAAACAATTCTTTGCACTAAACAACACCGGGAAAAAATCTAGCTCTGATACCAAATTGATCTGAAATTAATGTATTAGTTTTGCTATGCTAAGTGTCTTTCAGTTTTAAAAACATGTGCATAATTGGTTCATTAGTTTGCATAAGGATTAAGGAGTTTTTCCATGATTTAAAGATGATTTTTAGTGAATTAGAAGCATAAAACAAGCATAAATAAAACTGAAAAATAGTATAAAAGAGAGAAATAAGACACCACATGAAATTTACACAACAGGCACGATGAATCAGTTCACCCCTCCTAGGCTACATCTGTTGGTCTAGCTCCCAATGGCTTGCCCATCTTTCATTATGCTATATTACATGTAGTTACAATGCTCTAATGGTTGTTTTATATACACCAATGGCTCCAGAATGCTCCAATTAGTCAAAAATAACTCTTCATTCACTCAGAATGGTCGAAAATTGAGTCTCCTACTCTTTTTCCTAGTATCTCCTAGGAAAACTCCACTAAAAGCAGAGAACTCTAGTTAACTAGAGCTAAATCTGGGTTTTCTGCCAATTTTGGCGCACCCCTAACCTTTCTGCTGAATTACCCACATGATAAATGCTATGGTTGGGTGGTGGCCACATGCGCACTGCCAAACCATTAGCTCTCGAGCGGTTAGCGGAACTCAAGCTAGAGACTATGGTGAATGGTTTGAATCATTGTTGATTCCCGTCAGGTTAGGGTGACCGCGTGGAGGAGTTGGCATCAATGGTTAGCATGTGACATATGTTGTGGGGATCGCTAGCGAGTTGGGATAGCTGGCGGTTCCCAACCCCCAAATGTAATTAAAATACAACATAAATATAATCCAACACCTCATATGGTTAAGAAACTTGTGTAGCACGAATGGTAAATGATTATGCATGCCCGGAGGGAGGTCAGGGGGTCGAGCCCTGCTGCCTCACACAAAATTTTACTATGTAGTTTCAGGGCCACGTGGCGGCCTTAGGGTTGGCCACATAACACCTTATAATTGGCTCATCCAACCCTGTACCAAAAATACAAAATCGACACTTGTCATCCAGCGATTGGTCTGGTGGAAGGAATATTATCTTTTTTTCTGACTGTGCATCCCAGTCAAACCTGGTCAAACTGTCGTAATTTTACCTGTTTGGAATTTCGATCAGAATGCAATATCTTCCTCATACGACATCGGTTTTCGAACCGTTCGTGGTACCAGAATCATGAAGATGAGATCTATGCAACCATCCTAGTTTCAACCCAATCATGTAACTTTGAATTTTGAGCAAAATTTATGAACTCCTGATCATTTGCCTAAGGGCCCCTGCTATGATATGCCATTGGATAAGAGCATCCTCCTAATAATCATCCCATCAATAGAGTACCAACTCTTAATCTCTCGGCAATACATGTCATGGGAAAGATGAATACCTGCACATGGAACAAATATACCTTGCTTTTTTTTCTCGATGCCCCACTCATGTTGCTCCACCCAATAACTCAACATGATCCATTTGGATAACTCTTCCCTTCTCCCCCCGCTGTATAAAGGCATAAGCGTTGTTTCTTATAATGCATAAGCGTTGTTTCTTATCTAGCAGGGAGTAGACTGAGTAGTGTTCAAGAAGATAATGATCACATCTTCAGCAAAGGAATCATGAGAAACTTTGGCGACAAGCTATCAAAGTATGGCAAAAGTCAATATTGTTAAATTGAAAAATATTAGGAGAGAATTTGAAAGTCTCCAGATGAGGGAGACAGAGGACATCGATTCTTTCATGAATCGGGTCATGTTTGTAGTAAATCAGTTAAAAATTTATGGTGAAGACATTAAAAATCAAACAGTGATTGAGAAGGTCCCTAGATCCTTGTCTACCAAGTTTGATGTTGTGGTAGCAGCCATAGAAGAAGCCAAGGATTTTGAAAAATGGACAGTTGATTAGTTTATGGGATCACTTCTATCGCATGAGGCAAGGATAGACATAAATAAGGATTCCACTTTAGAAACTTCCTTCAAAAGTCAAGTTTATATTTCAAGAGGTCGAGGCAGAGGTTGATCGAGAGGCAGAGGATGAGGTGGAAGTTATGGTGGTCAGAGAGATGGCCGAGAAGAGCATGAACATCAAAATGGAAATAGCAGCAGCAAAATATTTCACAATAATCAAAGTTTTGACAAATCAAAGATGAAATGTTACTATTGCAATAAATTTGGTCACTATGCTCGTGATTGCAGGAAGAAGATAGTTGATCAAGGAAATTAAATAGATAATGTTAGTATAGATACTACTAACTCCATATTCCTAACATGCAACACCATGCATGAGCCATTTGATAAGGTGTGGCTATTAGACAGTGGTTGTAGTAACCACATGACAGGAAACGAGAATTTGGTTGCACATTTGGATCAATCGGTGAAGATAGAGGTAAAGTTGGGGACTAACACGACTGTGGATGTAGATGGAAAAGGAGTGATCAACATTTTGACCAAGTAGGGGGAGCCAAATACAATCTCAGAGGTATATTATATTCCTAGTCTCAAACACAATTTGATAAGTGTTGGTCAATTGACGCAGAAAGGATACAGAGTTACCTTTCAGGTGCAACAGTGTGTTATTTATGACAAAACCCCAAGAAAGTAGCTGATAGCAAAGGCGCAGATTATGAGGAACAAAATATTTCCTCTAATTATGAACTACAATGATCACGTTAGTTCTTTTACAGTTGCATGTTCTAATTATTACTAGTTATGGAACTTTCGATTTAGACACCTGCATTTTTTTTGTTTAATATTGTTGCAGCAGAAACATATGGTCAAAGGATTACCTCCCATCAAAGAACCTACTAGCACTTGTGAGTGTTGCATCTTGGCAAAGAAACATCGTGAAATTTTTCCAAAGGGAGTTTCATACAGAGAAAAGAAACCACTTGATTTGGTGCATACAGACTTGTGTGGACACATGAGGACATAGTCAATTGAAAGTTGTTACTTCCTTACTTTTATTGACAACTATAGCAAAAAGACTTGGGTTTACTTCTTGAAACAGAAGTCTGAAATCTTTGCAAAGTTCAAAAAGTTCAAAGCCTTATCAGACAACCAAAGTGATCGACAGATCAAGGTATTGAGATCATATCATGGTGGAGAATATGATTCAAAATCATTCCATGAGTATTGTAAACAACATGGAACCAGATACACATAGCAGCAGAACGGTGTAGCAGAGAGAAAAAACAGAACAACCATGAACATGACAAGGAGCATGTTGAAAGCAAGAAACTTGTCTAATGAGTATTGGGCAGAAGCAGTTGCAAATTTTGTTCATGTGTTGTTCATGTGATAAACAGATCTCCTACAAAGACCGTGATGAATAGAGTACAAAAAGAAGCATGGTCAAGTATGTCATGCAGTGTATCTCATTTCAAAGTTTTTGGATGTGTAGCCTATGCACATGTGCCTAAGTAAATAAGAGGAAAATTAGATGATCAAAGTGAAAAATGCATATTTACTGGTTATAGTGAGCAGTCAAAAGCTTACAAATTGTATAACCCTGTGACCAAGATGACAATAATTACTAAAGATGTTGTGTTCAAAGAACAAGAGTCATGGAATGGGGTTGTAGACAAACCAATCAATGCATAAGCACCATTGATGGAAGAGGATTATGTAGTAGAAAAGGAGCAACGAGAATAAGTAGATAAGACACCAAACAGAGTCGCACCAGTAAGGACTCCAAGATTTTCAGAGCAGCATGGTTCTTCAAGCAGATCAACGAACCAGAATTCTCCAAGCAGCCAATCAGGTAATGAATCAAGTAATGGTAATAAAAAGATAAGTTTAAAAGATATTTATGATGATTTGGATGTTAGTTCAAATTTTTCATTTTTGGCATTCCAACCTGCTTCATTTGAAAAATCAATCAGAGATGAAATTTGGGTGCAAGCCATGGATGAAGAGATTGATTCTATTAAAAAGAATGATACATGGGATTTGGTTAATTTACCAAATGATAAACACTTCATTGGTGTGAAGTGGGTGTACAAGACAAAGTTGAATGAGAAAGGTGAAATTGACAGATTTAAAGCAAGACTTGTAGCAAAAGGATTCTCGCAGCAACCGGGAATAGACTTTGGAGAAATATTTTCTCCGGTATTCAGATTGGATACTGTAAGAGCAGTTCTAGCGACAAAAGCTCAGAACAAGTGGAAATTATATCATATGGATGTCAAATCAGCCTTATTGAATGGATTTCTAGAAGAAGTAATTTATGTGTAAGAGCCTCTAGGATATGAAGTTGAAGGTAAAGAAGATAAATTTTATAGGTTGAAGAAAGCGCTCTATGGACTAAAGCAAGCACCTAGAGCATGGTATAGCAAAATCGACAGTTACATGATTAAGAATGGATTTTGCAGAAGCAACATTGAGCCTATCTTATACACAAAGGTAAATGAGCATGGACAGATTTTCATTGTTTACTTATATGTTGATGATATGATTTTTACAGATGATATTGAGCTAGATGAATTTAAAGCAGCCATGATGAAAGAATTTGAGATGACAGATCTTGGTCTCATGAAATATTTTCTTCGCAATAAAGTTGAGCAGTCTGAAAAATGAGTTTTTATTTGCCAAAATAAATATGGCAAAGATTTGTTGAAAAGATTCATGATGGATAATTGAAAACCTGTACCTACACCAGTTGCAACAAGTACAAAGTTAAGCAAGGATGATGAAGGATCAGATGTCAATCAAAAGATTGGTTGGAAACCTCATGTATCTCAGAGCTAGAAGACCAGATATTATGCAAGGAGTGAGTTTAATTTCCAAATTTATGGAGACTGCAAAAGACACACATTGGAGTGTTGAAAAAAAATTCTAAAATACATAGCAGGAACCAGAGTATGGCATGATGTATGCAAGTACAAAAAAGAAAGATTTTATTGGATACACAGATAGTGATTTTGCAGGCAACTTGGATGATTGAAAGAGCACATCCGATTATGTGTTTCATCTGATTATGTGTTTCATTATGTGATAGCATGGGCATCTAAGAAGCAGCCTATTGTGACATTATCATTAGTAGAAGCAGAATATGTAATAGCATGTCAAGCAGTATGGTTAAGAAGAGTATTTGATGGACTCAAGAAGAAACAACAAGGATCAACAACGATATACTGTGAAAACACTTTAGCGATTACTCTATCCAAGAATAATGTGTTTCATCAAAAGAACAAGCATATTGATACTAGATATCACTTTATTAGAGAACTTGTGAGCAGTGGAGAAGTTCACTTGAAGCCTTGTAAATACAGTGATCAATTGGCTGATATATTTACAAAGCCATTAGCAATAGATGTGTAAAGAAAAAACAAAATCATTTTGTGTCTTTCTACAATTTGAAATGACTCATTACTCATTTTCTCTCTTCTTAGAATATCAAATTGTTTATATTTAAGTCTATAGTTTTAATAATAAGTGGATAGTATTTAATCTTATGAAATATTTCATGAAATATTTGAAATAGAGTTTTGAGAATTTTAATTTATTAAATCTAAAAGTTTTGTGATTCATAATGTAGATAAATGTCTTTAAGATTAATCACATTTTTAAAATTTAATCTTTCTGACCAACTAATATATAACTAGTTCATCCTAAAAACAAGGAGAAAAAGTTAACCGTGAATTACTCATAGCCAAATCTCTAATCAACATCATATGGTTAGAATATAATATTGCCTCACTGCATTAAGAATGGTCTAGACCTTAAAACATTAAGGTAATGTTTTCAGTGGAAGCTAAATCAGCAGCTTTTACAAGTGAACCCATAGGGTTGCCACCATAGCTGGACAGATGGCCCAGCAATCTTAATATCTCTCATGCAAGGACCATAGACAGGTATCTGTATGCATGCAATCTACTTTTCATCGAATTGTCTCTATAATGCTTCACAGAAAGAACAGGCATCCTTCCCAGATTCATGTCCTCTGTAAGAGAACCCCTTACCTGTTTAAAACCTGCCAAGAAATTTTAGGCCACAGAAATTAGTGGTAGACTATTTTTTCTGCAATTTTCGTCTCTTCAGTGCTCTCTCCCTCTCAGCCTTTTCTTCTGCCTCAATTAATGCCAACTCCCTGTCATCTTCCTCCTTAGCAATTCTTTCACTTCTTCTCTCTTCAGCTAGTATTCTACTAAATCCAACCTCCATGTCACGGTCATCTTCATCATCCATATCACTATACTTATTTGGATTATACCCAAACATCTTTCTGATCATGCTACTAACATTGCCACCATCTTCAAGATCATAGTCATCATCTAAAGGCCTTCTCTTCTTGGGCCTATCATAGTCATCATCTAAAGGCCTCCTCTTCTTGGGCCGATCATAATGCGATTCACGAGATAAGGGGGCCTTTGCAGGCTTTATCTGAGACTTTGGCAATAGTTTCGGTGGCGGTCTTGGTGCTGGTTTGGGTGCAGGTTTGGGTGGAAGTTTTGTCTCCATCTTTTGCACTGGTTTGGACAACGACTTTGACATCACAGGAGACTTTCTTTGCTCCACCTGGAATGTTTGCGATGGAGCCTTTATAGGGACAGTCTTCTGCATATGTGTAGGCTGAGAGCCTGATAAACGCTGCTGACCCTTCCCAATTTTGCTAGCATTTAATAACGGTTCCTTTTTCTTAGTAGTATCTGAGTTTAGATACTTTACTCCATTACTCCCAGAAATTACAGTCTTTGTTCCGTTGCTCCCGGGTTGACACAGGGAACCATTGGCCTGAATAACAGAACGCCCTAATCCAGATCCCGGATTGCCAGCCTGATTCTTTGCATTAGACGATCCATTTAGATTGGGCTGCGGAGATATTGTTCGTGAACCAGGCTTGATAGACATTTGTCTAGAAGGTTTTACAATGCCTTTAAATTCCTTGGAAGAGGAGACTGGCTTACTGGATACTACAGGTTTCTTTAATGCCCCAACTGATTTTTTCCCAATTGGTTGTTTTTTCTGAGCATTATCTGGTATGGATTTCGTAATAGAATTAAGATTAGACGTGGACCCAGGAACAGGAATTTCAGCATTATCAGAAAAGAGGAAGGAATAGTCCCTGATTGCTTTTAAATGCTGTGCTTTTGTCTTGGTCTCATCAACAACCTTGCGTGGAGGTGGTCCTTTTGCTTCAAAGTTTGTATCCGATTCAGGTTCAGATATTCCTTTTGGGTCCTCCTTGGAAGCCTTAGCTGCAATACAATTAGCTTCATTCCTTGCACGTGTTTCTACAATAACTCTTCTGGCAACCACTATTTCAGAAGTGCCAAAGAAAGAACCATAGTCATCATTGTTTGAGGGCTTTTTCTTTGGATCATTTCCCAAAAAAATTTGATCAGAAAGTTTTTGCTTCAGATTTTGCCTCAATTTCTGCCGCTCAACTTCTTTCAATTTTTCTCTCCTCTCTAGATACTCCTGGCGTTCCCTCACTGCAACAGGATCTTCTTCTGGTTCTGACTTCTCGTACTGTCCTTCCTCCTGATCATCCTCCTCTTCATACTCTTCTCCCTCCTCTTCCATTTCTTCTGGTTCAACATCTTCATCTAAAATATTTGAATAATCTCTTCTGTTCCTATAGAAGTCCACTCTATCACGACCCGCCATATAGACTTTCCAAGTATTTTCACAGCTAGCTCAATCAAGTTTCCAAGCGTCAGATCGACACCCTTCGAAGATGAACAGAAATTTTTTCCCCAAAAAAACCCTCGATTTTTCTCAGTCGATGCAAACCCTCGTTCCTCCGTTCCTTCTGCCAGACACCACGAGCACTCTATGCGGAACACTATATATATAAGTTTTATTTTGCTAACGGGTTTATGTAATTTCGGGATTTTTCTTGAATGCAAACTAAAAACCCTAAATATTTTTAGAGGGCCGTCGGTCGCTCCTTGAACACATTTTCTAACGGGCGTTTTGCGATCAGGATTGAAAATTAAACCAATTAATAAATTTTCTCTAATAATACTAAATAATTTTCATATGTTATTTATAAAAAATAAAAATACTAAATTATTTTATTATTAATATTAAAATATATTTAAAGATTAAGAATAAAAATATTGGTTATTTGAATTATATATAATTTAACTATCAATATGGTAAAAAATCAAAAATATTATAAATTAACAAGGAGACTATTATAATAATAAGGAAGAAAGTTTAAGAATAAATTTAAATAAAACTAAAGAAATGTTAGGGGAATTTTAATAAAAATAAGGAAGAAATTAAGAAATAGAAAACTATAAGGGGAATAAAACAGACGAAAACTAAGAGCCCTAACTAAATAAGAATCTAAGCAACATGGGAAGGCATCACACTGAGAGAGCTAGAGTCCACCTCTTACTCAATTTCCAACCATCGTCCTTGTTGATATTCCTAGCGTGTCTCTCAATCTCAATAGTCTCTCTAAGTTTCCTATGGTGGAAATGATCAACCTTAGCAATGACCTTGGAGTCCTCTATATAGGCTTGGTGACACGATTTTTTCGCATATTCTGCTAGAGCCGAAGTGTGGGAATGATTGTGCCTAATGTCTGGCAACCCGACTTATCTTCTTGCTAAATTTTTAGCCAATAAGCTTTGACCTCTTGTTGGCCGGACTGATTCATTTGTCAAAGATTCAGCCTTGTTTATTAATGATTTGAACGGAATTATCATGGATCAGAATGATAGGCTTGTTAGTTTCGATGTGGTTTCTTTATTCCCCAAGATTCCTATCAACGGTGCTATTGATGTCATAAATCGCATCACTGATCCTGGTACAGCTCATCTTGTTAAGATCTGTGTCACCTCCACTTTCTTTTGCTTCTAAGGTGTAATATTTGAGCAAACTTGTGACATGGAAATGGGTTCTCCCTTATCCCCCGTTGTGGCTAATCTCTTCATGGAGGATCTTGAATCCAAGGCCCTCTCCTCCGTTTTGTACCAGCCTAATCTTTGGAAGTGATTTGTAGATGACACCTGTAGATGACACTTGTGTCATCTGATCTCATGGTCCTCCATCATCTTAATAGCCAGTCTAGCTCCATAAAGTTTACTATGGAATATGAAGTAGATGGTAGCTTACCTTTTCTTGACGTTCTTAACACAAGAAAAGATGATGGTTCTTTCTCCCATCAAGTCTAACGTAAGAAAACGCATACTGAGTAGTATCTACATGCAAGTTCACATCATTTCCCTGCTCAGAAGCAAGGTGTCCTTAGCACCTTGGCCACAAGAGCGTTTAAAATTTCGGATAGATTCCACCTTGATGAGAAGAAATCCCACCTCATAAGCATCTTCAATAAGAATGGTTATGAAAATTCCCAATGCCTCAGAGCTTTTCATAAAGCTAGAAAAGGTCCCAAAATCAAAAAAGATTCTAAAGATTGGAGTTCTGGAGTGCATCTCCCGTTCATTCAAGGAACCACTAATAAAATCGCCAGGGTCCTTAAGAAACATAATGTTTCCTCCACTTTCAAACCCCTTAGAACTATTTGAATCTCTTTAATATTTGTGAAGGACCCAATAAACCCTGAAGATGGTAAAGGTGTTTACATCATTCCTTGCTTATGTGGAACCCCTTACATTGGTGAAACTGGCTGATCCATTAATCAAAGAATTAGTGAACATGCAGCTGACCTCAAACATGGTAGATCTCACTCCTCTGCATTGGCAGAACATGCTGAGAAGACTAACCATCACATTTGCATTGAAGAAGCAAAAGTCATTGCTAGGATTGATCACTTTCATCATCATAAATTAAGGGAAGCCTTAGAAATTGAACAAAGGCTAGTGAATCTGAACATAGATGATGGTTGGAGCATTAGAAGGTGTTGCATGCCCGCCCTTTCCTCTTAGGTGTTTTTTTTAACTAAATAAGTAAATAATTATTTAATAGATTAATTATTTTATTTTATTTTTATTTTTTTAATATATATATATATATATATGTGTGTGTGTGTGTGTGTGTGTGTGTGTGTGTGTGTGTTTTATTTTTTCTAGAGCTTTGTTTTATTTATTTATCTATATACTCATATATATATATATATATATATATATATATATATATATAATTTAGCTATTTATTTATATATTTAGAAAAATAATAATAATAATAATAATAAATTAAAATTTTAATATTAACCTTATTTTTACTCCATTAATAAATAAAAATAATAATTTAAATTTCTCCTTACATAAATTTCCTAATTAATTTAGTTAAACTAGTTGTTATAACTGAGTTTGATTCTTTCTGCATCTATTTAAATCGTAAGCCTTTATCTGTGCTCTCATCCAGTCTTGATGATGAACCACAATAGTTGGTTCGATGTGATATTTAGCTAAAGATTTTTTCAAAATTTATAAATCACAGAAGCCATCCCTCAAATAATATGAGATGTATTATAAAGCGAACTTGTCCATGAATATTATAGATTTATATATATGTAATAATGTATATACTATTTTATATTTTTATGTCTATACATTAAATGCACTGAATAAGACAAAATCTTGAATGTAATCACCATAAAGAGATCACAACTCCAATAAAATCCTAAAATGTGTATTATGTTACATACTTTTAGCAAAAAAAATAAAGAAGATAAAACCCCAAACACTAAAGAAAAAATATTAATTGTTAGTGACTACCAACATTACATAAAACTAAATTAATTTAAATACATTCATATAAAAGATAAAACAATTAAACCAAAAACATACTCAAGAAAAAACCAAACAAAATCATTAAAAAAAAAAAAACTACATATTTACCACAAATATTTAAAAACATTAAACTAGCCAAAATATAAAACCCATAAAACAATGCAACAACAAAACCAAATAAAAAAATGACAAAACATGAATACTTCACAATGTTCAACACAAAACTCCAAAAAAAAATATTAAAAAAAATTAACTGAAAACAAAAAACAACACTCTCCCAAAACAAAACCAAAACAAACACACCTAAAAAAACACACACTAACAATAAACAAATTTAAAACATTGAATACCTTACATTTCAAAACATTCAATACCATACCTTTGAGTCATCTTAAATGGAACATGAAAAACCTATGAATAATTAGGTCGATAGGCCTTTTCTTATGAAACATTGTACTTTTGGTTTCGTCAACACTTCTCGTCTTCATCTGACATGTGTGCACAAATTCTCCATCTGACATGTGTGCACAATTTTTTAGGCGGCCTGCTCTCCACTTCCATCTTTGAGCACCATTTTTAGGCCGAAGTTTCAGGATTCAGTTTGAATTAATCTTTGAGCACCATTTTTAGGCCGAAGATTCAGGATTCAGTTTGAATTATTCATAGCGCACCATTTTTAGGCCCAAGTTCAAGGATATTTCTGGTAAGGATCGATCAACCAAAATGATCAATTATAATTTATTTTTATTTGTATGTTGAAACAAGTACATAGCCTGGATCAAAGCAAGGAGATGATGTTGACAGTCAATTTACACAGTGGAGTAAAGGAAATGAGACAGTCAATCCCGAGTTTCTTTTTAGTGCAATTTGTGCCAAGGTTCGGCAGTTTAGAGGATTGAGGCAGCAGGATAGCCATGAGTTGCTCAGATGTTTACTTGAAAACTTGGAGACTAAAGAATTAGTAAGTGTAAGAGACTCAAATTCCAGTAATTGTGGAGATGGAGAGGCAGCTGAGGGCAACATCGATGAATGCTCGAACCAGAGGAATAATGCAACTTTGGTGGATCTTGTGTTTCAAGGTCTGCTGTGTAGCACAATTTTTTGTTCAAAATGTGGTTACCATTCTGTGACATACGAGCCATTTTATGATTTGTCACTTTCCCTTCCAAGTAAACCAGAGGACATGAAAGTCTCATTGCCTAGCCAAAATGACCCATCATCTTCCAAAACCCAATTGAAGAATGATGAGGCCACTACTTCTAAATCTGTTTTTGGTTTTCTTGGTGGTTGTGAGTCTCCTCTTCCTTGTAAAACAATGGTTTCTGTTGTCGGTGATGGGGTTGAAGTAACGTGAAGAGACCCTTATTCACGTTATGATATTTGGCATCTTTTTTATAATGATGATGATGAAGCAGCAGCAGAAAGTTCTGTAGTTGAGGGGAAAAATATAGATGTTTGTGAATAAGAGAGCCATTTGTATGGTGGAAATGATGGAGATGATTTGTTTAAGGCTATGCCTGTAATTACTGAAACCTTGGAAGATACGAAGCCCGCAATTATTCCAATGTCTCTTGAAGGCTGCTTGGTGGAGTTCACGAGGACAGAAACCCTTAGAGGAGAAAATGGATGGAGATGTCCAAATTGTGCTTCTAAGCTTGTTAATGATTCTAATATTCTGGAAGATATGATAGCAAAGGGAGAGCAGAGTGAGGGATTTAATGGCAGGTTAAATGTAGAATCATTACGTGATTCTTGTCCACAGGGGGTTTCATGCACTGATGTAGAGATTCATTCCAACAAAAAAAAATTAAGAATTTTTGGAGTTGAGGAGAGGTTAGAAATTGATGGGGTCAATCATGATGAAAGTGTAGAAATTATATAACCTATGTGTTATATGTCTAATATTCTCCTGATCTCACACTATTTTAACTTCATGCAAAATATAGAATCTATTCCACCATTGATCATTTGCGGAAATTGAACAAGATTACAATGCACACATGAAACAATAAAAATTCACACATATGAACATAGTTGTTTAAAGGGAAAACCTGAAGCTGAAAACCCCAACTATTTGTATATAATATATGTCATAGAGATCATGTAACAATTCTCATACAAAGCTGATCATATCAAGCTCTCAGTACAATACAATTGCTACACACTAATCAGGCCCGACCTTGCAAATCCATGCACCGATCTTTGCCACCTGCTAGCCTGCCTCTACTATGCAATCCCTACTGAAGAATGGCTCTGAATGAAATAGAATCCACCAATATTGCACTATGAAATCCTCATTGGCATCTCCACTGAGTGTTAGATGCAATCAATGCATCACTATAGTCACAACTGATAGTCACACTTGCTCTTTCACCTATCTCTGCACTGGTCTCCACTGAAACTGCCATGCACTGTAGTTAACTGATGTATTATTCAGTTGATTAATGAGTTATTATTTAGTGAATTAATTAACTAATTAATTCACACCACTCTCACTAGTGTATCAATCAGTTAGACTAGATACAACTAGCTCAATTGAGTCTAACTGAGTTAAACTGAATACAACTCCACCAACTACTTTTCTAACTCCACCAAAATCTGTCACATGAGTTCTAACTGAAGTCCTCATGCATTAGCTCCAGTAAACCCTCAAGAATAGCGTACTTCCTTTTGTCAAGTGTTGTGCCAAATATGTGCACTTAACTAAAGTGCTCCAAGAGAATAAGATAATGTTTAGAGTCCAAATATTATTAAGAGCTAATAATATTCGGCATATCTATTTTTAGACTGGAAATCTAAAAATAGACTCCACCCAATATGTCTAAAAATAGAATTCCATCTATTTTTCCAACTTGACCAACCATCCACAAATAGCATCCTACAACTCATAGAATATTATCATCATGTCTAAAAATAGACTTTGTGCCAAAAATAGCTTGTCGGCCCACTTAGTGAAGGCGACTCTTTTCACTAAGCTCATCATCTTGTTGAATCTCAACACTCCCTCTCAACAAGATAGGGATTATCTGCCACCCCGATCCTGTCTCTATGGTATTCAGATTTTCTCCTGGTGAGCGCCTTCGTCAGAATATCTGCATCCTAATCCTCCGTAGGAATGTAAGAAAGCAACATGATCTTCTGCTGCACACAATCTCTGATATGATGGTACCAGATGTCAATATGTTTAGATATATCATGAAATATTGGATTAAATAAGAGTTTAATGCAACTCTGATTATCACAATATATCACAGTAGGATCTAAGTGAGAACCGAACAACCCGACCAGGATATTCCTAATCCATATAGCCTCGCATGCAGCCAAACTTGCTGCCATGTACTCAACCTCCGCTGAACTGAGTGCCATCAATATTTGTCTCCTATTGTACCAAGAAAATGTTGTAGACCTGATACTGAAAATCCCTCCAGATGTGCTCTTTCTGTCTGTTGGGTTTCATGCCCAATCTTCATCCTTGAAGCCATGCAGCTTCAACTCATCCGACTGTCTGTACCACAATCCATATCTAGATGTGCCCCTGAGATACCTCAGGACATGCTTGCCTACCTTCCAAAAGAGCTTGGTAGGCTTAACCATAGCTTGTGAAAGCTAGTTCACAGCATAGCATATGTTTGGTCGTGTATTGACTAAATACATGAGCGAACCAACCAACTGTCAATAAACAGTGGCATCCACTACCTCTACTGATGTAGCATCCTCTTTCCTCCAACCACCAGAAAGAGAAGTGACGATAGGCTTGCATACTTGGATGTGAAACTTCTCCAGTATCTCTTGGGCATACTTGCCTTGAGACACAAACAATCCACCCTTCCGCTGCCAAATTTCCAATCCCAAGAGATATTGAAGGAGGCCCAAGTCCTTCATCTCGAACTCCTTTGCAAGATCTGCCTCGCATGAGTGTATCAACAGTTCATCACCCGTTAGTATTAAATCATCTACATAAAGCACAATGATCAACAGATTACCCTCCACCAAAATCTGGTATAGATTTGGAACCGCCTCACTCTTGGCGAAACCAAGTCCAGTGAAATAACTGTCTATCCATGTGTACCAAGCACGAGGTGCTTGTTTCAGCCCATACAATGCTCTTTTGAGCCTGCACACATGTGACTCGCTGTTGAAGATTTCGAAACCTTCAGGCTGCTCAATGTACACCTCCTCCTCAATGACTCTGTTGAGGAACGCAGTCTTCACATCCATCTGATGAATGTGCCAACCCATCTGCGCTGAGAGAGCAAGGATGGTCCGTATGGAAGAATACCTTGCGACAGGTGCAAAGGTTTCTTCATAGTCGATCCCCTCGATCTATGAGAAGCCCCGGGCAACAAATTTTTCCTGGTACTTCTCGACGCTCCCATCAGAAGCTTGCTTCACTTTGTAGATCCATCTCGAACCTACCACTGATTTTCCTTCTAGCCTTGGGACAATCTCCCATGCACTATTTCTAACAATCTAATCATACTCTTCCACCATGGCATCTACCCATGCGGGACCCTCCACAGCTTCCTCGAAAGAGGATGGCTCCGTCACGATACACTTGCTCATCAGAGCCATGTATCCAGTAAATTGGTCAGGTGACTGTCTCTGTCTGCGTTGTGATGTAGGTGCTCCTACATTCTGCACTGCATCAAGATTCAGTCACTCAGCTTCTATAGTGCGCTTTCGCCCTCTGATGTTTGGCACTACATGAGTGGTTTCTTCCACTCCATGAACGTCCTCTTGTGGTTGATCCACATCGTGAGGCTCATCTTTAGGAACAAGTAGCTCCTCATCTACATGCAAGTGTAGCTCCCTCTCAAGCGACAACTTCATGGCTTTCTCCTTATGAAATTTGATATCCCATCGCACAACAGTCATCCGTCTGTCTGGAAAATACACACGATAATTGTGGGGTGTTTTTGTGTACCCCACAAATATCCCAACCTCTACGGTCGGCTCCAGCTTCTTCCTGGCATCCTTCATCACATGAATGTAAACAGGTGAGCCAAAAATCTTCAAATGAGAAATATCAGGCTTCTTACCAGAAAACGCCTCTTTGGGTGTACTCATGCCAAGTACTCTATGAAGACAACGGTTTTGCACATAAACCACAGTGTTGCATGCCTCAGCCCACAAGTGTATGGGAAGGCCCTAATCATGCAACATCGCCCGTGTAGCACCCACGATCGTTCTATTCTTTCTCTCCGCGACCCCATTCTGCTGTGGGTTATGAGGCGCTATGAGTTCTCTTCGAATTCCTTTTGTGCTGCAAAAGTCTTTGAATTTTCCAAAGATGTATTCACCACCATTATCACTCCTTAGAGCTTTCACCTGCTTCCCCGACTCTTTCTCAACCAGTGCCTTGAACTCACAGAACTTTGAGTATGTCTCGCTCTTGTTCTACATTAAGAAGATCCAGCACTTACAAGAAAATTCATCAACAAATATCACATAATACATGTGCTTTGTTGTTGAAGCAACTGAGAAAGTTCCACACACATCTGTGTGAATTCTCTCAAGGATCGTCGTGGCGCGACTATCCTTCTCATGAAAGGTGGTCTTCACATATTTTCCCAAAGTACATCCCTTGCACTAATCTGACTGTGCAAGTGTACCCTTGGGAAGCCCGGTAGAAATCTGCTGCAAAATTTTCAAAGCACCATGGTGAAGATGGCCCAATCTCCTGTGCCACAATTCGCCCTCATCCTGGCTCACCACTGCTTCTACTTTGCCTGCCATTGTTGTGCAGCCATCTACCTACAATTAATAAAGGTTCTTAACTCGAACCCCTATCCTCCTGGTTTGACCAGTTGTTTTACTACGCAGGAAGGCTTTTCCTTCGCTAAAAACAACACCATAACCCTTGTCTTCCAACTTCGCCACAGAGATCAGATTCTTCTTCAATCCCGGAACATGCATGACATCCTTCAATATGAAAGGTTTACCAGACTCCCTATCAAAGGAAATGGTCCCGATACCAGTCGCACTGTATCTACCATCATTGCCCATCTCGATGTGCACTCCAAGATCCTTTTCATCCATATCACTAAACAAATATTTGTCTCCAGTCATATGGAAAGATGCACCACTATCAAGAAACCACACTGATCCCATCACACTTGAAACCAAGCATGTGATCAGAGAAAAATCTAGCTCAAACTGCAAGGCTAAGGCCTCTTCGGCTGCAAATCCAGCAGCCTGCTTATTTTTCTTCTTCTATGGACAATTAGTGGCATAATGTCCATGTTGGTGACAATGAAAGCACTTCACCTTGGACAAGTCCTACTTCTTGCCTTTCACACCGAATTGAGAAGAATTTTTCTTCCCCTTCCCTTTCCTTGCTTTGGCAGCCAAAGCACAATTTTCTTCATCTTCATTCTTAGATGAAGATCCATCCCTGGTACCCCACCTTATCTCCTCCTGCACAAGATCCGACCAAAGGCACTCCCATCCTGGCAGTTTCTCCCGACCATTGACAGAGTCCTCGTAGTTATGCCAACTCTTCGGAAGCCCAAGGAGAGCCAAGCTCACCAAGTCTTCTTCATCAAAAGTAACCCCTACACTTCCCAGCTCATCCTTGCAGTGGAAGAACTTCGTGAGGTATTTTGGTATACTGTCGCCTTTCTCCATTTTTATTTTTCTGAGCTTGTCTTTAAGCGCCAACTTCCTCTAGTCGCTTCTGCTTTGGAATAAGTCTGTCAAAGCTTTCCACATTAAGAATGGAGTAGCTTTACCATGAAGTCTAGAAACTATGTGGTCCTTCACACCTTCCAATAGAATTCTTTGACACTTTACTATCTTTTTTTGCCATGTGTCAAGTGCGGCTACATCGCTAGAACCAGGCTTTCGAAAATCAACATCTATGAACTCCTTCAACCCATTATCATCCAGCACCACCTTCATCCTGTCCTTCCAAGCAATATAATTTGAGCTGCCATCAAGGGCATACTCCAATCGCAATCCTTTGAAAGACATTTCAATGAATGCTCAACTTCAACACCAAGAAAACACTGCAGCAAATTCGAATTCCACCAGCACAAAACTCAACTGCTTCAATAATTGTGATCTGCTCCAATGATCAACTACTCTAATACCATGTAGAAATTATATAACTTATGTGTTATATGTCTAAGATTCTCCTGATCTCACACTATTTTAACTTCATGAAAAATACAGAATCTATTCCACCATTGATCATTTGCGGAAATTGAACAAGATTACAATGCACACATGAAACAATAAAATTTCACACATATGAACACAGTTGTTTAACGAGAAAGCCTGAAGCTGAAAACCCCAACTATCTGTATATAATATATGTCATAGAGATCATGTAATAATCCTCATACAAAGCTGATCATATCAAGCTCTCAGTACAATACAATTGCTACACACTAATCAGGCCCGATCTTGCAAATCCATGCACCGATCTTTGCCACCCGCTAGCCTGCTTCTACTGCGCAATCCCTGCAGAAGAATGGCTCTGAATGAACTCGAATCCACCAAGCTTGCACTATGCACTCCTCATTGGCATCTCCATTGAGTGTTGGATGCAATCAATGCATCACTATAGTCACAACTGATAGTCACACTTGCTCTTTCAGTTATCTCTCCACTTGTCTCCACTGAAACTGCCATGAACTGTAGTTAAATGATGTATTCTTCATTTTATTAATGAGTTATTATTTAGTGAATTAATTAACTAATTAATTCACACCACTCTCATTAGTGTATCAATCAGTTAGACTAGATACAACTAGCTTAACTGAGTCTAACTGAGTTAAACTGAATACAACTCCACCAACTACTTCTCTAACTCCACCAAAATCTGTCACATGAGTTCTAACTGAAGTCCTCATGCATTAGCTCCAGTAAACCCTTAGGAATAGCGTAATTCCTTCTATTAGATGATGTGCCACATCTGTGCACTTAACTGAAGTGCTCCAAGAGAATAAGATAATGTTTAGAGTCCAAATATTATTAAGAGCTAATAATATTCGACATATCTATTTTAGACTGGCAATCTAAAAATAGACACCGCCCAATATGTCTAAAAATATAAGTCCATATATTTTTCCAACTTGACCAACCATCCACAAATACATCCTGCAACTCATAGAATATGATCGACATGTCTAAAAATAGACTTTGCGCCAAAAATAGCCTGCGGGCCCACTTAGTGAAGGCGACTCTTTTCACTAAGCTCATCATCTTGTTGAATCTCAATAGAAAGGCCTGCCTCCAGAATATCGAAGGAAGAGGGCATAAAAAAATCTGTAAATTTTGGAAAATGGGATTTGGAATCCCAAAAATTTACATCAAGTGAAGAGGCACATGGACTGAAGAATAAAATATCAAAGACAATAGAGAATGAAGCCAATTTTAATGGAATATCACAGGAAGCAACCAAAAGATATGTGATTAGCAAGGCTCCTCATGTTATAACCATCCAATTAAAAAGGTTCAAGTAGGGCTCATTTGGAAGCTTAAACAATTTGAGCGGTCATGTTGCCTTTCAAGAGACTCTTGATCTCAAGCCGTATATGGACTCCAGGAAATTACCAATATTTTAAAGCATGTTTGTTAGATATTGCTCTTTTTCTATGTTACAGTGGGGCATATGTTTGGTTCACAGTGTATGATTGCAGTGGATTTCATTGTTCTCTTATGCACTTTACAATCTGAACATAAGAATGATATATAACAGTTTTCAATTCATCTTTTTTCATGTAGCTCTCTAGAAAAAGATGATTTCCTTTACCAATTAATTGGAGTGATTGAAGGAAAACATACCTTCTTTCAATTACATTTGTTCTAATTATACTGCAGTGGTGATATTATTGATGTGCTTTTTGTACATGTAGGTTTCAAAAGGAAAATAGCTTCAGGCTAGTTCAACGTCAGAAGATGTTGGACAAGCTGTGGCAGGCAATGCATCTACAATAAATGGGAACAACTGCTTGTTTACAAGTTCAATTACATTTGTTCCTGTTGAATGAAAACATACCTTATTTCAATTATATTTGTTCTAGTTATACTATAGTGGTGATATTATTGATGTGCTTTTTGTACTTGTAGGTTCAAAAGGAAAACAACTTCAGGCCAGCTCAAGTCAGAAGATGTTGGACAAGCTGTGGTCGGCAATGCGTCTAGAATAAATGGGAACAACTGCTTGTTTACAAGCTCAATGGGAGTGGGTATAGAATTGGCTGACCCAGAGCAAGCAGCTGATGGAAATCAAGTCTATACATAGGCTAGCACCAGCCATGCAGTAGAATTCTCTATGATTTCCTCCATATAAGTATTCACAAGCACCAGCACAACTGCTAATGCTTCTTTCGCAACCCCACAAATTTATAGAGAACGTTCCCAACACTTCTATGTTGGCACAGAGCAATGGTTATCCATTTAGTCTTGGTGACATCAAAAATGTAGGTGAAACAAATATGCCAGCTATTAAAAGCTCCATTATAAAATAAGGGTCAATGGAAGTTGGGGTAGAAAACATGCATGTTTATTATCCTTGGCTTCTCATGATAAATCATTTTTCTAGGAAAGGGCATATTGTTGGGCATAGAAAATAGCAGTTAGTCTAGGAATTAACTACTTACAGAGGATAATACAATTTTATTAACGTCCAACCAATCATTATTTTTATTAATTAGGTCAATGGACTAAAACGTACAATCCATGATTCATAGTTCTAGAGTGAATACTCTACAAACTATTTAATTCTAACATTTTTCTTTTATAAAAATTTTCTTGGTTATTTATGCTGAAACTCTGTATAATATCAATACTTGAATGTTTTCCTTTGTTTGTGCTCGAATAAAAGCAAAAAAAAAGTTGTGCATATGAACAGGAATATGTGACCTTTGATATTGGTGACAATATTGAAGTCTTGTGTCAAGATAGTGGCATCAGAGGTTGTTGGTTTAGATCCACAATAACAAGAAAGGTACTTCATCAATTAAAGGTTTGGTATATAAATATTCTGAATGAAGATGAGCATGGAAGTTTAGAGGTTTTCTATTTGATTCAATCATCTATTATTTGTTCAATCTAGAGAACAATTGTCCAAAAATTGATAGTGATTTGCAAATTAAGCCTTCTGTTTTTTGTTTTGTTTTGTAATTGTAATTGTAAAAGTGGATTATGTCTTCAATAATAGCCACTCCAGATAACTTAGGTATGATAATTATAGGGCGTCCTACCATTTGTCCTTGTCCACCTCAGAGTATGCCTAATGGCTTTGAAGTTGGAACTGTAGTAGATGCATGGTGGAATGATGGCTGGTGGGAAGGAGTTGTAGTTATGATCAAGGAATCCTCTGATGAAGTACACATATTTTTTCCTGGTATGGTTTCTTCTCTTCATTGTTGTATAATATAATTCCTATGATATATACATATAATTCCAGGTTATTTTTAATTTCTCGTGGACTACCTCTTTGAGAATTTGTAACATAGCTTGTTTATCGTTCAGGTGAAAGTGTTTATTCAAGATTCCATACCTGTGATTTGCGCCTTTCCAAAGAGTGGGTCCACAATCGGTGGGTTGATATGGTAAATAATGTTGATCTAGCTGCAACAATGGTTTTGTATGATGCCAGCTAGCGTCCTGATACTGGGTTACATTGTTCAACCTTAAGTAATGATTTATTTGGATACAGAGCCTCACATGAATTGGGAGATCATGATCACTAATCCAATAGAAAGTTATATATTTTTTCCCAGGCTGCAGACAAAGAATCCAGGAAGTTGGCAAGATGCGAAAATATTGAAGATGGTAATAATGACAATGTATCAGTAGTTGGGAAGGGGCTAGCTAAAGTTGCTTGTGCACATGATGATTTTATGAATGTTTCAAAATTTAAGAACATGACTTTGCATGACTGTAAGTCTAATATGGATGCATTCGGGAACTGGATTGATTTCACAAGGCAGAATGTGAGTAGCCCTTCAGACCAGGGAAACTAATTGTTGAACATAATCAAATTGGAGAGTAATGAGAGAGACACATATAACATTGCTAATGATGGGCCATGTAGTGACTTTGAATTAAGATGGACGTCATCAAGGAAATGGAAAAGTGTTGGAGACTCTGCTTTCTTATCAAGATCCCCAACATCTTGTAGAAAGGAGGAATCGATGTTGTGGAAAGGAGGAATCAAAACAGTTTAATGGCAGTAAGTTGGTTGATACAGATGGAATAAAGAATGATAATGAATACCTTTTGGGAAGAAACACTGAATATTTGACAAATGGACAAGAAGGGCCTATGGAAGGAAAATAATTGAAGCAAGGTCATGAGAATCTCAAGCCCATGCATGGGGCTTCTATCAATGAAATTATGTTCATAATTTCAATGCCTATTGCTAAACTTGTGATGTCAAGATGATGGGTTGTTTGGATGGCATATTTGCAATTTCATTTGATTGGTTGGTTTGTTTGGTCCAGTGCAAACTGGCAAGGTTGAAAGGTTAGGTAACATTTGGGAGTGTCTATTTGAAGTCAAGTCCAGAATTGCATTGTAAGTTTTGATTCATTCCATTATAAATTAGAACACCTGGTGAAGATTGAGTCATGTTGCATGAAATGGAAAATTCTTAGCAACCTGTATGTCGGTAACTCTTGTCAATTAGAGATTAAGAGGCTTCTTGGTTCTTAATTTGTTTTCATGTGTAGGTTTTTTATGTTCAAATTGTAATGCACAAATTTTAAACTCAGCAAGAGCAATTCTAGTGCTCCCTTCTTGTTGCATCTCTATATATGCAACATTTATTTAATACATCCATGCATCTCTAGATATGAAACATGTATTTAATACATCCATGTTGTACAGTAACATTATTGATTACATTCTATGATGCAACCTTGTGCTTTTCTATTGGCATTGATATTTTCCAATGAAAAAAAAATTGTATTTGATTGAATTTTATTGTATTAACAATGCCATGAGTTTCTGCAGTGCAACCTACACTTCCTTACTAAGACACGACCTTATCAAAATGAAAATAGGTTATCTTTCTTATTGAAATAGTGTTTTTCTTTTAGCAGAAAATGCTAAAATTTTCTACAGTGCATTGTGCATTTTTTTGTTGAGATGTGAACTGGTCAAATGAAGATTCTTTCTTGTACCAACTTATAGTTGATTTCATTTCTTAGGTTCATCCATTTAAGGTATTTAAGATATGGATCTTGAAATTCAAAGTCACTCCAAATTTGGAAAAAGAAAAGGATGTAATGATTATGCCTGAGTATTTTTTTATTTTTTTCTTAGATATCCATAATCCAGGACATTCTCATTATAGGTTCAGTTATAAATATTCTCTCACTAGAATACAAATTTTCAAATTGGGTTCTACAATAGAATCATAGGACAGGCGGCAATCTATGATCAAGACATAAGTGTCAATGTTACGGTTGCTACAAACTCGGTAGTATGAAGTTTTTCTTTTCTAGGAATCACAGGAAAATTTTATTTTTAGCTGCACTTTTCTGAGGCTTACATATCATGGACAGTTTAGTTAGAAGCTTTCATCTTAAATACCACCTTCACATTTATATTTTGCAAGAGAGTCCATGCAGGCAGCAAACAATGATAAAGATGGGACCTCTAATGCGAGTATCTACTCAACTTCGTAGTGTGCCATATTCAAGTGTGTATCTTTGTTGATCATTTTCAAATCTCAGTTTTCATTGTATACTCAAGTGTAACTTCTCACTTAATGTTAAAGCAAAGCTTTAAAATTGATTTCTTTTAGGAGTGTCCAGGCAGCGGCAGATTTTTCAGAATTAGAATCACCTGTGCGAGGCATGTCTTTTCAGGAAGCTTAGTTAGAAGTGTTCCTTGAATTCTGCCATTTATACAAGAAAAATTAGATGTCGAAAACTGGAAACTTTTATGGATTAATGCTTATCTGAAAAGGTTGAAATATTGGTGATTATTTCTAATTCTTGAAATTCCAACTTTAAAATGTCTGGCAATGTTCTGTAAAAATATTCATATTTTCAAGAGAAATTTAGCCATTTTTTAAAAGTAAATAAACTTTATTCCATAAAACTTAGGTTAATTATTTGAAAACATGGGAATTGAAAAAAAAAATGGAGAACTAGTGAAATGGAAAAATTTGGCCCTAAAATTTTCCTTAATCGGAAAATTATGATAAATGTCGTAGATTTTAATGTTACTGCACTTTTAAGTTGCTTCAACAACGAAGTGAAATGAAAAGTATTTTTTCTGTATTTTCTTTTAATACTAATCCAACAGAAACTTAATGCAAGTTGTTGAAGTGACAAATTTAAAGAGAAGATGTAGCTTCGCTAAGTTCTATGAAAGAATGCATAAAGAGAGGCATAAGTTCTACTAAGTGCCTTTCGTTCCAGAGTATGTTCAATTTTGGATGAGAGGTAATTTTAAAAATAATTCTCGATTATATTCAAGAGTATGCTCAATTTTGGACTAGAGGTAATTTTAAAATTAATTCTTGAGTATATTCAATTTTGTAACAGAAGTAAATTTAAATTTAAATTATGGTTTTTGCGATTTCACTATAAAATGTATAAATGTGTTATTTATGGATTTTATTTAGTGATTTGGTTTGCTAAATAATGTGAGTTTTGAAATAATTGGTACATACTACTTGAAATAACTTGTACACTTGACTTGTAATGGGGTCACACCAACAAACCTGAATTTTCTTTCATTTGAGAGTATATTCAATTTTGGATGAGAGTTAATTTTAAAATTATTTATTTTTCATTCATTTTGAGAGTATACTCAATTTTGTAAGAGAGGTAATTTTAAATTTAATTTGTAGTTTTCGAAGTTTTACTATAAATGTGTAAATGTATGAGTCTTGAAAAGACAATATGAGTTTATAACTAGTGATCTTTACACCATGGAGTGCTTTTACATAACAATGTGTTCCGTTATATAGTGATGGGATCAATACACTCAATAGACATGAAAATCTCGATGAGATTGATGATAAGAACTATGACTTAGCTACCACTCACACACATTGAATATTGGACTGTTAAAAAAGGAAAGCATGCCCTTCAAATGACATTTCTTTCTTCTTTGGTATTATAGCAAGGTGGTATTTTAGAAGTTGTTTATTTAATGAATTGAAGTATGATTCAGAAGTTTGTTTCAATTTGTGTTATCCAAATGTGTTTGTATACTTTATTGTTCACCTTTTTATTTGATTCAATATTTTTCATTACTCATTTATTTTATTTAATAGAAATTAGGGCATGAAATATTGAGAAGCCTTTTGTAAATGGATTACTATACACATGGTTAGCTCAGGAACTTCTGAAATCAATTTTATAAATGAAAAAAATTGCAATATTTGTCAAGTTTCACTTCCATTGATCAGGTTTCAAATCTAGGTCTCAAATCTGATCAACCATGGTAAGTAATTGTAATCTTCAATTACATACAATATAAAGAAACTCCTTAAAAAAAGTTTATTACCTCTTAAATATATTGTTAATCTCATAGTAGGAAACCATCTCTAAAATGAAAATGATAGAGGTTAAGGTAAATTGTTTTGGAATTTGGTTGTAAGTTTTTGAATTTAGTTATTTAAAATGTGTTTTCAAATGTATTTATATATTTATAGGTTTATTGTTTGGCAATATCTAAAGCATTTGAATTTTGTCATTTATAAAATTAAAATATAAAATTCCAATAAATCCTAATTAAACCTCGAACAAAATTCTCTAAACAAAACCAATAAAACCTAAATTTTGAAATAGGAAAAACTGTAAATTTGTTGCAAAATTGACTAGGGAATAAAATTCACCAAAGGAAAACCTAAATTTGAAATTGGAAAAACCCCAAAACGATTGTCCGCTCTACTATGTTTATATTTTGCTTAAAAATATTAGGAAATTAGTGTCCTTGATTTTAGTTGTGGCCTTAAAAATTATAATTAATTAGAGAACAAATTTAATATTTCCACTTCTTAAATCAGTTAATATTAAAAAAAAAGCTTTAAATTCTTATCCATTAAACATCACTGGCTCAAATATTAAATTTTACATAATTTCAGTGATACATAAGCATTGTCTACATCACCACAGTCATTGACCAATCTCTATATTTTTCTCTCATTTAATAGATAAGAATTTTAATGATGAACTATTCTTATAATATTTATTTGATAAGGGCACTCGACTGGTTCATGATGCATATGATTGCAAATCTTAAAAAAAAAAATAGGAATCCAGTAAGCAATCTAAATTTAATATAACAATTATTATTTCAAAACAAGTATAATTATTTCTATCTCACACTCCTATCGGCCTTTCTTTGCACCTTTTGGGGCAATTTCTAGTTATAATGGTAAATATAATTAAAGTCGAGTGTGGTATCTTGTGGCTCCGGATTCATCGCATCTGTTGTAGCGATTCTTGTTCTTTATCGATGTGGGGGCTACGTCTTGGTGGAGGTTTTGGTTTTTAGGAGGGACACCTCTAGTGGAATTATGGTTTCATTCTCTTGGTGGAGGGACAGATGTTAAGAAGTAGCCTTGGGGGGAGCCTGATTTGGGTAACCAAGGGACCCAAGAGAATAATTGGATAGAATATCTGTGGGGATTTGAAGGGAGCATCATGCTCAGGCAGCGGGGTCACTGCTTCCATGGTTGGGCTCTCTGTGGAGAAGTGATGGGGCATGAAGGAAGAATGGCATAGGGGAAGGTGAAGGGGGAAGGGCTAAAGTGGTCTTAAATGGTGAGTTGGCCCAAGAAACGACTAAAGTGGTTATAGATGGTGAGTTGGTCCAGGAATATTTGCTTGCACCTGGCCCTTTGGATGCACTATCCTCTTTGGAAACCATTGACAGGAAACTTCAAGGTATTACAGTGATCCTGGTAAAACTTCAACAAATAATGACATGATGATAGGAATGAAGTGATTTCTTTCATGAACTACTTAGAGCATAACCAGTGGGTGATGCTAGACAATTTTATTTGGTCAGCAAGATTCATAGACACATCATTGAGAGGCTGATCGGATTTAAGGCAGACTTGAACATTTGGAGTTCCATGCTCACGGGGACCTAGACCCCCTGATCCTCTTCACATTAGGAAATCCATAGATCTCCCTTGTAACCTTTTTCAGTTGGTTATGTATGTTTTCTCCATATTTTTTTAGAGCTTATGTGCTTATGGTACATAGACACACAAGCTATAGTTTTTGGCATTTTACTTTAAGTTTTTGTTTATCTCTCCTCGCCAATAAATCCAATTATAGTGAGGCCAAGAGAAAAAACCTATCATAACAAATCCTATAAAATATTTTGAGAAATTAATGAAATCAGTTTGAATGAAAAAAAAATCCATTTAAACCATTATCATTCTTTATTTAAACCATAAAAACTATTGTAGGAAAATAAAAACCATCAACTCTAAACCAACCATCGGTTATTCTTTATTAAAACTATCAAATTTAAACCATCATTCTTATTTATTAAAACCATCAACATTAGGACAATAAAAACCATTAAATTTAATAGAATCTTTCATTATCAAATTTCCAACCCTGATTTACAAAGAACTATGGAAAAATCATCATCCTTTTCTTAAACGATCAAACCGGCTATAAACAGTCAAAATCGTCAGATTTGATATGCTATTTCCTGTGAAATTCCAACCATGACTTACAATGAAATATGGAAAATATTTATGATGGATCAGACTGCATCTAAAAATTCATAAAAAATATGTTTTAATATAAGTGATTTTAGATAATCATTTTAGTGGAAGGTAGTCAGTTTAATGTTCTCTCCAATAGGATTTTATTTTCCGGAAATACCTGAGATATGTTATCAATTATGATAAGAAGTTGTACAAATTGAAATTTTGTAAATCGCAATCTATGATAAGAGTTTCAAGCTTTTTACCTATAATTTTATTGATTGTTCAAATTGGAAATAATGGGACAAAGAGTGAACTATGGACCTGCTCGAAACAACCACCGCATTTACCCTTACCCATCGACACAGAGGTGCAGATAATGTTGGAGAATCTAATTCCAACCACCTGCTAGGTGTCGAAACCGTCCATCCAAGTGTCCTAGTTCAGTTTGAGTTAGTCCAGTTTAGTCGAGTTACACTCCAGTCATTTATTGATGATGTTTCCAATGTAATCTTATTTAAGTAATTCGTGATAGTGAGAAGAGCAATACTCTGCTCCACTTCTTTTTAGTTTTCAATTATTGTCATGGTATCGGAGCTAGTTTGCATAAGCCTCCCCAGAGAGCAGCAACAGAGCCAAGTTGGAGCAGCAGTGAGAAGAGGCGAGCCTGTATAAGACTCTTTGACATAGCATCAGAAGTTTGAGTAAATTTTAAGATGCCTCCTGCTAAGCAGTAGCAGCACAAGAACGAAAAATCCAGGCAAAGCTCATGAAGGCACCGACGAAACGAATTGCAGAAAAGCAACTCAAAGGTTGTTTAATAAGAAAGCCGAAAAAAAAAAAATTGCACTAACGCACAGTTTTAAAGGATGCTCAGCGTTATTAATGCAGCTTAGAATATTAAAGAAACACATTATTCAAAGATGACTTACGTGGATTTCAAACCCACACAGGTCTGGGTTGGAGCAATTGTGTTAAAGTGACTCACGCAAATAAAGTCAATGCGTATGATGCTACTTCGATTTCTTTAATGCCTTTTTTTATTGTCATATGAGATTCATATTATTTATATATGGCCATGTAAGTTTTTTTTTTTTACGCTCCACCTGATTTGAAAAAAGGAGGAAGCCCTTTTATATGAAGAAAGAAAGTTTTTTATTTAAAAAAAAAATTGAAAACAAAAACTTTAAAATTTGCAAAGGTTTTATAAAAGGAAAAATGGGCTCGTAAAATAAAGGAATTTTAATTGTTTATGGCATGATTTTTTTTTTGGATTAAAAAAAAAAAAAAAAACCTAAAGCTGTGAGAGCCTTATGAAAGTGAATCCGTAAAAAGAGATATTTTGAAAAAATGAAATTTTTTAGAAGCAATGTATTTTATCAACATATGTAGACTCGTTTGTTTGTGGAAGCCAAGCAACGAGTTCATGGGAAAATCCAAGAGGCTAAAGAAAAAAAAAAAGATGTTTGAGATCTTTTTATATCTAGAAATAAAGAGGCAAAAAGACACCTATGCATTAAAATGCATAAAATAATATGTCGATAACAGCATTCTCCCTCTAATTTCAGATGCCAAGAAAGCCAAGGAGGCATGGGATACCCTTGAGAGGTGTTTTGGTGCAAGGGGGAGCATTGAAGTTGAAGATTAGAGTCGATCTGTAGCAGTAGATCTAAAACTAGATGAAAGGACGCGGTCACAAGTGGATGATGAGTGTGAATAAAGTGCAGACGCAGTAGACAAGCAGCATGAAGTTGCTCGTGAACCCCACTGTACATAGCTACAAGTGGATGAAGATTTGATGAATCCAGAAATAGATATTGCTGACAAAAATTTGATGATTCCAGCAACACAGCCTGTTGATGATGACTTGATGATACCAGCAACAAATTTTGTTGATTGAGATTTGATGAATCCAGCAACAGATCTTGTTGATGAATACTTGGAGATTCCAACAATGAAGCTTGCTGATGAAGATTTGGTGAATCTAGAAACACAACTTGCTAATGATGATTTGGCGATTCTAACAACAATGATTGCTGATGATGATATGGTGAATCTAGCAACTGAGCTTGCTGATGACATGGTAAATACAATGATTAATATTACTGATGTAAACTTTGATAGAGAATTTTTAGCTAATGATAATTGGTTGTAGATGATGGAACAAAAACATCATATTATCATGATTCTATTTGGTGAGATTAGCCCACTTGAGTAAGTGGAAGACAATCTGTTTGCAGCAACACATGCTAGTGAAGAAGAGACAAAGACAGAGACAATGATAGAGGCAGATGCAAATAGAGAAGCCCACAAATAGAAAACAGAGACAAAGAAAGAACTCTGCAAAGGGAAAGTAGAAACAGAGATAGAAGTAGAGAAAGAAGCGCAATAGGAGAAATCTCTCATTGTAGAGTATAAGTGTAGAGACCATCCCTATATTTTACTAGATGAGCACAAGGTTTTTTTTTTTTTTTTAAACACAACAACTAGGAATTTAAACCATAAGCATACAAGTTTGAAACTCAGTAAAATTAAATCACTGATATCAAAGTCCATAAATTTAACTTCATAACACATACATCTATTTAACTTGTTGATTATAGGCACAATGAAGTCATCATAAAAAGACAATATAACTAACACCTGTACCGTTCACCCTTAGACGAGAGCCAAAATTGACTTGTCGTTACTTGAGCTCCTTTGTTGTCGTCTACCTCCAAGCCTAAATGTTGTCGTGCTTAATCTGAATGTAATGACCCACCGGTTAACCTCCCAGCCTACTCCTTGGGTACTCTCCTTCCCCACAGACCCCCGAGCTGCAATGGGGTTGTACAACGAAGGAATGTGCTAGCTGATAGAGGTGAGCCCCTCTTGGCTCAAGAGTCACCTCTCTATAATAATCTACCTCACCAAACTCAACTATAGCTCGTAACCACTCAAAATGACCTAATCTCCTCCATCCAACAATAGGGCAAACAAAAGGTCCTTTTCCCTTCCATTTCCCTTTCTTTTATAGAAGGCTTCATAGGTGACACTTGGAATATCATGCATAAATAATTATTTTTTATTAACCCAAAATTTGATTATTCACCCACCCATGTGTCACCCTCTCATCAAGACTCTCCAAAAATAATTTACTTAATTATTCATTTAAAATAGTATTTTTCTCAACCCAACAAGACTTCATATTTCTTCTCCTAGTTGTCTCTTGATTCCCCATTTTCTACTCCTTAATTTGTGTTTATTATTGAAGTTAATTGATAAGTCTTAGATTTGGTCCCCTAACTACCTCAATTTGCCTTTTAGATGAATATTATTATGTTGGCTCTTGCTAAATGGAAGTTCTCTAAATTTCTCAATTTTAATTTATTAATCTTATTTTAATTCACCACCCTCCTCTCTTAATGAAGTTTTTAATAAATCTTTATACTTAACTCTATGTCCCTCTTTCCCCCCTTTTTCCTAATTAAGTTACTTATGTACATTATCCACTTAATATTTTGTTTTAACATGGAAAAGGTAGAGTTATCATGGTAAAATATTTTATCTCTTCCTATTCCTCCCTTACCCTAAGTTTTATTCTTGATTTAATTCCTTTGGTTCTAACATCATATATCACTTGATATGAATTAGTTGGATTTTCATATATTTATTATATTTATTAGTTTCTTTAATGATGTCAAGGGTGTCAATTTGGTCATGCCCTTCAAGAACTTCCATTCGAAGTTCCAAGGATGCCATGCCTAAGAATTTATTTTTGATGCCAAGGGTGCCAAGTCGGTCGTGCCCTTCAAGAATTTCTCTTGAAATTCCTAGGGTGCCACACCACTTGCCCTTCAAGTATCCAATGGTTATGAGGGGAAATTATATGTGCAATGACAAAGACCCCTATCATCTCGTATGTTTCCTGCTATAGTGAGACTAATGGTGCTAGGGATCAAGGAATCCGCCTTGATGGGCGCCCCCAAAAAAATCCTCATGAGCGAACCAAATTTGGGACCTGCCCCCACGACATCGTGATCTTCAAGGCAGAGGTATTTCGACATTTCCAGCCTAAGTCATAGCGGGAGTGCTAGCGGGTGAGATCAATAACACTGTCCCACCCCTCCCATGTTTTTCCATCTAATTGTACAACCCCATCACCCATATGTGAGTCATTTGGCCAAGAAACTAACATGTTCCTGCAACCACTGACATATCATTAGAGTATTTATATAACAAGTTTCAAACTGAACTTAGAATTTCAAAGACAAAATATTAATTTCTATCAAACCAGATGTTGTCAACTCATCATATGCGAGTGCCTCTGGTGGTTTCTTATCATACTCAGTAATCATCAGTAACAAATTTTCTCAGTGTTAATCATTATCATAATAGAAATTCAACATGACCTAGTCATTCACATCATTGTTTATTTTGAATCAGAACTAATGTCAGTAGCTAACATAACATCAATGGTAAATTAACATATCCATCAAAGGCATCATCATCGTAACATCAATAGAAAACATATCTATCCATAAAATATATCACCATCATGATATCAATAGAGAACATGCATGTCCATTAATGCTACAATCATATCAATAAAGAACATGCATATCCATTAATGCTATCGTCATCATAGTATCAATAAAGAGATACATAACCATCAAATCCAATAATAATAGAGTCATGTGTCTGAATCCTCAACCTGAGGTCCTCAAAGAATAAAGTGCGGGTCTTAGGGCTAAATAATGTTAAAATTTATATCACTATCAGTCAACTAAAGTAGGGCACTACATACACCCCCTCTTAATAGTGGAATTCATCTCGAAGTCCTTGGCATAGATAAGGAAAACGATGATGCATCTCTTCGACATCCTCCCAAGTGGCTGAACTAGGACTGTAATTGTCCCAGTGGACCTTAACCTGGTCCAATAATCATCGTCTAAGCTACAAAGTTCGTTGGTACAATATGCGAACTGGTTCGGCCATCACCTTTCCCTCGTCCAAAACCTGCAAGTGACCTAAGTAAATAACATGTGATGTATCTGAAATATAATGATGCAAAGCAGAAACATGAAACACATCATGAATACGCGCTAGGGATGGAGGTAATGCAAGTCTATATGCTACCGACCCTTTTCTTTCTAAAACTTCAAAGGGTCCCACAAACCGTGGAGACAATTTTTCTCCCTTTCCAAATCTTATAGAGCTCTTTTGGGGCCTTACTCTCAGGAACACCCTATCTCCCACTTCATAACTTTGGTCTATTCGATGAGAGGCAGCATAACTCTTTTGTCGATCTTGTGCTTCTTTTAGCCTCCCTTTAATCATAGTCATTTGTTCTTCCATCTCTTGCACCACTTCTGGCCCTATTAATACTCGGTCCTCTAGTCGGTCCCAACTAAGAGGTGTTTTGCACGGTCTTCCATACAAGAACTCCAATGGTGCCATCCTGATGGAACTTTGATAACTTTTATTGTAAGAAAATCCCACCAAAGGTAAAAAATTCTCCCATTTATTTTTTTGGTCCATCACATACATCCGTAGCATGTCTTCGAGGATTTGATTAGTCCTCTCTATCTGACCATCTGTCTCAGGTTGGTATGCAGTGCTAAAGTTCAATTGGGTCCCCAAGGCTTCTTGGAAACTGGTCCAAAACCTTCCTGTAAACACTGCTCCCCTATCTGATATGATCTTCCTAAGAACTCCATGTAATCTTACAATCTCATCAATAAAAACTCTCACTATCTCTCGTGCCTTATATGTAGTCTTAACTGGTATAAAATGGGCACTCTTGGTCAATGTGTCCACCACTACAAATATGGAATCATGTCGTCTTGATTTCATTGGTAGTCCCACAATGAATTCCATTGATATAACTTCCCACTTAGATTCTGGTATCTCATGGGGTTGCAATAACCCTGCTGGATGTCTGTGTTTAGCTTTTACTCACTGACACTCTAAGCATCTTGCTACAAATTTTACAATGTCCTTCTTCATTCCTTTCCAAAATAAAAGTGGTTTCAGGTCTGCACTCATCTTCTTAACACTAGGGTGTGCCATGTATATTTCACGATGTGCTTCATTCAATATTAACTAGCATATATCTTCATTCGGTAGCACATATATCCTTCCCCGAAATCGTAGAATTCCATCACTATCAAGGGAGTATTCTTCATATTTTGGGATCCTCATTTCGTCCTCCCTCAAACTCTTGTTAACCTCCTTGTACCAAGTGTCCTTAAATTGCAAGTCAAGCAACTTCTCCCTCAAATTTATCTTTAATGGAATCACTAAAAACATTCGAGGCCTCCTACTTAAAGCATCAGCCACCCTATTTACTGTTCCTTTTATGTAAGTAATATCAAAATCATATTCACTGATTAGCTCAGACCGTCTTCTTTGCCTTGCATTTAAGTGGTCCTGAGTGAATATGTGTTGTAGCCCACAATGGTCAGTTCTAAGTTCAAACTTCCTTCCTAGAAGGTAGTGTCTCCAAATCTTTAGTGCATAAAAAATTGCTGCCATTTCTAGATCATGGGTTGTGTAGTTCTCTTCGTGGGTTCTAAGTTTTCTTGATGCATATGCTATTGCTCTTCCTTCCTACATCAATACACAACCCAACCCTTGCTTGGAGGCATCAGTGCAAACCAAAAATTCTTGTTCCATATCTGGCACTTTCAAAATTGGTGTTGTCGTTAATAATACCTTCAACCTTTGGAATGCCTTTTAAAATTTTTTAGTCCAAATTAATTTCTTGTTCTTTCTTTGGAGCTCATTAATGGGGCTTGCTACCCTCGAAAACCCTTCGACAAATCTACGATAATACCCTGCCATGCCCATGAAACTTCGTATTTCATGAACATTGGTTGGTGTTGGCCATTCCATGATGGCCTCTATCTTTGTCGGGTCTACCACAATACCATCCCCAGAGATGATGTGCCCAAGATAATGAATCTTTGATTGGTAAAAGGAACACTTTGACAGTTTTCCATACAATTGGTTTTCTCTAAGACATTGAAGAATTATCCTCAAGTGTTTGTCATGATCTTCTAGGGTCTTTGAGTAGATCAAAATGTCATCGATAAATACTTTTATAAACTTTTCTAAGTAATCCCGGAATATCCCATTCATCAAACTCATGAAAACACCCAGGGCATTTGTCAGTCCGAAGGGTAACACTACAAATTCATAATCCCCAAATCTTGTCTTAAAGGTTGTCTTCGGGATATCTTCTTCCTTGATTCTTAATTGATGATATCCTGACCTCAAATCTATCTTTGAAAACACAGTTTCCCCCTTGTTGAGATTCAACAAGATGATGAGCTTAGTGAAAAGATTCGCCTTCACTAAGTGGGCTCGCAGGATATTTTTAGCGCAAAGTTTATTTTTAGACATGTTGATCATATTCTATGAGTTGTAGGATGCTATTTGTGGATGGTTGGTCTAGTTGGAAAAATTGATGGACTTCTATTTTTAGACATATTGGGTGGAGTCTATTTTTAGATTTCTAGTCTAAAAATATATATGCCGAATATTATTAGCTCTTAATAATATTTGGACTCTAAACATTATCTTATTCTCTTGGAGCACTTCAGTTAAGTGCACAGATGTGGCACAGCACCTGACAGAAGGAATTATGCTATTCCTGAGGGTTTACTGGAGCTATTTCATGGAGGAATTTAGTTAGAACTCATGTGACAGAGTTTGGTGGAGTTGGAGATGTAGTTGGTGGAGTTGTATTTAGTTTAACTCAGTTAGACTCAGTTGAGCTAGATGTATATAGTCTAACTGATTGATACACTAGTGAGAGTGGAGTGAATTAATTAGTTAATTAATTCACAAATAATAACTCATTAATCAACTGAAGAATACATCAGTTAACTACAATGCATGGCAGTTTCAGTGGAGACCAGTGGAGAGATAAGTGAAAGAGCAAGTGTGACTATAGTGATGCATTGATTGCATCCAACACTTAGTGGAGATGCCAATGAGGATTTCGTGAGCAAGGCTAGAGTAATTCGAACTCATTCAAAGCCATTCTTCAGCAGGGATTGTGCAGTAGAGGCAGGCTAGCATGTGCCAAATATCGGTGCATGGATTTGCAAGATCGGACTTGATTAGTGTGTAGCGATTGTATTGTACTGAGTGCTTGATATGATCAGCTTTGTATGAGGATTGTTACATGATCTCTATGACATATATTATATACAGATAGTTGGGGTTTTTAGCTTCAAGCTTTCCCGTTAAACAACTGTGTTAATGTGTGTGAATTTTTATTGTTTCATGTGTGCATTGCAATCTTGATTTAATTTCCGCAAATTATCAATGGTGGAATAGATTCTATATTTTGCATGAAGTTCAAATAGTGTGAGATCAGGAGAATATTGGACATATAACACATAAGTCATATAATTTCTACACCCCTTCATTTGATCAAACAAGTCATCTATCCTAGGTAAAGGATATTGATTCTTTATTGTCACTTTGTTCAACTAGCGGTAGTCAATGCACAGTCGCCAAGACCCATCCTTCTTCTTAACGAAAATCACGGGAGCTACCCATGGAGATATGGTGGGTTCTATGAACCCCAAGTCCAACAATTCCTTTAATTGTATTTGCAATTCCTTTAGTTCTAGAGCTAACATACGATAGGGTGCCTTTGCAATAGGCTCAGTTCCTAGTTTAAGGTTGATGGTAAAATCAATTTCCCTTTTTGGGGGTAGGCCAGGTAATTCTTCAGGAAATACATCCTTGAATTCAACAAGAATTGGATTTTTATCAAAGTTTTCAGAATCACCCTTATCATTTAGAGCTACCACCGTGAACATTTGACACCCCTTTCGTCTATATTTCATTAGTTGCATGGAGGAGATGAACCTTAGGGACACCCCTCGGTTCTTTCCCATCAATGATTTTCTTTTTCCATCATCATTTGTGAAATATAGTACCTTTTCTTTGCAATCTAGGAGTGCCTCATGTCGCTCCAACCAATCCATTCCTATAACTACGTCATAGACTCCTAATATCGTAGAATACAAGGATACCTTGGTCTTACATACACCCAGGTCCACCTCACAATCCTTTACCATATTTCCTACATTTCTTTTCATACCACATGCCATTTCTACATGTCTAAAATCATGTTGAGAAATTGGTTTATGTTTAATCCTTGATAATTCATTTAAAGAAATAAAAGAATCAGTAGCTCCTGGATCTATTAAAATGGAAAAACTCATACCATCAATATTACCTGTGGTTTCCAGCACAGTGGACTGTTGTTCAACCTAAAAATTGTTCACCGTTGCATTGATGCGATGAGCCTTCCCCAGGTCCCCCACCGTAGCTGCTTTCTCAGTTGAGTTGGTATTACCTGTCTTTTGAGGGAAATCCCTCTTGTATTGATCACCTCCACAATTCCAACACCCCCTCTTAGGAGCTTGGCTTCTATTATTGACTGAACTAGAATTTGGCCTGGAACTCTGTTGGAAAGAGCCAGATTGTTGGGATCGATGCTGAGGTTGTGCGACTTGGTTCTTTCACATAAGATGATGATGTTGTTGTTGAAGAGCTTGCTGAGGTACCCTATGCAGCTGCTGAGTTGGATGCCTATATGGTGTTCTGGTAGACCAATTTTGATGATTGAGCACAGGACCCCTTTGAAAATTTCTACGTTCCATACTATTTCCATTAGTTACTCTTGATCCTGCATGCATGTTTGTCTTACTAGGTCCAAAATTCATGATCTCCTCCTCTGTGATAATTTCTCGTTGAACTGCCTCGTGCAAGGTGCAAGGCGGTAAGATCCTAATCTTAGCCCGGACGTTACCATTTAATCCATACACAAATTTGTTCACCTTGAGTCTTTATGTGTTTAAGTGAGGGGCATAATAGAGTAATTCCATGAAACGAGCCTCATACTCTGGTACTGAGCGACTCCCCTGCTTTAATGCATTGAATTCATTTAATTTCCTTTCAAGAAATTCCTCTGATAGGTAGCGCTCTCTAAAATTTTCTTCAAACAATTCCCAAGTTACTTCTAAGATATCCATCCCCAATTGGGGTAATAAAGTCTTCCACCAAAGTAGTATGTTTCCCTTTAGCTGGAATATACCCATCTTGGCCTTCATGTTTGAGGTATACTCTCTCAGGGTAAAGCACATAGCCATGTTTTCTAACCATGCCTCTGCAGATTGACCATCTGTGGACCCCCAAAACTCTAGAAATTTTACCTTTTCCAAATCTCAACGTACATCATTTCTTGTAGTGTTTCGGGGTGCTTCATTTTGTATGACTGGTCCTCCATGATCTCATTCCAAACGGTTGATTAATGCCTCAGACATGTGCTGGAATGATTTCATTAAGTTTAACACTTCTCCTGCTAGTATGTGTTCTTGTGTTGAGATGTTTTCTTCATCATTGGGTGGGGTGGCAGGAGTTGGTTGTTGTGGTGGTACCACGTTGCGCCCTCTAGTTGCCCCACTCCTTCTTTTACTTCTTCTAACCATGGTTCACCAATGAATCCTCCCAAAATTTAACATGATTTTCCTTGAATATTTGTTTCATAGTTAAATGTCTATAATCTATATAATTTAGAAATTATATTTTAACATAAATACATTTAAAATTTTAGATTACAAAACATAAAAAAATATTACTTTAATACACAGCATAAATAAATTTAAAATTTTAAAATACTACATTATATGAAAAACTATCACTTTAATACACAACATAAAGGGATTGTATGAACCATTTAAAGCTATTCTAGGGTAATATTTGTATTTAAAGTGATAGTCTTCCTCTTGGCATCCATATGACTAGAAACAATATGATCAAATGGGAAATAGAATTTAGGACTATTTGAAGTAAAAATACAGTTAACTTCTATAATCACAAAATATGTAAACTAGGGATTATAATTCTAATGTTGTGAACTATGAATTTTATACAGGGGTGCATACCTTCTTGACATTCATGAGGTCATTATCATTGTGGATTAGCAGTGATGTATTCTATATTCTCTTACCTTGTAAGGTTTCGGTGAAGACATGCCTTTAAGCCTATAAATTTGTATCCAATTTCCCATATTAGGAGCCTTGGGTCATTTCAAATATTCCCCATATTCTAAAACTGCAGACTTGCCAGCAATTGACACAGTTATAGTGGCCACTTTCTTTCTTTAAGAGTTATATTTCTTTCAGGTGACATGAAACCACCTTTGTTATTACCTTGAGAGACATTTTTAGCTTTGTTGCGAGGAGTAGAATCAATGGAGTAGTTGGGGCATTAGGTCTAACCATAATGGGGTAATCCTGAATTCCATGGCCAAGTCTTTGGCACCTGAAATAGGGATTCTAGAGGTTGATGTACCTCATTGGATGTTTAATAAATTTTTCCCAAACCATAATTCAAAGAACTTCCTTGAAATAATTTGATGGATAACACCACAATAGGCACATAAATGCTATCTATAAAGCCTTGCAACTGCATAGGCAGGTTGGTTTATTCAACCCACTCAAAATAACATAGTTGGGCAGATTATTTAGGTGAGAAACTCTCATCTATGAAGATAACACCACTGAAGCAAGGCTATTTATTTACCATTCTAACTGAATGCTTGCATATGCCTTATTTGATGATCAATTCTAGTTCAAGTTATGTGGAATAGAATCGTCAACAATGGAGGGAATTTTTTTAAGTGACCAGGTCAGTCCAATTTATATGTAGTAATATATTTTTTTTACCAAGGCATTCAAAGTCGGGCCACATGGCATCAGTTTTAAAGTTTCTAGATGAATGGAAAATGACAATTAATGCAAAACATAAATTTCATCTCTTTGACTAGATTTTTGCTGAATCTAAACCATGTGAATTTTTAGTCTTATGGATGTTATGAAATAGAGTATAAGAAAGTAGTGAAAAAAATAAAATATTTCATTTTCTGATAGCCCTAAGCAATCCAAGGATAAAATATACCAAACTATGTGGATAATTTTCAACCCTTTAGGGCAACTTATCCCACATAAACCATATCTGATTATTCACTCTTGCAGCAGTTATAACAGCAGTGAAACAACAAATATAGCAGTCGCAAACCAACCCCTGGATTCTTCAATGATAATTTCAACTCATTCAACAATTTGTCCTTTTACTTATGTCAAATGATCAAGACATATAGAGCTGTAAATAACAATGCATGTAGAACATATATGGATGAAAAGCAAATATGGAAATTGCACAATTTTTGGATAGTTGAAAATTTGCAGGTTGGGTTATTCAACCTACTCAAAACAACATAGTTGGGTAGATTATTTGAGTGATAAACTCTCATCTATGAAGATAACACCACTAAGTTGATCTTAGAGAGCCAGGGGCCATGGGACACAATATCAAATGTAACTCTTCTTATAGCAAAAATAGAAAAAAACCTTGTGTCAAGGTTTAGGGGCTTGGAGAGTGCCACCATGTGGCTCTTGGACTTCTTAATCCAGGCCCTAAAAATGGCCTTGCAGAATCTGGTGGATGGAACAATGAAGATTTTGTGTTTTTTGAACATGTCACAATCACCATATTGCTCAATAGACATAAATATCCGTTGTGATGTCATTAGGAGTAGTTTATTACCTTGTGGACGGTTTTTGGTACAAACTTTCGTGGCGCTTTTCATGGAACTATTCTCATAATTAGTAGATGAAACACTTTTATGAATGATAACCATGTTTTAATGATCAAATGGCATGTGTTTGGTTCATGGGATGCAATTAAGATGCCCCTTGGTTGCCTTTGGACAGGTGTAATTACCACTTGGAGACACCACAGCCTAACTAAAATTTCATGACGAGTAATGAATATAGAAATTCACAAAGGATGCATATATACCTGAAAAATTGTTGTGTTTGTAATAAGGATTCCAATATTTATAAATTCACAACATACATTGTAGGTTGTTGGATTTGTCTTTCTTTTATTTTAATGTTATTATGACTCATGAGTATGGTTTTAAGGTTGCAACATTTTATAATTATTTATCATTGTTATTTTTTTGGGTAGTCTTTTTAATAAATTTGACTAGGCATCATATTTATCTACCTTTTTATGCACTTCTAGTAGTTGTATTAATGCCTTGATGCAATAACATTGTTGAACATCATTTATTTTCTCATTTTAAATGAAAAAAGTCACTTATTTAAAATAAACATTACATTGTGAGCCTTGATCCAAAAAAAATTTTAAGTCTTCTGAGATTTTGTTTGAGTTTTTAGATAGATCTAGATAATAAAGTTGAGTATATGAATTCTGACCCTCAATAATTGATTTTGATTTTCCATCTCTTAATGTTCAGACTCCATTCAATTAACTCATGTTTAGTAAGTTCTAGTTTATTTACTTCTTACAACCACCAATACCTTAAGGCTTATCAAATGTAGTTGCAGTTTTACTTCCCATGTCTAAAAGTTTGCTTACAACAACCCATAAATTGATGCTAATCAAATGTAGTTGCAGTTTTCCTTCCCATCTTTGAATTTTTTTGCCACTATGCTTATCCATATTTTACTCTGTGTGTTTCCATGTTTACATTTTAGTGTAAGAAGTCTCTTTGAATCTAAATCTCAAAGAAAAAAATACCTATGATTTGATGCCCTTGCAGTTGTCTACTACCTAGATGATTTGAAGAGCATTGTCTCCACTGCTAGTTTGCTTATGCCTTTTTTTATGGATAGATTTATTCCTTGAACATAAATTTATTCTACAACCTATAATATAAAATTATCTACCTTGGGTTCACAAATAAATTTTTTGAAATTTATTCCACTAGATGCTCTGATAGTCAGTACCATGTACAATTTTTTCCTTTATCTGATTTTTTTTTTCAACAAAAATTGATACTTTCATTTTATTCAATACCTTGTGGTGTCTAGGTGGTATAAACTAATTCAAAAACCCTTTGAGGAAGGTGATGAACGTGGTTTGAAATTATTTCAAGCTAACTTGAGGCCCTTGACATTGCGAAGGACAAAAAAAAATGCTGCAAAGAGGGAAGGTATGAATGTACAATTGGGCTTTCATCTCGCTTTTGATGTCCAGTCCCTTTGAGTGATTTCTAATATTTGTGCATGAATATTCAGACCCATTCTTTTTCTTCCTCCTACTGATGTACAAGTGATTGAGTGTGAGTTTACTAAATCTGGGGACGAATTTTATACAGCTTTTTATAGAAGATCTAAGGAAAACACTTCTCTGATACATGGAAAAGAAATATAATAATAGTTTTGATTCAATTTTTTGTTTTGATTTTGATTCGACTTAAAAAATATATGGTGTTTATTTCTATTTACAGGTCCAGTTTGATCAATTTTTTGAACAAGGCCAAGTTCTTCACAATTTTGCATCTATTATGGAATTTCTTTTGAGGTTGTGCCAATTGTGAATGCCCTTTTCTTGTCATGAGGTAAGTTCTAATTTAGAATTTCCTTCGTAAAATGGTTTTTATTATGCTTTGTAAAATGATTTTTATTGAAAAACATTATGTTGAGCCCCAAAGATCAAGAGTTTTTTTAATTATGTTACGAGCAGTGATATGATAGAATTTGTTCTAATTGCTAAGTTATCAACAGCTCCGGTGATACACAACAATGTTCTACTTCAAATAAGATGGCATGGAATTTGTTCTAATTGCCACTTTATCAACAACTAGGGTGATACACAACAGTTATCTGATATGTATAAGTGGGCAAGGCATTTTCTTTTAGGAAACCAAATGTGTGTTAATGGAGATTCTAGCTATGTACCTTCATAATCTTACATTGAAGAAGTGGTCAAATAAATTAGTAATGGTGAATGAGGAGAGTTCCCAATCTGTCTTGAATGAGTTGACGATGTAGTCATGGCTTTTTTTGTACATCATATGTGTTATCAGTGCCTACTAGAAAGCTGGTGTAGCTCTTTGGGTGGTGGTTATATTGCTTGTGCTAATTCTAGTTAATTTTCTTTGTATGGCTAGATTAATTTGTTTGTAGATTACTGTTTATTATTAGATTTTTGTGCAAGTCAAGATACAAGGGTGTCACAGTGATCTAACTCCATTGAGTTATTTTTTATTAAGTTAAAAATAAGGGCTTGCATGATTAGATATTTTACAAGGATTATGCCATTATGCGTTGAACATTTTTTAAAAATCAATGCCTATTATACAATGTCAAGGACTGCCATAACTCCTCACATAATTATTTAAAGGGTGCTAGCTCATTAGAACAACACCTGCCATGCAGGAGGTTGGTGGTTCGATTCCATTGTACCCGAACATGAATTATTCCATGATATTGTTGATTTTTTTTAATTAAATATTTTTATATTGATTTATTTTAATGGTGAGATATTTTTCTGGATTCACTTTTTTGTATTGTCTTTATAGAGACAATAGATAGGATTAAATACATTGTCTCCATAAAGACAATATGTCTTTAATTCCAACTATTGTCTTTGGAGAGATAAAAGTGAAATTGTCTCAAGTTAAGACAATTTTTGGGAATTGTCTTAAAAACCCCCTTTGTGTTGTAGTGCAACTATTGTCTCTAGAGAGACAAAATTGAAATTGTCTCTGGAGAGACAAAAATGCTTTTGTTATATGTTGTTTTTATAGAGACAATATTTTAAGAGAATTTAATTTTAAGACGATTTAATTTGAGACCCCTGTTTAAAGACAATATTTAAGACAATACAAAAGTTTTCTTTTGTCTCAAATTAAGACAATTTAACCAAAATTTGTCTCAAATATTGTCTTAAAACCCCCCTTTATGTTGTAGTGTACCTTGGAAATACTTACAAGGTAGAAAGGACAAGAAATTTATTGAGCTTGAAGGTTGTGTAAGCATCAAGAGGAAAAGGAAGAAAATTCGACCTCTAAGGGGTTTGATGATCTCTTTCATGCATTGGAATGGGAATTCGATCATCATTCAACATTCAACAAGAGAAAGGAGGAATAACAAAGGAGACTTGCATGATGAAAAGGAAGATAAAGATATCAAAACAGTTGGCAAGATTGGTAGGAGGAAGATCTCTCCTGAGGTGAGGAACAATGGCCTCTTGATTCCCTCACTAATACAAATGGGGCCAAAAATCAACAACTATTAGACGGATATGCGACTTATTTGTGTTATCTATCTGGCACATCAATTCTCATAAAATCCTCACTGGAATTATGTCGAATAGTCAACAATTTAGTAACCGTCAGATATTCTACGGTACAGATGTCGGTTATCCGACACATAAAAAGGCTGAAATGGTCATCAAAAACTAATGTTTAGAAGTTTTTTTTTCGACGTTAAAATTTTTTGGATATCTGATAGACCTAACGTCAAATATCCGACAAGTATCATGCCAGTCCGCAGTTGGATATTCGATACATAGGGTGTTTTATCCCATAGGAAATATCGATGTTTAGGTGTCGGGTAATCGATGGTATAGGTAAATTATGTGAGAGGATTTTTATCACTCCAATGCTCACAAGTTAGTGGTGACATGTTGGATATGCGATGGTCGAGAATTATGCCCAACGGGAGTGTTAAACTAATGACGCTTATGTCCGTTGATTTTGGTGTCAATTATCCGAGGAGTACTCTGAATAATAGGTGTTGAATATTCGATGGTCATCTTGTGTCGTCGAATATTCGAAGGAGATTTTCATTTTTTAAAATATATATAAAATATAGACTTGACATCAATTATTTATACTTTTTGTAGGGTATGTCTTCTCTAATAATTATGGACTCTATACCAAACTCAATATAAATTTTGTTTTTGTTTTGTGATGGAAGTTTTCTTACATTCTTGGCATCGATTATTTATACATTTCGTATGGTATGTCTTCTTTGAGAATTATGGCTTTTATACCAAATACATATGACCTCAATATAAAGTTTGTTTGGCCATGATATATTAAACTTGACATAGAAAAAATGACTCGAATACAATTGCTAACTTAACATAGTGACCTTATGAGTTGTAAAAGTAGTTTATGAGTATAGATATGGGTACATGACAACATCTTGAACAGTGGTACATTGACATGGTCTTGTGTTAATGTGACAACCATATTGCATGAATATACAACACCTTTTAACTATGTTGTAATATAGAATATTGAGCTATGCAAATATGAATTGATAGACCTAACATTGATGCCTTACCATGATAAACACTATGATGAGTTGCTTGCTTTGACTTAACTCGCTTGATTGTTACATTGACAGTGACAGCGTCGACGAGTAATGTAGTGGGACAAAAAGTGAAATAGTCCCACTTTGTAAAATATGTGAGTTTAATACATGTTTGGTTAATAATGACTAATTTTAGGAAATTAAAAAATATAACTCTTTTGTGAGGGTTTATATTGCTAGACTTATATATTTTACATATAGATGAGACCTCCATGGGATTTTTTTGGATGGGTAAATAGAAGTATATAAGCTAAATGCTCAATTATTCTTGGCACATACACTAGCACAAATAGCAGAGATATTTTATGTTCAAGAGGACCGAAGGGATAATTTGGTAACCTAAGGTAGAACGGTGAAGGTTCTAATCTAATCTCTATTAGAATAATCTAAATAGGTGGAAAAACATCTCTCTCTAGACAAAAATTCCTAGGTTATAGATCGAATTTATTAGCACACTTAACATGCTTTGAAATCACTCCAAAAGATCTGAATTATGTGTTGTTTCAAAAATTCAAGTTATGTGTTGTTTCAAGAGGACCAAAACCCATTTTGTGCATAAAAGAAACTCAAGGTCAAGACTTCTAAACTTATCTATCACTCACCTTCACGTCATCATCTTGGAGCAAATATTTCACTGATATTAAAATAGTATGTCACATCAAATTTGGTGTTAAATACCCTTTGTTCTAGCCATATATACACAGTACTATTTTGAAGACTATAAGAAGTGACATCAGTCACCATAAGACCACCTTCTAAGCATAAATATATTAAAATGATTCAATCATAGGAGCCAAGATTTCCAAAATTATCTCTAAGAATAAACGAGATTGTTGGGCCTATGTTTTGCCTTGTTTTATATCACCTTTTACTCGAAATCACTCATGCTTTTGTTTAGCTTGAATAATCCATTGTCATAGTTTTGTGCATTCTCGGAAATAATAAGTAAGTATTTTCTATTCCTTTTTTTCAATGAGATTTAAACATTAAAGGTGTATTTAATAATAGTTTGTGTGATTGCAGGTTTAAAAAGTTGGTTATATGCCTATTCTGATAGAGGCGAAGTTCCTGCACCACACGTTCCTACACTAGTACGAGAACACATTCCTGCACCAGCATTGAAAATCACTAAGTCTGCTGAAAATCCGCATAATTTCTAAATGGCCAAGTTTGACCTCGGTTTTTATGCAAATGGAGGTGAATTATGGAAATCCGAGAAAATGGGTTTTTCACAAAGATAACCAAGTACCCATAACCGAAACCATTTCCTGAGATTCAAAGTATTCCAAAATTTACAAGCAGGTATTTGAAGCACTTCTATAAAAAAAGACTTTTTTCCAGGATTCTGGAAAACACAGTCAACAGTTTCTAGACTGCCAACTTCTGCCTCGGGTTTCGTGAAGATAAAGATGAATAAATAAATTCCGTGACATGGGTTTTTTTCCCAGTATAGGAAATTGACTAAGCTCAAAATGGTTTCCAAAAATAGGAAATGGTTGAGGAGATACGAAGGGGGGCTTTAAGGCAGTTTGTTAAAATTAACAAATTTTTCAGAATTTTAGGAAAAAAACCTAGAATTGGAAAATTTGTATTCATCTCAATTCTTTTACTAGGGGAATGGTTGTACTGATTATACGATGAAATTAGAAATTGTTGGGATTCAATCCCCATATTCCTTGCAAAGGAATAGTTTGTTTTAACCATTACGAAGGATTATAAAAGGGGATGATGCACGTAGAGAAGGACACGGCGGATGGTGGAGGAGTGACGCTACAACAGCGTTGTTGTACCTTTGTTTTGCTGGTGTCGCCCAAATCTGGGCTGGATATGTAATCATGCATGTATTTGCTTTGAGGACTTAATAAGAAGAGCTCTACCTTATGCTTCATGGATTTTATTCCTTTATGTTTGAACAGTTGATTAATTAACTAAGTGCTAAGTAGCATTTTTACATAAGAGGGAAGTATGTTGGTTGGCTACGGCCTAGCCAACCCAGCACGCTTACCCCACTCTCTTTTATGTTCTTGTAATTTATGTTTTAATCTGTTAAGTGTGATTTAATTTACAGCATTTTAATTTCTGTTTGAGTGAAAGTAGGTATGCTGCGTGAAGTAGTTAAATTTACTTTCTGCATGGTTGATTTAATTTTCCTTTCCTGGTTCGAGCAGGAGGAGTTACCTGCCCCAGTGCACGTTGGTGTGATATTCACTTTCTGCACGTTTGGTTCATTTTCTTTGCTTGGTTCGTTCATGCACCAGTGTGTGTTGGTGTGCTATTTACTTTCTGCATGTTTGGTTTGTTTTCTCTGCCTAGTTCGAGCAGGAGAAGTCACCTGCACCAGCGCACATTGGTGTGCTATTCACTTCAACAAGCCTTTATAATTTACTTTCAACAATTTTCTTGCTTTCATTAAACACTTTATAACAGATTGTTTCTTTATTTCTGCAGACATTTATCTTTTTGATATGCAATCTGGTTTTATAACACTTGCAGTAATTAAGAATTAATTCAAGAATTAAAAGTTAAAGTGTAAGAAGCTTTGATCAAGTACAAGAACTAGTTTCTTGGTACCAGATCTGAGTGTTGTGGGCTTGAGAAAGTTCAGGGCCCTTGCACGAAGAAAATCATTTTTAGTACGGACATTACTTTACACCTTCTGCATAAATCGTTGTTCCTACACTAGTGCAAGATCGATTCTTGTGGAAAGGATATCTTTACATGAGCAGGTTTGAAGGGGCCCATCTGTTGAAGACTGCCAAGGTGTCTTTGCTAAAGAAAACAAAAACACATTTTTAGTAGATGATCAATATCCAGCTAGAGTGATTGCCTTCTTTTTATTTCTGAATCTCTTTTGCAAGTACATTTCTTCTTGTTCCAGCCTTAGATTACTTTGATGATTCAATTATCTTCTCTGCAAGCTTTTCTTTAAAGTCGGAATTTCTATCAGGAAATTTCATACCATCTCTGGCATTTTCTGTTCTTTGTCTCTAAGTTTACGAATCCCTTGGGTTGACAATTAAATGTTGAGTAGTTTTCTTAAGTGAAATTCCTGCACCCAACATTTTGGCGTCATTGCCGAGGAGGTGATTTGATTTGGTAAGAATTTTCTATTGATGCAATAAGGGTAAGTTTGCCTTTATCTTTTTGTTCTTTTATGCAAGTGTGGTGAGCTTTATTTTAGCCAGTAACTTTTAAATTCAATTATCTTCAGATCCTTTTATTTAACGTTATATCATTTTTGAGGTGTTATAAGAACCCCTGTTACTAATATGTGTGTGGAGACAGGGACTATCAATAAACCAGATGGACTTGAAGATGATAAATATGAAGGACCTCTCACAAGCCCTAACAGCTGTTGGGATCTGGACCTCTACCTCTCAGGAAGAGAAATTTTTGACAATATTCAAGAGCTTGTCCATTTCTCCACCAGCACAAGAGGATTTGGAAGTCTCTTTTGATTTCCCTGACCAGTCATCTAAGGAGACAAATGAATCATGCACTATAATCAATGGAGAACATCCACTGGAACTTGGGATCGAGGAGTTCTTGAAATTTCTATCAGCAGATCCAGAATGTAATCAAGAGACTACTCACCCTACGTAGAATAATCAACATGACATGGAAGAAGAGGATGAGCAGCATGGGCCAAATCAAGAAATGGACCAAGAATACCATGATCATATTGAAAATTGGTTCCAAACAATGACTCAAGCGAGGGAGTATTATTTTCTTTTAAAACTCTTGTTGTCATATCAAGTACATTGGTTGGTTTTTCATGCTCATGTACACTTTCAAGTTTGTATGATAAATTTGAGCATGAATATATATTTTCACCTGATCTGCACATGGCTTCATTGGAAGTATGCCTACACTTAAAGTTGATATTTCTCTTTTTAAAAATAGGGTAGGGTAATGAATAAATATGAATAAAAACACTCTTGAACTTGTGATTCCATAAAAGCACAGCTTTTGAAATTTTTATTATTACGCATTCTCATGGTAAAAATTGTCAAAAGTTCTTTACACTTAACACTTCGTATTTTTAAAGTGAATTTGATTGATATGTATTGTTATAAGTTACATGTAATACTTTTCTCTTATTCTAAAAAACTATCATCCAGAAAATCTTTTCAAATTCCTCTTCGAAGGGACCAGTGAAAAACCTCCTATGGTGGACCACGCCTACAAAAATCTAATAAATTTCATAAAGAACCCTAGCATGATAAACTCAAGGAATATTTTTGGTCACTATCTGAGATGTTATTTTATAAGTTTTTAGGATAGCATGACCAACCAGTAAAGAATAAACTTTTCACGCCATCCTGCACTCTTAAGGAGTAGATTTTCTTCCCCACCTATTAAGTAATCCATCTGGGGTTGATCACAATCGGAGTTTTTTTTTTTTTAAACATAAACGAATTAATTGAAGGATAGGAGGTCTCATTGTGAGTCGACCTACTATGATCATGGGTCCTAAGGAATATGACATTACCTCACTGGTCACCAAGCCAGGGTAATGGCTTTCAGTTGGAAAACTGGAAGATGAGAGGTCTCATCGCGAGCCAGCTCATTCTTGTTAGTTCTCGTGAATGGCATTGTCGTTAGCTAGTTACCAAGCCAGGACAACGCCCTTCAATTAACTTATAAAAAGAGAAAAAGTAAATTCTCATAAATAACTCTGAATCTATATCTAATAGGTGGGACAAAATCATTTCGTAAGGTTAAAGGGTATCCCTGTCGAGGCTATGGACGCCTACTGGAAGCAAGGCCATGCCTGTGGTATTAAAGTTGGCTCTACACTGTAATTTACTTGGTTGATTTTGCTTTCCGTGAACTCACTACCAATCTCTTCAAGAATGGCTTTAAAATCCTTCCATTTTTATGCCTTGGAGTTCTATCTTTTTGAAATGATTTTTTATGGATGTGGGGACCCTTAGTGCTGGTAATTCACTATGCCCAGACAAGAGAAGCTTTAACTATACATGGATGATGATAAAATAATCATTATGGGAAGGTATTACTATGTCTACCTGTAGCACCATATCGTTTAAATGATGTCACTCATGTTTATAATGAGGATGTTAAAGTGAAACTTTTGATCACGGATGCCTATAAGATATTATTTTTGAAAATTTTAAAAGTTGTCTATTTTTCTCAAGCATGCACCATCCTTGCAATTTGGTATTTTTTGTGTAACAAATTTTCTTGGAATTAGTATAAATAATCAAAGAGTCCAGCAAACGCTTTGTTCTTGAAACAAGCTTTATCTAGCGTAGGAAATGTGATCACATAGGATTGCAGGAAATATCATTACGAATGCCCATAAATGTTTTTAATCTTGCTTTTTGCAAGGGAGCAACAACGCAACAATTGATTTCCTTGCATGAGGACATGCAAGAAGGTCAGCATGGGGGGATGTTGGGTCTCTATTTTGCCTTGTTTTATATCACCTTTTACTCAAAATCATTCATGCTTTTGTTTAGCTTGAATAATTCATTGACATAGTTTTGTGCATTCTCGGAAATGATAAGTAAGTATTTGTTATTCCTTTGTTTTAATGAGATTTAAACATTAAAGGCATATTTAATTATAGTTTGTGTGTTTGCAGCTTCACAGAGTTGGTTATATGCCTATTCTGATAGAGGCGAAGTTCCTGCACCACACGTTCTTACACTAGTACGAGAACACATTCCTGCACCAGCATTGAAAATCACCAAGTCTGTTGAAAATCCGCATAATTTCTAAATGGCCAAGTTTGACCTCGGTTTTTATGCAAATGGAAGTGAATTATGGAAATCCAATCAAATGGGTTTTTCACAAAGATAACCAAGTACCCATAACCAAAACCATTTCCCGAGATTCAAAGTATTCCAAAAGTTATGAGCAGGTCTTTGAAGCACTTCTATAAAAAAGACTATTTTTTCCAGAATTCTGGAAAACACAGTCAACAATTTCCAGAATGCCAACTTCCGCCTCGGGTTTCGTGAAGATAGAGATGAATAAATAAATTCCGCGACATGGGTTTTTTTCCCAGTATAGGAAATTGACTAAGCCCAAAATGGTTTCCCAAAATACGCAATGGTTGAGGAGATACAAAGGGGGGCTTTAAGGTAGTTTGTTAAAATTAACAAATTTTCCAGAATTTTAGGAAAAAAACTCAGAATTGGAATATTCGTATCAATCTAAATTCTTTAATAGGGGAACGGTTGTACTGATTATACGATGCAATTAGAAATTTTTGGGATTCAATCCCCATATTCCTTGCAAAGGAATAGTTTTTTTTAACCATTACGAAGGATTATAAAAGGGGATGATGCACTTAGAGAAGGACACAATGGACGGTGGAGGAGTGACGCTACAGTAGCGTTGTTGTACCTCTGTTTTGCTGGTGTCGCCCAAATCTGGGCTGGATATGTAATCACGCATGTATTTTCTTTGAGGACTTAATAAGAAGAGCTCTGCTTTATGCTTCATGGATTTTATTCCTTTATGTTTGAACAGTTGATTAATTAACTAAGTGTTGAGTAGCATTTTTACATAAGAGGGAAGCGTGTTGGTTGGCTAGGGCCCAGCCAACCCAGCACGCTTACCCCACTTTCTTTTCTGTTCTTGTAATTTATGTTTTAAATTGCTAAGTGTGATTTAATTTACAGCATTTTAATTTCTGTTTGAGTGAAAGCAGATCTGCTGCGTGAAGTAGTTAAATTTACTTTTTGCACGGCTGATTTATTTTCCTTGCCTGGTTCAAGCAAGCGGAGTTACCTGCCCCAGTGCACGTTGGTGTGCTATTCACTTTCTGCACGTTTGGTTCATTTTCTCTGCCTAGTTCGTTCCTGCACCAGTGCGCGTTGGTGTGCTATTTACTTTCTGCACGTTTGGTTTGTTTTCTCTGCCTGGTTCAAGCAGGAGAAGTCACCTGCACCAACGCACGTTGGTGTGCTATTCACTTCAGCAAGCCTTTCTAATTTACTTTCAGCAATTTTCTTGCTTTCATTAAACACTTTATAATATATTTTTTCTTTATTTCTGCATACATTTATCTTTTTGATATGCAATCTGGTTTTATAACAATTGCAGTAATTAAGCATTGATTGCAAGAATTAAAAGTTAAAGTGTAAGAAGATCTGATCAGGTACAAGAACCAGTTTCTTGGTACCAGATCTGAGTGTTGTGGGCTTGAGAAAGTTCAGGGCCCTTGCACGAAGAAAATCATTTTTATTATGGACATTACTTTACACCTTCTGCATAAATCGTTGTTCCTGCACTAGTGCAAGATCGATTCTTGTGGAAAGGATATCTTTACATGAGCAGGTTCGAAGGGGCCCATCTGTTGAAGACTGCCAAGGTGTCTTTGCTAAAGAAAACACATTCTCAATAGATGATCAATATCCAGCTAGAGTGATTGCCTTCTTTTTATTTATGAATCTCTTTTTCAAGTACATTTCTTCTTGTTCCAACCTTAGATTACTTTTATGATTCAGTTATCTTCTCTGCAAGCTTTTCTTTAAAGTAGGAATTTCTATCAGGAAAATTCATACCATCTCTGGCATTGCCTGTGCTTCATCTCTAAGTTTACAAATCCCCCAGGTTGAAAATTAAATGTTGAGTAGTTTGCTTAAGTGCAATTCCTGCACCCAACAAAGACCAAGAGCGCAGGCTCATTAGACCTATCATCTAGCTACAATCACCTTAGAATTGATAAAAATTTTAATATAAGTTCTATGCATAGTTTCAATGTCAATATCGGCATATATGTATACACATCTCAAGCCCATACAGGTTAATGACCAAGAAAAGCTACAAGTGTCTCTCTTTAATATCTCTACAAATAAGTTTTAATGAAAGAAGTCGATATCTTAAGACATGTACACCACATAACTAAACAAGAAGGATGTCTATAGTTAGAATTCTTTGCATGACATTAATAAAGTCACTATACCCATTTAAGACAGCTTTTTTATCATGACATGCAAGAGCAGACCTAACAGTAGTCTCCATGATCATAAAATAATAAGATACAGTCTCTAAGAAGGAACTATCTCCTTTGTTCAGTGATGGAAAAATTCAAGTTTTTTAGCAGTAAAGATATGTTGACAAAAAAAATCTTGGACAATCACCTTCATGAATTCCAATTCTAATCAATAGTGAATAAGACATATGTATTTATATAAATAAGAAGAAATCACTATGGAACAAACAATTATAAGGATCGAAGCTTACAAGAAAGTGATGTATATCGTGAAAAAATTATGAGGAATTCTTTCTAGCATCCTTGGAACCAATACCTCATCTATCTCAGGTAAGTATTTCCTTTATCTTTTATGTTTTGGTTATCTAGCAACTTGTCTTTAGCTTGCGAAGGGAAACAAGCTCAATGAAACAAACGAAGGAAAAGGTATGTATTTATAAGATATGTATGATTGAGATTTGAGTCGTCTTAGGGTTTAGAAAACTTAATATTGTTAGTTGATATCCAATAGTGTAAAACCCTAGGTAGCTAATGAATAACCCTATTCATAGGGTTTGTAAAAGATATTTTGATTTCAAAAGTTTGTAATTGGAAACTTTAATTACCTAGGAAATACTAGATTAACTTCACATTTTTTGGTATCGTATAGTTTGCATTGTTGTACCTGTCATTATGTATTGTATGTATAAATTGTGATTCATGAGAGAGAGAAATTGAAGGAAAAAACCTACAATGTTTGTAAAATGAGCAACTCGAAGTATGCCATATTTGTAAAAAAATCTTTACTAAAATTATTTTAAAATTGTGTTGTATTACTAAATATTTTATGTTTAGGATTTCGAATCGTAAAATATTCTTGTTAGGAATATCAATCACTAGATTGAATCTACCTTTGTCTCACCTTTTGTCATTTATTCATTTTTGTTGAAACCCTAACTTTTAGGGTTCACTATAAAACTCTAACTTGTTGATGCTTAGAATATATTGTTGATAATATTGAAGCCCTATGCTATTTAGGGTTTGTAAGTCTAACAATATTTAGGCTTTTTAGTAATATTTTGGTAAATCCCTAATATTTTAGGGTTTTCATAAAACCCTAAACCCTTAGGTTTTGGTGAATTATTGAAACCCTAGTCAAAATTGCTAATGTTTAATGTTTTTATCCATGCAGAATATTAGTATGAATCAAACCCTAGATGTAAACTTGCTAGTTCTAGGGTTTGTAACAAAACCTAATAAAGTCTATTATGAAATTCTAAAAAACATATTTTTGAAACCCTAAATGAATAATATTTTATTTTTTGGGTGTTCCATTCTAGTTTCTTGGACTTAAAGAATTCCTTTCGCTATTAAGTTGTTAATACCTAAGATTTGACTTTGGAGTCTAGGGATTATGTCAAAAACCATAGTAGGAGATTTCGAGTTGGATATGAAATGTTATTCAAGTTTAAGCTATGAAAGTTTGACTACTTATGATTGATACTCTCTTCATGTTCATATGGTAACCCTGAATTAATCTAATACTCATGTATATTTGTATTTGGTTACTAGATTTACAGGTACACAATCTTCAAAATGTTGAAGATGCTCACATATCTTGAAAATGAATTAATGATAAGCATGATGAAAATAAGAACCTAGTAAATTATATTTTTGAGCTAAAGGGGAGTTTTGATACCTTCCTTCAGTTCATAATATGCTGATAAAAAAGTTGAAGAAGATTTGAATGTTTTTTTGAAAAATGCAACAAGATATATGAGCACCATCATAATAAGTGAAGACCTAAGTTTCGTATTAACATATATATGTATTGAAAGGATATTTCTAATTGGCATTGTGTTTGCGCGGGATCTCTCCATGATAAAATACAAATTTTTAGAAGTATGCTTTGTTGAATAATGAAACTAGGTTCAATCTTCATAATTGTACTTGAGTCAATTGTCTTAGGTCAAGCCTCCATTGTAGGTTTTAGGTTGTTTTCAAAGTAAATTTTTGTTTGGTAAAAGACTCCTCCATAAAAGTCTCCTTATTATTGGCCTCAAACAAATTATCATGAATTTGGTCTACAAGTTAGCTTAACCTTATATGGAGACTGATCCAGGTGGATTGAATAGGTCCAAGTACAAGTGGCTTAAGTACAAAGGCTCAAAAATCAAATTATCTACAATGTGAAAAACTTAATGTCAAGTTGAAGATCTCGTCTTTCTGATTCCAACGGCGTAGACGACACCCAATTCTGAGTCTGTATGAAGGAGTTAGGAGTAGTCAAAGTTCGAGGGTTGACTTGGTGATGTGGCAGACTAAGGAGGACACAAATTGGAAGTATTATGGCCACCGAATTCCAGCCAACTCCGACCAAATTTCGGGAAAAATTATGGGTTCGTTAATTTGACTCCTTCGGTCAAATTAACGAATTTTTAAAAAGGTTCGGTTTGTTTATAAGTTCAAAATATATATATATATATATATATATATATATATATATATATATATATATATATAAAAGCATCGACAAGTTACCAAACCCCATCCACATATCACAGATATATATAAAAGAAAATTTATTAAAATAAGGGAGTCAGCGGATATGACCCCATCGCCCCCACACCTTACAGCGGCCCTGACATATATTACGCCCAGAGTTATATATCATGGTTGGCGGGGATTGTGAACCCCACCGCTAAACCAACCCACATGGCCATTTCCATTCAATGCGAGTGGAGTATGGGGGGTAGGCCGCCCAATGCAGGCCCAGCCCCCCCAACGTACCACATATTAAATGGCGCAGGGTTTTTTAAAAAGGCATGGCATAGTTATAAAAATGAATTTTTACTTAAAAAAGGAGGGGGCGGGGTTTGACCACCTGAACCCCTCCCTTCCATTAAGGATCTCTAACCATTCAGCTAATGCACTCCTTGGGGAGTCCGCCCAACATTTCGTTATAAAAACTATGCATTTCATAAGTGCGCCCAGGCAGCCAGGAGAGGGCATGGAAATTGAGACATTGGATCCATGAGCATTATGCAGGAGGGGGGAGGAACCATGATCTGAGCCATTTTCTAGACAATCCATATTTTCACTTTGTCAGATTCAGGAAAATTTTATATGGATTCTGCAACTCTCAACACCACAAATCCAATAGTGTTATCCATTTCTTCATCAGAGGTCTTCAATTTTCGGGCACTTTCATCTATGGAGGTATAAGGGTTTAATTTATCATTTTATACTTGTACTCACATTTTTTTCCACTTAATGAACGAGGGCCTCCCCACTATTTGAGCAGGGTCTAGAGACGTAGTCCCTCATGGACGAACTCCGATATCAATTTTGTGTCTTCTTGCATGATTTTAATTTCTTCTCTCTTCTTATGTTTATGCCTTTAAAGTTTCTTGTTTTAAGCTGTAATTTTCACATGTAATTCTTTAATACATATCAAGAAAAATATTTTGGATCAAGTGGTATCAGATCAGGTGTTTGTAGATGTGAATTACATGCTTGTATGCTAACTAGAAACATGCTATGAAGAGGTGAAGGGACACCACAGTCTTTTGATCCTAAAGCAGGGCATGCACATCAGAGAAGAAACATGAATGACGATGTTCTAAATGAGGAGGAGCTCAACTTCCGCAAGACCTTCTACACCATGGCAGATCAGGTCGAGAAATGTTTCTCTGGACTTAAGAGACTAGAGAAATCAGGGGAGAATGCTTTAGAAGGAAAAGGTTCATGGCATGGAGATAATGGAGGAGATCCACCTCCTTCTCCTCCAGTAAGTGAAATTTCTTCCTCCTCTTCTCGCCATCATCATAGGAATTCAAGAAATGCAGCTAATAAACCTTTCTTTAAGTTAAATGTAAAATTTGATCTACCCATGTATAATGGTGAAAGTAATACAAGGAAACTTAACAACTGGATCAAGCAGCTTGAAGTCTATTATAGGATTTAACAAATTGTGGAGGACGAGGCAAAGATTCAGTTGGCTTCTCTTCGACTGAATGGCACAACTCTCATATGGTGGGAGAGAAAACTTCAAGGCAACAGTAATTTGGGTAACCTTCTTTCCTCATGGTCAAATTTCATTACTGCACTTAAAGATCAATTCTATCCCTTGGGTTATAAGAAAAAATCCTTAATGGATTGGCGGTACATAAGGCAAGGAAAAGGACAAAATGTACAAAGCTTTACCGAGGAATTTATAAAACAAGCACTAAGTTTGGGTATTTCATTAGTTTCACCTGAAGTTGTAACTAAGCACGTTGGGTCATAACATAGTTACATAAGACATTCATTGTTGTTTTTGGAGCCTCCTACCATCGATGAGGCCAGTGTGAAGGCCATGCACATAGAAAGCAGGGGGACGCGTGAACAAAGTGACCACCCAAAAAGGACTATCGTAGCCAAAAGAAGTCGATAAAAGCCCTCTTTCACACATTGTGAAAAATAGGTACATGACGAAGAAAATTGTTGGAAGTTGCACCCTGAGTTGAGACCTGAGAGGAATGACAAAAAGGGGAAGCAAAAGACTGCCACCACCATACAACAAAACCAAGATTCTAAATGTGAGGAAAATGAAAAGATCACAGCTACAGGATTCACGCGAGGTAGACCAATTGACCTGGGGTCTGATTCCAGTGATGAAATGAAGCTTGCATCCTTTGGGATCATAGTAGAAGGACCCATATACTTGAGTTCTGATTCAAGAAATGAAACAAAAATATCAACAGATATTGTACCAAAGATGAAAAGGACACTTACTGCGGTAGAGTTCTAAGAACTTGAAGAGATTAACCAAGGCATCCAAGCAAAAAATGTTGAGCTAAGAAGGCTCCTTCAGGAAGCAAGGGAAGAAAAACAAAGGTTACTATGCCAGTTAGAGGCTAAGGATGAGGCCTCAGAAAATTTGCGGCATAACCAACACGAGGTAAAAAGAAACCCTTCAATTTCATGTACTTTTCATGATGATGAATTCGCTACTTTTGAAAAACATACTACAGGGTTCAAATCCAAACTACTAAAGAATATGGGGTATCAGGGAAAAAGCCTCGGCATCCATGTCCAAGGCATCGTAAACCCCATCGAAGTCGAGGAATTTCCACGTCTTGCAGGACTTGGATACACTAGAAAGGAAATGGGAGAAAGCTCGAATACAACTAGTCACTAGCCAATGATAGACGATGAAATCTCGTCCTCATAGTCTAGTAATAGTGAGGGCTCCATGAACACTTATCAGAGGAACACCAGGGGAAAGCGCCCCAAGGTGACGCGGCAAGTTTAGAGTAAAAAGAATTGTTGTAGTCGTTGCAACGAAGTGGGACTCCAAAAAGCCATGTGTCCAATGATCCATGCTCCTGAGGCATCGATAGAGGAGCCAAAAGGTGAACATGTTCAACAAATGAATCCACCACATTCACGGTGGTCTTCTTTATTAATTTATTTTTTTAGAGCTAGTAGCTTGTTATGGCCACCGTTGTAAATCATACTTTGCAAGCAAATGTAAACGTGATGGTTTTTCCCCATCACTTTGAAACGCAACGATGTTGTTTTTGCCTTTCCTTATGATTAGTTAAGGTATTGAATGTTTTTATGTAATCCTTGGCCAATGAGTGTGTGCTATAAACTCTTGGCAAGCAGGGGTTGTTGATTTATGTGTGGTGTGCATGATTGCAAATGATGTACCATTTTTACGTACAAGAGATTGAAAGTGTGGTTTTGATTGATAAGGATTTTGGGGTCCAAAATATCTTTAGTGGGGAGGAATGATCCAGGTGGATCGAACAAATCCAAGTATAAGTGGCTTAAGTACAAAGGCTCAAAAATAAAAGTGTCTGGAATGTGAAAAAATTAATATAAATTTGAATATCTCGTCTTTATGATTCCAATGGCGCAGACGACACTCAATTCCGAGTCTATTTGAAGGAGTTAGGAGAATTCAAACTTCAAGGGTTGACTTGGTGATGTGGCGGACTACGGAGGACACAAATTGGAAGTTTTCTAGCCATCGGATTCCAGCCAGCTCGAGTCGAATTCCAGGAAAAATTGTGGGGTCGTTAAATTGACTCCTTCAGTCAAATTAACAAATTTTTAAAAAGGGCCGATTTTTTTTATAAGTTCAAAAAATATATATAAAAAAAGGGTTGATGGGCGGCCAAACCCCGTCGACCCCTCTGCATATCACAGATATATATAACAAAAATTTTATTAAAATAAGGGGGTTAGTGGCCATGACCCCACCGCCCCCACACCTTACAGCGGCCCCAACATATATTACAGCCGAAGTTATATATCATGGTTGGTGGGGGTTGTGAACCCTACCTCCAAACCAACCCACGTGGCCACGCCAATTCAATGTTGGCAGAGTATGGGGGGCGGGCCGCCCAATGCGAGAGGTCCAACCCCCCAACGTACCACATATTAAATGAAGCAGGGTTTTTAAAAAGGGCGTGGCACAGTTATAAAAATTGAATTCTGACTTAAAAAAGGAGGGGGTGGGGTTTGACCACTCGACCCCCTCCCTTCCATTAAGGATCTCTAACCATTCGGCCAATGGGATCCTTGGGAGTCAGAAATCGAGACGATGGAACCATGAGCACTGTGCAGGAGGGGGGAGGAACCATAATTTGAGCCATTTTCCAGAGGGTCTAGATTTTCACTTTGTCATATTTAGGCAAATTTTATATGGATTTTGCACCTCTCAGCACCATGAACCTAACGGTGCTATCTATTTCTTCATCATAGGTCTTCAATTTTAGGGCACTTTCAACTATGGAGGTATAAGGGTGTAATTTCTCATTTTATACGTGTACTTTCGTTCTTTTGCCACTTAATGAAAGAGGACCTCCCCACTATTTGGGCAGGGCCTAGAGACATATTCCCTCTTGGAAGAACTTCAATATCAATTTGGTGTCTTCTTTCATGATGTTGATTGCTTCTCTCTTCTTATGTTTATGCCTTTAAAGTTTCTTTTTTTAATCTGTAATTTTCAATGTAATTCTTTAACACATCTCAAGCAAAATATTTTGGATCAGAGACACTGCTCTTCAATAACTCATGTTGGCTCATTTCTAATGGACAAAAACTATTCATAAGCGTATGACCTTTACTCAAGATAAAAAAACATGTGAGATAGTTCAGAGAAAAAGTTAGTAGAAATTTCAAATGGAGACAGTTTGGATCATTTCAGAATGGGTTTGTATAATGTCAAAGCTAAAGAAGCGGTTAAGTCTCAACATAACAGAGAGGTAACTTCGCTATAAATTGCAGAGAGCATTTTGGTGAATCTAAGTGACAAATTTTCGGTGGACTAGAGAATTAAGTTTGGATAGAGCAGAGATCTATGTTTGAGAATAATTCAATTACATATTCATAAAGGCTCGGATTATATACAGCAAAGAAAGGAGCAGATCACATCAAGGTATCACAGAAAAACAAACCTATATATATCTAATACAAGGACTGAATTTTATGAATATTATAAAAGGAATGAAATTTACATGTATTACATTAATAGAATGGGAGTTTGAACCATGATGTTGACATAATAAGTCTACTATAGAACGAAGCATAATGACAAATCGTAGTATTAGAAGACTGCCTCGGAACTACAGGATCGAAACATTACAAGACTGAAGCATGATATCAAGGCTTATCATTTTTTTTTTTGGAACGAAGTATTAAGGATTGATTGAAGAATGAAACATTGAAGAATGATCAAGGATGACTTGATGGAGGGAGTATTAGGTCTAAGTTGTGAGGGTCTCGATCATCTCATCTTGTTTTGAATCTACTAAAGGAAGAATTATTGGCTAGGTTTTCCCCTAAAGTGGGGTTTTTCCCTCGTTGCGTTCCTACATATCGTGTCCACTTCTATTTGTTATTTGGCATTAGTATTGATGATAAGAAAATATAAATAGAACAAAAGAATAATAATAATGAAAACATCACAAGATAATTTCATAATAAGATAAATCAAATAACGTGACACACTTTGGATTTATCAACATGGTATCAGAGTTATGGTAAAATAAGATCACCTTATTGGAAAGAAGATAGAGAAAAGTCATTATCTCAAGAAAAATCCTCCTACACTTGAAGAACAGTTTGAAGTCCAAGTTGCTTCTATGATGTGATTCAAGTTTGGAATTCTGAGCATTATTATCCAATATCTAAAATCAATCATTTGAAGACTGTAAAAGGAACCCGAAGTCTTCCTGATGGAAAAAGAAGTCACAAGGAACCAGCTTAAGGAAACCAAGTAAGTATTGTCAATATTCCTTACTTAACAAGATGCATATACAACAAGACTAATGGGATATCAAACCAGAGGTATGTAAACACAAGGTACATATTTTCATAAGCTTTTAGATTTTAAATACATCTACTCTTAAATGGTTCATACAATCCCTTTCTATAGCTATTCTAGGGTAATTTTTGTAATCCCTAGATAACATACGAAAATATCATATTAGACACTTAATCCTTATCCTCTAGGGTTTACAAGTAATCTAGAATTTCAAGTAAGAGTTATATCTGGAAGAATGAATAACTTGATCTTCTATATCATAGGATTCCATCCTCCATGGTTATGTTGAAGATCTAACTTGAGAAATTAAATCATGTTCTTATTATCACATTTTTTTTCTTGAAATTATGTACTACAGGTATAAAAGATCACGACTCAATACAAAGAGAACACTTCAAGGAATCCTCGCAAGGTTTTTCAAGGAACATCTCCAAGTATGTCTTAGAATGTACATTCTCTTAATATAAAAAGTACGTTAACCTTGTTTTGAAATGTGTGTTACATTGTTATGTCTAGTTGTCTTGATCATAAATATTTGTGTTTAGGGTGATTCATCATTTGATAAAACTACCATCCTTACATCCTTGATTGTTTTTATAGAACCCTAGATAAGTTCTCTGGAAAACCCTAACTTAAGGGTATGCTAATGATAATGTGTGAAACCCTAAACTGATTAGGGTTATTGGAAATGATATTTGATGTTTTTGATGATGATGTCATGTTTTTTTTTAGTATGATCATGAAAACCCTAACTTGATAGGGTTGAATGGCGTTGTCTAAGATCCCAAACCTTTGAAATTTTGGTATAGTAGGGTTTTCTTTGTTATGTTATGAAACCCTAGATATTTAGGGTTTGGTTGGGTCTATAATAAAAACATGTGTTATGTCTTTAAAGTAAGTTCCTAGGAATGAAACCCTAGGTATATATGTGTCCATTTGGTCGAAACCCTAGCTTGGTCTAGGTCGGTATATGTCTAATGTATTAATAGTTCCTGACATATGATATGCTTATGCATGATGATGAAGTCCTAGATATGCATTTGTGTTTACCTAATTATTAATGGTCATAAGTCCTAGGGTTTGGAAACAAGCCCTAGTCAAAGTTTGATATTCTAGGATAATATTTTGCAGCTAAACCATAGTAGTAGTTAAATTCTCTAGTATGTGTGAAATAACAATCTTGAATCTATGAATCTATATAGTGATTTCTAAGAAATTATAGATGGAAAATATAGGGTTTACATACAACCCTATTTGAAGCTATTCATGTTATTGATTGAGTTGTGATTGGAGCTCATGTATGAAATCCTAGTAGGAAGTCTAACATATGAATTCTGAAATTTTTTAGATACATTACTTATTTGAATTGTTTCTAGGGTTTGCGAAATGAAATAAATTTTCATGTGATTGAAAGTGTTAGGGTCCCGTGATTTGGCCGATTGGCAAGCCAAATGACAGTGTAACATCAAACCAATATTTGGAGTCCAAGTACCTAGCCTTCCTGGACTCAAAGAGGACTCTCTCTATATGTGTAAGGGATATCTGTGTGTTTGCTTATTGTGTTCTGATTTTAGGCTAGTTATGAAGTAGGTTTTTTGGTTTTTGGTTTTTAGGTTGTGAGGGATGAAACTGATCAAAGATATAAGATAGGTAAAAATATGTCAGATCAACTGGGCTATGGGGTCGAAAAGGTCTAGAAAGCTATCAGACGGTGATACAAGGCTGTTGAAGGGCCGATTTGATTCGAGGTAGAAAGGATCTTTGGGAAAAATGGAACAAAATGGACATCAAGTTTGAGAAAAACAAAATATTTCAAGCATAACTAGTTTAATAGTTGACATAAACATGGTAGGGAAAACCCTTAATCATGAGAAATGTAACTATAAGCTAATCAATACATAGAAATAAACATTCAAGCCATGTATAGAGATATATAACTCTCTAACTTTGAGAAATGACTTTCAGACTTTAGGGAAATACACTTAAGAGAGACGAACAACTCAAAACACTATGTCGGAATGCCTAAACATAGTACTTCAAGTTATCGGGCACTTTGAAAACAAGATTTCATAGTCTTAGGCAAAGGGCAAGATTGAAACAAGACCTCCTTGGTTCAACAAATGACAATATAATCAATCAAAGAGAAATTTAATGGATGGAGCTATGGCTAGCCATTGGTAAGCATGGCATACCATAAATCATACTTAACATGCATAGAACCATGAATGAAATAAGCAACAATATCCTTAAGTTATTAAAGAGCAATCAAGAATTCTTTAATGTGACTAAGGAAGAAGAAAACATGGAAGCTATGAAGAAACAAGAAATTTGAGGTGCCTCCAAGGGCATGTCTCAAATTTTTTCTCTACTGATCTATAGCAAGCAAGAAACATGGATTCATGAATGAAAACTAGAAAACAAAACAAAGAAAGAGACACTATACCATTCTACCAAGTCATGGAATCCAACAACAATCCTCTTTCATCCTTCAAGAACATCCAAGAGACTATCCAAGAGCATGAGACAAGTATTTCTTCCAAGGCTTATATGACCATATATTGCTTCTATCATCAAGTTCAGCCTTGTTTTACAATGAAATCCTTTGGAATATATAGGCTCAAGTGAGGAAAACCTCTTAGTTCAATTTGCACTCTCATTGGCCTATTCAAAATATCTAAACTTGTCCTTGAGGCTTTGCAAAGCCCAAGGCACAAAATATCTCATAAAATATCTAAAAAATGCTAAAAGAGGGAATTAAATTGAATTTTCATAACTTCTCATGTGAAAAAATAGCTAAACACACATGAGGAAAAAGCTGTTTTTAAAGGTTCAAATTTTACAAAAATACTCAAAAATTATATCAGCAAAAGGTCCCTTGACTTTCCGGCAACTTTTGGCAGCCTTCCCGATGTCGAAACAAGGCTCATGATAGCTCGTGGGAAAGCTCTGAGTGTCTAATTTCTAGAGCAACTAAAATTTTCTCAATCGGATGCCTGGAAATATCCAAAAATAGGACTGTGTGTAAAAAACCAGAAAATAAAGTTTGCTGATAGACCGGGCAGAGTGTGGAAAAAGTGGGCATTTTTCGCCATTTAGAATGAGTGGATGATCTTCAGATGTCCTGAAAATCGCTGAGTGTGTGCTCCTGAAATTATGGCATCCAATGATACCATTCTCCTGTATTGATGATCCCCCAAACTGAAATGGCGAAGCCCATGAGTTTTGGGCAAAAACCCAAAAATGCCAAAAAAACAAGATCGTGTCAAAATTCGCTCAATTTTGGTGTGCAAGTCCCTCAAGGCTTTTTAGAAACATTTCTAGAATCTCGGGCAAAAATTCCAAGCCTAGAGGTGTCTTTCTCCCTTTTTCTCACCGGGCACCCTCTTTGGGCAAATTTGAGCTTTTCTTGGTTTTCTCCTTTGTTATCTTGGCATTCTTAGCTTTGGTGAAGAAGTCATGGCCCCTTGCCTAGGAGAGGCAGCTAACACATGCTTTTGATAATTCCCTTCATGATCTATGTTTTTATTTGCTTGCCCTCATCATCTATCACTGTTTTGAGTTTCTTTATGGCGCTACTCTTCATCACTGTGCTCTTCTTCACCTTGCTGCCCTACCTTGCTGTGCTCCTTTTCAGTGGAAACAGGCTCAAATATTTTATGCAATCCACTCCTACTATCTTTCCTGGGAAAAATCTTGTTCTATATGCTCTCTGCAAAACTCAAACTGCCTCAAAAGGTTTTCAAGAATGTGCTCTTCAAAAAAAATCTCTGCCTTCTCTATCAATCACTTTAAAAACGATGGTAGGCTTTGTTTGAGGGTTGGAGAAGCTTTGAAAGTGATTTGGAGGTGTCTTGGAGGCTTAACATAAGTGTGGCGTGTTTGAATGAGAGAGTTCCACGCAAAAAATGCCGTCGGGTCACCTGTCGGGTCGACAGGACCAACGCCTACAAGCGCGCCGCGCGCTCCTATAGGCACGCCGCGCGGCTTTGTATTCCTTTGTAAAAAATGTGCCTGAACGCACCGCGCAGTTAAAAAAACCTTTAAAAACTCTGAAATCTTGCTCGAAAACCTCTCCTTTGGGTATATTGATCATCCAATGAGTTGTTTGTGCTTTTGGAGATGCAAAAATGAATCTTGGTAATGGTCCTTAACATTTGTATTTGAAAAGCTCCAAACCCTTCGGTGTGTTCAAAGATGGTTTTGAAAATGTTGAAAAAGCCTTTGGTTTTTAAACCAAAATATGAAACATCTCATCTTTTTTAAAACAGAACTAAAACTTCTTTTGCTCAAGCAAAAACATAGAGGCAATGATCACTTCTTTATAAGCATGTTCTCCCTTTTTGAAATGACACAACCTTTTTTGAGAATTTTTAAAACTTTGACCGTTTTCTCAATAGAGAGAAAACTGTCTTCCCTTTGATATTCTGCACTGTAGGAGGAAAATTTGCTCTGAGCTATATGAGGATTATAGATGTGCCTTTAAATGATGTTTTTCTTTGATTTGGAGGTGAAAATCAATCATAATCACCCGGGCTTCATTATCACCTTTGACACATTTTCATAAAGAACAGGCCTTCCTTCTTGACAGTGGCATGCATGTATTGCTTTTATTGGGTTCCAGGACCTGAAACACATGTCATGATCTTTCTTGCACTTTTATGACCCTGTATACCTATTTGCAATGCCTTTTTGGGGAAAAACTAAACTCAAGTTTCCTTTTTCTACTATGATGAGTAATTTGAAAAACATTCTCTCATGAACAAGAAGATGAGTACCCTTTGACAAATATTTACCATCACTGGCTTGTGTCATGACCTACCCCTTAATCACCAGCAAAGTTTTTTTAATTGGGCTCCAAACTATTTTTGAAAGCAAACCTTGATAAGAGACAAGTTTAACCTCTTGGATTACAGTGGTACCCCTGCTTTCCTTCTTTGTCTTTTACATCATTTCTCTGTTTCAACTGTCTCCTATTGTGTTTACAATTTGTCTCTCAGTCAGTGAAAACCCTAGAATCGATGACTTCTTTGGCCCTTTGCTCATGAATGAAGGAGGCCTATCTTGACAAAATGCATGATGTTCTTTCAACCTCTCTGCTTTTAATCATCATTTTTATGCAGAGACCTTTATTTGTTGTCTCACTGTACTTCAAAGTTTTTCTTCACAGTTAGTGAAAAGCTTAAAAACAGACTTTACCTTTGGCCCTTTTCTTATAGATGAAGGAGATTTTTCAATCATGTTGCATCATCAATCCTGTGACAGTGCTATTTTTCCTTTTACTGTCCTTTCAGGTTTTGAATGTGGTTGCAAGAGCTTGATGAAAAACTCTTCGCTCTGTAGCTGCATCCCAGGCTCAAGATCACATTGAGAAGCAGTTGTTTTCTCATGTGGAGCCAAATATTTTCTTCTGGGATGCTGGTATGCCTCTGTTTTTGAAAGATCCATTTAAAACATTGTAAAAACACCTAGAATCAGCTTGACTTAAGGTCCATGAATTGCTGAAACTTGAGGGTGTATTAGTGGCGCGACCTATGGTTGTAACCAACTTTATTTTCAGAATGGGAAGGTCTGTTATGGCTGGTCTATAGCAGATGGAGGTTCTTTGGCTTTTGTATAGTTTGCCAAGGGAGAAATGCCTAAAGCGCCACTTCCTAACTTAGGGGAGACTGTTTGGAAAGATTTGGATTGTTTCTTTAGAACTGATGGGCAGACTAGTAGGGCTGAGGTTAGGTAGGATTCGATAATGAGGTTCCATCTTGTTATGGGCAGACTGAAAGGTAAGAGGGCAAAAAATTTTATGGGTGTTTTCTAGCTGGAAAATTTGACAAATTTTTAGATCAGCTGCTAGAAAACTTGGCTATTAGAACTAGTCATCACCAACAAGTGAAAAATATTGATGACTAACAGAAAGAATATTGAAACCCTAGATATAATGAGTCTGATATTTTGTTTTATTTTTTGATGTGATTTAAGGTTTAAAATAACTTGGGCAAGAATTTGAAGTGTAAAATTATAGTTCTTTTTTATTATGTTTGAAAATTCTAATGCTTCCATTATTATAATATTTTGTTATGGCTAACTTCATGCTTCTATAGATTTGGTTGTACTTGATATCTAAGTTGTGCAGGAACATCATCTTCAAGATGGAGAAGATGTCCGTAAGAGAAGTTGATATGATAAGCATGATGAAAAGGATGGAAGTCATGAGATTTCATCCAATTTCATAAGAAAGAAGTTGATCTCCCTAGGTTAAGACTGAGCTTGGATAGAAGATATATCCTTGGTTGAGAGGGAGGGCATATCATATTCTTGATTGGAGAATAAATTTTTGAATAATATTTTGATGCATGAAGAGTAGGAAAGAAAAATCGAATCTTTTTTCAAATATTCAGTTTATAGTCCCACTGTGATAAATTGAGAAGCAACATCTAGTTTTTTGAAAGACCCCAACGGTTTGTATTTGAGTATGTACATTTGAAAGTGTATTATTGATTAGGTTGTGTTTGTATAGGTAAATCTCTTGAAGTTTTGATAGCATGATGGTTACTGATCAGTTTGATCAGGAGAGATTTTTTATTGAGGCTTTGTGAGTGAAGCATTACTTGGGAGGACATCTAGCCAAAAATTTGTGTTGATGTCTAGGTCCCAAAGTAGGGAGGGTGGTGTTTTTCATAGACATATGACCTCAAATACGCACCTAGATCCCTGGGTTTATGGTTAGTAATTAAGCATGATGGTACCTAGAGAGGCTAAAATATTTATTCCATCTTATTCCCAGTCGGATAGATTTCTCTGGTCAGGAATCTAGTCTATGGCAATGTTGCAATGCCTAAATTGTTGAGAGATCCTGGATATATTTCCCTGGTTAGGAATCTAGTCCATGGAATTGTGGTGCCTAAAATTCTTCGTAGATAATGTTTTTTGAGATCTCCCATGTACCTCTATAGTTATATGTAAATATGAATACCTTCTAGTTAAGCGGGAGTGTTGAAGAATGTGACTAGGTTCAGTCTTCATAATTGTACTTGATTCAAAATGAAATATATTTTTCAAAAGAAAGAAAAAATAATTTTTATTATTAATTCAATTGACTTGTTAATGTATAAATTTGAATAATTTTCTGATTTATTCACCGAGATTATCCTGATTACACACTATTTAAGCTTCATGCATAATACATAACCTCTTCTACAATTGATCATCAATATGCGGAAATAGAAGCAGTCGCATGCGCACATTAAAACATAATCAAGCACACATATCAACATAGTATGTAATGGGGAAAGCAATAGATGAAAACCCCCAACTATCTGTATATTATAATGATAGAGAACATGTAACAATACATAGCACAATACTCCTCACAAGTACTCAGTACTATCTCCAAAATTTACACACAAACTAACTGAGATTTGAACAAGTCCTGGGTTCAAATCTCCTCCACAAGTCTACCTGCCTCTACTGCGCAATCCAAGTTGATTAATGATGAGATCCAAGTTCGAATCCCACTAGCTCCAACTGCGCAATCCTCATTGGAAATCTCCATCAATGTGTGTGCAAATCTCATGCACAATCATGGTCACAACTGATAGTCAATCACACCCTTTCACCCACCTCTAACACTGGTCTCCACTGAACTGTCCATGCATTGTAGTTAACTGATGTATTCTTTAGTTGATTTATGAGTTAATAATTAGTGAATTAATTAATAATTAATTCACACCACTCATCACTAGTGTATTTATCAATTAGACTAAATACAACTAGTTCAACTAAGTTAAACGAACACAACTCCACCAACTGTCTCATCAACTCCACCAAACTCTGCCACATGAGTTCTAACTGAAGTCAACCATGCAATAGCTCAACTAACCCTTAGGAAAAGCATATTTCCTTCTGTCGGCTGCATGTGCCACATCCAAGCATCAAACTGAAGTGCTCCAAGAGGATAAGATAATGTTTATAGTCTAAATATTATTAAGGGTTAATAATATTTGACTGTTCTATTTTTAGCCCGGCGGTCTAAAAATAGAAACCGCCCAATGTCTAAAAATAGAGGTCCATCTATTTTTACCAACTCAACCAATCATCCATAAATAGCATCCTGCAACTCATAGACCATGATCCATATGTCTAAAAATAGACATAGTCTAAAAATAGACTTTGCGCAAAAAATAGCCTACGGGCCCACTTAGTGAAGGCGACTTCATTTCACTAAGCTCCATCATCTTGTTGCATTTTCAACACTCCCTCTCAACAAGATATGGATTATCTGCAACCCCTATCCTGCCTCTGTGGTATTCGAATTTTCTCCTGGTGAGCGCCTTTGTCAAGATGTCAGCATTCTGATCCTCCGTGGGAATGTAAGAAAGTAACATGATTCTCCGCTGCACACAATCTCTGATATGATGATACCTAACGTCAATGTGTTTGGATATATCATGAAATACTGGATTATCCAAGAGTTTAATGCAACTCTAGTTATCACAATAAATCACTCACGATGAAACCGATGCCATTGGCTCTTTGAACGGATCTTACTATCATCCATATGACGCTCGCATGCGTAGGCTTGCTCTTGTATACCGACCTCTGCTTTGAGCGAGTGCCCACGGATCTGCAGCTGCAGCTGTGCAAAGCCTACGTGGGCACCGTCCCCAGTCCCTCCCCTCATTACTTGTCTTTTTGTCGGGTTGGGCTCCTGCCCCAATCTGCATCAGTGAAATACCTGGAGTTACCTCATCCTCCTGTCATACACAAGCCATATCCGAGTGTGCCTCCAGTTACGCGCAATGCATAAACGATCTTCTTCCGGGAAAACTTGTTAGGCTTAACCATAGCTTTTGAAAGCTGGTTAACTGCATAGCATATATCGGGTCGTGTATTGACCATATACATAAGCGACCCCACCAACTGTCGATAAACAGTGGCATCCACTACCTCCGCTGAAGTAGCATCCTCCTTCCTCCAACCTCCAGGAAGAGGAGTATCAACAGGCTTGCAGCCATGCATGTTTAACTTCTCCAATATTTCTCGGGCATACTTACCCTGAGAAACAAATAGTCCATCACTACGCTGCCAAATTTCCAATCCCAGGAAATAATGAAGGAGGCCCAAGTCCTTCATCTCAAACTCTCTAGCAAGATCCTCCTTGCATGAAAGTATCAACATCTCATCACCCGTCAAAATCAGATCATCTACATACAGTACAATGATCAACAACTTCCCCTCCACCACAATCTGGTACAGGTTAGGATCCGCCTCACTCTTGGTGAATCCAAGTCCGGTGAAATAACTGTCTATCCGTGTGTACCAAGCACGAGGTGCTTGCTTCAACCCGTATAGTGCTCTCTTGAGTCTGCACACATGCGACTCACTGCTGAAGATCTCGAAACCTTCGGGGTTGCTCTGTACACCTCCTCCTCAATAGTTGAGGTGGGTCTTCACATCCGCCCGGTGGATGTACCCATCTGTTGAGGAAGCTAGGATCGTCCGTATGGAAGAAATGCCTTGCGACAGGTGCAAAGGTTTCCCCATAATCGATCCCCTCAATCTATGAGAAGCCTCGAGCAACAAATCTTGCCTTGTGCTTCTCCACACTCCCATCAGCTGCTTGCTTCACTTTGTAGATCCATCTCAAACCTACCATTGATTTCCCTTCCGGCCTTGGGACAATCTCCCATGCACTGTTTCTGACAATCGAATCATACTCTTCCACCATGGCATCTACCCATGCGGGATCATCCACAGCTTCTCGGAGCTCGGTGGCTCACATCACGACATTTGTCCATAGTGTATCCGAGTGTCTGCATTCAGGTAGTACATCTTATCCTGGGTCCCATTATTTTATAGGTGGTTCTACAACCTTCTCTGCATCCCGAGCCAGTCGCTCAGCTTCTGTAGTGCGCATGCGCCCTCTGATGGTTGGCGCTGCCTGGGTGGTTTCTTCCACCTCCTGAACCTCCTCTTGTGGTTGATCCACATCCGAAAGCTCCTCCTTAGGAACTAACAGCTCCTCATCTGCATGCAAGTGTAGCTCCCTCTCAAGCGAACACTGCATGGCTTTCTCCTCCTGAAATTTTATATCCCGTCGCACAACAGTCTTTCGACTGTCTGAAAAATACACCCGATAGTTGTGAGGTGTATCAGTGTACCCCACAAATATTCCAACCTCTGCGGTCGGATCCAGCTTCTTCCTGGCATCCTTCGTCACATGCATGTAGACAGGTGAACCAAAATCCTCAAATGGGAAATATCAGGTCTCTTACCAGAAAACGCCTCCTCCGGTGTGCTCATGCCAAGTATCTTGTGAGGACAATGGTTCTGCACATATACTGCAGTATTGCATGCCTCCGCCCACAAGTGAAGGGGTAGGCCCTGATCATGCAACATCGCCCATGCAGAACCCACGATCGTTCTGTTCTTTCGCTCAGCAACCCCATTGTGCTATGGGTTATGAGGTGCAATGAGCTCTCTCCGTAGAATCCCGCTACCACGGCTATAAAATTCCTTGAATTAATGAAGACAAATTCACACAATTTATAGCTCTCTGAAGCCTTACATGCTTCCGATTCCTTCTCCTTGTTGTGTCGAAACTCTGAGAACTTTGAGTATGTCTCACTCTTCTGCATGAATAAGGATCTAGCACTTCCAAGAAAATCATCATTAAATATCACATAATACTTGTGTTGTCGAAGCTACTAGAAAGGTCCACACAGTCTTTGTGAATTCTCTCCCAAGGATTGTCGTGGCGCAACTATCCTTCTCATGAATGGTGGCTTTCACAAATTTTCCCAAGGTACATCCCTTGCACTGATCTGACTGCGCAAGAGTACCCTTAGGAAGCCCAGTAGAAATCTGTTGTAGTATCTTCAAAGCTCCATGGTGAAGGTGGCCCAATCTCCGGTGCCACAACTCGCCATCATCTCGACTCACCACTCCTTCTGCCTTGCCTGCCATTGCTGCGCAGCCATCTACCTGCAATTGATAAAGGTTCTTAACTCGAACCCCTATATTTCGGGTTTCTCCTGTAGTCTTGCTGGCAGCAGGGACGCATTTCCTTGATGAAGAAAACATAAATTTTAACGTGTCTTCCAACATCGCCATTAGAGATCAAGATTCTTCTTCAATCCTGGAACATGCATCACTTCCTTCAATACGAAGGGTTTACCAGACTCCCTCTCAAAAGAAATGGTACCGATACCGGTCGCATTGTATCTATCATCATCGCCCATCTCGATGTGCACTCCAAGATATTTCTCATCCAGATCAGTAAAAAAATCTTTATCTCTGGTCATGTGAAAATATGCACCACTGTCAACAAACCACACTGAACCCATCATACTTGAGACCAAGCATGCAATCAACAAAAAATCCAGCTCAAACTGCAAGGCTAAGGCCTCTCCAGCTGCAGATCCAGCAGCCTGCTTATTTTTCTTCTTCTGTGGACAATTAGTGGTGTAATGTCCGTGTTGGTGACAGTGAAAGCAATTCACCTTGGACATGTCCTGCTTCTTTCCTTTCGCACCGGATTGAGAATATTTCTTGCTCTTCCCCTTCTTTTCTTTGGTAGCCAAAGCGTAATTCTCTTCATCAGAGTTCTTTGATGAAGATCCATCCCTGGTACTCCGCCTGATCTCCTCTTGCACAAGATCCGACCAAAGTCGCTCCCATCCTGGCAATTTCTCCCGACCATTGACAGAGTCCTGATAGGAGTGCCAACTTTTCGGAAGCCCAAGGAGATCCAAGCTCACTAATTCCTCATCATCAACAGTAACCCCCACACTTCCCAGCTCATCCCTGCATTGGATGAACTTCGTGAGGTACTTGGGCATACTGTCGCCTTTCTCCATCTTAATATGTCTGAGTCTATCCTTGAGCGCCAACTTCCTCTAGTCACTCTTGCTCTGGAATAAATCTGTCAATGCTTTCCACATCAAGTATGGAGAAGCTTTTCCATGCATGCTGGATACAATGTGATCCTTCACGCCCTCCAACAGAATTCTTCAACATTTCACCATCTTCTTTTGCCAAGCCTCAACTTGAGCAGCATCAGTAGGCTTTGGGATCTCAGCTTCTATGAACTCCTTCAGCCCGTTATCATCTAATACTGCCTCCAGCTAGTCCTTCCATGCAACATAATTCGAACTTCCCTCAAGGGCATATTCCAGTCGCAATCCGTTGAAAGACATTTCAACTTTGGCACCAAGAAAACTACTGCAATTTCGAATTCCAAATTCTGCTGCAAATTCGAATTCCAAGCTCAAAACTCAGCTGATTCTGGATCTGTGAGAAAAAATTATTTCTAGCACAAAGATCGACTGTAAGGGCATTTACTGGATATATCACCTTTCAAAGAAAGGATGGATCCAGAGGCTACCTGGCCCGTTACAGACTCTGTCTACCGAAAATAATTGTAATCACTGTAATAGATCCGATGATCAATTCTGCTCTGATACCATGTAGAAATTTGAATAATTTGCTGAGTTATTCACCGAGATTATCCTGATTACACACTATTTAAGCTTCATTCATAATACATAACCTCTTCTACAATTGATCATCAATATGCGGAAATAGAAAGTAGTCACATGCGCTCATTAAAACATAATCAAGCACACATATCAACACAGGATGTAATGGGGAAAGCAATAGCTGAAAACCCCCAAATATATGTATATTATAATGATGGATAACATGTAACAATACATAGCACAATAATCCTCACAAGTACTCATTACTATCTCTAAAAGTTACACACAAACTATATGAGATTTGAAAAAGTCAAGGGTTCAAATCTCCTCCACAAGTCTGCCTGCCTCTACTGCGCAATCCAAGTGAGTAATGAATGAGATCCAAGTTTGAATCCCACTAGCTCCAACTGCGCAATCCTCATTGGAAATCTCCATCAATGTGTGTGCAAATCTCATGCACAATCATGGTCACAATCGATAGTCAATCACACCCTTTCACCCACCTCTAACACTGGTCTCCACTGAACTGTCCATGCATTGCAGTTAACTAATGTGTTCTTTAGTTGATTTATGAGTTAATAATTAGTGAATTAATTAATAATTAATTCACACCGCTCATCACTAGTGTATTTTTTAGTTAGAATAAATACAACTAGTTCAACTAAGTTAAACAGAACACAACTCCACCAACTGTCTCATCAACTCCACCAAACTCTGCCACATGAGTTCTAACTGAAGTCAACCATGCAATAGCTCAAATAACCCCTAGGAATAGCGTAATTCCTTCTGTCAGCTGCATGTGCCACATCCAAGCATCAAACTGAAGTGCTCCAAGAGGATAAGATAATTTTTATAGTCTAAATATTATTAAGGGTTAATAATATTTGACTGTTCTATTTTTATCCCGGCAGTCTAAAAATAGATTTCGCCCAATGTCTAAAAATAGAGGTCCATCTATTTTTACCAACTCGACCAATCATCCATAAATAGCATCCTGCAACTCATAGACCATGATCCATATGTCTAAAAATAGACATAGTCTAAAAATAGACTTTGCGCCAAAAATAGCCTGCGGGCCCACTTAGTGAAGGCGACTTCATTTCACTAAGCTCCATCATCTTGTTGCATTTTCAACAGTTAAAGCATGGGTTTCATGCTTGGTTAAATTGTTTTAGGTCAAGCCTCTATTGTAGGCTTTAGGTTGTTGTCAAAGTCAAAAAAAAATTGGTCAAAGACTCCTCCATCAAAGTCTCCTTGTTGTCGACCTCAAACAAATAATCATCAAGTCATCCTACAAGTCGACCTAACCTTATATGGAGACACTGCTCTCCAATAACTCATGTAAGATCATTTATTGGAAAACAACTATATATAGGTGTATGACCTTCGCTCAAGATATAAAAAAATAGGTGACATAGTTCAGAGAAAATTTTCGTAGAAGTTTCAGAAGGAGATAGTTCAGATCATTTTAGAATGGGTTTGTATAATTTCAGAGCTGAAGAATCAGTGAATTATAAACATAACAAAGAATTAAATTTGCTATAAATTGTAGATATAATTTCGGTGAATATAAGTGACAAAGTTTCGTTGGACTACAGAAGTAAGTTCAGATAGAGAAAATATTTATGTTTGAGAAAAATTCAGTTACATATCTCAGAAATTTTCGGATTATAGACAAAAAAGGAAGGAGCATATCACATCAAGGTATGACAAAAAAACAAAACATATATATATCTAATATAAGGACTCAAGTTTATGAATATTATAAAAGGATTGAAGTGTACATGTATTACATTAAGATAACTGAAGTCTGAACTATGATGTCACATAAGAAGGCTACTATAGAACAAATCATGATGACAAATCATAGTATTAGAAGACTTCCTCATAACTACAAGATCGAAACATGACAAGACAGAATAATGATATCAAGGGTATCATTTTGTTTCTAAACGAAGTATTAAGGAATGATTAAAGAATGAAACATTGAAGAATGATCAAGGATGACTTGATGGAGGGTGTCTTGGGTCTAAGTTGTGAGGGTATTTGATGCAGGTGCATCTAACCGAGGTTAATCATTTTACTAGAGGAGTTAGTTTTTAAAGTGAGGGTTTAATTAATTAATGTCTTTTTCTATAGGTTTTAGAAGAGAATTGGAATTATTGTTAATAGGAGAAGATTCAAGAATATTCTGGAAAGATTGAGAGGATTATGGATAGTTAGCTCTTATCTAGGGATAAGGGATTGAATGAGAGATTTTAGATATTAGATGAGAGATGTTAGGGATTAGGAGAGATATTTTGGGAGTTAGATTAGGATCTAGAACCTCCTTTGGTTCTAATCCAATTGTATAAATAGGTTAGCTCTTAAGGCATGTAGGTGTGTAGAAGAGTGTGTGTGAGTGTGAGGAGAGGGCAGGCATGAGGCAAAGTTCAATGTAAATATTTTATTTTATTGATTAATCATTTCGGTAATTGGGTGTGCATTTTTTTTAGTATTATGTATATGTTTGTTTATTTAATTACAGGCCTGTGGTCCTCTACACCATTTTTTGGTATCAGAGCTTCAACTTTAACCATTTCTCCGGTATTGTTTCTACATTTAATACAGGTACAACCGAAGACTTTTGGATCGTGGGTTTCTTCAATTCCAATAACAGACACAAAAGCAATAAATTATCATATATTGTTTCAACTACTGGTCGAATTGTGCACATATTATCAGGAATCTAATATTCACTCTTGGGTTCGACTCCGGTGAAAAGCTCAGGCCATTTGACTTTTGTTGCCTTCAGGGCAAAGATGGAGCTCTCTCCACAGCTATCGCAGAGGATGCAATCAAAATCAAGGGCGTATAGGCTTCCCATCTCCAATTCCACAGCCTTTCACTAGCCCTTGACAATTAATAAAGGTCTTCAATTCCACAGATTTAAATGGAGTATCTGCGTTTAAAATTTTTGGGTTGGTAAAAGTAGTTGAAATTTTTGAAATAATTCTCCAAAGAATTACTTTATGGTGTGCACTTTTATGCTTTTACATGTGTACAAGTTATTTTAAAGGAAAGGTCAAATCAATTTTAAGTGATTTCATAAAGTTTTTATTTAAATTTATTAAGATTCAAGAAAACAAAGAAAAGGTGTGCTATTTATTTTAAATTTGTAAATTTAATGGAGAGATAAGAAGTTGTGTGGAGTAATAAGGTAAATTTTTATGAAAGTGTAAATTTCTAGAAAGATAAATTGTGAGGTAATTAGTAGTGGTGAAAGTGAATAATAAAAGTAAAAGGGTTGTATCAAAGGTGAAAGTAAATTGATGTTGTAACCCATGGTGGAGGAAAAATGAGTTCTTGCACACAGTTTTGAGTGGGTGATATATGGTTTCATAAAACCATGTGTGGGTTTTCGATGTGAATAATAAATAAATAGAGATGGTCAATTACTTGTTAAATTGAAGAAATTGCAATAAAATTCATCAAAAGTCTTAAAAATGGGTCAAGACATAAGTTCGAGAATTTCTTAATGTAAAAAATTCAATGTAAAATCCAAGTCAAGAGTCATGTAATTAATGGAGTCAAGAGACATGTTTTATAAAAATAATTGTAATTAAGGAGTCACGATTGGATGTTAAGGTCAAATGAAGAAATTTTTATAGTGTGAGTCAAGTTAAAGTCAAAATCCAACATTGAGTTATTGTACAAAAGCTTGCACTTTTCATCCAAGGTCCATTAATGAAGATTTGATGCCAAGTCTGGAGTCAAAGGTTTTAGTCTGTGAATGCAATTGGATGCATGATCGACAGAGCCCGACACCCAAAAATTTGGCCATTGTAAGGAAATAAATACTGCAGTTTTTGGGAAGCAAGGAGTGCTCGGAAAGAAAGGTTCAAGTGAAGTGAACTATTCACCAAGTTTGGAGGAGACAACTTGGTTGCAATTTACAATGAACAAGGTTAAGTTCACAACAGACAATGAATATGCATGATCGAGAGAAAGGGCACAGTAATGATGCCATAGCGGTTGGCATTAATGATGACGACAGAGAAATTGCTGAATTAAATACACGAATAGATGTGTTTCTAGAGATACTACAAACACAAAGACATGGATGGATAATAAAAAGAATAATTAAATGTGTTATGAAACTAGCTCCAAAAATAGAAGAAAAGAGATATCAATGCCTTAGAAATAAGCCACATCGAGGGGGAAACCTCCAATACATTACATGAATGAACAATTCTTGGATTATACAAATTACAAAACCTCCTTTTATATATAGGAGTCCATGGGGCCACAATCTAATCCTAGCCGACCTAAAAATAATAATTTAAGGGCACAATAATAATAATATGGGGGTTACAGGGGTACAATAATAACAATAAGGGGCTTACACTAACAGCAATAAGGGACTATACTAGTAATATAGGGACCTAACATGTCCCTCTCCTTCAAAAAAGTGTTGTCCTCAATGCTTGAGGAGCTCTAGGTGCTTCTGTATAAAATTATCATCCTCCCATGTAGAATCTTCAATGGGTAACTTCTTCCACTTTATGAGATACTCTAAAATTGATCGATTTCGTAGCTGTCGATTTCTTTTTTTCGTGACCACTTCAGGTTCCAATATGATTTTTCCTTCCTCATCAATTTCGGGCAATATTGTTTGAACTAGAATATTTTCACCTATAACCTTCTTTAAGCATGAAACATGGAAAATTGGATGCACTCATGAAGAAGAATGAATCTCCAATTTGTATATCATAGTACCAATATTTTGAAACACCTTGTAAGGACCATAGTACTTTGGCGGTAATTTATTATCCTTCTTAGCTTGCTTGAGGGACATTTGTTTGTATGGTTGTAGCCATAAAAATACCCAGTCTCCTACATCAAAACTTTTCTCGTTGCGATGTTGATCTGCTTGTTGTTTCATTCGATTTTGTGCCAAATTCAGGTTATCCTTTAAGAGTTGGATAACTTCTTGTTGATGCTCGATGTGATCTTTCATTGCTTGAACCTTCGAATTTTCTCTTAAATATGATGTGATGGATGGTGGACAATATCCATAAAGTGCCATAAATGGGGTCATTTTTGCTGCAGTATGGAAGGAAGTGTTATACCACCATTCAGCGAGAGGTAACCACTTGACCCATTGTGTTTGTTTATCAGATACAAAACAACGAAGATATCCTTCCAAACATTTATTTACTATCTGAGTTTGACCATCAGATTGAGGATGATAAGATGAGCTATGAGCTAATTGAGTACCCAAACAAGAAAATAACTCCGTCCAAAAATTTCCAGTAAAAATGGGATCTCTGTCACTCACGACCTTTGGGTTTCCATGTAGCTTTTGAATTGTTTCCATAAATGTAGCCTTATTCTCTGCTTTGACTGGATGAATAAATACCAAAGATATTTTATACTTGATAATTCTATCAACTACCACCATGATGACACTCTTTCCTTCGGACTTAGGTAAACCTGTGATAAAATCCATTGAAATCTCCTCCCAACGTTGACTTGGAATGGATAAAGGTTGTAGAAGTCCCGGGGTCTTAATTGTTTCCACTTTATTTTGCTGGCAAACCAAACATTCCGCCACAAACTTTTGAATATCGGATTTAAGGCCATCCCAAAAAAATTCTTTCTTCACCCTGTGGTAAGTTTTTAAAAATCCTGAGTGTCCTCCTAAAGGAGAAGTGTGCAATTCCAGAAGAATCTTTTGTTTTAGTTGGGAATTCTTACAAAGATATAAGCGATCTTTGTACCATAAGGAATCATTTTTCCAACTAAATGTATCAGATGTACTAGGATCTTGCTGCAACTTTTGAATGAGTGTCCACACTTCTTCGTCCTTCTTCCATTCATCTCTTGCTTCGGTTATCCAATCTAGTTGGATAATAGAAATGGCACAAAGCAATGCTTCCACCTCTTCATTCTTTCTTGAGAGTGCATCTGCAATAACATTTAGCTTCCCTTTTTTGTAGATTGTTTCAAAGTCATAACCCAACATCTTTGTGACCCATTTTTGCTACTCTTCTGAAGATAGTCTTTGTTCCAAAAAGTGTTTAAGACTATCATGATCATTTTTTACCTTTAATTTTCTTCCCATTATGTAAGTTCGTCATTTCTTTATTGCATGCAGTATTTCTAACATTTCCTTCTCATAAATATCTTTCTGTAAATACTTTCCTTTGATTGGACAACTTTCAAAAGCAATGGTTCTTCCATCTTGAATTAAAATAGCACCAATTCCATTTCTTGAGGCATCATATTCCACAATAAAGGTTTTTGTGAAGTCTAGCATAGCTAAGACCGGTGCTAGGCACATTGCCTCTTTAAGATTTTCAAAGGCCTTAGTTGCTTCAGGAGTCCATGAAAATGCATCTTTCTTCAATAATGTTGTTAGAGGTGCTGCTATTCTCCCATAATTTTTAAAAAACTTGAGATAATACCCTGTTAACCCGAGAAATCCTCGCAACTACTTAATGGTTGTGGGGACTTTCCATTCCTTAATGGATTTAATTCTGTTAGGGTCTACCTTAACACCCTCGTGAGATACAATATGACCCAGATCTTCCACCTCTTGTACTCCAAAGAAACATTTGGATGTTTTTGCATACAATTGTTTCTCCTGCAATAGTTTGAGCACCCTGTCAACATGTTGAACATGATCCTTCCAAGACCTGTTGTAGATTAGTATATCATCAAAAAATACTAGCACAAATTTTCTAGGGAAGGGTTTGAAAATGGAATTCATCAACCCTTGAAATGTAGAAGGTGCATTGGTAAGGCCAAAAGGCATGACCAAAAATTCATAATGACCCTCATGAGTTCGAAATGTTGTTTTTGGAATATCTTCAGTCTTTATTTTAATTTGATGATATCTTTAACAAAGATCCAACTTGGTAAAATATATTGCTCCATGTAATTCATCCAATAATTCATCAATCACAGGAATGGGAAATTTGTCTTTAATGGTGAGCTTATTGAGCTCCCTATAATCTGGACACATTCGCCATGATCCATCCTTCTTGTGTACCAATACTACAGGAGCAGAGAAGAACTTTGACTAGGTTGAATTATACCCGCCTCTAACATTTCTGCAATCATACGTTCAATTTCGCTCTTTTGGACGTAAGGATATCTATAAGGCCTGATGTTTGGAGGAAGACTTCCTGGAATCAAATGAATAGCATGATCATGATCACGAATAGGTGGGAGTCCTTTGGGAGTTTCAAACACCTTGGAATGATTGTCCAAGACTTTTTGGAGATTTGCAGAAATATATGATTTTGATGTTGGAACTTCTAGTGAGCATAATTGTGCAATTACACCTCGTTGTTCTTTCTTTAGAAGATTTTTCATGACATTAGAGCTTATTATCTTTCCCGGCTTCCCTGCAATACCCCGTAATTCAACTTCCTTACCTTCTAAAAAAAAATTCAAGAAAAGTTCTTGAAAATTAAAAGCTACTGTCCCCAAAGATTATAACCATTATACTCCTAGTACAACATCAGCACCTCCATAGGAATCAAAAAAATTGGACTATTCAATACATATTCCCCCATGGTTAGCCTGATATTATGGCATTTTCCAGAGAAATTTATAGTTCCTCCATTTGCAACCATCACTTGACATTTTGGTGCTGGGTATAGGAAACAATTAAATTCCTTGGCTACCTTATAATGAATAAAATTATGGGTACTACCTAAATCAATCAACACTATTACCTTTTTCTTCTTGATATGTCCTTCAATCTTAAGAGTTTGAGGAGTGGTAATTCCTGCCAATGCATTACATTATATGGTCGGACTCATTTCTTCCTCTTCTAGGTTGGTTCCTAGTGTATACCCTCTTCTTTTGAAAATTCTTGTTCATTTTCTTCTTCCTCTTCACAATCTATGTAAAATAATTTCTTCTCATCACACTTATGACCTTCAGTGTATTTGCTATCACAACTGTAGCAAAGCCCTTTTGCTCTTTTTTCTTCCAAGTGTTGTGGTGTCAACCTTGAAGGTTGTGGAAATCTAGGAGTAGCAACACGTCCCTCTTTATATAAGTGAGTGGTAGGCTTCCTTGTCGCCATAATTTTACATTTAATTTTTCTTGCCAACCTAAATGCCTTCTCCAATGAATTAGGTTCCAAAGCATGAACTTCATGTTGGATGTTATCCTTTAAAGTAACTATGAAGAGATCAATCCTATGTTCCTCTAGAATATCAGTTACCCTTATATTCAATTTTTTGAAGTCCTCAATGTGCTCCCCCACTAGACACTTTTGTTTAAGATTTATCAATTGGCTAAATAAGGTGTTGATGTTTGTATCCTCATATCCATTTTTGGAATATGGTGGTTCTTCCTTCCAACATTAGAGTTTATGAAATCATGATTAACATTTATTTTGTTCTCATCATGAGTTTCATCTACTATCTTTTCACCATTAGGAAACATTTCTTGTATCAACTTTGTCAAACCTTCCATGTCTGCTTTTAGATCCTTCTTCATGTTTTCCATTTTTTCATCGATCTTAGTTTCCATGTCATCAATCTTAGATTCCACGCCAGCTTCCATGCCATCCATCTTAGCTTCCATGCCATCCATGCCATTCTTCAAACCATCCATCTTAGATTCCACGCCTTTCTTCAAACCATCCATATTAGTTTCCATGCCTTTCTTCAAAACTTCCATGTCATTTTTTGTTGCTATTTGCGAGAGCGAAATTTGTTGCACTTGCTCTTGTAATTTTGATATGTCATGTTGCCTTTATTCGTCTTCATGAGTCATAGTAGAGCCTTTTAAAGGCTTAATGGGTGTTGAATTATTTTTAGGGGCCATTTTAGAATCCAATACTGATATATATTCTACAATATGCCCTTGGAATCAATTCAACTTTATTCTTAAAACAAGACTTATGCAATTCGGAAAAAAATATACACACCTTTTACTTTCTTTTGAGAAGCTCAATATTTAAATTGAATTATATCTATAATTGTGAATCCTCAATATCTGAAATTCGGTCCTGTAGTAGCCCTCTAAAGCTTCTTTCAAATGCCACAGGTCTGATCTGATTTGGATTCTTCAAGAAAAAAATTTGTCCAATCTCCCACAATGACCCAATTATGGACTAGTTCAGTAGAGCTAACTTGTACGACTTGCCACATGTCATTGTTTCCTCCTTTGGCTCTGAAATTGATAGAAAGAAAACTAAAATCCGTGTACGTGCAGTCACTTTTTACAGCATTCCAATCTTATGCTCAGAGAGAGAGTTATGAATATTTTTCCATGATCACCTCTTTGAGATGAAATTCAGAAGCCTGAAAAAGCCCTAACTTCCACAGATCATATCTCCGCCAATATTACGAACCAAGATCTGAAATTTTGCGACGATTTTCCTCAGGATTTCAACTTCGTACTCTAAAAATTTCAGCTTCTGAACCTTCGTAGAAACAAATTTATAGCGAAAATTCCACGATGACCTGTTTAGGTTAAATTCAGGAGCCTGCAAAATGACCTACCTTCCACAGATGATATCTCTGAAAATATTGCGAACCAAGCTCTGAAATTTTGCAACGATGTTCCACAATATTTTGGCTTTGTACTCTAAGAATTTAATCTTTTGAACCTTTGTAGAAAAAATATTATAGTGCAAATTCCACGATGACCTGTTTGGAGCAGCGAAACCCTAGAATCCCAAAGCTCTGATACCAAATGTTGTGAAAACAGCTCCAAAAATAGAAGAAAAAAGATATCAACGCCTTATAAATAAGCCACTTTGAGGGGGAAACCTCCAATACATTACATGAATGAATAATTCTTGGATGATACAAATTAAAAAACCTCCTTTCTGTATATAGGAGTCCATGGGGCCACAATGTAATCCTAGTGGGCCACAATGTAATCCTAGCCAACCTAACAATAATAATTTAAGGGCACAATAATAACAATATGGGGGTTACAAGGGTACAATAATAACAATAAGGGGGTTACACTAACAACAATAAGGGACTTTACTAGTAATATAGGGACCTAAAAAAATGTCCAGTTAAACAATTGATCTAAATAAGATTGAAGCGCAAACTAAACTTCCTGACAAAGATATATATTTGTGCACTTGAACAAGGATAATTTTGGGTGACGATGATGATGATGATGTGGACATGGGTTATATTCTCACAAATGGCACCATAAATTATTCTGAAGAACAATCATTGAAGGATTGTATGCTACATAAGGAAGAGATGCAGGAATCCATAAGTGATACCTCCAGATCTCATGATTTTGAAACTAATACTTGTTTTGTGCTCGTGGTTAGTGGAGAATCACAAGAAATCGAGAGTAAGCTAGAAATTAATGAAGCTCAAAAATGATTCGAGGAACCTATGCAAGTATACAAAGGCATAAATATGGAGGATATTGTTGCAAAAATAGATTTTTTAAAGGATTGGTTTAACAATCAAATAATAGTTGTGAATAAAATGAAATGATGATGGACTGCAACAATTTCATAGAGGACGAGGACAATATTTCAATGAAGAAAATGCGACAACAAAGTGGCAGAAATGAATATGACTTCTAGGAGAAGAGGAAAAGAATGATAGAAGATGTGTGGTATCCTAGTGAATTCATGGAGAACAAACATATAGCACAAAGGAAAGAAGATAGCAGAAGCTGGTTGATGAAAACAGAAGAAGCATACATCAACAAGGAGAAGGGACAACTACAACATAAAGTTTGGAAGCTTGGAAACATAGAACATCGAAAACATTACAAAACAATTGTTTTATTGCAAGTCAAAATTTGGGATCTAGGAGGATCTTATCAAGACTGATGGTTAGGAGACCGTGATTTGTTTTTACCTTGGGAGTCTGATGCAGGTGCAGCAAAATAGGGTTAATCATTTTACTAGAGGAGTTAATTTTTAAAGTGATGGTTTAATTAATTAATGTATTTTTCTATAGTTTTTAGAAGAGAATTGTAATTATTGTAAATAGGAGAAGATTCGAGAATATTGTGGAAGGATTGAGAGGATTATGGATAGTTACCTTTTATCTATGGATAAGGGATTGAATAAGATATTTTAGATATTATATGAGAGATGTTAGGGATTAGGAGAGATATTTTGGGAGTTAGCTTAGGATCTATAACCTCCGTTGGTTCTAATCCAATTGTATAAATAAGTGAGATCTTGAGGCATGTAGGCATGTAGAAGAGTGTCTAAATATTTTATTTTCCCAGATTAATCATTTCAGTAATTGGGTGTGCATTTTTTTTTCAGAATATGTGTTTGTTTTATTGTTAAGTTGCAGGACCACACCTATGGTGACATCAATATTGGTCGTCTCATCTTGTTTTGAATCTACTAAAGGAATAATTCTTGATCGGGTTTCCCCTAGAGTAGGGTTTTCCCTGGTTGCATGCCTACATCTCGTGTCCTCTTCTATTTGTTATTTGGCATTAGTCTCAATGATAATAAAAGATAAATTTAACAAAAGAATAATAATAATGCAAACTTCACAAGATAATTTCATAATAAGAGAAATCAACTAACTTTCCACACTTTCGATTTCTCAACATGCTTAACTAATTGATATATATGTAGTTTATAGGGATAGATGTAATCATATAGGGCTGAGTGCCTAATTCTTGGGAGGACATTTGGTCATCCCATGTGTTGATGTCTAGATCCGTAAGTAGGGATGGTGGCGTTGGTCATAGATATTTGACCTTGGATACGAACCTAGATCATAGGGTTGGTGTTAGAGTGGAAGCCTAATGGTACCTATCATGTTTGAAGCTTGGAACACACCTTATTCCCACTTGGTTAAAGGGCCCTAGTCAATTATCTAATTTGAATTTTTTTTGGTGAAGACTCTTTATCTTTGTAGATCATTTCATTTTGATTTCATTCGTGTACCTATATGTAAAAATTATGAATACCTCCCTAGTTAAGGGGGAGTGTTGAAGAATGTAAATAGTGTCGGTATTCATAATTGTATTAGAGTCATAATAAATAAAACAATTTTTTTTTATTGAGTTATTAAAGCATGTGTTTCATGCTTGGTTTAATGTTCAATAGGTCAAGCCTCCATTGTAGGCTTATAATATTTTTTTTGAGTCAAAGTCAAAGTCATTTTTGTAAGAGACCCTTCTTGGGCTCCTTAAGGTCAAGAGACGAAAAAAAAAATGTGTCTAAATATATCCTTCACCAAATCAGATCCTTTTTCCAAAGGATTACCATTCATCCTTCAAATTTGGCCTCCAAACAAAAGATAATCAAGTCAGGCTTCATTACAATCCTACAAGCTAGCTTCAAGTCAAATTTTTCATGTTGACTCAAATGCACAGTGACTAGTAAGTATAAATAGCCTACTATTTCACCATTGGAAGGAGAGAAGTAAAGCATTTGTTCAATATGTAAGATAAACTATTACAGGACAAAGAAATGGAGAGGAATTCAAGAATATTAGAAGACTATTGTAGAGAGGAAGCCAAAAATGTGAATTGAAAAAACAATTACAGGGAGGTTGAAGTTCCTTGTTGTAGATATGATTATAGAAAGGGTTGATACTAGTGCAGAAGGAAGGACGATATTTATGAAGTAGGAAGGTTGATATTTTTGAAGTAGGAGGGCCAAGAATATTGCAAATGGAGGGTCGAAATTTTGAAGTTGAAACAGAAGGATCCAAAAACCATGATTGTAGATACAATTGTAGGAGGAATTGTTCTTGTGGTTGGAGTAAGTCTATTTCTTTAGTCAAAAGGCCAAGTGCGTCTCAACCTTATTTAATATACTAGAGAAAGAGTTGACTGGATTTTCTCCTTCATAGGGGCTTTTTCCTAGCTATGTGCCTATATCTTGTGTTCTTTTCTTTGCGATCTTCATGTTGGAATTTATTTGATAAAAGGAACACCAACATATCAACATATAATTTCACAGGTAAATGTCAATATAAGAAAAATAAAATTGAAGAATATAACTCACATAATGCCCTAGATTTATCAACAAAGGAGAGGTATTGGACCTCATTTGAGTCACACAAGTAATTTGGTCTCTTCAAGAATTCTGAGGAAAATTAAAAGTGAGAACGACGTGAATGATAGCGAGGAGAGAAAGAAGCTCTATTTGTTTGTCTTGTGCAGCAATTATTTGTTTCGCAAGCTCGCATGTATGGGAAGAAAGCTATCTTTGTTCAGATTTCGAGCTAAAGAAGATTAGCATACCAAGTTATAGAGAGAAGCATTGTTGTTTGGGTGGCTAGCCTATCACTTGGTTATTTTCCTTGATCAAAGGTCTTGGAATTCTTCCTTGAATTTCTATAAGAAGAGAAATTTTTGGATTTTTCCCCTACGGAGGGGTTTTTCCCTGACCTAGATCCTATTTCTGGTTTTCTTGTTGTATTGTGATCTTATTTATTGGCATTTTCTTGATGATGAACACAAAATAATAATGATGATGATGAAATAACATTATATCACAATAATTTTCAATATAATAAGAGAAAACATTGTAAAAGAAACCCTAATTCTATTTGCCCTAGTTTTCTCAACATCTATGGTCTTGGAAGATTTGCAATGTAGAAATAAAAAGTTGCTTGAAATCAAATTCAACGCAAAAATAAATCACACACTTGGTAGCCATGTGCTTGGTGGGATAAAGTTTAGTAGTACTTTGATGGGTTTTTTATATCACTCCAACCATAGTTAATATTTCAAATCCAGATATGAAAATGAAAGTACTTGCAAAACCAAGGAAGGAGGAGAAGTTAGATGCGATAAATAACTAATAAAATAGAAGAAAATGATACCAGTTCCTTATTCCAAATTAATAGAGTAAGAGTTTCTCCTACTGCCCTGCATGAAAATGGAATTTTATGGTCTTTCACTCAAATACAAACACAATTGTCAAATAAAGACTAATACTACATGAATTATTTTCATGGAAAAGTTTGTTATTTGTTATAAACTTTATGTACTCCCAATCAACCAAGACATACAACACAAATATCGAACAAAATTTTGGTCTCACCTAAACCCTTAAAATTTTGAGCTATTCACTTCAGATAGTTGTTCCGCTTCAGCATTCAAACTGAAACTAGTTGTCCTACACATATTCATTAGATCAATGAGGCAAACTTAGATTAAATTTGACCAAATATTAAATTTAATTGCATGAATAAATAATAATTAACAAGAATTTCATGCATGAATACCTGAATGAGCTCCTCTTGGTTTCGAGAATAAATTGTTGGAGTACTTTAATCTTGGAGAAAACCTCCCTCCACTCGAAGAAGGAGCAATGAAGTCAACATTGACTTTGTTGTTGCTATGTTGGATTAAGGGTGTTTTTCTCTGAGATTATCCAAATCCTAATTTATTCTCTACTGAACAGGGCCAACCAAGTGAATTTGGAAGCACTCATGCCCCCCCTCCCCCTCACATTACTCTGAATTCCCCATTAACCAATCTATATACTATATAGGAAATAGTTGAAATCAAGACATTAATATACACAAGAAAACAAATAGAAAACATTCATTCGTTTGTTTGTAAATCCAAGAAATATTTTATCTCAATCAATTTTATCATAAAAAATATGTTTACTTAATATGAAACAACATCATGTACATAAATAGATATATATCAGTTATTCATTCATATATAACATTCATTCATTCATTCATTAATCATGGACACAAAATACTTCATCTAAAACAAAATTATCATCAAAAATATATTTGCATAATATGAAACAACGTTATGTACATAAAGAAACATATAGCAATTACTCATTAACATATAGCATTCATTAATCATAGACACAAAATACTTCATCTCAAAAGAAATTATCATGAAAAAAAAGTTTTCACAATATGGTACACGATGTTTCTAATGATATAATTATTACAATCATTTATTTTTCTTTTATTTATTTTTTATGGCTTGGTCAACACTGTTGGAATGGTTGATATATTTTTTACTATATTTATTGTAACTAATCTATATATTGATTGCATTTTATAATCTATATTAGTCTAACAAAATTCTAACATATTTAGTTGTCAACTCACAACATTTTGTGATTATGATGACAATTTAAGTACACGCAAGTGTAATGTCCATGATGGGATGTATGAATTGTCCCTCGCACATTGTCCATCAATTATTATAACCTTCAATAGGCTTGCATTGGTCTATCATCCCCATATCAAAGTGATCCGACAGATGACAATTTACCATGTATGTCATCATCACTTCACATTGTCTCATAGATGACCCCTTCTACAGATTATATGCATGAATTTATGGCATACCATGCCCTCTATGTAGCCTATGATTAATTGTGATAACATGTGAACAAAGTACAATTTATAAGTAGGGGATCTTTTCAACAAATATTTGTCAATTTTCCTTTATTCACTTGTTGTCACAATCAATCATGGTAGATGGGATGGTCTTCCATAAAATTCATGCATATAATTTGTAGAAATGGTCATTCAGGAGATAATGTGAAGTGATGACGACAAAAATTATAATTTTTCATATGTCGAGTCATTTTGAGATGATGAGATAGAACAATGCTAGACCATTTAAGGTTATAATCATTGATGAGAAATTTGGGGATGACAATTCATACATCCCATCATGGACATTACACACATATGTAGTTAAATTGACATCATAATCATAAATTTTAGTGATTAGTAAATGAATCAAGAGTAGCTAGCACCTAAATTAGGAGTGTAGCAATGTATGGTGGAGTGGAATAAGTATACAAATTAGTAGATGTTTGAATTATCATGGGAACAGATTTTGTAAAGAATTAGCTTAACACGGGAATCTGATTATAGGTTCTTGGTGTTCGTAATGGATTTAATTGACTTATACCTCGAATTTATTGAATATATGGTATTCTACACCCTACTTGTATCACAAAAAGTATGTTTACACAATATGAAACAAAATCGTTCTATTTTTTTGCAATGGAAAAATCATAACTTTTTATTAAAATAGTTTAAAGTTACATGTACACATGTCATGAGGCATTCAACCTCTCAATCAAAAATGTGGTACTCAAAAAATGGGCTTTAAATAAACAAGTTTAGTCATTTTTCATCAAGTTTATTTCTCTTTTTTAATATTCAATTAGCCAGAATATCTTGATATTGCCCCCCTTCAGTTGTTGTGGTCTCTAGTGTAATATGTCTTGTTTTTTAACCTAGTCCTATGACTATGTTGTTGCAAGTGGGGTTGAGCATCAACTGCAATAAGAAATAAATATTAAATTCACATTTATAATTATTATTGTTACAAATATTTTATTAATAAAAAGAGTAGTATAGTGTTCTTTACCAACTTTGGTAGTGGAGGGAAGCATAATACTTTCACATGTGGCCATATGTTCATCCTCTTCTTTGGCCACATCATGTACATGCTCTGGTGTCGAAACAAGAAATGCTATAATTAATACATCATTTTCATTTAAATATTTTTAATTGTATTCCATACTAAAAAAATTATAACACATGAAATACCTCCAGTACTAAGTTGAACATCAATCTCAAGCTCAGGAACTCCACCATCAGTAGGCTCATGTGTTGTATCTACATTACTTGCCTTCTTTTTACAATCAAGCACATTACTTTATGGACAAAAATAATAAACAATAGATTATACAAGTATTTACAAATGTTATTCATTTCTTTTATTTTCCTAAGTGTTGAGTTGGGTGGTGGAAGACATTGAAGACACCAAGCTTGTCCTTCCTTCAACCATGGCTTGATAGTCATACTTGAAAGAAATATTTAGTTCTTCCTCTCTGGGAGCCTCTTCGAATTATGACCCCTGCAATTTTGCACTAGAACATGAATTTTCCTTCTTCTGTGATATTAAGTTAAAATTGTTAACAATTTACAATTTGGATGCAAATTATTTTTTTATATACTTACAACTTTTGCAACCATTTTCGACTAGCCACCCAAGCCAAGATGATGTTGCCCATGTTTGGATATTCTAGTCATCGTGGCTTTGGAAGTATCTTGGAGCCTATATTTAAAAAATTAAAAAACTTAATTATATGTCGCAATGATGATAAAGCATCATAATTACATTATCAAATGTGACTCATGCCTTCTTGGTTTGGGTGGTGTCTTCCCTGCTTTTCGAAGTGCCTTCTCATTTGCATATTCCATGAGCGCTCTCCACTTTAATTTCTCAAAAATTGTAAATCAGTTTTTCCCAAAACTTTGCAAGTTTTTTCCTATTACTTTAATTCTTCTCCACACAGAAAATCAAAGAAATATAAGGCTATGAATATCTAGATATTATAAAAATGGTTTTAGGTGACAATGCTTGATTTATGGAATTATAGAAATTGGTTTAGCTTGAAATTTTGTGGGTTTATTCATTTTAAGGGTGTTGAGGCTTATTTCCTTCTTGATTCAGAGGTCTTGTTTCATTTGTGTTTGGATCCTAGTCCTTTACAGTAGTGTGTGAGGGGGACTCCCCCCCCCCCCGATGGGGATTTAGGGGCGGCACCCCCGAAGTAAAAATTAGATAAAAAATTTCCTTGTAAAATATTATAATTTTGTAGTCAATCTAGGTCGTTCATTAGGTAAAAGATATGATGGTAAAATTTATGTTAATTTAGTGATTTTTTCCCTAAGAGGGAACCCTTGAATATATGAGGGAATTTTATTGTGACTATGTACTAATATTCTATGCAAGAAAGAGGGATGATATTATGTGAGATCAAAATGGAAGTTACAAAAGATGTGCTATAGATTGTATCCCTTCAATTTTTTGGATAATATAAAAGGAAGGATTGCTTGTTTCTATGTGTACGTAGCCCAATTTGGGTTATCCACGTGTATCTGTGTCTCTCTTGTTTTAATATTTTTTGTGTTTATGTTTCCATGATATTTTATGTGTTCCATTGCTCCATTAATTAATTTCTAACATTAATGATACCTTATTTCTATCTAAAATTCACAAGAATCTAGTTCATGGTTTTAAATATTGCACAAGTAAATTTTGCACCATATAAAAATGAAATTGCATGCCTTAAATGAGGAAGAAAGGAGAAAATAACCATCGTGCATAGCAACTCCTCCCCCAAACTAGAAAATTAGCATGCCTTCATGATACACTAGAAAACAAATTGAGGTTGTTGCTAAAATTGTTGTTGAAATATCTACTTGGTGTATAACAACATTTAGTTATAAGGAAATTGCTTGTGTATCAGTTACATCCTTTCTTCTTATGTAACAATAGCAATGAATTCATTCTAACGGTCTCATATTATGGAGCAGCAACATTTTTTATGGAGCAATGATTTAACCATTGGATTCCTTTAGTAGGGTTGTGGAAGATGATGCCATAGGTAGGATGATGTCATAGGTTATTAGGAATAGGAAAGGTTTTAAAATGAATAAGGATGGTGATGGATGATAAAGAGTATTAATGGGATGGTCATGATAAATAAAGCATTAAAAAATACCCTCCCCCAAACTGAAATATTTGATTTCTTTGAAAATTGGGATGTGGTAAATAAATGGAAATAATAGATTGAAAATATGAGTGAATAATGCTTAGTAGCTTTTCATGACTTTCTTGTAAACTTTTAATAAATAAAACAACTTATTTTATTTTACCTCAAGTTTTACCTATGTGAAAGCTTAGAATTGCATGGGTTGAATGATATTTGTTGAAAATGTTGTAGGCCAAACTAATGCGAAAAGTGATGTTGAAGGCGGGAGCCATGCAAACTAAAAGAAAACAACCATAGAGTGTAGTAGTGTTTCCTTCCTCCAAACTGATTAGTTTATATAACACATCTCATGAGTAGCCTCAATCAGTAATTCATCACCTCAATAACCTCATATTATACAAAAGTGATATAATCATGTTGTTAATTTCATGGGATTAAAAAAAGGATGAAAAGGGGATATAAAATAGGGTAAAAATGATTACAAAAAGATACATTCCATGGACCCATCATATTTTTTTGTTATGGGAACACAAATGGTGACACATGGGATGAATCAGTTATCTTGATTATTTTTCTCTCAAAGTCTTACCATTATCCAAGTGTATAAGATAAGCCTCATTATATGAGAAAAGTAAATGAGCTACATTGAGGGTCCCACTTCCAGAAAGACTCTTTATTTGATAAAAGATCAAACTTCAAAGCACAAGTCTTGAAAGAAATTAAATCCATTCTCTGAAAGCCAAGATAATATGTTTATTCTTCCTAGCTTTAATTAATGATAATTATTTTATAATGTAGCTTGGGGCCTTCACTTGGAGCTAGTTATATGTGTGCCAATGTGTGTTATGTGTCTCTCTTTACCTAGAATATTCTTGCTACTGTTACCTCCCCGTAATTTTCTAGATTGATTGAGATACAAAGGTACAGGGTAACATCAAACCAAGCTTTGGAATCCTAGGACCTAGCCTTCCTGGATTTGGAGAGGGATCTCTCTAGTAGGTGCAAAAATGTGAACTTGTTTGCTGATTAGAGTTGATTTTAGGCTAGATGTTAAGTGCAGGGTATTTTGATTGTTTTTGGTTGGGTATGATGCTCAGATAGATTTAGATAGAAAACAAGGAAGATTGTTAAGTCATTGGGAATTGGAGTCAAACAAGGTCATGAATAAGTTCATCAATGGTGTCAAAAGCATTTGCAGGGAAATTTAATTGGTTGGTGGATCTTTAAGGTTGTGAAGGGTCATGAGATGGACATTAAACTTGAGAACAACAAGCTAATAAAGGGTAGAAATAGAATCCTTTATATACTTCTAAACTGAGGGAGTTAGAAGATTTATAAGCATAGCAAGAGAATCAAAGGCTTAAGAAAAACTGATCCATTTGATTTCAGACTGAAAGCAGATAATCAACCAAGACAACATTCAGATAAAACATAGAAAGGCAAAAATTATTGAATCTTTCATGGGTTTTATCATCAAGAGCAGGAAAAACATTCAAGTTGCACAAGTAACTATAACCATAGAAGAAGAGACAAACCCTAGCATCCACAGTGACAGCTATGAGAGTTCCTTGAGACAATTTTAGCTAAGAAAGGCAAAGAGCATGATTAAGACAGACTTCTTTGACAAACTATAGGCAAAGCTGCTTCAAAAGAGGATTCCAAGAACAGAGTATTTCAGAGGTAACAATATGCAGGGCTAGAGATAAATCATAATTGATACTAAATTATCTAAATCATTCAAGAAAATAGACAAGCCAAAAACTTATTAGAGAGCAAAAGATGAATTCTCTGACATATCTTAAGCAGAGGAAAACATTTAGGCAATGAAGGAAACAAACAGATCTAAGGTGCCATCAACAAGCATATCTTAGTCTAAATTTTTTGTCCTACTGCAGCATAGATGGATGGGCAACATATGAGAAACTTAGAAAACATTAACAAGAGAAAACTTCACCATTAACCAGGCCTATGGATCCTGCAAACAATCCTTCTCCATCAACAAGTGAATCAGATCATGCATAACCTCCAAGAAATCAATTTCTCATCAAAGGATTCAAGGGACTATGTATTACTTCAGCATAAGTCATCAACATCCAACAAAATATACAAGAGCATCATGCTCTATTTATGGAGAAAATGAGGAGGTGGAAACCCTAAGAGGCTTCCAGAAACCCTAATTCAGCCATAAATGTCATAAATGTGCTTAATGACCATGCAAGGCCCAAGACACATAAGAGATAAGAAAATAAATGAAAAACACCAAAACATAACTCCCCAATCAAATCAGGAGTGTTTTGTCCAAAAAAACCAATTTTCCATTAATTAGTGTCTTTTGTTGAGTTTTTGGCAAAAAATTTGTCTCTGTGCGTAGCTCCAAATTAGCAAAAATTGGGGTCTGTTGCAGCTGAGTTTTGGACCCCTTCCTGACATCAGACTCGGGCCCATGATGGCTCTTTGGAAAGTTACAAATGTCTAATTTCCAAAAATACTTTATTTTTTCATATCTCATGCCTATAAGTCAATAAAAAAGTAGAAATCGTGAAAAACCCTAGGAGTGTAGCACCTGCTGATATTAGGGACATAAAGGTAAAAAATGGTTGTTTTTGGCCTTTTTGAGGGACCAAAACAGCTTCATTTGATCTGAAAAAATTCTGAGCATGTTCCTTTGATGTCAAGGAATCCAAAAATATAATTTTCTTCAGCTGAGGATGCTCTGATAAAAAGTTAAGGTACCCATGATTTTATGCTTTTAGGCCTAAAATTCACAAAAAACAAGAATGTGTCCAAAATTTACCAATTTTGGTGAGTAAACCCCTTAAGGGTTTTTAGAAACATGCAATGAAGGTCGAGCAATAATTCCAAGCTGGGATTGGCCTTTTCCACATTTTTTTTCCAGGCGCCTTCTTTGGGCAGCTTTGAGTTTCCTTCAGGCAAACTAATTCAATTTTCTTGTAGTGCTCGGTCATTCTCCTTTGTAGACCAAAATCCTTGTTAGCTTTCTCCAATTTGGTTTCCAAGTGCTGATTTTCCCTCTCAAGCCAAGACTCCTTATCATTCTCAATTTCTAGAGCAAGTAGCTCCGTAAGAGGGTATTGTTGTGCACGGGCTGATTCCTCTTCTTTTTGCTTTTCCAATGCTTTTCTAAGACCAATGGTCCTAGGCCTTTTCCTCACTGGTTCTTCTTCTTCCTCCACATCATCAAATTCGCCCATATATTCCTCAACTTCTACTTGTGCCTTTTGTGCTTCCCGTCAGTACTTGAGGGTTTGGGCCTCATAGATTTCCATTTGCCTGCTCATTTGTCTATTTTGCAGCTATAGGAAGTGAATGAGGTATTTAGACCTCTATAAGTCAGCTTCTAAATCCCCAATTTGAGATTCTCCAATTTGCAAAAGAGAGTTTAGAATTCTGATTTGGTCATCTTTGGCATCACTATCCACTTGGATTATGTCAAACTCCCTTTCTTGCTCATGGCGTCTCTCCTGCTGCTTTCTCTGCTGAGTGTCACTATGCTCATGTTCACTGTCTCTTTGATTTCTTTCTTGAGGATTGTTATGTTCCTCCCCATTACTGATTTCTCCATCACTGTTAAGCTGATTACCACTCTGTTCTTCATCATCACTGCTTTGTTTAGACACTTCCTTTCCACTCTCAATCATAGGGGATTTTTTCTTTTGAGGGGTAGATTGACTAGATGAAGGGGAGACATAGTGAGTGGAGGGTGAGGAGGACACATGAGATGGGCCATGAGATGAAGAGGCAGTAGTAAAATCCGTATGGGAGATGAAGGATTCCCAAGGAACTCCTTTTTGCTCAAGTTGATGGAGGATGAGAATTTTTATGAGAGAATGATGAAATAAGCTAGCCTTTTGTTGAGTAGGGGGTTTCTTTTGGACAAATGAGGCCATTTTTTCAATGCTCCTACAGAGGAAGAAAGGGAGGTTCAAATAGCTGAGTCCAAGTGAAGTGCATCTGTAGCCAGACATGGTATGAATAAACTCGAGAGTATCTCCCTTCACATGTGAAGTATTTCATGATGACCTTCATAAGAGGCGCATAACTATTCAATAGATGAGAAAAGGGGAAGATGGCCTTGCATTCATTTTGGTAAGCTGGTTTTAAAAAGGGCTTGTAGTGGTCTAGGTCCAAATAGGCTTGTTTGAAACATTTCTCACCAAGATAGGGGATTTTGGTTGCTTTGGACACTGATCTAGGATTTAGAACAAAATCAAGGCCTGCTATGTGAACATGTTCTCCTTGCAGTCTTAGGGCAAACAACTATGTCAAGGGAGGGTGATTTGCGACTTCTTGGACTCTTTGGCAAAACTCAAGGCACCCTACCTCATGAAAATTGAAAAGGACTGAAGGGGAATCATTTATTTCTTTCACAGTGACAGGTTCAAATCTGTTGTGATACCCCCCTTTGTTGGCTTTCCTTGGAGGAATGTTTGCCTAGATTCCCTTCACTTGTTTTATCAAAACAAGTCTTTGACTGAACTAGGTGTTTCTTCAAACAGTGTTTTTCCTTGTTACTAAGCAAAGGGGCCTTCAAAAAAACCTATGTTTTCTCCTTATAAGACTGTGTTACCTTTTATGCACTTGATTTAAAACAAGCTTTAAATTGTCACTAGGTATTCTTCTTCAAACAGTGCTTTTCCCTTTAGCACTATGTTTGGCTTCTCACTCAAAAAACAGGCCTTTCCAACCAATAAGACTTCTAGCCTCTTTAAAATTACTAATTTTATTCCTTAGAATTTTGATTTCAAACTCTCCTTTAAATCAAAAATTTTGGCCAAGAAATATAAATACCTCTTAAATATGTCCTTTTCTGTATTTGAAATAATTTCCTCTTTTGTAAAAACCCGGAAAATTTGCAAATTTGAAAACCTCTAGGGGGATGTTGCACTTCCTTTTATCAATGGCCTGGGCGGTGGGCCATTCAGCAGTGGCCCGGGTGGTGGGCCATTCAGCAGTGGCCCGAGCGAGGCAAAGATGGAAGGTGCAAGGGCAAGGGTGGAAAGGTGCAAGGGTAAGGGCACGAAGGTGCAAGGGCAAGGGCACAAGGCAGATGCTTTTTGGATCAAACGCATCATGTGCAAGGTCAAGGGCCCGGGCAGGGCTGCCGGAGGTAGCGCGTCGTGTGCAAGACTGGGCGCCGGGCACTGCATAGGCGCACTGTGTAAAGCAACAGGTGTGTCGCGTCGTTCATAAAATCCTTCTGCAACAACCTATAGGCGCACCACGTGAATCTTCAGGCACGTCACATGCATGAAAAGTTGTAAATTTTTTTTTTAAATGTTCTCTCTTCCGTGAAGTTTTTTGCATGATGACAAATGAAATGTTTTGCTCGAGCCCCCTTATGCCTTATGAGGTTTTCAAACCACCTTTTCTCCTTCTTTAAGATTTCAAAAATCCTCCTTTAACCTTTGTAATTGTATTGAAAGAGTGACTCTATCCTTATGTCGAGGGATTAATTACTTTTCCCTTCTTGGATGGTGTCTTTTCAACGTATATTTTTTAGCTTATTATTTTCCCTAGATCACTTAAAAAACATTGTTGACCCTCTGTTTATTAGTGAAAGAGGTCTTCAAAGGGCTTTCCGGCGCTTGTATTATACTTCATGTTTCAACCCTTTTCAAAGTTAAAGATCTATCTATTATTTGAAGGAGGTTGTTCTCAACACTTGTAACTTGCTCTTATCATTTGATCGAGGCATCTTAGACTATAGATTGTTTGTTATCTTTGATTACCTTTTGAATGAGCTGATCCATATGAGTTGTAACCCCAGGTGCTTGCCCTCTATTTTCCTTTTGGAGGGAGTAATTAGGTAGACTATAATGGTCTTATCCAAAATGAAGGATGTCCCTTTTGAATAAACCCCCTGTGTGAAATTATCTTTTACCATTTGAATGAGGTTTCTTCATCAAACTCTAGCCTCGGATTTATCCTTTGAAGGAGGCTTTTACAAACATCATAATTGAGGCCTTTCAACACCATTATGTCAATCTTATACTTATGATGTGAAAGAGGTTATTTGACTGGGTTCTGACCCTCTACTTGTCATGAAGGAGGTCCTTGCAAATGTAACCACTCAGGACACTCAAAACCATTGTTGGGCCCTCTCCTTATGATGAAGGAGGCCTTCAAACTATGAAATTTCATCCATCTCAACACTGTGCCCTTTGTCTGTTTTCCAGAAGCAATGTGAATTGTTCATGATAAGTGCTCCCTGTGTGTATTCCTGAAATGACTCCTTACTCCTTATTGTGCTTTCATAAGGTATAGTGAAAATGTCTTTTACTGATTTTCAGATTTTATGTGCATGATACGGTATGAGAAGCAGCTTTCCTTCTTACACCTTCATTATAATGCCTTATTTTCTTTAGACCTCATTTTTTCAAAGACTGTCTTCCTCCTTGAAAAATAATGATTTGCAAGGCTAGGTCACCCTTTGAGGACTTATGCAGTTATACCTTTGTAGTTAGTTATGGAGCACTGAGGATAAGCATCACTTAATCCTTTGTATACATTTGTCTTGATGAATGATCATTGTCTTCAGGCACTTTTTGGATTTAAAACCATGTACATTTGCTATCCTTTACTTACTGCACCTCATCTGCTTCATAATGGCAAACTGTCACAGAATGGTAACCTTGTTGAGTTTTCTCTTTTACTCCTATTTGCACAGTGTCATCATTGAATATACCCCTGAAAAGATGTATTTGGTAGATGATCTTTGATTTTTGGAGAACTTAGCAGTGTGTCATAAAATCAGGCATTGAAATGACCACTCCCTTTCATTCATGAAATTTTTTAGAAACCTGCTCTTTCCTTGGAATGGATATTTCTGAGCCTTGCTAGCATGAAACCAAGTAACCAGTTAGTGGTGTATGACCTAAGGCTAAACCAGTGTGTTTTTTTGCAGAATAAGAAACAATTGATGACTGACTGGTACTAGACACAGGCTTTTTGGCTTAGGATAACTTTGTCAAGGAAAATTTCCCTAAACACCACCACCTAGACCTGCAGACCTTGTTACATATTTTGAATATTTCCTTAGTCATGATCAGGTTATCATAATGATTGAATGATCAGTGAGAGAGGGGTAGACACTTTGTCAAATGATGGCTAGATAGGATGAATGATAAAATAGTGAAAATTTATCCTAAGGATAATGAAGGCAGTGAGATTTCTAGAACTCACAATGTTCATGAACTTTGTTTCTAGAAATCTAGGATAAGTATTTTAGTCATCCATGAGAAGTAAAAATTACTGATGACTAACAGTGGCTCCACTTGGGGAGGGCAGCTCCTTTTTAGGAGGTGTCTAGAACTTCAGATCTCTGGCTTTATGGTGACCAATGCCTCATCCATTGGGCAGATTTTTACCTCTTTTCATTTTTTGATGCTTACTTGAAGTTGTGATCTTAGTAATCTGAAAAAAATATGATAAACATCAACATCATCTCTACCTACCCAACCTACTTGCCTAACATTTTTTTCTTCCTTGGGTGCATTTGGACTGGCAAACCCTTGACATTTTTATTTTTGAAAACACAAATCAAACTATCTAATTGTACCCTTATTTCTTCCAAGAGTTCAGATTAGGCTAATGAACTCTCTTATTCTCTACCTAGTCTAATCATTTGTCAAGATTAAGTTGTTTGACAAACTTCATTCCCTAAGCTATAAACATGAAGTTGAAAGTATGGTTTAAATCAGGATTAGGCAATCTGACTTACCATGAGTTGTGGCATAAGAACAAGATGCACAAAAAAATTATTTTGCATTAAAGTAAAATAGAAAGATAAGGGTTGTGATCTATCATTTGTTATGCATCCTCATCTTCCTCTTTGGTTCTGTTTTGAGCATGCAAAACCAGTATCTTTTCATTCCTAATCTATTCTCTTTTGACAAGTCAAGTTTACATGATTTTGACAAGTTTTTTCTTTCACTAACCTATCAAAGCAACTAAATTGAAAACATGTCCAACCATGATTAGGCTAGATGACCGAACAAGACTTGTTTTTTCAAAGACTAGTAGTGGCATTTAGACTTGCACACTTTCAACAACATCATTTTTTTTTGAGTATGGGATCTGTACCTATCTTTCCATTCCTGCCCTCTTTTCCCCTTTTTCTATTTTTTTTAGGGTTTTTGTCTTTATATCCTTTCATCAAACAATGGTATGTACAAGGAATGAGAAAGTTTTAAACTAAGGTTCTTAACAAAAGTAATGTTTAAGCATCCTCCCATTTACAGGACCTCCAAACATTTCAGTTCCATCAAGTTCCTTCAGAAATAAAGCATTGTTTGCCTCTCACCGAATCAATGATATAGGGACCTTTCCACATTTTTCAAACTTACTCATGTTTTTCCTTTTGTCCTCCCTTCTTGAATCCCATTTCAAAACCTTGTCTCCAATCTGAAATAATTTGCTTTGGTTCTTCTATCAAATATTTTCTTGATTTTGTCCTCGGATAGCTTGGGTCCTTTTGTAAAATTCTTCCCTTGATTGTCTGTAAATGAATGGTTTGGTTCAGCCTCCCTCTCGCATGTCATTTTCTTCCGATTGAGCCTCTTGAAGAAGCTTCATGATTGGGACTCCCTAAAGAGGTGGGAAAAACTGCATCCATGCCATACACTAGTTGATAGGGAGACATACCAATGGATTTCTTGGTGGTTAGTCTATCAGCTTATAGTGCATGCACTAGTTTTCTATGCCATGATTTTTTATTTTGTTCTAAGAGCTTCTTAATGATGTTTACCAATCTCTTGTTGGAGGAATCATCTAGTCCATTCCCTTGTGGGTAATAAGCAGTGGAGTGACCGAGGGTGATGTGATATTTGTAGCAAAATTCCACCATTTTCTTAGATGTAAAGGCAGCAACGTTATCGGTGATGATATTCTTAGGACAACCAAAACTGGATAGGATGTTGGTTTCAAGGAATTTGATGATAACTGAATTAGTGGCATTTCTAGAAGGGATGGCTTCTATCCACTTGGTGAAATAGTCAGTGGTAGTGAGGATCCACTTATGTTGGGCAGATGAAGTAGGATGGATCTCTTTTATGAAGTCCAAACCCCATTGTTGAAAAGGGGCTTCAACACTGATGGGGTGCAAGGGTAAAGATAGGAGCTTTCTTTTACCATCAAATATTTGGCATTTATGGCAAGTTGTGACTAGTTTGTGAGTATCAAAAAATAAGGTGGGCCAATAGTAGCCAGCTCTAAGGATCTTGTTGGCTGTGGTCTTCCAATAGAGGTGAAACGCACATTCTCCTTCATTTAATTCATGAATGATTTTCTCTGCATCATCTTCAAGCAAAAATTTAAGCAATAAACCAGCAAAATTCTTCCAGTACAATACTCCATCTAAAATGCAGAAATTTAATGTTTTCTGTTTTAAGAATCTTGCTTTAGTTTTTGACAAAGAAGGGGGAGCATTGAGATAAAGAAGAACATAAATAATATCAGCATACCAAGGTGAATTTAGAAACATTTCTTCCATATATGGTGTTTTAATTTCTTGAGTTTCTTCTAACATGCCAACCATATTCATGTCTAGAGCTTGGAAATTTGAGTCAGCCATAAGTTTTGCAAGTCCTTGTCCCTTAATCAATTTAGTGGGTCTAATTTCCATATCATATTATAAAATGGTATCAATCCACTTTCCTCTTTTACCATCAGGGTCTTGATTAAGTATATCTTTGACAACCGTGTTTGGGACAAAGGCTATGATATGTGAATGAAAAATATAAACTCTAAAATCCTTCAAAGCTTTGATTAAGGCAAAGGCTTGTTTCTCAATAATGTTATATTTCAAAGGAGAATCCCTTAAGGCTTTGCTAAAGAAAGCTATAGGTTGCTCTTGTCCCATGATGTTCTTTTGCAACAATATTGCTGCCACAGTATGTTCAGAGGCAAAGGAGAAAATGTAAAAGTCCTTGGTGAAGTCAGGGTTGATTAAGACTGGTGTTTGCGTGAGTGCTTGTTTTACCATCTCAAAAGATTGTTTTTCTTCCATATTCCACTTCACTCCTACTTCCTTTTTCAACATATTGGTGATATTTCTTAGGATCTAGGCAAGGTTAGGGATGAATCTTATTAGGAATTTAATCTTTCCAATGAAAGATTGCATCTCTTTAATGTTTCTAGGGTGGTTGATTTGTAAGATGCCTTCTATTCTTTTGGGATCTATCTTGATTCCCTCCTCAAAGATGATGTGACCCAAGAGTCTTCTTTCCTAAAGGCCAAACAAAGTTTTCTTAGGATTGAGGGACAGGCCGTACTTTCTACATTTTTCGAAGACTTTTCTCAAGTGGACTAAGTGCTCCTCATCAGTCTTAGAGTAGACAGTGATGTCATCAAGGTATATGACTATGAAGCAACCTATGTCTTCCGAAAAAGCTATGTCCATTGCCCTTTGGAAAGTAGCCCCTGCATTCATTAAACCAAATGGCATTTTAACATACATGAATGTATCCCAAGGTGTAGTGAAAGTAGTTTTAAGTTGGTCATTTGGGAAGACTAGAACTTGGTTGTAACCTGAGAACCCATCCAGTAGTGAAATTATTTGTGAGCCAACTACCTTTTGGAGTATGTGATCCATTTTAGGCAAAAGGTAATTGTCTTTCAAGGAGGCTTTGTTCAAATTTTTGAAGTCAATACAAAGCCTAATTTCTCCGATCTTCTTCCTAACTAACACAAGGTTGGAAACCCATTCCGAGTATCGGACTAGGACTATGATCCTGGCATCGTACATATTTTTTATTTCTTTCTCAACTGAGCATAACAAAAGGGGGTTTATTCTTCTCAACTTTTGTTTAAATGGTTTCTGATTTTCTTTGAGAGGAATTTATGTTGAATGATTTTGGTGTCATAGGATTTCAAGTCTTCATACCCCCAAGCAAACACATCTTTAAACTCTCTAAAAAGCTCAATGTATTTCTATTTTGTGAGAGATGGGAGAGTTTTGGACAGCTTGATCATTTTGGGCTCTTTCATCTCTCCAATGTTACACTCTTCTACATTTGTTTCAGTTGATTCCATCTTGGGTTTTTTAGCTACATCATTAAAATCAAACAGCTCTTCTAGTGGTGTAAGGCCTCTTAGAAAGGTGTCATTTTTGTACTGCAAAATTTCAAATTCTTTTGGATCAGATTTATCAAATAATTCTGCTACACAAGATTTTTGAAGGTGGTTTATATCATCATCAAAGGGTAGCTCTGTTTTGGGAGTTTCTTTTTTAGCAGAAGTATTTCTTTCAAATATCAAACTCTATTTTATACTTGCAAAGTCATTTCTGGATTGCAGAAAATCATCTATTTGGTCATCATTGTCAAACACTTTCCAATGGTTTAGGTTGTCTGATACAATATGCATGTTCTTTATTTTGATGAGGCATTGGTTCTCTTCATAAGGTAAAGAGAAATTGTTGGCAGCAAAGGCAAGCTCATTGGCAAGGTAGTTTTGGGCCCTAGGGATGAAAGTGAGCTCATATTTCTCAAAGGTTTTGAGAAGGTCTAGGGAAGAATTTTTATATTCCCTTAACCTAGGGTTCTTGGCTGAATACTCTCCCTTAATTTGATTTATGATCAGTTCTAAATATCCTTGAACCAATATTTTCTTAGCTTTGAGGTCTTTGAGTAGGTGTAAACCAATAAAAAGAGCCTCATATTCTGCAGCGTTGTTGGTGCATTGGAAATATAGCCTATAGGAATGGCCTTTATTTGTGTTGTGGAACCAAACCCCTGTTCTGGAACCAGCCTTGCCATAGGAGCCATCAAAGCTTATATGCCAAAGGGTGTCAATTTCAGTTTTGTCAATATTCTACACTTTGGGGCTGCTAGGATTTGGGGTGTCATTTTCTTGGTCAGAGGACGGGCTTGGTTGTTTTGAGGGGCTTAGTCCTATCTCCTTGTCATCTATTTGTTCATCTATGTCATTTTCATTGTACAGGATGAAGGATTCAAGGTCTGAGTGAATGGAATAAACCGGTGTGTTATTTGGCATATCTATGTTACTCACCATGTATTTCATGTGGGATTCCCAGTATAATCTCCTTTTTGATTGAACACTAGGATGGTGGCATAAGTCATGTCCATTTGAAGGCTTCCCTAGAGTTTTTCCCCCCATGATCTAGATAAAATCATGCCATATTTTGGGGGGATGTCAACCACAACTATATCCATGACTAGACTTTTAGTAGGGATTTGTGCCAAATTGACACACAGATCCTTGATTAGGCCTAGACACTTGACCCTAGTGGAATCAAAAGAGTACAAATCTTTGTAGGGTTTTGTGATTTCTAAGCCCAATCTCTCCATCACAACCTTCAGCATGAGGTTGTGTGAGGCACCGGAGTCTAACATATCATTATGCAGAATTTTATCATGTATGTTCAGACTTACATAGAAAGGAGGGACAACTCCTTCTCTATATTTTCCCTCTACTTCAGGACCAAAAAACAATTCTGGTTTATCATCAGTTAAGTTTAAAGTATCGGTATCACTCCCTATATTTAAAACTTTGAAAATATGAGATCTATATACCTCTTGGGTTACCAACTCAGTGAGGGGTATGGTTATCTTGATCTTAGCAATCTCCCCCTCAAAACTGAAAGGTGCAGGGGTCTTTATTGCATTTACATCAGTTTTATCAGCCATGAACTTTTCTACATTTTTAATTTGTTGATTCTGATTTAATGGTTTGGAAAGCAGGATTTTTTTAGGGCCGCTAGTTGAAATACTAGGGCAGCTTGAATCTTTGTTAGGTTGACTAGTCTTTGGTATGTTTGGTTCAGTTTTCTTAGCCACGGTATTTTTATTTTCTATTGTCTTTTTAGGGATAGGTTCAGAGGTTTTTCTAACAACAGTGTTTGGCTGATTGGTTTTAGGAATATCTTGACTCTTTTTACTCCTAAGGTCATACTGCCTATGGACTTCCATTATGGCATTCTCAAATCCTAATCTATAGTTTTCGGAATCTTCATATGATTTCTCATGTGGTTTTGAGGAAAACATCCTTTGTTCTTCTTTGGTAAGGAATGTGTTATCCTCATCATCTGAACCTATGACATTTACATGGTCTTCTTCCAACTGCTCAGACTCTATTTCTTCTTCATCTACATAGTTGTCTTGGAAAGGGGGTCTGATTTTTTGGTCACTCTCTCTTTGTCTGACTAGAGGAGGGTCTCTTCTAAAATTTTGATTTCTATTCTTGTTTTGAAGATTGGCTTGATTTTCCCTAGGAGGTGTTCTCTCATTCAAACTAAATTTTTCCATTATCCTCTCCATTGTCCTGACTATGGAGTCAAGTTTGGTGTCAAAAGAGGAGGGTGCCGGTGTTGTGTCATCTCTATAAGTCACCCTTTTTCTGATCTTACCCTAGCCCTCTTCTTAATCAAATTGGCCTCTACACTTATAGCCCCCTTTTGCATGTCTTCTAGAGTTAGGTAATCTCTCTCCCTTAATTGATAGGCCATATCAGCATCAAAGCCTTCGGGATATTTCACCAAGGCCAAGCCTTGTGGAGGTTTTATGTGAGGTGGAAGAGCAGTTTAAACACTATTAAACCTAGTGGAGTAGTCATGAACACTTTCTCCCGGATTTCTCTTAATATTGTTATATTCGGACAGAATTTGGAGAGGGTTTTTCTTGATTTCCCATTTGTTCACAAAATTTTGGTATAGAGTAGGGAGATCATGAATGTTGTTGGGAGGCAAGTCTTTAAACCATTTCTTGGGTTCTCCCCCTAGGCTCTGAGAAAAAATCCTCATTTTTATGGTTTCTTCTTCTATCTCCATATATTCAAAAGCATCATTAATTCTATCTACATGTTTTTTAGCAGTGATGGATTGAGTCCCTAAGAAGTGAGGGATTTTGGACTGATATTCATTTGGAAGAGGTAATAGTGGTTGTTGTAGAGCTATTGGAGCATACCAGGCTGCCATGATGGGAGGGAAAGAAAACAAGGGTTGATTTACAAGGGGAGGATTTGTAAGAAGTGGAGGAGGATGGAGTGAGGTGAATTGCACACTGATGGTATGGATGGGTGTAGTTGAGGTAATTGGACCGGAAGACTGATTCTGAGTAGATTTGAGATGAAAAGGGTTGAGGTGATGGAGAATCTGAAAATCAAGAGGAGTGGAAGGAGAAGCTTCTCTACTGGAGCTTTGCTGCAAATCTATGGGCTCAAAGTCAGCTTGGTCAACCCTAATTTGTGATTTGGTCCTGAATAGGTTCTTGGTATGGTTCAAATCAAACTGAGGATATTGTGAAACTATAAGGTGTTATGGTGCAAAAACTTCTTTATGGATGGTCCTAACAATGGGTGAGTTTCCAGCTTTAGGATTTTTCCACAAAATATTTTCTGGGTTATCAACTACGGTAGGCGAATTTGGGTCCGGGTGTGATCTGGTATAGATATTTTGTGAAGCCAGATCTCTCTATTCACACAAGGTACAACTAGGCCTTAAAAACTTCTTAGGACTGATTTGACACAATCCTAGAACAACCTATGGGACTAGTGGGATGAGGAAGGCCTACTGGAGGCTTAGTGGAGTCACCAGGTGGATTTTTTTGAAATTTTGAGGATATGTATACAATGGTCCACCACCAAATTCTTGATAAAAAAATCAATCTAGGGAGTACTTTTTGGTTTTTTAGTTTCTTTATGCAACCTTAAGGTAAATGAGTATTCCCTAGCTAAATCATCATCTTGCCAGGATGGTGAAATAATTAGTTTCTACTTTGGCTATGGGTTGGTTTTTTTAAGTCAAAATAGGGATGGATATGAGTCTACAAGATTTTTCCAGGCTACAATGACCTCAGTCCCACCATGATTTCCATTATGTTAGTGTGAGTGGTGGGATAAATTCACAAGATAGTATTCTTAAGTTTGACAAGGGATTGCTGAGTGTTCAAGGAGTACTTAAGGCTGTGACTTAATCAAAAGGTCCCACCGTGATCACCATTATGTTAGCCCCCATAATTTTCTAGATTGATTGAGATACAAAGGTACAGGGTAACATCAAACCAAGCTTTGGAATCCTAGGACCTAGCCTTCCTGGATTCGGAGAGGGATCTCTCTAGTAGGTGCAAAGATGTGAACTTGTTTATTGATTAGGGTTGATTTTAGGCTAGATGTTAAGTGCAGGGTATTTTGATTGTTTTTGGTTGGGTATGATGCTTAGATAGATTTAGATAGAAAACAAGGAAGATTGTTAATTCATTGGGCAATGGAGTCAAACAAGGTCATGAATGAGTTCATCAACAGTGTCAAAATCATTTTCAGGGAAATTTAAATTGGTTGGTGGATCTTTAAGGTTGTGAAGGATCATGAGATGGACATTAAACTTGAGAACAACAAGCTAATAAAGGGTAGAAATAGAATCCTTTATATACTTGTAAACTAAGGGAGTTAGAAGATTTATAAGCATAGCAAGAGAATCAAAGGCTTAAGAAAAACTGATCCATTTGATTTCAGACTGAAAGCGAATAATCAACCAAGACAACATTCAGATAAAACATAGAAAGGAAAAAATTATTGAATCTTTCATGGGTTTTATCATCAAGAGAAGGAAAAACATTTAAGTTGCACAAGTAACTATAACCATAGAAGAAGAGACAAACCCTAGCATCCACAGTCACAGCTATGAGAGTTCCTTGAGACAATTTTAGCTAAGTAAGGCAAAGAGCATGATTAAGATAGAATTCTTTGACAAACTATAGGAAAAGCTGCTTCAAAAGAGGATTCCAAGAACAGAGTATTTCGGAGGTAACAATATGCAGGGCAAGCCATAAATCATAATTGATACTATCTTATCTAAATCATTCAAGAAAATAGACAAGCCAAAAAATTATTAGAGAGCAAAAGATGAATTCTCTAACATATCTTAAGCAGAGGAAAAAATTTAGGCAGTGAAGGAAACAAACAGATCTAAGGTGCCATCAACAAGTATATCTTAGTCTAAATTTTTTGTCCTACTGCAACATAGATGGATGGAAAACATATGAGAAACTTAGAAAACATTAACAAGAGAAAACTTCACCATAAACCAGGCCTATGGATCTTGCAAACAGTTCTTCTCCATTAACAAGTGAATCAGATCATGCATAACCTCCAAGACATCAATTTCCCATCAAAGGCTTCAAGGGACTATGTATTACTTCAGCATAAGTCATCAACATCCAAAAAAATATACAAGAGCCTCATGCTCTATTTATGGAGCAAATGAGGAGGTGGAAACCCTAAGAGGCTTCCAGAAAGCCTAATTCAGCCATAACTATCATAAATGTGCTTAATGACCATGCAAGGACCAAGACACATAAGAGATAAGAAAATAAATGAAACACACCAAAACATAACTCCCCAATCAAATCATGAGTTTTTTGTCCAAAAAAACCAATTTGCCATTAATTAGTGTCTTTTCTTGACTTTTTGGAAAAAAAATTGTCTCTGTGCGTAGCTCCAAATCAGCAAAAATTGGGGTTTGTTGTATCTGCATTTTGTACCCCTTCTTGGCATCGGATTCAGGCCTGTTATGGCTTGTTGGAAAGCTACGGATGTCTACTTTCTAAAAATACTTTATTTTTTCCAATATGATGCCTGGAAGTCAGTCAGAAAGTATAAATAGTGAAAAAACCCAGGAGTGTAGCACCTACTGATATTAGGGGCAGAAAGGTAAAAAATGGTTGTTTTTGGCCTTTTTGAGGGACAAAAATTTCTTCATTTGATCTAAAAAATTATGAGCATGTTCCTTTTATGTCAAGGAATCCAAAAATATAATTTTCTTCAGCTGAGGATGCTCCGAGAAAAAGTTAAGGCACCCATGATTTTATGCTTTTAGGCCTAAAATTCACAAAAAACAAGAATGTGTCCAAAATTGCCCAATTTTGGTGAGTAAACCCCTTAAAAGTTTTTAGAAACATGTAATGAATCTCGAGCAATAATTCCAAGCTGGGATTAGCCTTTCCACATTTTTCCGCTGGGCGCCTCCTTTGGGCAGCTTTGAGTTTCCTTCGGGCAAACTGATTCAATTTCTTGTAGTGCTCGTTCATTCTCCTTTGTAGGCCCAAATCCTTGTTAGCTTTCTCCAATTTGGTTTCCAAATGCTGATTTTTACTCTCAAGCCAAGACTCTTTATCATTCTCAATTTCTAGAGCAAGTAGCTCCGTAAGAGGGTATTGTTGTGCACGGGATGATTCCTCTTTCTTTTGCTTTTCCAATGCTTTTCTAAGACCAATGGTCCTAGGCCTTTTCCTCACTAGTTCTTCTTCTTCATCCACATCATAAAATTCGCCCATGTATTCCTCAACTTTTACTTGTGCCTTTTTTACTTCCCGTCGGTACTTGAGAGCCTGGGCCTCTTAGATTTCCATTTGCCTGCTCATTTGTCTATTTTGTAGCTGTAGAAAGTGAATGATATCTTTAGACCTCTCTAATTCAGCTTCTAAATCCCCAATTTGAGATTCTCTAATTTGCAAAAGAGAGTTTAGAATTCTGATTTGGTCATCTTCGACATCACTATCCACTTGGATTATGTCAAACTCTCTTTCTTGCTCATGGTTGCTCTCCTGTTGCTTGCTCTGCTGAGTGTCACTATACTCATGTTTACTATCTCTTTGATTGCTTTCTTGAGGACTGTTATGTTCCTCCCCATTACTGCATTATCCATCACTGTTAAGTTGATTACCACTCTGCTCATGTTCACTGCTATGTTGAGTGCCACTCTATTCTTCATCATCACGGCTTTGTTTAGACACTTCCTTTCCACTCTCAATCATATTGGATTTTTTCTTTTTAGGGGTAGATTGACTAGATGAAGGGGAGACATAGTGAGTGGAGGGTGAGGAGGACACATGAGATGGGCCATGAGATGAAGAGGCAGTAGTAAAATCTAGATGGGAGATGAAGGATTCCCAAGGAACTCCTTTTTGCTCAAGTTGATGGAGGATGAGAATTTTTATGAGAGAATGATGAAATAAGCTAGCCTTTTGTTGAGCAGGGGGTTTCTTTTGAAAAAATGAGGCCATTTTGTTAATGCTCCTGTAGAGGAAGAAAGGGAGGTTCAAATAGCTGAGTTCGAGTGAAGTGCATCAGCAGCCGGACATCGTATGAATAAACTTGAGAGTATCTCCCTTCATATGTGAAGTATTTCGTGATGACCTTCATAAGAGGCGCATAACTGTTTAATAGATGAGAAAAGGGGAAGATGGCCTTGCATTCATTTTGGTAATTTGGTTTTAAAAAGGGCTTGTAGTGGTCTAGGTCCAAATAGGCTTGTTTGAACCATTTCTCACCAAGATAGGGGATTTTGATTGCTTTGGACATTGATCTAGGATTTAGAAAAAAATCAAGGCCTGCTATGTGAACATGTTCTCCTTGCAGTCTTAGGGAAAAAAACTGTGTCAAGGGAGGGTGATTTGTGACATCTTGGACTCTTTGGCAAAACTCAAGGCACCCTACCTCATGAAAATTGAAAAGGACTAAATGGGAATCATTTATTTATTTCACAGTGACAGGTTCAAATCTGTTGTGATACCACCCTTTGTTGGCTTTCCTTGGAGGCATGTTTGCTTAGATTCCCTTAACTTGTTTTATCAAAACAAGTCTTTGACTGAACTAGGTCTTTCTTCAAATAGTGTTTTTCCTTGTTACTGAGCAAAGGGGCCTTCAAAACAACCTATTATTTCTCCTTATAAGACTATGTTACCTTTTATGCACTTGATTTAAAACAAGATTTAAATTGTCACTAGGTATTCTTCTTCAAATAGTGCTTTTCCCTTTAGCACTATGTTTGGCTTCACACTCAACAAACAGGCCTTTCCAACCAATAAGACTTCTAGCCTCTTTAAAATTATTGATTTTCTTCCTTAGAATTTTGATTTCAAACTCTCCTTTAAATCAAAAATTTTGGCCAAAAAATATGAATACCTCTTCAATATGTCCTTTGATGTATTTGAAACAATTTCCTCTTTTGTAAAAACCCAGAAAATTTGCAAATTTGAAAACTTCTGGAGGGATGTTGCACTTCCTTTTATCAGTGGCCTGGGCGGTGGGCCGTTCAGTAGTGGCCTGGGCGGTGGGCCATTCAGCAGTGGCCTGGGCGGTGGGCCATTCAGTAGTGTCCCAGGTGAGGCAAAGATGGAAGGTGCAAGGGCAAGGGTGGAAAGGTGCAAGGGCAAGGGCACGAAGGTGCAAGGGCAAGGGCACAAGGCAGATGCTTTTTGGATCAAACGCGTCACGTGCAGGGTCAAGGGTCCGGGCAGTGGGTCGGGCAGGGATGTCGGAAGTAGCGCATCGCGTGTAATCCTGGGCGTCGGGTGCTACACAAGCATGCCACGTAAAGCAACATGTGTGTCGCTCCGTTCAGAAAATCCTTCTGCAACAACCTACAGGTACGTCGCGTGCATGAAAAGTTGTAATTTTTTTTAAAAAATGTTCTCTCTTCATTGAAGTTTTTTGCATGATGACAAATGAAATGTTTTGCTCTAGCCCCCTTATGCCTTATGAGGTTTTCAAAACACCTTTTATCCTTCTTTAAGATTTCAAAAATCCTCCTTTAGCCTTTGTAATTGTATTGAAAGAGTGACTCTATCCTTATGTTGAGGGATTAACTACTTTGCCCTTTTTGGATGGTGTCTTTTCAACATATATTTTTTAGCTTATTATTTGGCCTAGATCACTTAAAAAACATTTTTGGCCCTCTGTTTATTAGTGGAAGAGGTCTTCAAAGGGCTTTCCAGCGCTTTTATTATACTTCATGTTTCAACCCTTTTCAAAGTTAAAGCTTTGTCTTTTGAAGGAGGTTGTTCTCAACACTTGTAACTTGCTCTTATCATTTGATGGAGGCATCTTAGACTGCAGACTATTTGTTATCTCTGATTACCTTTTGAATGAGCTGCTTCATATGAACTGTAACCCCAGGTGCTTGCCCTCTACTTTCCTTTTGGAGGGATTAATTAGGTAGACTATAATGGTCTTATCCAAAATGAAGGATTTCCCTTTTGAATAAACCCCCTGTGTGAAATTATCTTTTACCATTTGAATGAGGTTTCTTCATCAAACTCTAGCCTCAGATTTATCCTTTGAAGGAGGCTTTTACAAACATCATAATTGAGGCCTTTCAACACCATTATGTCAATCTTCTGCTTATGATGTGAAAGAGGTTCTTTGACTAGGTTCTGACCCTCTACTCATCATGAAGGAGTTCCTTGCAAATGTAACCACTCAGGTCACTCAAAACCATTGTTGGGCCCTCTGCTTATGATGAAGGAGGCCTTCAAACTATGAAATTTCATCCATCTCAACATTGTTCCCTTTGTCTATTTTCCAAAAGCAATGTGATTTGTTCATGATAAGTGCTCCCTGTGTGTATTCCTGAAATGGTTCCTTACTCCTTACTGCGCTTTCATAAGGTATAGTGAAACTGTCTTTGACTGATTTTCAGATTTTAGGTGCATGATAAGGTATGAAAAGTAGCTTTCCTTCTTACACCTTCATTATAATGCCTTATTTGCTTTAGACCTCATTTTGTCAAAGACTATCTTCCTCCTTGAAAAATAATGATTTGCAGGGCTAGGTCACCCTTTGAGTACTTATGCAGCTATACCTTTGTATTTAGTCATGGAACACTGAGGATAAGCATCACTTAATCCTTTGTATACATTTTTCTTGATGAATGATCATTGTCTTCAGGCACTTTTTGGATTTAAAACCATGTACATTTTCTGTCCTTTACTTACTGCACCTCATCTGCTTCATGATGGCAAACTGTCACAGAATGGTAACCTTGTTGAGTTTGCTCTTTTACTCCTATTTTCACATTTTCATCATTGAATATACCCCTGCAGAGATGTATTTGGTAGATGATATTTTATTTTTGGAGAACTTAGCAGTGTGTCCTAAAATCAGGCATTGAAATGACCATTCCCTTTCATTCATGAAATTTTTTAGAAACCTGCTCTTTCCTTGGAATGGATATTTCTGAGCCTTGCTAGCATGAAACCAAGTAACCAGTTAGTGGTATATGACCTAAGGCTAAACTAGTGTGTTTTTTTGCAGAATAAGAAACAATTGATGGCTGACTGGTACTAGACACGGGATTTTTGGCTTAGGATAACTTTGACAAGGAAAAATTCCCTAAACACCACCACCTAGACCTACAGACCTTGTTACAGATTTTGAATATTTCCTTAGTCATGATCAGGTTATCATAATGATTGAATGATCAGTGAGAGAGTGGCAGACACTTTTTCAAATGATGGCTAGATAGGATGAATGATAAACTAGTGAAAATTTATCCTAAGGATAATGAAGGCAGTGAGATTTCTAGAACTCACAATGTTCATGAACTTTGTTTCTAGAAATCTAGGATAAGTATTTTAGTCATCCATGAGAAGTAAAAATTACTGATGACTAACAGCTACCAACATGCATTTTTGGTACCCCGATGGGTTTACCTTAGTACAATACAAGCATAGACTCGCTACCAACTGGCATGTTTAGTACCTTGGTGGGTTTACGTGTACTTCCTGATACATCCTAGTATTATTATTTTTGTTTCTTCGTGTGAAGAATTTATATATATATTCCACTAAAAATATTTAAAATAGCACATACTGCTCATTGGAATTTTTTAGAGTGTAAGGAAGTTGGGTGGTACGAAAGTGTTTTATGTTTTCTAGGCACATAACCCATTACTCAAGTTTATCCCATGAGCAACACTATTCACAATCGTCCTAAATCTCGGTTGTTTAATGTGTGGTGAAATGACGCAACTCGGATAATAACTGAAAGGTCCCTCTAATCGATCATGTTAGAGTTATTGTGAAAGATTATTGAGGTTCTACAAGTGTGGTCCACCGTAGGAGTTTTTTTTTTTAATACCTCTTAGAGGAACTTGTAAATATTTCTTGGATAACAGTGTTTGGGGCAGCTATAATTATATAATATATTCATATGATAGTATCATTGTCGGTTTTTACAACCAAAAATCTACCCATATCATTTTAATATTGTGCAAATGAAGTATCGACCATGATTGTGACAACCCCCCCCACCCCCCCCCCCCCCCACAAATTAACTCAATGGGTGATCTTTCCATGGTTATATGGAGAAGGATTATCCAATCAACAGTCAAGTCACTTTACAAAATAATGAGGAATTAAGAGTGAATCATTCCTGATAAGACTTACCACAAGAGTTTTTGATATTGGATTTTAGGCAACCATATAATTGTTAAGACAAAGATTTATTAAAGAAAACAAAAATAAAAAATAAACAACTTCAAGTTACAACAACGGTGATTTCGAGTCCAGGAAAGATGTTTCAAGTGGGAACAACAATATGTCTCAATAGTTGTGGTGAATGAGCATGAAGAAAAGATATTTTGGAATGATGATAGGATAGATGGCATGGGTGATGAGATATTTGTAATAGAAAATCTTTGGTCCTCCAATTGAAATCAATTATTCATTTCTCTTACTATGGATCTATCTAGTAAATGAAAAAAGTCTTGATGTTGTTTTTTCTTAGTAGCGGCCAATAGCAGGAACACTTTGTACAAATATCTTATTACAAAAAAAAAAAAAAAAGATAATGACACCTATAAAAAATAAAAATCATGATATTAAATTTCTTAATAGATTCTTGGATGAAATAGCCTTATTTCATTAACATTGCCTTCAAGAATCACTTGTTCATAGATTAACCACCTTTATTGTATCGAGATCTGCAAAAAATGATCATCTATATGCAATAAAACATGAAATAATGGAGGAAGAGAGTTATGTTGGATCTCTTAATCCAATACATGTGCAATAAAAACAAATAGTTACTTTGTAAAACAAATCCATAGAAAGAAAAATTCAATTGTTACCAACTATGGGAGAGCGATGGCCAGCCATACTAACCAACAGTGTTTTAATCATAACTTATTTGTCTCTTGTCTAATTTGATTGATTATAAATCCAAATGAAATTTAATTCATATGGATATCTCCAATATAAAAATGTTTTTAAAATTCCATGAGATGATATGTCAAATATGTTCAAAACATCCACCATAATAGAATTGCTTTTTTATTTTTCAGCTTAAACCAACCGTCCATATCTTAAGCATAAAGTTTATGTTTGATGACAGATTGAATTGATTTAAATTGGATATTAAAATATAATCATGTAGCTATATACAATAGAAATATATTTGAATATATAAATAATTTATGGGTCAAATATGTCAAAGAAAAGTCAGAAAAACATAGTTTTAAGAGTGTTTATTTATGATAGTCAGTCATTATTTTGGTCATAAATTTCTCATATATTATCGAAATTGAGTTATTCAAACTGAGTTGTAAACTATATTCATAGGAGAACATGCCATGAAATTGGTTTTCAATATCTATTCATTTAGGCATCCAAAAACGGATTGTCCCAATTCTATCCCTAAGTTGCCTACTATACAACTTGTCAATGATTTGGTCATAAATTTTTTGTTTAAAATCCAAATTGAGTAATTCAAATTGGGTTAGAAAGTATACATCAAGGGATTTTTAGGATAAGAACATGTTTTTAAAATATTTCAATTTGGTTTCTCAAAACATGATTTTCTAGACAGTGATTTCATCAAGCCAATATGCCATAAAGTTTAATAAACAATAAATTTCTCCCAAATGGTGATTTGAATGGATGTGAATGTTTGTAGGAATATAATTTTCAATATAATATATACATACAAAAACAAGTTCAAGTATTTATCACCCATTTTTATTTACACAATGTGTTGCAACAAACAGTGCCCTAATTTTATATATAAAGAAATTTATTTATCTACTTATTTACTTTATTTTCTATACTATCCTACTCTACTTTGAAAAATGAAATGACTTTAAGTATAAGAGTACTTCTAATGGATAAATTTTCAAAATAATGCCTCAAGTATGTACATACCCAAATTGGAAAAATGCATTTTAATAAATATTAGGGTATGAGAGATCAGCTTCCCTTTTAAGGATGATGCCAAGAATTGTTGAAGTATGGAGTGATGTTGCAAAAAAATGATAGATTGAAACCAAGATTCAATATAAACTTTGCTTCCTTGATTTTTCGTTTTTGTCATATCATAAAGTTCTACCGAGAATTGAGTTTCCAATGTATTTTTGATCTCGTCTGCTTATTGATGTGGAATAAAAGAAACCTCATTTTCTTCCATCACTTCTGTAATTTTGTATTTGAAACCTTGCCATTGAAGAGATTAGTGTGTAGATTCTAAATTGCTCATGAAATTTTCTAAATCACAGACTAGAAGTTACTCTACTAATCTGTAGAAGTAAATTCACAGTCAAGAACACAAATCATTAACATGCATCAAGATTCAACACACATGTGCAAATATTTATCTAGGGGAAAGCAGCTACTCAAAACCCATTACTATATATATTTCATTAATCAAAGAATCTAGATGAATATAATATGCTTTTCTCAAGCTTGAGCTCAACCTGCACCTGTATTTTCTATTCTCTACCTTACTGTCTAAACCTGGCCAATACTTAGCCAATTTTAAGTCTTCCAAAGCTCCTAATTCCTTGTGTTGTTCCTTGAGGAATTAGGCCCCTATTAATTAGGAAATTCATTAATATGGATTGCACAATTCCTTTAGGTGAATCTCTAACCGCATGCACCACATGTACAACTTATAATATATTTCCCTTGAACTCCAATATCAACTGGGTAACTTGAATTATCTGCATGCATGAGTTAATTTAGGTTGATTGATAAGTTAAATCATTAAGCATTGAAGTTGCACCTCGCTGCTAGACCTCCCACTATTTCCTCCAACAGTTGTTACTATTGGAACTAGTTTAAATGGTCTTCACTCAATTCAATTGAATTAAATTGTTACAAATAGAATTAACTCAACCTAGGATCCTAAATTTTACATTCAAGTTGTCTTGTTATGTGGATGAAGTGAAAAAACTTATAGTATTTGTGCTTTTAAATGTAAAATACACCAAGGTATTTGTAAATAATATTTTATTAATTATATGAAATGTACAAGAGTGATGAATGTTACAATGAGGGCACGCTTATATACCTATGCAGGTGCCCATTCATGAATGGTCGTTTCCTTAGGGACATGCCTTTTCATTAATTAATCATTAATTAATTACAATTATGATTTACTATTATTTCATTTATATTTATTCTATTTTTATATAAATTATATTCGTAACATTTCCCCTTTCTTCAAAATCTTTGTCCTTAAAGTTTTATCGTTGACAATTTTCTTCACTTTAATCGCTAACAATTTCTTTCAATTTTCTCACATCATTTTTGATAAGTGTAACAGATCATTGGTACCTCAACATGTATAATTCACTCGTGATACTATTTTGGAACTAGATGTTTTTTTCTTTTTACTCTCTTTATTATTACTATTATTATTATTATTATTTCATTTATTCTATATATATATATATATATATATATATTAAATTACTTTATAAAAAATATTATAAGGTAACCTTTATAAAGTTAATTTATAATAACTTTATAAAGTGACTTTTGTGTTAAAGCGATAATTGTATTTTTTCATGGCGATAGCACCCATTTTTTTTTGTACAGTCATGACCATACAACGAGATTCATTAACTTCAAATGGTCTGAAAATCAGCGATAGTTTAATGATAGTGCCCCCACCTTTTTCCAATATCGCTTGATAGTCACTGGCATTGGCAACCAACAGAAACTTCCGAACACCATGGCCACTAGGGTCATCATCCCGGGGCTCTCATCAAGATTCCATTGGGTGTCTTTCTATCGAAAGATTATAGTCAATGTGTTGGCGACCTTGGTGCCAAAAATGATAATGTCGTAGAAAATTTGTAATAGACTCTCGATTATATGTGAGATTAGACGCAGGAATTTTAGCTAGATCTGACATTAATATGTTTGAAATTGGATATAAAATTCTTTGATAATTTTTGTGTATCCCTCAGTGTGGTCCACATTTTTTGGGCGTAGGCTTCAGCCCTACTTTCTACAAATCTTGGTATTTGCCTTAAATTGTTTAATTATTAGCAATTTTGGATGGTGTTTCCTTAAATTGTTTAATTATGTAAGATAGTCGATGAAGTTTGGATTCGTGGCGCTTGCACCTAAATGTGAACAATAGTTCATCATCTGAGCTATATCATATTTAACATTGCTTGTAGGACCAAGAACAAAATTTTTGTTTACATTTTTGCGGCTATCTGAAATATAATGATTATCGTTGGGCTATATAAATCACTTTTAAATGACTAAACAACACACATTAATTATCAATCCAGGGACGTCTATTTATTCCAATGACAGTTGCATTGTCTATGCCGATACACAAACCAGAAGCAATTTCAAAGAAAAGAAATCGTTGTTGAAGTAAATGTTGGAAGTAAATCACTCATGCAGAATTAAAAGGATCTACAGTACTGGAATCACACTTCAATTACTATATTCTAGCACACCACACAACAAGTAACCAACTGGTGTATCTAATATCATATGTGTAACAGCATACAAAGTATTGAAATTGAAGCGGATATATTCACAGCTGAACAATAGCAACAACACTCTATTGATACATAAACTGAAATACAATTTCATACACACAACTACATTAATCACTGCAATCCCTCCTAAGAAGGAGGGCCCTTCCTCCCTAACAGGGCACAGGTAGAAGAAGAACTTAACGGAAAATAAATTGAATAACACATGTAACAGCAATAACAGGATGATATGTATTAATCTGAACACAATTACAGAGCTAGAATAACGTTATTCTTTACTATCCCCTTCGACCTCTAGGACCGAGAACTATATAGTGGTTACATCAGAAAATCAAGGGATAGATTAGTCATGAGAATCTTATTATTCTCATGCTGATCGAAATAGAACACATATAGTTATAACCACTTCCTAATAAAGTTCTGACTAGAAAATAAAAAGTTACAATCAAAACCGCCCTTAGGTTGTTATTCCAAAAATACAATGTTGAAAACTTCTCCAACTATCGTAATAGAATCATAGCTATAGTGTAACAGCCAAAGGAAAGATCAGCAACAAGTGTTGACGAGATCAGTCAAAGGTAAAACTGTATCAGCAGTTCGCTCACAAGTCTATAACAGCATAGTGTAACAGCAGTTTGTCGGCGGGTCAGTAACAGCAAGGTGTAGCACCATTTCTTTGTTGTAACAGCACCCTCTCAATTTATCTTGTGAACTTTGTGCTCAATATCTTTGGTGCTATAAATGACATCTAAAAATACAAAACAAAGACCACCGAAATTCTCCAAACATTCACCATCGATTAGTCATAAAAAGGTATTATATATCATAATAATTGGTGAATTGGCAGAGTAATAAAAACAAGGTGAAACATCACAAGTTAGGGTAAAAAGGTAGGATAAAGAGGAAAAAATACTCCCATTGGTTATAGTTAAGAAGAAAAATAGGAAAAACAAAGGTAGGAAAAGTGTACAAAACTGACACCCAACATCTCCCCCCAACTGAAATACTTGCATGTACTCATGCAAACTCATCTCTCATGGGAATATCTCTAGTGCAGGTCGGTGAGATCATAAGCACTAGTTGTATCTTCGTCTATAGACCTGTATCCCTGATTGGCCATCAACTGTCATACCCAGTATTCTGACTCATACTTACTCAATTCATAATAGATCTAGCAATCCTCAATTGGCAGCCAGATCAAAGGAAACTTGAATCTCAATCCCAGCCACAAAGCACCAAGGGATTGTAAAATTTGTGCATAAGCTGGTACATGTGTAACAACCACCATGAAATTCTGGAATGAGAATGGATCCCCCTTCAATAGCTCAACATTGCTGGCTTCCGTGCGTTTTAAGCACCCTTTCAAAGCTCGTTTCTTCATCATTGAGAATTGATTGAGGCAGAAGTTCAAAATTATTCTTCTCTAAGTGGTAGCCAAATCTTTAATCCCAAGGGTACTCAGCATTCTCCTAAATTCTTGTCTCAACTCGGCATCCCGTCCTGGTTCTGCCCGAACCCTCAATGCCATCTTCTCCTCATTGGTTTCCATAGATTTAATGGCCAGATGCCATTCAATCTAATTCTTCATGAAAGACACAAAATCTCTCAATTGAAGATCTCCCATATAAGAGAATATTGTCACAACCATCTACATACTCACATGTTCACAAATAATATTGTGTAAGAATAACTCACACAACAAGCTTTGCTCATCAAAATCGGAGGCATGGAAAACATCAAGAAATGTACGAGTGGAAGAACATAAATAAGGTATATCCTCCATAATGGCTTTCATTTGAAACAAGAAGTAACGTTCCCACAAAAAAATAGGATAGGATTGAGAAGGCCACCTACAACCTAGCAAGTTGAGGGCGAGATCATGAAGTTTCTGCTTGTCTATGGTGAGGTCTTGAACCTGCTGCTGTAACAGCTGCAACTGTTCCTCATGTTTATTCAGAGCTTCCTTCTTCTTATAATTCTCCCATCCATTCTTCAACTCTTCTTTCATCCACCTTTCATGCAAATTTTCTATTTCTCTCTGATGTTCCTTTAGCGAAATCATCCCCTCCCAAAGGGAGATTGCTTCATGTTTCCACTTTTGTAACTCAAAAATTAATAATAATTTCTAAGAACTCCATCCCAAGATGGGACTCATAATTATTCTCCATTCAATATCCACATCAATAATGGGTGTACTGGCCTCTACTACGTGGGATTTTTCCAACTCTGCTACTGGTTCTTGTGTAACACCAGCTTCCTATGTGGATTCTTGTGTGTCATCCCCTTTGTTTCCACCTAGATTAGCCTCTGTGTCCATTGTTGTTTCTTCTACAATAGGAGTGGCCTCCACAGGTTCTTGTGGGTTGGCTTCTAGGTCAATTATTACAGGAGGCTCTGCTTTAACTGTTGGCTCTTATGTAACAGCAGTATCATCAGCAGGCTCTTGTGTAACAATCTCCTGTTGTTCTATTTCTGTTTCCCTTGGGGTGATATTTTCTCTACAGACATTATATCCTGCTGCTGTTAAATCTTGAAAACATTTCATGCATACAGACACCAGGATTTCCTTCTCCTCAGATAATTTTCGCTTTAATTCTTCGTTTTCCTTCCTTAGACTTTCGAGTTATAAAAACAGGACATTGGTTTCGTCCTTACCTGATGAGGAGGGTTGCCTTTCTTCTTCTAAAACTTCTGATTTTGTATGCTTTTCTGCCATAGGCAACGGTTTTGCAGGTATGTTGACTTTCACTCTTTTTTTTGGTCTTTTATCCACAATTGGTTCATCCATAGGCTTTTTCCCAATTCTAACTCCAGTAGGCCGAGTCTAGGTTTCCACCTCTGCCTGATTTCCTCCTGAAGTCGTGGTCTGTTTCCCCCGGCTTGTCCTCGGCCTCTTTCGCCTGAATTCTTCCCAAGTTTTTCCTTGTTTTCCTAGGGCATCCAGCATGATTAGCTTGATGAGTCTATGATTAGTCACACATGCCTCTGGGTGTGCTTCTATTTTTACTGTTGCCACCATATGCTTGATATTCCCTAACAAATAGAATGGAAGATTAATTCTTGTTGGTGCCGAAGGTGATTAAGCAGAGGAAAATGATATTTGAACATTATCGTGGATCTTCCCTCACAAGTGATATATTTAATTAAACCCAGGGAAACATCTTCCCAAGGATTAGGAAGTGGTAATCTGTCAATTCCTCTCCCTTTCTTCTCCAGTTTTTCTTCCCCTACTAGGAAGTCTTATTTCAAGGAGGGGTCATTGATTTTTCGGTTAAACCACCGTCGCCCCTCTACTAGCAATGCAGTCACCTGGGAAATTACCTCTTCAGTCACCTCCACTTGCATTCCCCTTACTCGAGTTTGATTATTGTTCAAGTTCTAAGAAAATTAAATTGCCACTGCCTTGTCTGAGCCTTCGAGCTTCTGGAAAAACTCAATCCATACGGCATCTCTGAATATTTGGTAGGCTTATAGACAATTCTGCAAGGCGTCCATAGAATCTGGCTCATGCCTGACTACTACTCCACCCATATCTACTATTTGTTTCTAAATTTTCTTCTTGTTTTTCAGCTGCGCTGTAATATCATTGTGTTTCGGAATTTTCTTCTTTATTGTTCAGCCTCACTATAACATCATTGTGTTTCTGAATTCACTGCTTCTAGGTGTCTCTACTTACCCCAATCGACAAGTTTACAATGAGGATGCAAGGTTTCAGTCACAGAGGTTGATGGGAGGTGTCAGCTTTTACGGATTTACCGAATCTTACCACACACTAATATTCATAAATGGATCATTATGGAAAGTAATGGGATTTTGTACACATGCTCTTTTCCAACTGGATTTGTTCATCAATGGCAATCTTTTTATTAATTAGGTGGATGTGAATTTAATAGATGTTTATGATTATGGATTTTTTCAATGATTTCAAGACATATCCCTTCCCCCACCTTAATGGTGACGGTCGCCCACGACCATCACAGGAAGATCATTACTTCTGCCAATTAATCACCGAATCATTAATGACAATGTTTACATTTTTAATGACATACCTGAGGTGACGTGGAGGAATATTTCAACTTAGCGGCGTCCTGCTTGCAGCACACGTGTTTTTGCATTTGACCGGCATGGTTATTGCTGTTTATGGAATGAATCATAAAAAAGAGTATTTGTGGTTGTCGGTTGTTACATGTGTAACAACCAAGACAGCGCTTAGATTATTCTATAAAAAAAATACATAGTAATAAGGAGAAATTGGTACAAAAAAGGAAATTACATGAATACCATCATCCTGTCAAATAGATCAGAAAGGAAGATGATGTTTCAGGAAGGAAGAAATGGGTGTAACAGCCACCACAAGAGTGGTTTTTAGTTGTTATTGACTGTCTGACTGTGCCCCGGAAATGGGTTTTCACAGTTAGATTTATTTTTGTTTTTCTTTTTATTTTGTTATTTTATTTTTATTTTTATTTATTTGTAAAACAGGTGTAACAGCTGCCACAAAGGTGGTTTTCAACTGCTGCACTTATTGGAATTTCAGTTTTTAAGGCTGCACAGGAGAATGTTCCCCTGTTGTCGTAACATGAAGATCAGAGTCCGCGACAATGTTGACAAATGATTCCTTCGAAGTGGGTTGATGATATAACCTTAGACAGTTCCCATTAACCAATAACGATGTTTTAACACTGTCAATGGTGACCAATTGTACAGTCCCATTGTCAAAGATTGTATCCATTTCGTAAGGACCTAGCCATCTGGTGCAGAGCTTTCCTTTGAAATATTTGAACCTTGAATCATACAAAAGAGCCCAATCTCCTTTCTGGAAATTTTTCTTCTTAATAAACCCATCTTTCCATCTGGATCTTTGTTGCTGAATGATCTTTGTCTGTTAAATGGAAGCCATTCGTTTCTCTTCCAACTCATTAATTTTGTTCAGTCTTTGAGTCTGTGCTGTACTCAAATCCAGATTGACCTGAAATGTTGTTCTTAATGTATTTATTTCAAATTCTATGGGGAATAAGGGATTCTTACCACACACCAATTCATATGGTGAGAAGCCTGTAGTATTCCTCCATGTTGTCCTATAATCCCACAGTACCTCTGGAAGTTTCTCAGCCCAGTTTCTTCAGTGGTTGGCTACTGTCTTTGTTAAGATTCCCTCAATGACTTTATTGGTGCTTTCTACTTGAGCATTTTCTTGTGGGTGATATGGTGTAGTGATTTTGTGATGAATTCCATACTTTTCAACCAACTTCTTGATCAAATGAGATGTGAACTGAGGCCCCCCATCTGTCACTATCTCTCTGGGTATCCCGAAGTGAACAAAAATATCTTGAAATAGGAAGTCTGAAATAGCCTGCTCTGTTGCTCTAGTTAGTGCCTTTGCTTCGACCCATTTTGTGACATAATCGGTGAAGACCAATATGTATGATTTTTGTTGTGATGAAGGATTAATTGGCCCCATAAATTCTAGGGCCCATTTCTCAAATGGTTCTATGACTATCTGAGGTTGTAACGGAATCTCATCTGATTTCAGAGGCTGGCCCATCCTTTGATAGCTATCACATCCTTTCACAAACTTCTTAGCATCTTGGAATATATTTGGCCAATAGTACCCTGTTGAGAGTACTTTATGTCTTGTCCTCTTGTCCGCGAAGTGTCCTCCGCATGGTTTCTCATGAAAAGCCTTCAAGATCTCAAATACTTCATCTTCTCTAACACATCGCCTAATCTGAAAATTTGGCCCGGTGTGATAGAGATTGCCTTCTATCCAAGAGTAGGTAGCACTATGTTGTATAATCTTCCTTCTTTCCTTGGAAAACGATTGGTGTGGTAATTTTCTTGCAGTAAGGTAATTAGCTATATTTGCATACCATGGTGAGTGAGTAGAGATGGCAAAAAGATATTCATCTAGAAAAGAATCCTCAGTGGCAGTGCAGTCATCACTTATAGTTAATCTAGAAAGGAAATCAGCAACTACATTATCTTTCCTGGGTTTATCTAAAATAGTAATATCAAATTCTTGTAATAGCAATAACCATCGTGAAACTCAACCATTAGTAACAGGATTTTTCATTAAAAATCGAATTTCATCATGGTCAGTGTGTACAAATACTTGATACCAAGTGATGTAGTGTCGGAATTTATTGATAGCATGCACTACTACTAGGAATTCATTCTCAGTAAAAGTGTAGTTTAGTTCTATTGGAGTTAAGTTCTTGTTGATGTAATAAATGGCATAAGGTTTCTTCTCCTCTATCTACCCCAAAATAGCACCAACAACCATGTCAGGTGCATCTGTAGCAATATGAAACGGAAATTCCCAGTTTGGTCCTTGTAAAACAAGTGTTGTTGTTACACAGTTATTCAACTTTAAAAAGGTCTGCTCATACTTCCCTATCCACACAAATTATGCATCTTTCATGAGTAATGAAAATAGAGGTGATGCAATCTTTGAAAATTCTCTATAAATCTCCTATAGTATCCTGCATGTCCCAAAAAACTACGTACCTCTTTCGGAGTCTTAGGAGTCATGATTTTCGTGATTAACTCAATTTTTGCAAGATCTAACTTGATTCCATCTGCTGAAATGAAATTTCCCAGCACAATTCCCTCGGTCATCATCATGTGGAATTTTTCCGGGCTCAGAGCAACATTAGTTTGATCACAACATTCCAGCACTTTTTCCAATTTAGTTAATGTTGTCTCAAAGGCATCCCCGTAGGGTGTAAAATCATCCATAAATATTTCAAGGCAGTGATTCAAAAGATCAGAAAAAATACCCAATATTTCCCTTTGAAAGGTTGTTGGTGCATTCCAGAGGCCAAAGGGAAGGACTTTGTATGCAAAATTACCCCATGGGAAATTAAAGGTTGTCTTTTCTTGTTCCTCTAGGGAAATCTGTATTTAATTATAGCCACTAAACCCATCTAGAAATGAAAAGATTTTTTTTCCAAAAAGAGTGTCCAAGACCTGAACAATGAATGGTAAATGGAAATGGTCCTTTTGAGTGGCCTTGTTAAGTTCTCTATAGTCAAAAAACTCTCCATTTTCCATTCTTCTTCGAAACTATGACAAGCGGATACACCCACTAGCTGTCAGAAATGGGGTATATGAAATTAGCATTAAGGAGTTTCTGCAATTATTCTTTCACTATCTCCTTAAGTGCGGGGTTCATTCGGTGCTGAGGTTGTCTAACTAGTTTTCAATCCTCTTTAAGGTAAATGGGGTGAGTGCATAGGCCAGGATGGATTCCCTTCATATCAGTATAATCCCATGGAAATGCCTTCTTTTTATTTCTGTAACAGTTGTATTAACAATCTGTTTTGTTCAGCAGTCAGGTTAGGATTGATGTTTAAACATTTTCCATGTTCAATTTCAACGAGACTGCTGATAGTAAGTGGAGTTGTTTTCAAATGTTCAATAATTGCATCATCTTCCTCATCTTCTTCTCCCAAATCTCTAATGGAGGAAACAGGGAGTGAATTACTAATAAAACCATTAATGATATCTTCCTCTATTTCATCCTTAAAGTATTGTGCTTTTCCAAGCGTGAGAAGAGGTAGGGAAAGATCAGATTCAGGTGCAAATTCATCCCACCAGGGACTACTCAAATCCATATAAGGTTTTGTTGGGGGATAAAGGTTCAGGTTCTAAGTGGTCTGTCCATATGAGATCACCATAGATCCAGACCTACATCTGATATATGCATCTTTAGTGGCTAGCCATGGTCTTCCCAAGATTAAAGGATGACCCCCCAATTTATATTTGGTTTGTAAAATGATAAATTCAGCCGGATAATTCCAGGAAGCCACAGTGATAACCACATCTTCAAGCATTCCCTCGGGCTTGACACGGGACCAATCTGCTAATTCAAGCACTATGGGTTTAGGTCTACGTCCATGAAGTCTTAGAGAGATGAAGAGGTATTTATTCATGACATTAATAGCTACCCCTAGATCAATCAAAGTATTGGCTATGGGATGTTTTTCAATATGGAAAATCATTGTAGGGTTCCCTAGGTCATTATATTTAGTGAACAAAGGCTAATCAGTCATAAGATTGGACAATTTCCCATGACATGGATAGTAGCAGGGTCTTTAGGCTTCCTTCTAGGTTTTATGATGCATAGATCCCTTATTTTTTTAGCATATATAGGCACTTCTTTAAGAGCCTGTAACAGCAGAATTCGCACATACAAATTTTGCAGCTCCTTGAGGAATTCGGATTCAGGTTGTGAGACCAGCCCAGTTTCAGTGAATCATTAAGGGTATGGGGGGTTTTGAATGCTAACAGCTAAGTCATCTATCACAGATGTACCATCCTTACTTGGATTGGCTACTATAGGAATAGCAAACCCTTTTGAGCTAGCTGTTACAGATGTAACAGTGGGTGTTGTATCAGTTGTTACATGTGTAACAGCTGCCTCAGAATTGTCCATATCCTTCCTCGGTGATTTACTTTCTTCGATAATAATGGAGGTATGTTAAGATATGATTACTTTCCCTGATTGAAGCTGATTCTCATTAAGTCCAATAGGAGTAATAAGATAAGTCTAGAGGGTAACCGAAGCATCCATGCTCTGGGTTGCCTTATTATTTGGATTGGGGTTAGGTTGCACAAGTAATTGGGGTTGGATAGAAGGTGTAGGATTTTGAATAGAAGGCAGTTGTAACTACTATTTTTGATTGGTATTGGAGGGGGTACCGGACCTTGGCCATTAACTCTCTAGTTCTGACCCCAAGGATTGGGTTGTGATGGAGGATATTGCATTGGTGGAGGAGATGGCCACTGATTCCATGGTGAAGGAAATTGTGTTGAGGAAGGAGTAGGATACTGCCATGGGTATTTCTGACTATTATAAAAATTATTCCAAGGATAAAAAGAGGAAAAATCTGAAGGCATACCTGCAGGTCATGGTTTCCATGGTCTCTTTGATCCGATGAAATAAGAATATTGAACATCCTCGCTTGATTCTTGAAGAACCGCCTTCAGTCTGGGAAACTCAGGACACTGATTCATAGAGTGCGCCAACTCACAGATGTTGCACAGGCTGACACTATTTAGTCCACTTTCTCTTTCCAAATCTTTCTTTTTGCATCGGGGACATAATATTACTAAGGCTGCTTCAGCTTCTGCTTCTGCTTTCTTGACTTGTACCATTGTGATCTTGGCAGAGAGAGTGTTAAGGAGGTCGGTTTTAAAATCCTCAAATAAGTTCTCGATCTCTGCTCTGGTTACTCCTCCACTTGTGGACTTTTGTATCCGAAGTAAAGGGTCCCGAACTGAAATTCTCCCGTTGACCGATCCTCTTGAGCTACGCAGGCACAGCTTCATTATCTCATCAAATTTTTCTTGCGATATGTCTCCTTTCCCTATTATGTTCAGATGCTCCAGAGAATCATCTCTTAAACCCCTTAAGAATATTGGCTTTATAATTTCTGGATCTAAGTTACTGAACTTAGACCTCTGTAAAGTGTAGTGAAATCGCTCTAGATAGTCTTCCAGGATTTGCTCCTCCTTCTGTGAAATTCTAAAAATCTCATCCTTCAAATCCCTTGTTTGATAGTAGTCCTGATACTTAAAGAGGAAGGCCTATCTCATGTCATTCCAGGTTTGAATAGTGCCAACACCCAACCTCATGAACCATCTTAATGCCACTCCTTTCATAGTAGCAGGGAATAATTTCAGCTTATGGGCATCTAAAGTGTAGTCATAACCTCTACATAGCACATCGAATTCGAACAAAAAGGTATCAGGATCTTCAACAGCCATCCCTTGAAAGGATGGTAGGGATGATAAAGGGATATTCTTCATAGGAGCCTCATCCTATGTTACTACTATTGGGAATTCAAAAGTAACAGAGCTATCTGTCTTGACATTCTCGTCCCCCATGGCTGATTCTTCCTGATGGGATGAACTGATCTCGGAGTGTACTAGAGATCGACAAATAGAAGGATCAGGCTACTCCAGGACCAACTGTTTAACAACACTACCAGCGTCCAATTGATAATCAAATTAATGTTTTTCCTCAGGTCCCTGATGCTCCCCACTGGTCTCTCTGTGTTCTTCAATTCTCAGATCTTGATCAATGATTTTCCACTGTTGTTTTGAATCAAGATTTTTGATAACAGGATTGGATATGCTGTTCGAAGATGGTGAGGTCCAGACATGGAAGACACCGACAGTCCAAGCCTTGATATGGTAGTTGTTTTCTGTGGTCTTGTCTTCCTATTATCTTTATATGACGTGAAGTATTCCTTTTATGCCCGTGAAATCATATCTCCAAAGAATGTTTTCCTTCCCAAATCTGCGCTCTTTTTTTCCTTCTTACGACCCATCTTTCCTGTAGTCAATAGAGTGGGGGGTGTTTGTATATGTTTATGTTTTCCTACCAGCACACATGGGCCCTATGTGTATCAATTCATCCTACAAGTGCTTAAGTTTCTATAGCAGTGAGCCAGCCCAAGTTTGTTAGAGCTATGCGTAGGTTCTTACCTCTCGTCTTACCACCCAATGATTGTATAGCTGAAGGCACCCTAAAAAAACACCAAAAATTCAACTCCTAAGTGTCCTAGCAAGACATTGGTGAGCCCGCTCAAGTTTTTTAGAGCGATGTGCAGGTCCTTACCTCTTGTCTTACTACCCGTCAATTGTGTCACTAGAGACACTCTAAGGAATAAAACAAAATTCTCAGAAATTCAACTCCTAAGTATCCTAGCAAGACATTAGTGAGCCCGCTCAAGTTTTTTAGAGCGTTGTGCAGGTTATTACCTCTCGTCTTACTACCCAGCAATTATGTCGTTGGAGACACTCTATGAAAACACACGGAAATTGCACTTTTGAGAAACAACTCTGATTGATTTGATCATCACTGCCATCCCCGAAAACGACGCCAAAATGTTGGGCTATATAAATCACTTTTAAATGGCTAAACAGCACACACTAATTATCAATCCATGGAAGTATGTTTATTCCAATGACAGTTGCACTGTCTGTGCCGATACACCAACCAGAAGCAATTTCAAAGAAAAGAAATCATTGTTGAAGTAAATGCTAGAATTAAATCACTCATGCAGAATTAAAATGATCAATAGGACTAGAATCACACTTGAATTAATTTTTTCTAGCATGCCACACAACAAGTAACCAGTTGGTGTCACTAATATCATATGTGTAACAGCATACAAATTATTTAAATTGAAGCGGATATATTCACAGCTGAATAACAGCAACAGCACTCTATTGATACATAAACTGAAATACAATTACATACACACAACTACTTTAATCACTGCAATCCCTTTTAAGAAGGAGGGCCCTTCCTCCCTAGCAGGGCGTAGGTAGAAGAAGAACTTAACAGAAACTAAATTGAATAACGCATGTAACAACAATAACAGGATGATATGTATTAATCTGAACACAATTATAGAGCCAGAATAATGCTATTCTCTGCTAGCCCCTTCGACCACTAGAGATGAGAACTATATAGTGGTTACATCAGAAAATCAAGGGATAGATCAATCATGAGAATATTATGATTCTCATGTTGATCGAAATAGAACACATATAGTTATAACCACTTCCTAATAAATTTCTGACTAGAAAATAAAAGATTGCAATCAAAACCGCCCTTAGGCTACTACCCCAAAAATACAATTCTAATCAACTTCTCCAGCGATCGTAATAGAATCACAGTTGTAATTTAACAGCCAAAGGACAGATCAGCAAAAAGTGTTGACGAAATCAGTCAACAGTACAACTGTATCAGCAGTTTGCCCACAAGTCTATAACAACATAGTGTAACAGCAGTTTGCCAGCGGGTCTATAACAGCAAGGTGTAATAGCACCCTCTTAACTGCTCCTGTGAACTTTGTGCTCGGGATATTTGGTGCTATAAATGACATCTGAAAAGACAACACAAATACCATCGAACTTCTCCAAACATTCACCATCGATTAGTCATAAAAATGTATGATATATCATAATAATTGGTGAATTGGCAGAGTAATAAAAACAAGGTGAAACAACACAAGTTAGGGTAGAAAGGTGGGAGAAAGAGGCAAATATACTCCCATTGGTTATAGTTAAGATGAAAAATAGGGAAAAAAAAGGTAGGAAAAGTGTACAAAACTGGCACCCAACAATTATTAGAATTAATAAGAACAGAATGATTTACACAGGGAAAAGAATTCCCTTCAATAGCAGGCACATTATTGTTTTCATTATGGGTATTATTGGAAGTTAAAAAATAAATAGTGAAATTTGATTCTAAGGAAAGTGACACATCATCATTATTTTAATAGTTGGTTTTAAATTATTCTCCACCTTGTTCACTCATAATACATTGTTTTATCTCCTTATCATCTGCAACTTTTCTAATCTTGTGGCTAATCTTCCTTACTAATGCAGTATTGTTGTAACCAAGTGAGACCAATTGAACTCGAGTGCCGGTTGAATTACCCTGTAGTTCGGATGAACCAGGCTCGCCATGATGAGGAACAAGTTCCTGCGGTTTAGTTTTATTATTCCTATGTGTACCATCAATAGTCTGGGTTGGCACAACCCAATCGAAATTAATGAAATTTCTTTTCCAACATTCAATAACCAATTGTTTCATTTTGTTCTCTATTTTATTGAATGCTTGATTCCTATCAAAATATTGCTTGTTATTTGGTTCATTATGAGCTGTGCTTAACTCAATAGCCAAAGATAACTCCTCACCTTTTATTTCCTTAGTTTTTGGTAAGATTTGAAAAATATTGTTTGATTCACAAATTCCCACAGCACTAACAATGTCATTGGATTGTCCATGGTTCACATCAAATGCAGACATATTTTCTTAATATAATTCAGAGTTATAAATATCCTTGGTTTGTTTGAATTACATCCTGATGAATAGCCTTACTCTTGATTACAAGAACATTGTTTCCAACATCTAATTTGTTCACAAAAAAATTACCCCCACTAGATATTTCAGTTGTGCTTTGTATGTTGAAATATTTGACAGTTGCATCTGATTCTGTGTCTTCTTAATGGAGTACTGATCCACCTAATTCTAATTTATTAAAAATTTTAGTGACTTGACCAATGTCCACAGACCTTACATTGTCCATAGTCTTTACATATTCAACAGGCTTATTAAATGCTTCATGGATTTCTCTTACAAACTCATACACAGGTCCCAACGATCCATTTATACTCTCTAATATAAATGCTCACATCCCCTCATTTAATGATTTCATGTCATTCATTGATATCCCTAATTGATGTAACATTGATGAACTTTCTTCAACAGATAAAGAAATGCCAACAGGACTCAAGGAAGAGACAATAGAAATTAAATTAGTTTATTCAGTTGATTTTATTTTCTTCTCACTGACCTCTCTGGTCAAATCGAAATAAGAGACTAAATCTTCCTTTGAATCGATATATTTCAATGTAGAAAGTGACTTTCATTGATTTTTTTTTATATTTCTTTTTTGAATGCTCCCTTGCTTTTGAACCTGGTGCTTTAAGAGGATTTCGTTTGGGGATTTCATGGCCAGAGGTTTTTTATCCCAATTTTGGATCAGAAAGAGAGGCACGAGATGAAACCATATCAACAACTGAAACCTGAGTTGAAACAATTGTGCATGTCATTAAGTGTTTGATGTCATGAGTAAATAATGGAATTATTTGACATTGCAACGATCCAAGAACTGGAGAAAGAAGTAGCATATTCTTCCCTAGTTTATCATCTATATTATTATGATTATCAATCTCTTTTGCAATTGTTTTCTTCTCGCCTACTTCAACCACCGTAATATTAGAAGCTTGGCCTAATGAAACTCTCACATCAAAAGTTGGCTCATGGGTGGTGCAATCAATGCTTTTAGACATTTTTTCATCTTGGCAAAGAAATTCTTCAACTTCAGTTCTGACATATCCGCTTTTATTTTCATTTTCATTTATGCTACCCTAAGGATTTCCTATTTCATCATGTTCAACATCACTTTCTCGATTATAACATTCTTTAATGTTATTTTTCTTTATGTCAATATATTTTTCTTTTAGACATGTTGAACATTCTACAAATGATTTTTTTAATTGTTGAAATGCTCCTTGAATTTCACTAAACTACTCAATGATTTCAGGACTTAAAAGTAATGGCATATTGTGCAGCGGATAACGTCCAAAGGCTCACATGGCTCTGATACCACTAAAGTGACAAAAATTATAGTATTTTTGTTTTTAAATGTGAAATACACCAAGATATTTGTACATAATATTTTGTTAATAATATGAAATGTACAAGAGTGATGAATGTTACAATGAGGGCCCGCTTATATACCTATGCAGGTACCCATTCATGAATGGTCATGTCCTTAGGGACATGCCTCTTCAATAATTAATCATTAATTAACTACAATTATGATTTACTATTCTTTCATTTATATTTATTCTATTTTTATATAAATTATATTTGTAACAGTGGAATTTTGATTTTCTCCTAATTTTATTCAAAGGAAAAATAAATTAGAAAATTCTTGTTGCATTTTCAACACTCCCTCTCATCAAGAAAGGGACTCGCATCTACCTTGATGCAGCACCTTTGGAATGTATTGCATGCAACTCTCATGATTTCTGTTGATAATGCAACATCTACAACTAAGAAGCATCCAAAAAAAATTGAATCAACTGTGTCTGCAACTATATACTCAAAAAACAATGTTTCTGTTGACTTTTCTACTAAGCCTCCTTGATCAGGAATTCATAAATTTTGCCCAAAATTCAAAGTTGCAGGATTTGGTTGAAACCAGGATGGTTGCGTAGTTCTCATCTTCCTAATTCTGGAGCCGTGAATGGTTCAAAAAACTGATGTCGTATGAGAAGCAATTTACTAAAGACAAAAATACTTAGAAGAATTCCGAGAGAGGAACAAACAATCACGATTAAATCGCAGATCTAACTGCGAAATTTGAACAATCATGATGACTTCGCAAGTCTGACAGAATGATAAGCGATGAATTGGCAAAGACAGACGTGAGCCGTTGGATCATGTTGCAGATCAACGGTGGATGATGAATCGCAATTTCGCATTTCGCAAATAATAGCGGATACTGTTAAAAGTTTACACAGTACGTTAAATTGGTTACGATGCGATACGAGAAGGATGAAGGATACGATGTGATGAGGGGGAGCCACGTGTCATCTTTGCTCAATAGCACACTTCGCAAGTTTTGTGGTTTAGCAAATTTGCAAAGAGTTAAAAGTTGCGGGCATGCGATTGCGATCGATTCGACATATGGTGGGTCCCTACAGTAAGAATTCCATGTGTATGTAACGTGTTTTGGGTTATTTTCATTCTATTATAAATAGTGTTGTTTGATCACTCCACATATGTATGTTATTTAACTCTGAATTGTATTACGTTGTGTTCTGGTCAAGCCACTTAACGATTGGGGGTGTGCGTGTGGAAACCACCCTAACCGTAACATTTAATGTGTGGCTTAATATGCGTAGCAGATAGGGGCATGCCAAATTTGGTGGTCAGCCCTAATTTAACTCGAGTTAACTAGATTTCTCCCCATTTAGCAGAGTTTTCCGAGGAGATATTGGGTAAAAGTGTAGGAGGCTCAATTTTCGACTATTCTGAGTGAATGAAGAGCCATTCTTGACTAATTGGAGCATTATAAATCCATTGGTGCATATAAAACAGTCATTAGAGCACTATAACTACATGTAATATCAAAATTTTGAGCATAATGAAAGATGGACAAGCCATTGGGAGTTGGACCAGCAGATGTAGCCAAGGAGGGGTGAACTGCTTCATCATGCCTGCTGTGTAAATTTCATGTGGTGACTTATTTATCTATTTTACATTGTTTTTCAGTGTTATTTATGTTTATTTTATGCTTCTAATTCACTAAATTTCATCTATAATTCATGGAAAAACTCCTTAATCCTTATGCAAACTAATGAACCAATTATGTACATGTTTTTTAAAACTGAAATACCCTTATCATAGCAAAACTAATACAGTCATTTCAAATCAAATGGTATCAGAGCTAGATTTTTTCTCTAGTGTTGTTTAGTCTAAATAGTTTTTTAACTGTTTGCAAGTTTTAGATGCTTACAAGGCTCAAGCTCAAAAGGGGAGAAGACAAACTGGTGGAAGAAGGAGGGTCTCAAAAGGAGCCAAAGCAAAGGAGAGCAAGATTTCCACAATCTCTACCACCTAGTTCACCTCCTAAAGAAGCAGAAGTTCCATTAAGCATGCCTCATGAGGAAGGAGAAATTCATGATGAAGTTGACCCTAAGGAAGAAGAAAGAGTGTTTAGGAAAGAATTTCTTGACATGACTGAGATGGTTAGAATTATTTATCAAGAAAGGAATGAGAGACTGTAAGGAGAAGGATCTAAACTCCAAAAGGAAGGATAAGGATCTTTAGGAGGTCAACATGATGAATACAATTCAAAGAATGGAAATGGAGGAAATGGAGGCAACGGAGAGCCACCATCTTCACCCTCATCATCATCATCATCTTCTACCTCTTCTTCAGTACATCAGCCACACAAGTCCAAGAGCACTGGTAAATCTCCTTTATTAAAACTTGATGTTAAGTTCGAATTGCCAATGTTTAATGGTGAAGTAAATTCAGGCAAGCTAGATAATTGGATTCGACAATTGGAGATGATGATACAAAAATTCAATTAGCTTCTTTGAGAATGGAAGATGCAGCACTTTTTTGGTGGGAAGCCAAGACACAAGAGGAAATCAAGAAACATGGTAAGATTATTCTATCATGGTCAGATTTTATGGCTACTATTAAACGACATTTTAATCCATTAGCTCATATGAAAAAAGCCATCATGAACTGGCAAAACTTTAGACGGTTAAAGGGACAAAATGTGCAAGAATACACCCAGGAATTTAGGATAAGAGCTCTTTTATTAGGGGTGGATTTTCAGAGCCAAGAAACTTTGCTAAATTACATTGTAGGCTTAAATAGCTACCTAAAACATATTATTCTCATGTTTAACCCCACCAGCCTAGATGAAGTTTGTGTTCAAGCCACACATCTAGAAGCTAGAGGGAAGAAAATTCTTGAAGAGGGTAGGAAGAAACATTTTAACTATAAAGTCAAGGAAAAGACCCCAAAAGGTAAAAACAAAAATAATGCATATGTTAATAAAGAGGGAGAAAAAGTGACTTGTAAATATTTTTCAAAATAATTCCATGATGAAACTCATTGTTGGAAATTACATCCATAATTGGGGCCAAAAATACCCAATAACAATGGGAAACAGAAAAATGTTGCTACAGCTCAACATGACTTAGGGTCTAATTCAGGTGATGAGACTAAAATTATATCCATGGGGTTGAAGATCGTGAAGGGAAAATAAATTGAAACTAAACCCAGTACTAGTACATCAAAATGTCACATAAAGACTCCAAATGAAGAAGAAAGAATAGAATTGTTTCATGTGAGGGTCATATCCAAGCATACCAAGATTGACACACTGTTTGAAAGTGGGTCACACCATACCACATCTAAAACCATATCCATTGCATTGGATTTGTAAGGATGCAAATCTACAGGTTACAAGAAAATGTATATTGAGGTTTACAATCACTACAAGCTTTGTTGACACAGTTGAATTAGATGTGGTTCAACTTGACATAACTAGTATTGTATTAGGGATTCCTTACTTGTATGACAGGAAAGCAATCTTCTATCACCATGAGAACAAGTATCATTTATTCAAAAATGGAAAGGAGTTCATTATTAGAGCACATCGCAAGAAGACAAATATTACATTGGTAAATGTTGGACAGGTAAAGAGGCTGGTAAATTCAAGTAAGAATTTTGTTCTTCTTATGATTAAGCCCAAAGTTGATATTAATCATGAATATTTTGAGGGATGTGATCCTAATTTGAAATCCAAATTATATGATGTGGTTAATGGGCATCATGAGATGTTTCAGGAGTCAATAGGATTGTCTCCAAAAATGAAAATTCAACGTGAGATTCAGTTGCAGCAGGATTGTCCTCTTCCAAACATCGGTATGTATCACATGTCGATAATGGAGAATGTTGAAATAAAGAGGAAAATTAAAGAGATTTTGGATAAAGGTATCATAAGGCCAAGCACCTTGCCATGCGGTTCACCCATAGTCTTGATACCAAAGAAAGATGGGACTTGGCGCATGTGTGTAGATTTTCGATTTTTGAACAAAATTACTGTAAAAAATCATTACCCACTCCCAAGCATAGATGATTTTCTTGATCAGCTGAAAGAAGCAAAGTTTTTCACTAAGTTGGATTTACGAAGTGGATATCATTAATTAATAATTGCATAAAGTGATATATGGAAAACTGCATTCAAAACCAAACAAGGACTCTTTCAGTGGCTAGTTATGCCTTTTGGTTTATGTAATGCACCAACAACTTTTATGCAAGTTATGGATAATGTTTTGCAACCATTCCTTGATGAATTTGTTATTGTGTAATTATATGACATTTTGATTTTCAGTAAAACAAGAGAAGATCATGTCTTGCATGTAAATAGAGTGCTTAATATTTTGAAGAAAGAGAAATTGTTTCTTAAGATGTCAAAATGTGAGTTTGGAAAGACTTATTTGGTATATTTGGGACATGTTGTAGGAGGAGGAGAATTGAGGATTGATCCTTCTAAAGTGGAGGCCATTGTGAATTGGCCCACACCCAAAACAGTTACCAAGGTAAGAAGCTTCTTAGGTGTAGCTCAATATTGGAGAAAATTTGTTGCTAACTTTTCTTCCATCGCAACTCCTATGCATGCAGTGACAAGTGTGAAGAAAGGCTTCCAATGGGGAGGCAAATAGCAGCAAGCTTTCAAATCTTTAAAAGAAAAGATCAGTTCAGCTCTAGTCCTTTCACTACCAAATTTGAGACATCCATTCGAGATACAAACTTATGCTAGTGACTATGCCATGGGCACAGTCATTTTGCAGCATGGTAAGCCTATCGCCTTTCATTAAAAAACTTTTAATGGTGATGTGACTAATTATCCTACATATGAAAAAGAACTATATGTGTTGGTACAAAGTGTCAAGAAGTGGAAACACTACTTGATGGGTAAAGAGACTATTGTACACAGCGATCACCAACCATTACAGTACTTGCAGTCGCAAACAAAATTGCAGCAATCAAGACATTTCAGGTGGATGGGATTTCTTCAACAATTTCACTTGGTTATAAGGTACAAAAAAGGTATATTCAATAAAGTTGCAGATATGATTTCGAGACCAATCATTAGTTCTTCTACTTTACTCAAAAATGATTTTGTTGTACATGAGAGTTACATAGAACAACATGCACATGACGTTGATTTCAAAGATGTGTATGCTAGTTTGAGTGAAGGGAATCAAGTTGAAGAAAGAGATTATCACATGCATAAAAATTTGTTGTTTCATTTGGGAAAGATATGTATTCCACAAGGAGAGAGGATACGTGTCATGAGAGAAGCCCATTCTTCTCTTATTGTTGGACACTTTGGGGTAAGAAAAACAGTGGTGCATCTACAGAGGTATTTTTATTGGCCTCGCATGATAGATAGTGTGTCACGTTTTATAAGACGTTGTTCTATGTGTGCAACAAGTAAGCCTAGTAATAGGAATCTTGGATTGTACATGCCACTACCGGTACCATCAAGGCCATGGGAGAGCATCTCCATGGAATTTGTTGGAGGTCTACCTATGTCAAGAAAGAAACATGATTATATTTTTGTAGTTGTGGATAGATTCAATAAAATGTGTATACTTATACCATGTAAGAAGACCATTATTGCTGAACATATTGCTGAACTTTATTTTCAAAATGTTTGGGTTCAATTTGGATTGCCCACTTTTATTGTTAGTGATAGGGATTCCAAGTTCATTGGCAATTTTTGGTCAAATCTATGGAGAATTATGGACAAAAAATTGAAAAAGAGTACCGCTTTTCATCCACAAATAGATGGACAAAACGAAGTGGTGAACAGAACAGTTGTGCATCTATTGAGAGGATATTGCAGCAAAAATCCTAAGTTTTGGGATGAACAACTGCATTACATTCATCACACTTACAACCGGGCAAAACACTCTTCAACAGAAAGCTCACCTTTTAAAGCATGCTTTGGGTATTTTCCAAAATCACCATTAGACTTCATCTTTGGGAAGGATGTTGCAATTGATGGCCATAGTGATATTGATAAGGCTCAAAAGTTTATTGAGAAAATTCAGATGATATATCAACAAGTTCAAGAACAGCTTGAGAAAATTCAAAGCAAATAAAAAGAGTTGCATGACAAACACCGGGTTGATCACAAGTTTCAATAGGGAGATGAGGTATGGTTGCACATTACCAAAGAAAGGATGCAAGGGGAAGGTAAAAAACTCAAACCCATTTGCTATGGTCCTTTCAAGATCATAAAAAATTTGGTAATAATGCATTCCAAATTGATTTTCCTTCTTACATGCAAATGTCTTCATTTGTTAATGTTGAAAACTTATGCTTGTATGAGCCTCCTTTGATCGATGATCAAGGAAGTGATGTTCAGCTACCTTCTATTGAAGATTTCTCGCCATAATTTCTGGATGAGCTCAAAGAAGATATAATTCTTGACAGGAGGACAAGAGCATCAAAGAGGGGAAGTGTTGACTACCTTCGAGTTGGGCTCAAAGGCACTAAACCAAGCAAGGAAAAATGGATGGAGATTGAAAAGGTGAGGGAGTTGCAACCTCATCTATTGAACAGGTAATCAACTATTTTGGGGTCCAAAAGCTTCCAAATGGGGAGGAATGATCAAGAGTTCATAAATTTTGCTCAAAATTCAAAGTTACGAGATTGGGTTGAAACTAGGATGGCTGTGTAGTTCTCGTCTTCCTGATTCTAGCGTCGCGAATGGTTCAAAAAACCGATGTCGTATGAGGATAAATCGACTAAAGATAGAAATACTTAGAAGAATTCTGAGAGAGGAATAGATGATCGCGATTAAATCGCAGATCTAAGGGCGAAATATGAACGGTGGTGATGACTTCGCAAGTCTGACATAATGATATGTGATGAATTGGTGAAGATAGACGTGAGCTGTTGGATCATGCAGCAAATCAACGGTGGATGATGAATCGCGATTTCGCATTTCGCAAATAATAGCGAATACTGTTGAGATTTTTCATAGTATGTTAGATGGGTTGCAATGTGAAGTGAGAAGGAAGAAGGATGCGATGTGAAAAGGGGGAGCCACGTGTCATATTTGCGCAATAGCGCACTTCGTAAGTTTTGTGGTTTAGCGAATTCGCAAAGAGTTAAAACTTGCAGGCAGGCGATTGTGATCGCTTGCGATCAGTTCGACGTATGGTGGGTCCCTCCAGCAAGAAGTATGTGTGTATGTAATGTGTTTTGGGTTATTTTCATTCTATTATAAAGAGTGATGTTTGATTGCTTCACGTATGTATGTTATTTAACTCCAAATTGTATTTCGTTGTGTTCTGGTCAAGCCACTTAATGGTTGGGGGTGTGCATGTGGCCACCACCCTAACCGTAACATTTATTGCGTGAATTAATAGGTGAAGTGAATAGGGGCATGCCAAATTTGGTGGTCATCCCTAATTTAACTTCAGTTAACTAGAGTTCTCCCCATTTAGCAGAGTTTTCCTAGGAGATATTGGGTAAAAGTGTAGGAGGCTCAATTTCCAACCATTCTGAGTGAATGAAGAGTCACTCTTGACTAATTGGAGCATTCTGAAGCCATTGGTGCAGAGAAAACAGCCATTAGAGCATTTTAACTACGTGTAATAGAAAAATTTTGAGCATAATGAAAGATGGACAAGCCATTGGGAGCTGGACCAGGAGATGTAGCCCATGAGGGGTGAACTGCTTCATCATGCCTGCTGTGAAAATTTCATGTGGTGACTTATTTCTCTATTTTACACTATTTTTCAGTGTTATTTATGCTTATTTTATGCTTCTAATTAACTAAAGTTCATCTATAATTCATGAAAAAACTCCTTAATCCTTATGCAAACTAATGAACCAATTATGCACATGTTTTTTAAAACTAAAAGACCCTTAGCACAGCAAAACTAATATAGTCATTTCAGATCACTCCTACTCTACTGTCAACACTGCTCTGCACTCCTCAGTATATGACTGACACGGATTCTCCTGCTACTGAATACTATGGGCCCCTGTAGCAAGGTAACGATCCATGAGGATAACACCTCAATGGACCCTGCCCAAATTTCCGCAATACTGAAACTAAGGCTTCACATCGCCCCACCTCACACTTGGAGGTATGGCTACATGCATGGAAAAATCTGATTTACTCATATTGTTTCTATTGCTTTGTTTTTGCTTCCACATTACTGTTTCAACTACTGCATTAATGAGTCTGATCTCCCCATACTCTGAAGTACTAGATTCCATAGGGTTTCTCCCCCATAAACTAGACTCCCTTTGAGTCTCAATCTCCCTGTCAGAAATATGACTTCTCCTTAATCTTCCAGTATCAATAATCACAACTCCTTTTTATGTCATTGAACATTGGCTCACTGATTTTCCCACTAGAAACCTTCTAGCTCCATTAAGAAGTCTACACATAGGGTCTCCTAGTTCTACACTGAACTAGGGCTCCATAACTCTGCCTCCTAACAGCTCATTAGTTCTTTAATGATCATTGTACATGAGAACTTCAATGACTGGTTCTAATGTGAATCTTGCTCTGATACCATGTAGAAATCAGTGTGTAGATTCTAAAATGCTCATGAAATTTTCTAAATCACAAGACTTACTCTATTAATCTGCAGAAGAAAATTCACGATCTAGAACACAAATCATTAACATGCACCAAGATTCAACACACATACACAAATATTTATCTAGGGGAAAGCAACTGCTCAAAAATCCTTACTGTATGTATTTCATTCATCAAAGAATCTATATGAATATAATATGATTTGCTCAAGATTAAGCTCAACCTGCACATGCATCTTCTATCCTCTGTCTAACTGATTGAACCTGGCCAATACTTAGCGAATTTCAAGCCTTCCGAGGCTCCTAATTCCTTGTGCTGTTCCTTGAGGAATTAAGCCCCTATTAATTAGGAAATTCCTCAATCTGGATTGTGCAATTCCTTTAGGCCAATCTCTGACTACATGCACCACCTTTACAACTTGGAATATCTTACAACTGATAGTGCACTGCCTTGAACTCCAATCTCAATAAGGTAATATAAATTCTCTACATGCATGAGTTAATTTAGGCTGATTGATGAATTAATTGGTTAAGCATTGAAGTTGTACCCTACTGCTATACCTCCAACTAGTTCCTCCAAAAGTTGGAACTAGTTTGAATGGCCTTAACTCAATTTAACTTAATTAAATTGGTAAAACTAAAATTAACTCAACCTGGGCTCCTGAAATTTAGGAATCACTACACAACTCAAGTTAGGCCCACAACTCAAATTAACTACACTAACTGAGTGATAATAACTCAGTTAACTCATTCAAGTTGTCTTGTGATGTCGAATTTCGATTTTCAACAACCATAATATAAGTCTCCTTTAGTAGTGCAGGTGAGATAAAATGGGTGGGAATGGTGGGTAAATTTTGCAGTTTAGCATTGTAAACATGGTGTACTAGTTCACTATTGTGAGGATGTGGAACAGATTCAGCAAGAAATTGTGAAGGTCATGGAGAACATAGTTACCAATCAAATGAGAAATTATAGATTACCCATTTTTTTAAGGTAGCAAAAAAAACACCCGATTTTGAAAAGTGGTGATGTAGAATCACCATTTTTTAGCATATTTTTATCACTTTAAATTTTCTTTGATTTTTTTTTAAATGTCATTGATTTTCATGTCGATTTTGAGAAGTGGTGATGCAGAATCACCTTCTTCTTTTTTTAGCATATTTTTGGCACTTTAAATTATCTTTGATTTTTTTTTTAAATGTCATTGATTTTCATGTCGATTTTGAAAAGTGGTGATGCAGAATCAACCCAATTTTTTAGAGGGTTGATTTTTGACACTTTAAATTTTTTTATTCATCAAGTATGAACAATTGTTTTAAAATGTTAGTGATTTTCATGCTAATTTTGAAAAGTGTTGATGCAACATCAACCATTTTTATTTAGAGTGGTGATTTTCATATTGGTAATAAAACATAAAAATAAAATAAAATAAACAAGACAAAAAAAGAATTTAAAAAAAAAACAAACAAAATTAAAATGTAAAAATAATATATTTAAACTAATAAAACAAAAAGATTCAAAAAAATAAATAAATAAATAGGGAAAAAATATAACAAACATTTAATTTAAAGAAAAAAATTAACCAAAAAAAACAAACAAATAAAAACAAATGCATAGTTAAAAAACTTTTTTAAAAAATTAAAAACAAAATTTAAATTTTATTTGGTTTTTTTTTAATTAAAAAAATTTAAAAACATAAATAAATAGATAAAATTTGAAAGAATAAAAAATTAATTTAAAATTAAAGGCAATTTTTTTTTAAATTAAAAAATTTAAAAATAAATAAATTAAAAAAAACAAAACAAAATAAAAATAAATAAATTTTAAATTTAAAAAAAAAATAAAAATTAAAAAATAAAAGATTAAAAGAAATGGGCCCACCATTTTTTTTAAATGGATTTGTCTTTTAATTTTATTTTTTTTAATGGATTTTAAGTTTAAGTATTAAGGAGCTCTACTTGAATGGTCCATGAGGCACAATACTTGTTAAGGTTTTGCAAATAGGGTAGCAAGCTAATTGGACTTGATTGTGGGGAAAACTCCACAGTTAAGCACGCTTGAGCCAAAGGCAATCTGGGATGGATGACCTACGAGGAAGTCCTCGTTCCCAGGTGCAAGCCTTGGAAGTGATGATTGACACTATGTGATTCATTTCACTAGTTTCAATCCCACTTCTTCACCCCTGTGAGCATCACCTGATGCAATGAGTGTTAAGTGGAATATTCAAAATCATGAGAAATTAATCAGTTAAGACTACCTCTCATGGAAAATGGTCAAATTTTAAGTTTTTTTTTTAATGTGTTTTTTTTTTTCAAATTTTGTGTTTTTAATGTTTTTTTTGTTATTTAATTTTTTTTTAAACGTTTTAATGTTTTTTTTTTTTCAATGTTTTTAATTATTGTTTTTTTTTTGTTTTTTATTATTATTTTCAATCATTTTAAATTTTATTTTTTATTTTTTAATGTTTTTTTAAATATTTTTTTTTTTTTTTTATTTCTTCATTTTTTTTTTCAATTTGTTTTTTTTTTTTTTTTAATATGTGCTTTTTTGTTTTTTTAGTTATCTCATCAATACTTTTATGTTTTCCTTTTTTTTCAAATTTTTAAATTATTTTCTTGAATTGTGTTTTTTTAAATGTTTTCCTCTTTATGTTTGATTTTTTTTTGTCTTTTTTATATATTTTTTATATTGTATTTTTGTTGGGTCATGTTTTTTAATTTTTTATGTTAAAATATATATTTTTATGTACTTGTTAATTTTTTTTTTTATTTTTTTTATTTTTCAATGTTTTCATATTCTCAATATATTTGATCGCATATATATGTCAAAACAAAAAATATGTAGAAGTAATAAGCCTAGGAGAACATTTTTTTTGTTGATGGTGTACTTCGTTAACCGTTAATAGAAATGATAGTTTTGTTTTTGCATAAACTTTAATATGTTTACTAACTTCGATTTATTAAATTCAAAGAAATACGTTTTTGATATTAAATTATTATTATTATTATATATGAAAATTATATATATATATATATATATATATATATATATATATATATATATATATAACGAAATATAGTTTTTAAAAAACAATTTGCAAATTTTAAAATCTTAAAATTATTTAAAAATAAAATATTGACACAAATTTCCAAAAAAACGAATGTTTTAATGCAAAGAATATCAAAAACTCCAAAATCACATATAAATTCATTTGTTTTGTAAAGTTGTTCTTATTCATCATAACTAAAGCATTTCCTATTGAGTGATTTCAATACATTATATGAAAAATACATCATATTTAATAAATTGTTATTAATATGATAAACTTAAAATAAAAATAAATTAATATAAATTAAATGATAATAATTTTTTAAAATAATACTAACACCATGGCTAAAAATTGTTGGAATTTTAAGGTTTTTCATAGAGGTGATATTTTATCTTTAATGTTATCCTTGGAATTTTAAGGCTTTTGAGATGCATGATATTTTATCTTTAATACCATGCCTAAAAATCGTTGGAATTTTAAGACTTTTGATATTTTATTTCTAATGTCATGTCTATCATTGGAATTTTAGGGCTTTTCATAGTCATAATATTTTATCTTTAACGTCATTATTAAAAATTATTGACAATTTACCTCGAAAGAAAAAAAATTATTCCAACATCAACACTTTTCATTTTGAGGGTGTTTTTTGCACACACAAAAATTGGCAACATTATTTCGGCATCAACATTTTTCATTTTCAGTTTGTTTTTTGCACACACAAAAAATGGATTTTACTTCCATTTTTAAAAAAATGTTGAAAATTTACCCAAAAAAAAAATTTATTCCAGAATAACACTTTTCATTTTCACGTTGTTTTTTCATGGTTTTTTGATGTTTTTTTTTGTTAGAGTTCTCTTTTTGAGGTAATATTTCTTGTTTGATTGATAACTTTGTTGGAGGATTTTGATGATGTAGTTTATTTAGTTGTAGGGTTGATCTTGATATGTAAGCAAGATGTTTTGAAGAGTTTGTGAATAGCATGGATGATATGTTTGTGTTGCAAGATGAGGGAAGGTAGCCGTGTAATTGTAAGATAGGTCATGTCAAAATTGCGGGAAAAGTTGGGGGGGATTATACTAAGATTGTCACAACCCCCATGGTGCATGATTATTCCATGATGGATTATGCAAGTAAGAAAATGGAAGGATAGAGTTTTGAATCATACATGTCGGTCATGGTTGCCATATGAGTTTGCTGCAACTTTTGGATCTCTTTGATATGTTGTTTTCATCCTTAGTAAAGAAGAGTAGCTATCCATGGAATGGTTCAAGACACATATACTAGAGGTTTTGAGACTATCCAAAGGACAACCTATTGCAAGATGTTATTTTTGGCACTAAGGGAAAAATAATTCTTCAAATTCTTCGTGATTTGATTTATCATGCAAAATACCCAATCGTAAATTTAGAGAGCTAATAATTGCTAGCCTCACACTCACATAAGCAATAAATAAGTCCAAGTATTCAAAAAATAATGAAATTATGAAATTATTAATCATGAAAATAGATTTACTCTAGAAGTCTACGTATGAACAAAGAGGAGAATAATTTGAAAATTTAGGGGAGGAGCGTGTGAGATATAATTTTTGGTCTTAAGGACCTAAGTGAATCCATGGTAATTTCCATGGAAGATCTTAATGTTAAAATGAAGACATGAGGTGCAACAAGAGTATGCAGCAAAAAGGGGAGACATTGGCACATAAGCTACTTCAACAAAGTAAGAACAATATGTCACCACAAATTATTTATCAGTGATCTGAGATAAGATTTCAAAATAAGGTGCATTTTCCCTTCAAATTAATGGTTGAAGAAATTTCGCTTAGATGATTGTTATCAATTGCATGAAACTGCTATCACTCCACTTTCTAATTAATATCCATATTTATATTGCTAAATGATGCTTCCAAACCCTCCATAGCCACAAGGATCGGTGATCCTACATATGCATATTGATGTTCCCACTGTGTGTGCTAAGAATTGTAGTTCCATGCCCAAAAAACAAGATCAAACTACTTTAGAGCTACCCCTTCTCTTCACAGCACTCTCGCATAAAAATATTTCTGACATGTCAAGAAAATTGTTCTCTTTGCACCATTTTCCTACTCTAATATTATAATTTCCATTTCCTTTGTCTGCACTTGCTCTATGAATGACCAATATCACTAGGTTCAGATTCTAAAATGATAAAAGAAGGAGCCACGCACAAAGGACTTAGCTCACGTCCATGCCAAAGTCGTCACTAATCTGCATCCAGCCACATTTGTCTCAATCACAAGACTAATTCGCACAAGCACGCCTAAGAATATAGAGATCAAATGGCTAGTGATGATCATTTCCACCTATCTATTAGAGCTGCAATGTTGACCTATTAGGGATCTTGTGTCGAGTTAGACGTTGTTGTGCCACTCTGGTGGCATCAAAGTGGTGTTTTTATTAAGATTATTTTATTTCATTTTTGGATATGTTACTACCTTCATTGGAATACAATGGAAGGAAGGAATCATGAACGAATCTGCCCCTTTTCAAGTCACAAAAATAGCAATTTCAGACACCCACACATAAAAGAATAGTTATATAGCTTAGTTCTGATAAACAATCCTACATTCCAATTATCTCAATTCTTACATGTCCTGGATTTAATATTATATTTTATTTTATTTTATTTTTAAATCGATAAAGTGATGCAGTGAGCATGGAGTTCAAATCTTAACAAAATCCATCACTATTGTGCTCAACAAAATCGTTGATTACTTGAAATCTCCTTAAAAGTCAATGATAATGCTCAGAGGTCATGGATGGTTACGTGCCCTCTCATTTTTTCTCTCCAACAAATAACATGCATAAATTGAATGGTGTATGGTGCTTTTACATGCATAAACTATAAAATATAAAAGGAAACGTATCACTTTTAAGTGACTTCGTAAAGTTGTATGTAAAATCATTTTAAAAGGCTATCATAAAGTAAAGATTTTGGAGGGATAAGGTATATTATAAAAGTATTTTTAAAGATCTTTAATAATGGAGTAATAAGGTATATTTTGTTTGAAGACTTGGATAATTATCACAATTAATTTTGTGTGGGATTGTTTTGGTATGAAGACTGCATAAATATATAAGAAAGGATTGGAAATAGTCAATAGTAAAAGTTTTTGTCAGCGAGTGAGGTTAAAAAAATGAATTGTATTGTAACTTATAAATAATAATATTTGTGTGGAATTGTACTGGGTGCATTCTCAGATCCAAGTCTTGACTGAATCATTAATTCAGAATTGATAGGGTTGAATTCTTTCAAATTTGGATAAGAAGTCATTTAAATTTGTCATTAAATTGTAAAATCATTAACTTGGGTGTGTTTTCGGTGGTAGCGACACCTTAAACTTGTTAAGCAATCATGAAAGTGAAAGAAGCAAAGTCCAAATCAAGCAAGTGTGAGTTCAAGCGAGCGAGTTCAAATGGAGTAAAGTATTCAATTGTTAGAGTTACGGAATGCTTTGATATTATCTATTGTTGAGGACACAGTGAAAATCAATAAAGCCACTCTTGCTGATATTAAAATGCATCTACATCATACACGTAAAATTATTTAGTTTATCCAACTTGAGTAACAATTACAATGAGATGCCCCAGATGCGGGTGATAGTAGAAGCACACATGAAAACGGTCTCTCCCATGCTCGAGATGATGAAGATTTGCAACGTAGGCCTTCACTCGACGTGGATCCACTCTCCTACAATAATTTGCATGAGATGATAGAAACCAGGTGTCATGAAGACATGCAAAGACAGCAACATCTCCTCCAGGGCACCTCTCTGCCACAATATTTTGAATGATCTGCTGGACGGATATAACGTTCGGCCATAACTCTACGCACATGCCTACTCATGAAAACAGTTACAGCATGTAGCTGCGAGCGAGGTATAATAATGCTCATCATCTTCACATGTGTCATTGGCCTACAAAAGGAGAGGACTTACAGCAAAAAGCTACTCATAGTCTGCTCCTTCTAGTTTTTTTGTTTCAATTATAGCCCTCCTGTGTGCTCGGTCTACCGCGCAACCTCCCCCCTAGTGTTGCGCTACACAAAATCCCTGGGCTGCGTACCCCCCTGAATGCGCGCCTCACCTCGGCTCCACTTGCATTGCTAGTTTCACCAGCCCATGTGCTCCCATTATCCTTCGCCCCTTGCTATGCATCCTCCATCAGCGTACCTCCCTGTCTAATAGCACCTCGCTGCGCACTTCCCGTCTCAAGTTAGAGTTGCTCCTCCCCACCTCTCAAACCCCCATCAACCCCCTACTTCAGTTGACCATGGCTCCTAGACTGCACCAAAGAATAATCAAAGGAGGCTAGAGAGGTGCCCTCCCTGGTCGCTACCACTAAGGGCCAAATAACCGCTTGGAATCCGTTGAGGACTCCCCCTCGGGTGGTCACGTTAGAGAGGCCCCCCAGAGCCCCGAGCTCAACCAGGAGGAGGAGGCTCCCACTAATATAATGCAGAGAGGCAGAAGCGAACCAAGGAAATCCACCATTGCGCACCAGGAGCACCCCTTGCCCCGCAAAACCGAGCCTCTTCTGGCACAGGAGGATGAAGGGGATGACACAGATGTTTGGATAATGGACTCGGAAGGCACCTAGATGCAATTCGTGGATGCCAAGTACCCGGTTGCTCCCATCCTCTGTGCACCTACTTCCAGGCCTCCGCGTCAACCCACTGTTGAAGAGGAAGTCGTTTCGCAGGAGTACGCATGTCCCATCATGGAGGAAGATCCATATAGCGATGATGATGTAGAAGACTCATAACTGCGCAGCAGCTCAGCTCTTCTGAGTTTTTTGTTATGCTTTTTATTATCACAGAACCTCTATTTTCATTGGTGCTATGGCACACTTTGTAATTTTATGTTTAATGTTTTTTCCAGGCTGGTTTCCTCCAAGGAGGCCGCCCCGTACTTGCACAAATATGAAGGCAACAAAGGGTGGGATTGGTTAAGCGCAGCTTACCAACTCATCCTGTAGCATATGTACTGTTTTATTTTAGAAATAATATAGTTTAGCCTCAGTTACCAAAAAAAAAAATACAACGAGATGAGATACAACAAAAGAGTCGTGTTTCTTATCCATTCAACAATACAACTTCAAATGATGAATATGATTCAAAGCCACTCAGTGATACAAATTTAAGTGTAGAAGTTGTACATGATCAAGTTCAACATTATTTTTCCACTCCAATCATCAAAACATGGGAAGAAATTAAGTGCAACAAAAATCGATATGGATTAGGATATGACAAAGATGACAACAATTTGCATATTCCTGGTTATTCAAAACTAGTCAACTTCATCAGTGGAGGACTTATTAATCAAGCAACATTAGAAATCAATGAGAAACTTGAAGAAAAATTGTAATTTCGGCATTGTCAAAGAACTGTTCATATGGAATATCATTGTTTTGATCTCCATCCTTGCCACCATTGTGGAAATAAGAATCACTCTTCAGAGAGATGTTGCAAATGAAACAAAATAGACAAATTTAATATTAATTATGCATGGATTTATTCTTGGGAGTGGGTGTCAATATTAAAATGATTATATATGCTTTATTGCATAATTCAATCTCACATGAAGACAAATATTGCAGCCAAAAATTAAATGAAGATGATACTCTCATGTGTTTGAAAGTGGGATTACAATAGTGAAACTCTCCTACAGTGTAAGGGGGGGAGTTCAAAATAAATGCATATGGTTATGGTCTCTCTTTTCAGCTTACAAAGGGGGGAATTGATGAAAAAATTGAAATTGAATTGATGATGATGATGGTTGTCAAACTGAAAGTTTCAACAACAACACAATTTGTTTGTGGGAAAGCTATTTGGATGTTTATTGGGAGAAAATGTGGGATTTTTTGTTCACTTGGATGGTCATTGGACCTATCAAAGGATAGATAGATCCTTTTAATTTGTGGATTGGAATTAGGTTGAGTTGTCAATAATTTTCAGGGATGTATCAGACTTGCAGTTGATTCACTTCTCTTGGTTCGCTCTCTTCATATTAGAGTTTCAGCATCCAATTTTAGCGCTTTTTCAGATAGTTTTTCATTAAGGCTCAGCTCAGCAGTTTCAACATGAAGACTTGGAGATGGTACCAGGTTATTACTATAGAATTATGATTTAGGGGGGAATGTTAGCCTCATACTCACATAAACAATCAATAAGTCCAAGTAATCACAAAACAATGAAATTATTAATCATGAAAGTAGACTTACTCTAGAATTCTATGTATGAACGAAGATGAGGATAATGAGAGAAGTTAGGGATGGATATCACACAATATTAGCTAAGATATTTGTGGAGATGTTCATGGATATATTGTGGAGAAATTTATGGAGAAGGTCCAACTAATTAGTCAAATTAGTAATTTTTTATGAGAACCTCAATTCTATAGTATGAGGCCTCATGTGTGAGCGAATTATGTATCATTATTTTTTGTGAACATACAATCAAGCTTAAAGCCTTTTCCACCAAATTTTCTTGTCTCCCTTAATATTATTTTGTTTTCATTAATTATTTTCAATAATATCATTTTAAAATTTTCAAATAAATTATTGATTTCAGCTAATGATCATTTTCTCTATTATTTCCACACCTACTACTACTACCTTATGTGATGAAACACTCATTTAAATATACAAAGATAAAAGGGAAAATCATAACAGATTGTCCTCAAACCAGATTTCCCGATCTGTGAGAAGAATACAAAATGGTTTTCAAAACAATTCTAGATTGTCTATAACAGATCAATTAAAAAATATCATATCTCAAAGATTTCTTCAACAATAATCAATTGAAATCAAGTCTAATTTGATTGTGCACTTGGGGAAAATGGAAAATCGATTGCTTAATTAAATATGATAAAATCACCTTCATATAAATGTTACACAGCATTTTGTCACCGTCCCTGCAATCCCTCACCCCCCATATTGGAGGGTCTTTCCCGTGACCTGTGAGCAGTGTCATACTCTGCAAACACTTTCTTTGCATCCTTCTGCATAAGGACATCATTTCTCCTGTTGAAAATTTCCTCAGAAATCCCATAAAAACCTATGTTTTGGCATTGGCACGGGTAGCCAGTTCACCCCTCGCGCCAGTGTGGAGGATGTACACTAGAGGCCATGCCAACTAGCACTTTGTCTCTTTGTTGTGCCCATGCCAGCCTTTTTGGGAATGTTTTTTAACAAATTAGAGGCGAAAGTTTCATTTAACCACCTCAGGGATGAGTCATAGCAAGTGATTAAACTTGATAAGCCATGGATCTCTTCCTTTAGGTAGTGGTTTAGAACATTCTTGAAGATAGGAATCCCCTCCATGATTATAGGGATCCTAACCTCTCCTCCTTCCTCTATATAAACAAGCCTTCTCCCTTTACAAAAGCTAGCTGAACATATAGCCAAGAAGCTGAACTTGGAGAAGAGATACTATAGCTGAGTAATCGCTATAGAGAAGGTAGAGCCAAGGAGAATTCCATAGAGGGAGCCCCATCCGAATTCCCGATGAGCATTATGAGACGTGCTCCGCTAGAACCATGTTGGAGGAGACCACAATGTTGAAGCCTAGTTGTACTCTTCCTTCTTTTAATTAATATACTCCACTATGGTATTGGTTCCATATTTGTGTTATGTTTATTTAACGCGTTTGATTTAGTCTTCTTCGACTGACTAATAGTTACAGATGTGAATAGTATGTTGTATATCGTCTTTGTTTCTTGTGTATGTGCAGGTATCTGAGTGTGAGAATGAGCGGATCGTGATCTGTCAAACTAGAAGCGAGAGGCATCAACTCTTTCAACGACAACAACAGCGTGGGATATACGGTAAGTTATCTATCGAATATCCATCCATTCGTTAACTAGGAATTGATGTCATAGCATGTCTTGTTTGTGGCTAGACCCACTCTAGGGCTAGTGGGATCGCCTCTGTCCACAGAGGGGATTTACCTCACCAACAATAACCACGTGTATCTCTCAAACTAGAGTGAATTTTGGAAATTTTCTTATAAGAAAACTAAATTGTTCCATTCTACACAAAACCCGTGTCGCATAATTTTATATTTTTCCTCATTTGCCCGAAAATCCAACACAAAATTTACACTTTTTATCGAGTGAATTTCTGAGTTTGAATGTTGACCATGAGCTATAGCTTGGATTTGCAATTTGGATGAGAACTTGGAGATTGAAATCATGAATTCTATTGCAATAATTATTTTCATAAGTCATAATTGGTAAAATAATGCATAATAAGATTTAATAAATTAAAAATAAATGAGAACTAGCATTACTTAACCATGAAAACATAAGTAAGTATAAAATTGTGTTTTATGATAAATTATGATAAATGGAGTGGTCAGGGAGTGGTAGAATGATAATAAATGAATGTATTAGTGAGATAATAATAATGAAATATTAGTGGCCAAATAGTTTGAATATTTCACCTTGAAATGGCTTCCCCCCAAAGCTTAATCCTGTGATGTTTCGCTACAAGATTAAATCTTACAATCCTAGCGGAAATAATTCATAACTTGTCACAATTTAAGTTTGATAGAGAGGTCAAATAATTATATTAGAACATATGTTTCAATTTATTCATTTTTTTCATTCTAATGGAATACATTGTAAATATTTCATTAGCATATTATTCACCCTCATGCTTGAAGGTCGTCTTAAGAAATGGTACCACACGTTATCAGTCGCTTCTATTCATTCATTCAAGCAACTCATCAAGGAGCTTCATGAATATTTTGACAAGAAATATTATCAAGATGTGTATAAAAAAAACAATCATATTAGAATGAAACCTGAAGAATCATTAGAGGGTTTCATTCATAAGTTTCTTCATCTTTGTTTTGAGTTCCCTAAAGGAGATGTCTATTGGGATTTCTTGGGTGAAAAGTTTCAACATTTGATTAGAATCTCTTCGAAACAATTTCAATCTAAATCCCATATTGGTAATTATCCATCTTATAATGATAGCAATCTTCAAATCATAGATCAAACAAATCTTATCCCAAATCTCAACTTTACAACATTTCTTAGCCAAGAGGCACTTAAACCATCGGAGGAAAAATTTGATACCCCTTATGTATCTTTTGCTATTCTTTTTTCATTACCAAAAAAAGTGTTCTCTTGTGGTGATGTTGAATTGGGAAATCTAAAAGTTAAATTGTTGATCTGATTCTTCCACCTTCTTCTACTTTCCATGATCAAGATCTTATCCATAAAAACTTTGAATGTTCCAATAATTTCATGGAGCCTAATGTGAAGATTGATCCCTTGATTCCTCAATATGACATTAACGTGCATAATCTAAATCTTGAATTTGATTCGATGGAAATTATTTCTTCTTTAAGGGATAAATATCATCCTTTATCATTTACACCTCATGGCCTTGTGTACCTTGATTCACTTAATCAATCCGCTCCATCTGTAATTGCTTTAGATAATATTGGTTCTCAATTTGTTGGTTTAAATTGTGAACATGTACAAGGTGTTTACAACTCACATGTAAAGGAGAAAAAGGGTGACACTTTCCATCTCCCTTCCTATTTTCAAATTCCTCCATGTCAAGATGGCATTCTTATATTCTTGTTCAATCAATAATATTGTGATCTTGGTAATCATTCAAATGAAATCAAAGTTATTAATCAAAATGAATGATTGGGAAACCATCATCCTGATGAAAATGACTCCACTAACACACATGATGATGAATTCCCATCCACATCTGTTAAGTCCTTGACTTCTCAAGAAGACTCAGATTTACAAGGCTTAGGTATGGAATCTAGTTTGATCATATAATAATTTCTCACGGGAATTTCTTCCTAAATTCGCCATTCCTTATTTCATGAAATGTTTAATGAATCAACTGATGATTAAAATATGCCATGCTCTTTGAATTCACGATCTGATGAGCCAAATTTTAAGTTCACACATGGTGATGAGATCTTACATGATGAAGGATAAAACGGTGTAATCATTAAACGTCCTACTTATAGCTTACAATATCCAATTTTGGATTGGGTTAACCCTTCAGGTTAGGGTGTTCTTGAAATATTTATAATCTATACATCTTCATATTCCAAACCAAAAGAACTTTATGACTTGAGTAAAATATTTGTTTATTTTGAAACAACTGATCAAAACGGTGATGCAAGCGATTTCCATCTAATTAAAAATGATTTTGTTGAAATAATTGATAGCAGTTGTCCACATACAATTATTGATCTGAACAAAATCTCAAAACTAGGTTAGGTTAGGACTTTCTCGTGTCATTATTTTATCATCACTGTCTCATTGGATGTAAGCTCAATCTTGAAATATTTTTAGCATTTTCAAGTTACAGTTTCTGATAGGATAGAATATTATTTTCCAGATAATTCTTCTTCATACAAACCTCTTGTATTAAATCCATGGTATGGAGGCATATACTCGAAGGATGCATATATTTTTAAGGCTTGTCATGTTGATTATCAAGAAATATGGGTTCCTCAGCTAGAATATATTGTCCACTTGAACCCTTCTACAAATTATCAGCTCTTCATATTTCTTATGCATGTTATAGATCTAATCATTTTTCCTTTAGCACAGGATATCCTCTTTAGTGTTAGTGAATGCTCCAATCATTTGGAAAATAAAAAGTTACATACTGATAAAATGAAAACTCAAAATGATATGAACATTAACTCTAATATGATGCATGAAGGATTCATTATTTTTTTGTCTACCTCTTCTCATTATTCCTTGTATCCTGAATGGAATTCTAGACCTGACATAGAAACAAACGTTTTTAATTCCCTAAGCTCTCATGTGGTTGATCTAGTTTGTAATCAAATACAAGAGGAACCAATGGAGAATCGAGAATATTATGTGTCAATTCATTGATCTGATAAAAAATAGCTTTAGTAGTTGTAATTTCAGTTAATCATTTTCCCATTTGTACATATGATGATAGCTTTTTACATTGTTGATATCATCAAGCTAATATTTTTTTATGATTCACCATCTGACTACTCAAATACTTGTCAAGAATTTGAGTCACTTCATCTTTCGCTAATGGTTATGTCAGGCCCTCACGACCTTAACAAGGTTTATGAACAAGATCAGGTTATGTTTTCCTCGCAATATTCTCTCCATAATGTGAATGAGCTAATTGAAAGTTCATCTTTGCAAGAATTTCAAGGTTTTCAAGAAATTTATTTTGAGTATCATGATCAAATCGTTGATTGTATAAAAGAGTCTTATCTAGCAAACTCTTTTAGTAATGAGAAGTTTTGATCTTACCATGTGCTTGCTATGAATGAAAATGTGAGTGAATGTACATATGTGAGAAGTTTGCAAGGTTGTTATGTTCATCATTATGTTCATCAAGGTAGTATTGCAAACTTGATAGAGCAAGATTTTGTGATACACTTTTCTTCCAATAGGCAAGACCTTCAAACTTTTGTGCAACCTATTCAGGTGACTATCTTTACATTTTCACATTGTCTTATGTAGTTATCAACTGCTAATATATTGGTGCTTGTAGGTAAGGAGAATCTCTTGTGGCTGTATTGGAAATTCAGCTATACATATTCCTTACCTCCTTGTTAAATAAATTATGATTTAGGCTTAGTTGTAGTTCTTTCACCAATTAAAGTACTTGTACTTTCTTGCATTGTTTTCATAGGCATTCCATATCTCTTAGGTGAATTTTAGTTACTCGTTTGAATTGCATTACATTACATAAAAATTTTCGTTCATTCTTGTATTGTTTTCATTTATTACATTTTAACATTTATTTACTCTTTGATTTTCCTTGCATTATATCCAGCATTCATTTATTTGCATCATGCTTCAGCTTATCATTTCAGTCTCGGGATCCCTCTTCCACCTTGGTGAAATAAACGCCTATAAAATTCCAATGACCATAATGAAATAAAATAAAGGGTGAAAGAAGAGAACGGATTCATGTGAAAATAAGTAATGCAAACAACTTCATTGGGGTATTGAACAGGCTTGTTGGAAGCAAAGCATTGTTTGTGATTTCATGGGTGACTTCATTGGGGTATTGAGTAGGCTTACTGGTAGTGGAGAAATACCAGAAACTCACTTTAAAGCTCTGAATATATTAATTCCACTGTGTTGTTCTATGTATCATTATTGAAGGTTGACATGTGAGCTCTTGATATAGTGTTTAAATATTAACAAGACCTAGTGATGGAAACGGATGAAAGACATATCTTTAAATGGTCAAGTAACCTAGGTGGTAACCATGGTATCTAGTTCAATACTCCCTTGGATTATTTTGAGACTTAATATACCGAAGGGACTAAGGCAGAACTGTTGCATTCTAACAGTGGTTTTCCATGCATTGTAATTGCTACAACAGCACCCTAAATTTTTTACCATATCCCAATTTTGGGTCCCCCCTCTTATTTTTAAGGTCTTAAATTGAGGAGATTTCTCAATGACCTATCCATCATAAAACTTTATGCTTCTGGTTGCTTCATGATATAATGATATGCAATTTTATTTTTGCATCTGGACTACCATGCTTTTGAGTGCATTAGGGTTTTCAAAATTGTTGTTTTTCTCTAAAATGTTACGATTTCTAAATGAAGTTACCAACCATGTTCCTTTTCCTCTAATAATCATTTCCAGACTGCAACCTTTATGAGAATTCATTGTATTCTAGTCACATAGTTGCATCATCATGATCATAGTTACATTTCATGTTAGGAAACCCCCTTTAAATATCCCTATCATATGTTATAATTTTGCAAAGTACATTTTGGTGAAAGTAGGGTAACAAATATCTTTCGCTTGCAATATTAATTGATTATTAAATATCCAGTCTTAAAAATTGATATTATAAAAGCTTACCATGTGTCGCATATATTCCTAATATTTATTACATTTTTGCATGCAGGTAAACCAAAGCTCACTTGTGGTGGTCAAATAACCCTAATCTTACTCAAAATTTAAAGGTTATTTCAATAATGAAGAATATGTAGAAATCACCAAAAAGAAATGCATTTAAAAGCACTTTGGATAGTCTTCAAATTAATGCTAATTATTTTTCAAAATATATGTGAATACTATTGAAAACATAGATGCATTAAATATCACATAAATATGGCTAAAAATCAATATAAAAGGCAACAATAAGGCCATTCGATATATTGGAGGAGTTGATCTCAAGGATAAATATGTATTAAGACACTTTGCACAATATATATATATACATATATATATATATATATATATATATATATATATATATATATATATATATATCATTGGGAATATAATAATACATGATGTGTTGAAAGCCCATTGAAGGAATGCATGGAAGGGAAAAGCTCTTACAAAGTGTGCACTGCAAAGGAATAAATATTCAATCTATATGTTGGATAGTGTGCCCAAAACAATGCATTTATAACCATATCAGATAGTGCATGGAGTGAGCATCGCATATATTGAACGAATATTCTAGATGTAGCAAGTTAATTCCTTACAAAGGTTGATACAAGGTGTGCTTCGGATATTTCAAAAACATTGGACAGATCAACCAAATACACTACAAGGGGTGTCGAAAAGAATTGCATGGAGGCATTGAGAAGCAATAAATAATTATTGAAAACCATTGGAAAATAGTACGTTGGAGTATATTGCAAACTCAAATTAGGTTGCTAGAATTATGTGTCAACAAATATTGCAAAACTCAAAAGGCGAGTAGGTGAAGGGTTAGAGGATGGTTGCATGGTGCTTCTTAGGGTATTCCTAGATCATATACAGGTGTTCCTTTAGCCTTGGTCTCGTACTCACCCTGATAAAGACAGATAATTCAACAGTTGGTACTCCATCTGCAAGGTAAAATAGTGAAAGGTCAAGCAGCGAAAAAGGAAGTAAAGGACAAAGGAAAGCAGAACAAGGGCAAGTCAAAAGCGGGCCCCAAGAAGAGGGGAAGAAAGTTTGGTAAAGAAATCATGGAAAATTTCTTCGAGGCCTATGGGGCAGGTACACCTTCTCAAGTAAAACCACTCATTTCAGCCTGGGAGTGTGACTGTCAAACTAAAGAGGAGGGTGAAATCCAAGAGGAAGCAATGGAGTTTCTGACAGATCCAGGTAATACCAAGAGCATATTTTTTTTGTTTCAACAGTCCATCCATACTTACTATACAATGAAATTTTTATTAGCGAAGGCCATAGTTAGTGTTAGGAAATTGGAGGGGATCTGAAAGCCGCATCCATTTTCGCTGAAATGAGAAGGGACATCCAAGGAATCCACCTTCTGCAACATCACAAGAACGTCTGCCTAGGCTGCATGGAATGTGAAATGCAAAGTATGAATCAAGTTGATATGCTTGGATTCAGTGTTAAGGACCCGGCGCCTATCGAGTCATATGATGATTGAGTCTTATGAAATCCTTTTCATTTTTGTATTTTTGACATGCATATTACGGGTAGCATTTACTTTCTGATTAATTCCTTCCAGGTAATAGACAATAAATTTTTTTAGGCAGATAGTACTAGGTTCAAACTTTATCAATTTAGGTTGGCCTATAACTCTTTGAGGTGGCCAACAAGCCTGGTTTCTTATGGGCAAGTTGAGGCCATCTAGCTTATATATTGATTGTAACCTGCTTTTCTCTTTTTATTTTAATGGAAAATAGAGAGGATCTACTGAACTTACAAAAAAAAACATGTTATGATACATGGAAAAGTGATACAGTTCAAGTAAACTTATGCATACGCAATATAATTATTACATAGATAACACAAATCATACGAAGCCATAAAAACCATTTGAAGGTTTCATTGAACGTTGAATTAACATTCAATTGCAACCTTACATTCCACTCAATTAAATAGCACTAGCACACATTCAACACATGCTTTAAAAGCATCGCACAAAACATGTGATTGAGTAGTTACATACAAGGGATACATGCAATCAATGCAGTTGGTTGTATTGGCGCTACGGAAGACCATATACACATCACATGAAATAAACAATGTAAAAAATGAGCGGTGCACCAACCATGTTGAAATATTTCAATGAAAGAATGTGCACACCATTTAAACTGAATTAAAACGTGAGAGCTCACCATATCCATAAGGAAAAGATTCTAAGTTTCCCAAGTGCAACGGTGTGACAGAAGAGTTTCTGCATTGTGCAACATAAAGGCACAAGCTCTATTCCCTATGTGTGCCTCTACCACATTCTATTCGCATAATTAGTTTGTGACCATGTATTGATGGTTCACCTTTCAAATAAATGAATGAAAAGATTCGATAAAATCTAGGCAACAACACCGTATACATATGTCTATAGTTATTAGTTCAAAAACCATATATAACAGTCAAAGGAAATCATACGAAGATTTTTTTGGGGATTATATTCGTTGCACAGGTAATTGGTGGATAAAACAATGTAATGGGAAAATATTACATTGAAAGGGCCACATGTAAACTATGCAGAAGTTACGTTTGTAATGCTGCCAGCACTTTACATCAAATGTTGCCAAGGATCCATATAAGTTTCCTTGAAAATTATTTCAAAGGGGAAGGTATAATAACCCATATATTGATAGAAATAAAAGACTTAAATTATATTCAGCAAATGAGCAGCTCACAGGTGAGGTGATTCACCTAGAGACTTCTTCTAGCAGAACACTCTACACATTCATCATTAATCATCGTGAATAAATATCTTACAAGCAAATAGAGAAGTTAGAACAATATCCTAAAATGTGGGAACTAAATCCTAATCTAAGGCTCGTGCATAACTAATGAACTGATTATCTCCAAGAATACATTTCTCCATTAACTTCAAGACTCCTCCTTAATGGAGAAAGGGTTCACTAGTACTCCTAACATCTCCATAAATAACTCAAATTTAATTCTTCCAAGAGGCTTGGTAAAAATATCTACAACGTTGTCACAAGTATTACAATATTCAATATGGATTTCCTTTGACTGAACCTTCTCCCTAACAAAATGAAACAATGTATCAATATGCTTTGTGTTTTTATGAAATATTGGATTATTTGCAAGTTTGATTGAGCTCTGTTTGTCACATCTGATAATTTTTGCATCTTTTTGTTCTTCATCAGCATCCTGGAGAAGTCTCCTCAACCAAACTACCTCACACGTTGTTGCACATGCTGCTTGATACTCTGCTTCTGCTGAAGAAAAGGATACAGTGTTATGCTTCTTGCTAATCCATGCAATGACTTCTGATCCAATGTTGAATGCATAACCTGTTATGGATCGTATGTCATCTAGATTTCCAACCCAATCGGAGTGTGAGAAACCTACTAATATAACATCAAATGAATCAGTATATTTAATACCAAATTCTAAGGTTCCTTGAAGATACCTTAAGATGCCTTTCGTTGCAACCCAATGACTCTCAAGAGGTTTTTACATGAATTGACTCAATAAACTGACTGCGAAATCCAAATCCGCCCTAGTTTTAGTCAATTAAACTAGGCTCCCAACCAGCTGTCTATACAGTGTTGCATCGACATCCTTAGAACCATCATCATTCTGAATTTTAATATTCTGTTTTAAAGGCATTATTGCAGCTTTGCAGTGATCCATTCTAAACTTTTTCAATAAACTCATGACATACTTCCCTCGTAATAGAAAATTTTGGCCATAATCCCTCCAGACTTCAAGACCCAAACAATAGTGTAGCTCTTCAAGGTATTTCATCTCAAAAATCTATGACATCTTCTCTTTGATTTTTTTAATGAGTTCATCAACATTTCTTGTAATGATAAGATCATCTACATACAAATAAATAAATAAAAATTGCCCCTTTTTATCAAACAATTTGCTCTGATACCAAGTTAAATTTCCATACGAAAATCTATATTTTTATTGATAAATTATTATATTACATATATACAAGAAGTGTTTTCTCAAGATAGGGAAACTATATTGGGCACACAATCTGTTGGTTGAGAGAATATCTCAACCACACACCAAAGTAGGAAACATAATAGGAATAGACTCCTCTTCATAGAAAGAATCACAATTGAGACAAGTAGGAATTACATTTTCCAACACACCAAGGCCATCAGACTTGGTCAAGTGAAGCTGTGTTCACCAAATCGCTCATCATACCACCAAGGCCATCAGAATTGGTCACACCAATGTTGGCTCCACGTGCTGCTCCAAAAGCACTCAAAGGCCACTTTAAAGGTTGCTCCAAAGGCACTCCAAAGTCCACTCCAAAGGCACTTAAAGGCCACTCCAGAATAGCCATGATTTCATTAAATATCGTAGCTTACCCACTGAAAAAGATAGAATCAATATGCCCTCTTATATCTGCACATTTCCCCACCTCTCACCTAGATGTATGGTTGCATGTCCTCACTCTACCCATCTAGCTCAAAATTTCCCCCTACTGGAGGTCTCTGCTTGAGTGGATGCTTCCACTCGGTCTCCTCTCTGCTCCTAAGGCTGCATGTTGAGAGGCTCCCTCTCAACCACCAAGTCACTAACCTCCTATTTACTCCTCAAATCTTTGCATGCATTCTCGACCTTGAGAGCATATAGGTTCTTGACTCTTATGCCGATCTGTTTCACCCATCCTGTGGCGATGTGTCTAAGGAACACCTTTCCTTTTCTAAATATCACATCATAACCACGATCTTCCAATACCACTATGGAGACAATATTATTCCTTAATCCTAGAACATACAAAATATATGTCAGTATATGAGGGGAGCCAGACTCCCTTTGAATTTTAATTATGCCTATGTCGGTCGAGCTATACCTCCTGTCATCTCCAAACTCTATGTTATGTCGGAGGTTGTTCTCCTCCAAGTCACTGAAGAGATATTTATTCCCCGTCATATGGAACAAGGCATCATTGTATAGATACCACATGCATCCATTACAGTGTTGTTCATGCATGAAATGAGAGTAAAATCAAGCTCGAACTGTGAAGCTAGCACTTCACCTATTGCACCTGCAGGCTCCTTCTTGCTTGCCTTATTCAGTGGAAAATTCAATGCATGGTGCTCATGCTCGTGACAGTGAAAATACTTGATCTTGTACAAGTCTCTCTTTCCCTCTTCGCCTTGGGACTTCTTTCCCTTGAATTTCTTTCATTTTCCCACCAATGCAAAATCTTCTTCTTTTTCTTTGTCAGAGGTCTAATCTCTGATGCTTCGCCTTATCTCTTCTATTACCAAGTCGGACCACAAACTCTCCAAGTCTAGTAACTTCTCCCTCCCATTAACATATTCTTGGTAACTGTGCCAACTCTTGGGAAGGCCTAGAAGAGCTAGGCTCACCAAATCATCTTGGGCTACTCTCACACCCACATTTCCAAGGTCATCTCTACATTGAACGAACTTCGTCAAGTATGTTGGTATCGTCTCGCCCTCCTCCATCTTGATCTTTCTAAGCTTGTATTTCAGTGCCAACTTCTTGTGGTTGCTGCTATTCTGAAACATATTTGTCAAGGCATTCATAGCATATGGATTCGCCTTCCCATGGAGACTCGATACTATATGATCTCAAACTCCCTCTAACAAGATCCTTATCACCTTTGCTACCTTCTTCTGACATGCATCAATAAGTTGGGCATATGCTGCAGCGGGATTGGGAATATCAGTATCTACGAACTCTTTCAACTTTTTTTCCTACAACACTGCCTCCATTATGTCCTTCCATGCTATGTAATTCAAATTTCCTTCAAGAGCATATTCGAGTCTCAAGCCATTGAAAGACATGCTGATCTATTGTTGGATCCTGAAGAATAAATATGAAAATTTAAATTGTTCAAAAAAAACGCATTTCTTCTCTTCTATTGTGATTACTAGCACTCTGATACCATGTATAAAATCTACCAATAGGATTCAATCTTATATTTTAATGTACTTTTCAAGATATTGAATCCTACCTAAAATTTGTGGAAACAAAACACGATCGCACAATCACATAAAAAGTAAGAGAAATAAATTATCAATCACACAATACAAGATTTATCTGGGGAAAGAAGTTGCTCAAAACCCATCTATCTCTATATTTAATATGTTCGATATTGTTATCGCCTGATTTGGACCTCAGGCTGAAAAAAGGCAAAACAGGGTAACATCTAAACCACGCTCAGCCTTGTAGCTAGCCCTACAAGGTTAGGAGAGGGCTCTCTCCGTGAAAAGATATTCAACCAAGTATAATTATGAACTGATTTTAGGCTAGGTATAATAATGGGAAAAAAAATTTAATGAAATGAATGAAATTTTCAGGGATGTGTGGGAGAAATGGGATAGTTTGAAACTGGGGAATTAAATCAGGATACAGGGTATTTCATGGGGCAAGGTAGGCAGGAAATTTTAGCAATTAAAGTTTAAATAATGATGAGATGGTAAGACTGGTGAGGAGATGAAAGGGGCATGGGAGATGGATCCTTTCGAACAGAATAAAAAACACAGAGTATTGAATGATTTCCCAAGGCAGAGCATAAAAATGGATTCTACCTTTCTATCTTGAAAACATTCAAAAAGAGATGTTTATGAATGAATGGTACACATAAAAATCTACATATGAACACAAAGGGGAGAAAAAATGCTAAATTTCATACCACATGGATCCCACAAATCAGAGCTGCATCTCTTTATTAATTCCCTGTCCAAAACTGTTACAATGGAGCGCAGAGCGTTCTCCTTGATTTTCCACACTATTCCCCTACTTTCTGAGTTACAAACTGCTTTACAAATGATTTACAATTACATTAAATAGACTGAAATGTGGGAACATAGATCCATAGAAAAAGGGAGTTGTTTTAATGGCTGAAGAACTGAAATCCGAATATGGAAAAGAGAACCAACAATCTGCTCCTAAAAATAAGGAATAGCAATACGTTTGACCACTTTATTAGATTCACTGATACACTGGATGAATGAAAAATAGGCAATCTAAAGAGAAGATCCCTATTTTCCTGCTTGTTGTAGGAGTCTCTGTCTCATTTCAGCTTCTCGGCCCTTTTACTGTTTCTTTCTATTATTTCTTCTTGAAGCAAATGCCTTTGTACTAAAATAAAATGAAATTATCCCTTAAATGAAGGAAATACCCCTTTTGAGTGAATAGGAGCGAGAGGGATAGTGAGTGGGGTCCATATGGTAATCGCAATTGGAAGATCGTGGAGGTGGGACATACAGTGGAAACTTGCAATTTAAAAATATACGATGTGATGGTGTAATTGCAATCGAGGTCGGAGCGGGAAAGGGAGTAGATGTATTGGGATGAGATGAAACCTCCGATGCGATTGGCATAGGTCCGATGGGGTAATACAACAATAGAGTGGGGAAATCCCTTTGAAAACAAACGAAAATGATTTTTCACTTTATATAAAGGGAAGAATTATTTTTATTGAAAGGGCGGAGGGATTTTAAGGTGGGACCGGGGTATGAATCGCAATCGCAATTGGGAGATCGGGGCAGGCGTATTACATAATAAATTCCTCTGATGCGATGGGGTTAAGCTATGGGGGCAAGGCCTTTGTAAAATGAACTAAAATAAAATTTAAGTTTTACAAGGGGAAGAAACCATTTTATTATGAATGGACGGAGAATTATATGGCGAGACTGAAGGTCAATCGGAATCGGGAGGTGAAAGGGAAGCAGGAGCGAAACATTATGTGAAAACGCCGATGCCGATGGAGCGACAGGTTGTGGGTCATCGGATCGTTGGGCAGATCGACGATGGCGGTGTAATCGGAAGGGAATTAATACAATCGCATCGGATTTTTTACCATGGGCCAATCGAGGCGCACCATTTAAATGTTGCGATTGTGATGGGAAAGGGAAGGGTTTAGAACGGCGAAGAATATAATAAACTTTAAACTTTATTATAAAGTTTAAAGGTATGGAGGGGAAGTGGTTTGTTAAATCGAATGGGATTTATAATATAAGAACCTTTAAACTTTATTATAAAAGGGTATGGAGGGGAAGTGGTTATTAAATCGCATATGTTTTAAGAGATTTTAATAATGTGATTTTACCATCGGAAGGGGAAAAAGGGGTTTTATAAAAGAAAAACATAAAACTTTGATGTATATAGTTTAGGAAGAAATGGGAAAAGGGGTTGGTTTAGGGTATAGGGGGATTTTTTTTCACTTAGGCATAAATTTCAATCCAGAAGTTAGTTTTGAGAGTGTAATATACCGTTGGAAAGCTCTTTCCGGGCCCTTTCTGTTGAACATGATTTGACACTGAAAATGTTGTGGAAAACTTCTCTGAAGGGCAGGGTGGTAGCTTTGTGGAGATAACAGCTTCTGAAGTGTGAATTATTACATATGATGATATAAATTACATAATAAATGATAATAAAAGAAAAGTATCATGTTTTCACCTCAAAACTTGGTTTTGAGGTGAAAATTACATCAAACTGAATAGAACATTTCTTTGATCTTCCAGGTGCTGTGACTTTGATTTTATTGACTTCCTCATGACCTTACTGATATTTATTGACACTTGATCCTAGAAACTAATGAGACCCATCCTATGAACTACTGACATGACTCACAAAGTGAAAGTAGCTCATGACTAAATACCATAGAGAGGAGAATCAGCAAGTTTCACATGAGGGAAAACTGATGAAAAATCACTACCATCAATGGATCCATGACCTAGAGGAATGGTGAAAATTTATGGTATGGGACTCCTAATATGCAAATGCAAAAGAGCATTTTTTATCACTGATGGCAGTATGAATAGACTGACACTAATATATATCATGAAACAATACAATGCTATTTCACACTAGAGAAACTTCTTACACTATGTTGACTGTCTCACTTTGATCCTACTCGAAACTGGCTTGAAATCTAAGAAAAATCGGTCAAGTATTTAACCCTTTGCTTTCCTTTGCCTATCCTACCTTGATTATCCTTTCTTGGGCTAATTGAGCCCCTATTAATTAAGAAAATCCCCAATAATTATTGTGCAATCCTTCAAGGCCTTCCCAGTGACCTCATGCATGACCTGTACAATTTTCCAATAGTACAACTAATAGATCTCTTCTCTTTAACCTCACTGGGCCTTCCTTAGAACTGACATGGAAAAGCTATTTGTAGTGAATTACCAGTTAACTGATTGATCAATACATGTGAATTAAATCTAATTTAATTCACTGGGCCCCACACTAGCTCACCTCTCAATTAGAACTAGTTAAATAGATTTTAACTCAATTAATTGAGTTAACTAATTACAACTCACAAATAACTATATCTGGACCCCCTAAAAATAGAAAATCCATTTGGATGCATCCTCTTAGGCCTCTAACTTGAATTTCCTACGCTAACTTAGTATTTTTGACATATTTAACTAATACAAGTTTTCATGAGATGAAATTATAATTTTTCTTTCAATTTAATTAAGGGAAAATTAAATCAAAAGCCTCATATGGTAGCCATTTATGGGTGCCATTTTCTGGATTTCATTTATGGATGCCAATTTCATTGTTTCTTGTTGCAAATTTCAACAATATTTTTCTAGTTCTAAAGGGTCTTGTATTGTCTCATCTTGATTTGAATCTACTATGGAAGATTTGGATTCGGATTTTTCCTAGATAAGGGTTTTTCCATGGTTGAGTGCCTACATCTTGTGTCTCTTGTTCTTGTGATCTTAATATACATTTAATTTGGTAATTTCTTAATGAAATACAACATAATAAATAAGTAAAATAATCCAACATAAATCATAATTAATTATCAATAAAATAAGAATCAAACCCTAATACCTATAGGCATTGATTTCTCAACACTGTCCTATTTACCAACGCACTCAAAATCAATGTTAAAAATATGTTCATTATGCTCTGGAGTGAGAGTTTTCTATGTTTCTTCTTACTTCTCTGCCTCTTCCTCTATTGTTGCATCATAATCTTTATTTTCCACTTCTTACTAACCTTTGTTGTTGCATACAGGTTGTCTTCCACTTGGCTTTTAGAGACAAGTGGGATTATCTCACCAAATAACAACATATCAATGAGATATTTATGTTGTATCATGTGCAACCACTCATCACCATTTAATTATTCTTCATCAAATTTAACATTACCAATTTCAATTTCTGGATCCACCGAACCACTTTATTCTCCATTTGTAGCTTTATCTATGCAAAACTCGATTACTGCTAGTTCATGCACTGCTTCATGAGTAGTTCCAACTTTTGCTTCATAACTTGTTGCTATAGCGGTAGCTTCAGCCTTCAATTCCTTATCAAACATGGGACTTTCCATATTGCCACAAATAGTCCATGTTTAAAAAAAGAGACCACAAATTCCATCAACATAATTTTCATCCACTCTATGGTGGGATATCCGAGCATGCAGTTGCTCATTAACAATTTCAAATTCACCAAATTCATCAGTTGTTGTTGAATTCGTGAGAGACGCACTTTCAACTCCACAAACCATTACTTCATATGAAAAAATCTCTTTGTAATTCTCAAACTTAAATGTCTCAACCTCTAATTCAAAGAGGTCATCGTCATCTGGGCCCTCCATGTTATAGTTTATTTCTCAAGCATATATATTCTCTTGCTCTGCTTTACACAGAGAGGCTTCAGCTTCTCTCTCTGTAATATTTTGTGTGTCTTCTTCATCCATATACATGTCTATATAATGGGTTTCTCTTTTACAGTCTTCACATCCATCATCCACATTTGAGTGGGATTCTCCAAGCTATGTTTTTCTTCCAGAGTATTGCTCATTTACTCTCAAAGTTGTGGCTGACTTCTCTATTGATTCTTCAATAGAATGTGACACAACTTCTTGTTGCATTCCACTTTCCTTTGTACCGAATTCCTCTTCCAGGATGTTCCATGATTCCTGGGAAGATGTAGCATTTTCTACCTTACACAAAAACTTCTCATCCAATATAGTTTTTATAAGATCCAACACTAAATCATCACATAATTCATCATATGGGTTATTATACCAATACTCAATCAACTCTTTACATTCAAGAAAATTTTTCATTTGGAAACCAAAAAATCAAAAAATTTACCAATAAAATTTGGAAGTGTTACCAGATACATCTTGATCCATTCATCCATGAATTTCTATGCTTCATCTACCCATCCTTTAGATTCCTCAATTGCTGCAAGAACCTCTATGAGGTTTTCGAAATACTTTGGCTCATCCTTCGATTTATTTTCTTGGTCTACTTCATTCTTGATTTGCAACCCATGATTATTGTCTTTCTTTTGTCTTCTATCTTCTTTCCTTATTATGTTAGTCTTCTTTCCATATCACCCCCAAAAAAATATGGTTTTCAATATGTGGCCCTTGTGATATGGAGTGGTTGCATTAGCGCATGAGAAGGAAGTGGAGAGGTGTAACGCGTGTGTAGTAGTGCCTCTCCTACATTGTAATATGGGTTCAGTAGTGCCTAGGGTGCATTACTATTGTCACCCCTCAAAAAAAACTCCTTTCAAATTGTAGCTTCTTCTTACTGCTCCTTCTCCTTGCTCTCTTCTCTTGATATGGTGGCGGCTCTATAATTTTCTCACCTCCTTCAATAAACCAAATTCGTGGATATTTTGGTTCCTTGGATTGTGTAACTGTTCCTCAGCTCTTTGAAAACTTACTCTGATATTTCTCCTTTGAAAATATCCTTCTCCTCATATTGGATACCACTAAGTTAGAAAGGGAGAGGAGGAAAACACAAAATAAACATGAAAAAATAGGATCTATTTCTTAATTAATGTATTAAACATAAAACACAAACTTGATTCATATACATGCACGAAGTTATGGCTTGTCTCTCTTCTTGCTTCTTCATATTACCATGACCAAACCACGGGTATATAAACACCAAACTTACTAAATATGGAATCATTCAAACTCTAACTAGACTTGCCTTTTCTCCAGCTAACTACATCATACAAACTCGATTGCAATCGATTTTATTTTCTTAACTTAACTCAACTCTAAATCACTTGACATGGATCTTTCTAGATTCGCATGTGGAAGTAATTACTATTTCTAACAACCAATAGAAGAATCATTGTCCTCTCCATCCAATAATTCTCCAATGTACAATCTTCACTTCTTCTTCATGCCTTGGGGTTCGCCCTTCATTCATTAGTGGCTACATAGATTTGTAATCTCCATAAAATTAATTTTTTTCACGATGGCCTTGCTCGATCTTGAGCACCAATTCATCTCAATCACATTTAATGCCCCTTCACACCAATTTCTCATTGTATACCCACTTGGTTAGTGCATCATACAATAGTATCATGAATTTTCCAACCTCCGTCTTAGTTATACACTTGTTATCATATCCATTCCTCAAGCCTATTCCTAAGATCCTTGTAATTAATGAGATTCCCATTGTGTGCAATGCCCATAGACCCAAACTTATAGCCTACCATGAATCATTGCATGTTCCTCACCATGAAGTCTCAAGTTGTGGTATATCTTACACGATCAATGGCCAAGGCACCACCCAAGTGATAGAGATTATCTTCATCAAAGATTTCCAACATAAGACCCATCTAGTCATGGCCTTCAGAGCACCATTATCCACAAGCACAATACCAACACCTTCTTACCCATAGTTTTATAAGGTATGCAACACCAAGTAACAGATCTAGCCCACCTTCAAATTTCCATAAACACCATGCTACATGCACCCAAATTTACAAACAAACTCTACATCAATATCTCCATCCACCAAGCCAAATAAACCCTTGGCAATAAAGGTGTCCCTCTAAATCCAATATCTAGCTTTGATACCAAATGTTGAAATTTATCGAAGATAAACAATATTTACAAAGAAGAAAATTAAACCATCAACAAAACACAAAGCATAAATACAATGAACACAATTTTTACCTTGGGAAAACCCCAACTCTAGGGAAAAACCTAGCTAATGGAATACCATTAGTCCTTGGGAAAAATCCTTAGCCAACCTAGCAAAGTGAGCCTTCACTACTCACATCCCCAAGCCCATTACAACAGAGTTCCTCCTAGCCTTTTAAAGGTTATTTTACATGAAATCCACAGGCAAAAAACCATGGGCAACCAAAAAACCATGGGCCTAAAACCATTTTTATTGATCGAGTCAACTTTAACTCTTTCCCTGATATAATTTTACCTAGCAAAAAGAGACCGTGATCAAAATGCATCCCCTGCCTCTTTTGATTGGAGTAATAAATTTGTTATTTATCATGTTGATGTTTCTTTGCGTATAGATAGTATTATATGTGACAACCTAGATGGAGATTCTTGTATTGAAAATTCTAATATTGTTGATGTGATTGTTAGGGGAGATGTTGTTTCCTCTAGTGCTAAATAGAGGGGATATTTAGATACTATGGGAGTTTCCCTCTCAATTCACCCTCTTATGTCATCAATTTATTTCAATGTGATGGGATCAGATTTAGGAAGTGATGAATGTTCTTAGACTTGGAAGGTTCTAGAAGGATTTTGGCATTTGTTTTTTAGTTCTTTGAGATGGATAGAAAAATTCACATGTCACAACAAGTACCATAGTTTGATGATAAGAATTATGATGTATGTTGCATCTATATGAATTCCATTTTCTATGTTTAAGATTTGTACGACCTTATTGAAAATGGCTTTGTTCATCCTATAGTTAAGGTTGAATTCAATGCACTTTATTTACTTTATACAAACGGTGGTGGGAGACTCCATTTTCCCAAGGATAGTAGCAATTACAAAATCTAGGTAAGCATGGGAGACTTTGAAAACTACATACCAAGGCTACAAGAAGGTAATTCTTGTCAAGTTACGATTTCCAAGGAGAGACGTTGAAAATTTGACAATGAAGGAATACGTATTTGTGGATGTTTTCTTACTCACACTATGAGCTTGTTTAATCAAAGTATAACTAATGGAGACTCTCTCAAACATAAAATAATTATAGAAATAACCTTCATAAGTCTTCCTCCTAGATTTTATCTTATTGTTCTAGCAATAGAACATTCAAAGGATTCGATTCAATTGTGTCTTAATGAGCTTATGGATTATTTGCAAATCCTTGAACGGATGTTGGATATATTCTATCTAACACCTCTTATAAGCAATCGTTTAAATCATAATTTCGATCCAAGGAATAGGCATATCATATAGCATTATAGTTTTCATCAAAGGAAATAGAAATGGACGTTTCACTAGCATCCATGAAGGAGGATGAAGTAGTTTTTTATAGTCATGTGGAATAAGAAGGCATTTTAGTAACTCACATGGAAGCCTTTCATACAAGTTTGAAAAATCCAATGTTCAATGCCACTATCATAAAAAGGTTTAACATTATTTGTCTAAAAATAGAAAAAATGAAAATTTCGATAAAGAGAGAATAAAATGAATGTGAAAAGAAAGAAAATAATTTTATTTGCAATGTAGAAAAAGAAAGTAATATGGATGTTTGGTACTTAAATGGTGGTTGTAGCAACCACATGAGTGGAATTTAAAAATGCTTTATAGCATTGATAAATCAAAAAAATATAAGGTGAGAATTAGAAATAACAACAAAGTATTAGTCATGGGTAAAGGAAGCATCTCTATTTGCACCAAGAAATGTGACAATAAATATATCCAAGATGCTTTCCATATCCCTAATTTAAGACATAACCTTATCAGCATTGGAAAAATAGTTCAAAAGGAATATGGAATTATGTTTGAAATTGGAGAATGTATTATTTTTTATATAATTAATAGTAATAATCAAATTACAATAGCTAAGATGATAAAGAAAAGAATGTTTCCCTTAATCGTGAAGAATAATTTTCATTCAAAATTGATACAATAAACAAATCTAGGTTGTGGCATCTAAGCTATGGTGAATACAAGTGCATGAAGAAGTAGCTTGATCATCTTACTCATCTTCTTGAGAAGAATAATTTCAATTTTCCAGACTCTATAAAGTAAATTTCATCAACTATGTAGTCTTCAAAGGCATAGGCAAGAAAAGGAAAAAGCAAGGACCCATCTCTAGCACTTATACTAGTTGCATCTACACATTCTTCATGGGTACTTGAGTGAGGTGCATCACACCACATGACTCATATAAATGTAAGTTTTAATATTTGGTGAATTATACCATGCCAACTATATTAATGGGGGTAATTCTCTTATTGTGTTCTACGGGAATGGATATATTGATGTGGTTGACAAGACATTTCATAATATTATTTATTTCCCTTCAATATTGTTGGATTGTGGACTAGAGATAAATGATAATCATGGATTGAATTTCCACTAATATGATACACATTTAAATACATCATTCTAACCATTGGATTCATCTTCCAAGGTCTCTTGGACTCCCTTTGATATTTCATATTCATCAGCATAACCTTGATCGATTAGGTGTCTAATATCCCCCTTCCCCCCCAAAAAAAATCTAAAGGGGTATATGTAAATCCAAGCAAAGAGATAAGGTTAATTTTCAATGAATAATGTGCTCTTTGGATAAGGTAGTACTAAATTTTAGATGTCCACAAACCCAACGACTATCAGAAGATGAAATCTTCTTCTAAATAGTGGTTTAAGGCTAACCACCAACTCTAAAACTTAACTCTAATTCTCAGTGGTTCTTGGAATATTTCTTGATTTAGTTAGAAGTTGATTTATTTTTCTTTCTAGAAGTGTTCACAAATGGTTATTTGAAGATGCCTAAAAATTGATGTTGGTTTGAATATGACTGTTGTTACACAGTATTTTGTCACTGCCCCTGTAATCCCTATCCCGAACATTGGAGGACCATTTCAGTAACCCCTGTGTACTGTCATACATTTCCATAAATGTCATTGCATCCCTTGACATGTCAAGAACATAATCTCTGCTAGTCATTCCTCAAGTATACCCTCAAAAACCTATGCTTTTGGGTCAGTGTTGGTAGGTAGTTATGTCCTTGTGACCATGGAAAAATTAACACTAATCATTGTTCCATCATCGCTATGTCTCAGAAGGGCACCATCACCGAGCTGATTTTGGAAATTTTTTTAAAATAGAAACAAAGCTTCTATGATTTAACAACTTCGTGAGCGGAGTCATGGTTTCTTGTGCAACTGGATCAAGCTGATTTTTTCCCTTTGGCCTATTAGTTCCTACAAATTTGAAACTCCCCAAAGGGATAGACCTCTCCTCCACCTTATGTGGATCCCAAACCTCCTCCTCCTCTCCTATAAATTATTCTTACTCACATTGATTGAACTAGTTGAACAGTCAATAATTATAGTTGGTGTGTCGAAGAGAGTAGATAAGATCCCATTGTTGTGAGAGAGATTTTAATCCCACTGCCTCATTGAGCCGAACGATGAGTGAATGCTTGAGACGTGCTCGAATGAACCCATCGAAGGAGATCTACAATGTCAAGGCATAGGTTGTAAACTTCTTTGTCATATATCAATATTACATGACTGGTTTATGGTTCCAACTTTGTTTCCATTTATATTCGAAGTGTCCAAATCTCCTTGACTAGTTGGATAGTTGTAGATGAATACATATGTTTGTATGTTTTCAACGTTTGTTTGATCTTTGTTTAGGTGCATGGACATCGCCACCAACAGAGCACAAGGCATGAAGTCAAAGATCAAAGGATCACTACCACGTGCCATGACAAAATAATTGGACTAAGGTAGGATATTTGTTCCAGTCCATATTTCATTTACAAGCTAGGAATTTAGGAATTGAGTGTGTTCCCTTGTTGCTAGACCCACCCTAGGGCTAGAGGGATCACCTATGTCCACATAGGGTATTTTCCTACTCAACAGGTTGGCGACCATAGTGGGAGATCAGTGTGCCTGTCGTCTCTCATTGTTCTTTTTTAAGTTTTGTTTGTCTATCCAACTTTGGTCGTATTGTCATTTCTCTAATATGTTTTGCTTATTTGGTTGTTTCAAGCCACTTCACCTATTCTCAAAGTAATAAGCCTGGTTTTTCCTCAGTTACCCTTTCTTCCTTCCTTGGTTTCTTGACTCGACGCTATTGTTTTCCTAACAATCGTGCCCATTGGCACGAGTTGCCTTTGGCACGAGTGCGATTTTCCCTGTTCAGTGTGGATTACTATTGAATAGTGGCGCCGATTCCTGTAGGTTTGATTTTTGTGCTTCTTTCCTAAGTTTCCAGTGTATCTTGCCCTCTAGATTGGTTTTTATTCCTGGATTAATCTATTTGGATTGATTCTTGACTTCCCTGTCTTGTTCATTTCGGTTGGTTGTCTCTCATCCTATCAGTGTGGCTTTTTAACCCTATGGCTTCTAGGTGTCTTGAATCGTTTGTTCGGTCACATGTTAGTTGAGTCTCTGAGCTATATATGAGTCAGTTTATTCAATCATCTTTTAAGCCTATTTTTTGATTGCTTGGTCTTTTCTTTCGATTCTAAGTGTTGTAGGATTGTCGAAATGCCATCCTGTTGTCTATTTTACCCTCCCTCTATCGCCATGAGCATAGATCATATTGCTCATTAAGTCGACTTGGAAGTCATTTTTCTGCATGAAGGAATGCCTGTTTGGTTTTGAGTTTGTTTTACATTCACTTAGAATTGGCCTCTTTGTGTTTTGATCATTTCATGTGAAGTTTCTCAAAGCTAGTGTTTTTTTTTCCTTTTATTGTAGCATTTCATTATTACTTCTCACTCATACAAAAGAACAAAAATTTGCATTCTTCCTTTCTGTTTGAAAATGAAAAGTACTCTTTTGCAATAGTATGTTTCTTCTTCATTAGAAAGTGAAAAAAAACAGAAGGAACTTTTCATTTTTTTTTTGGTTGTGTTAATAGCATAAAGGAAAGTGTATTTCTTGCATTCGATTAGTTGTTACTTTGTTGCGAACTTTTATCCCTCTCTTAGCTATCTTTTCATCAAATTGAAATGGTATTATTTCTCTCATATAGTTGTGCATTAGAGATTTGAGATTACATTCGGTAAGACCTTGAAACTTAAACATAATTTCAAGATAAACTATAATAGTAACTCAATCAACCTAAGGAAGCATTGAAACTTAACCCTCACACTTAGAGGTCTAGGCTAGTGACGTGTTCCGGCGTCGTTAAACCTAGTTGTCGCTCACAATATTACATTATATGGTATGAACTTGTCCTCCTAGTACCATTGTGTATATAAAGGGAGACCCTAATAGGTTTCAATCCTTTATCCATAGGAAGTCGAGTCTGCTGCCCTTCATTCAGGGAGACTGCCTACACTTACGTTAAGTCCTTGGTCATTTCTCTTTCATTTTATCACCAAGGTGTATATTGCAGTTCATAGGAGCTTGGTACACCCTCTTGCTTAGAGTTCCTTAGTAGTCATTTTTATCTTTCCGTGACTCTTTAAAATTTGAAAAGATCATCAAGCACTTATCCTTTCGAGCTCGTCCAAACTGAAAGTGACTAGAGTCACCTTTTGTCCTTTTCTCAACTCTTAAAACATGAAAAGGCAGAGTTTTGTTTCAGTGTCATAAAGTTAATTACCCATGATCGCATGCCCATTAAAGTTATTTTCTTGGTCAGTTCATGAGTAATTCATTAGTGATTGTTGCTAAAGCCTTGAATTTACCATCTCCTTTCTAGCCTTCTCTTTGATACAAAGTCACGGTGGCAGAAAAACCTATTTCACCGTACTCTTCATTACCTCATAGTGAAGATCCTCCCCTCAGAGTTTCTTCAGAGACACCTCAGTCTATTGGGACTTGGAACCTTAAAGGTGCTATCCTCCCAAGTGTTCAACCTCTCGCCACTCAGCCTCTCATTGAGGAGTTGTTTGACATCAACTGGCAGCCCCCAGATGCTTTTTTCTTTTTGAGAGAAGATCCCCCTCAACGCTCGGATTCACCCGTGACACCACTGTCCAGTGCATTTCCTTATACTACTCACCAGTTTTTCCCTGGTAGCATGTCTTCATCTGACATGGATGGCTCGAGTCCTATTAGTAGTGAAGAGACTTTTGTAATCTTGCCCTCTTGGTGTCCTCACCAGCTTACCTATAACGTTGGAAGGAAAAACGATTAATTTCAAGGTTGAAGTCATTGATGCCAAACTCAACTATAATCTCCTCCTTGGTAGCAGTTAGACTCATGCCATGCTATTTGTATCATCCACTCTCTTTCATTTTCTTCAGTGCCTGTGCAGTTCCCACACAAAGGAAAGATCATCATTGTCAATCAGTTATCATTTTTCACTTCCACCTCCTTCGAGAGCAACCTTTCATACATAGACCATATTCTTACGCCTTATGAAATTTTGGGGCCGAGAATTTTCAAAGATCCTGCCCTTATGGGTCTCTTTTCTCTTCCTCTGCCCAACACCATTCAGGTCAATATGATCTCCACGTCTTTTGATCCATGGATCATTCCTTCTCTTGAGTAGGTTGATTTGTTTGGTGACGTGATGTCGTTAAGCTTGGTAGAAATTGATTATTGTGAAGTTACCTCAGCTTCGACTCCTCCTCCTTCTAATCATGCTCCTTCGAGTATGTCTCTTGACATGTATTCTCAATCCCCTTGGCTTGGTGCTGTGGATTCTCATGACCCCTTGAACGAGACGTTTCCAACTAGTGAAGCCGTCGTGGAAACCATGTCTCTTGAGGATCCTCCCTGGGACAATATTCATCATTGTTCCTCCTTTCTTTCTGGCCTTGGGGCCATGTCTACTTTCCTTGAGAATTTTTCCTCCCAAGCTCCTTCCCATCCACTCAAACACCTATCTCGACACATGAAGTTTTTGCAGAAGGCAATATGGGGAATATTACTCAGACGATGCCTATTGGCATCTCTGTTAAATTGGGGGTTGTCAAGAAAATCCACATTGGGGTGACCTATTCTCCTAATGAGATCGAGGTCTACATTAGTCTCTTCCGAGAGTTTCGAGACGTTTTCGCTTGGTCATATGAGGAAATGCCCGTTATTGATTCGAGTATAGTCGTGCACGAAATCCCTACTTCCCTGATGCGGAACCTGTTTGCCAACACCTTCGTCCCTTGCACCTTTGAAAGGCAGCTTCCATAAAGGAAGAAGTTGAAAAACTTCTCAAAGCAGGCTTCACTTATCCAATCCCATTGACAGATTGGGTATCTAACATCGTCCCTATGGATAAAAAGAAGGGTACTATTCAAGTTTGTGTGGATTACCATGAAATCAATCGTGTTTTTCCTAAGGATAACTATCCCACTCCCTTCATCGACCATATCATTGATGAATGTGTTGGGAGTGATATTTTTTCCCTGTGGATGGGTTCTCTGGTTACAACTAGATCAATATCCTATGAGCTGATCAACATAAGACTGCCTTAATCTGTTCGTGGGGCACCTTCGCGTACAAGAAGCTCCCTTTTTTCCTTAAGATGTTGGTGCCAAATTCCAATGAGCAATGTCATATGATTTTCACAATATTACACATGTTGTTCAACCTTACCTAGATGACCTTTCGGCGCATTCCGCTAAGTGTAGAGATCACCTAGAACACCTCCGTCAAATCTTTCTTCGCTGTAGATGCTACAACATTCGACTTAATCCGCACAAATGTGTCTTCTGCATCAATTCTGGCAGAATACTTAGATTTCTTTTTTCTAAAGACAGAAGTCATCTCGATCCTCTTAAGGTCGAAGCTATTGTTAATCTCCCCTCCCCTTCCTCTTTACATCAGTTGCAAAGTTTGCAAGGGAAAGCTAATTTCCTATGTTATTTTATACTGAACTATGCTGAAGTAGCCAAAGGTTTCACGCGATTTCTTAAGCAAGGCATCCTATTCCTATGGGATGAGATTGCCCAAAAATATTTCGATGCACTGAAGAATTTTCTTGTCAATGCTCCTATTTTGCATCCTCTGAATTATCATCGTGACTATTCGCTCTATTTGGCTACTGCTTTTAGCACTATCACCATGGTTCTCGTACAGGATGATGATGATGTTGATGAGCATGTCATTTATTATTTGAGCCACAATATTCTCGACACTGAAATGCGTTATGCTCATGTAGATAAATAGGCATTGGCAGTTGTTCAAGCCATCCAATGTTTTTGCCATTATATTTTACTCTGCACAACAACTGTGAATTCTGATTGAAAATCCATGACCTATATTTTAACTCGATAATTGTTGGGGGAAAATACTCTAAGTGGATAGTTATCCTCCAAGAGTTCGATTTGGAGTTTGCTACTGCCAAATCGAAGAAGTTATTGGTTTTTTCGACTTGATTTGCACTTTACCTTTTGCCTCTGCTCCCTCTGGTTCTAAGGAACACATTCCAGACGACACTCTTTTTCTGATTAGCAACCTCAATCCATGGTACGGTGATATCATTGTTTATCTCCAGACTTCCAACTTCCGGTCTGAGTTGACAAAATATGCTCGTCGACGTATCTGTCATCATTCGTAACCCTAACACATAGTCGAAGATACTTTATAGCGCTTCGAAGTTGATTATATTCTCCGTTGGTGTTTGACCCTCGAGGAAGCTGAAAAAGTCCTCAGTGATTTCCATTCTGGTGCATGTGGCAGTCACATGTCTAGGCATGCTATTGCTCCAAAAATCCTTTGTGCTAAATATTTTTGGCCTACCATTTTTAAATTTTGTATCCTCGTTGTCTGTAAATTTCACGAGTGCCAGATCTACCAACACAAGATGCACACACCAACTTCTCACCTCCATATTATCATTACCATTGGTCCCTTTGCAAATTGGGGTATCGATTTTATGATGTGTAACCCTCAGTCGGACGGGGGGCATGGTTATATTATCGTAGTTGTGGACTACTTCACTAAATGGCGAATCAATGCCAACACTCACAGCTCATGGTATGACGGCTGTTGAATTTCTTTTCAATCATGTGATTACCAGGTTTGGTGTCCCTCAAGCCATTTTCACTGACCATGGTTCCCATTTTCGCCATTATATGATGGCTGAGTTGAATACTAAGCTGGGTCTGCGTCACGATAGCTCAAAGTCGTACTACCCCCAGGCCAATGGCCAGGTTGAAGTCGTGAACAAATTTTTAGTCACCATGCTTTAGCTTAAGATTGGGATGGATAAGTCAAATTGGCATCTCATGTTGTTTTCAGCCCTCTAGGCTTACCAAACCTCGGCGAAGGATGCAACAGGATTCACCCCATTTCAGCTTGTTTACGGTCTGGAAGCTACCCTTCCGATTGAATGTGAATTTCCTTCCCTCAAGATAGTTGTCGAATTACTGCCTAATACCTCACCAGAGGAAGAACATCTTCTACATTTAGAGAGGCTTGATGAAACTCGTTTCTTCGCTTCTCTAGTCATAGAAGCACAGAAAAAGCGGGTCAAAGCCCACATTGACAAGACGGTTTCCCATTGTACCTTTGTAAAAGGAGACTTAGCCCTCTTGTATGGCCAAGCTCATGATAAGCTGGGGTAGGTAAATTCGAGCCCATGTGGCATGGGCCCTACATCGTCAAGCGTGTTTTGCAGAATGGGGCCAATGAGCTTATTGACTATGAAGGCTATCCCGTGGATCAGCCTAGAAATGGGTTGTATCTCAAAAAATATTTTTCATGAATTTCTCCTGCATGTCCTTTTGTACATAAGTGTGTTTTTCATTTTTGTACATTTTTTGGCTTGGTATGCTTTGCGAGCAGTTTTTCCTGCTTATTATATCTTTGCTTACTGTGTAAATGTTTGTCACTCCTTATGTTGGTTTCGTTGACGGTGCCTCCCGCAATACCCGGAATCTATCCTCCGTGGCTTGGGTGATTTATGATCCTAACGGTGAGTTGGTAGACCTTCAAGATATTTTTCTAGGATGTACAATAAACAATGTCACTAAATACAGTGTAGTCATCGAACTCGTAACTGAAGCTATTTCCCTCGATATTCATGAATTAATTGTAAACCTAGACTCTTAGCTTGTTGTTCTCCAGCTCAATCGGCATTATTCTGTTAGAAACCCTCAGATTTTAAGAATGTATTTACGTGTTCATTTTTTAGAAAGGAATTTCAATTATATCACATATCAGAATATTCCCAGAAGAATGAATACGTTAACTGATGCAGTAGCCAATATTGTATTAGATAGACATTTGCGAAATTTTTAAAAGCAATCATTATCACATAATAAGATTTATACAAGAAAATAAGCATATATATATATATATATATATATATATAGTTACATCCCGAGACATCATGTCTCTCAAAAAATATGCAGAAATAAAACCTAGGCATCTAATCCACATGGTGCTCATGATAGCATGTTACTAACCATAAAACCCACCTCAATAGTCGATGGATGCGGTTGGACACTCTTGCGGTGTGCCTCTGATAAGCACGAGGAACGTCCTCAAATCTCACATAGTCTGGGATCCCACTTGTGAGTCCCTCCAAGTTGCACGTGATTCTTCCTCCTCGCTTCCCTCGCCATGAGGGGCCGCTTCGAAATCTCGTGGGAGCCTCCATGCTATGGGGGACATTCCCGCGGGTCTCTCTGGTCCAACATCTGTAGCACATGAGTAAATATCAGAACACATATAAAAAAAAAAATCATAATACTCATAAAAATAAAAACAAAATAAATGATTTTTTAACCTAAATCCTCGTCCCAGTCATCTCCTTCCGGGAATAGAAGGTCCAGATCACCTCTAGTTTCAGTGTCGGTGTACGGCCAATCCTCTACCACGATGAGTTGTCAGCGTAGCTAGTCAAAGAATTCTGGTCTCCACGACATGTGTTGACCACCTCCTGATCGAGGGATCAACTCTGCCCAACGAACCATCCATGGATCTTGTGTTGGTATCATATGTACTACCACCTCCTAGCGTAGGAATATCGGTAACCATTCTAGGATGAATGGTATCAAGATGGACCTGTATTTTAATTGTTTCATATTACCATTTTTCCATTTGGTTAACTAACATTTCTAATTGATTGTCACTGCTTCTGCACAATTTAAGATGGTTGGAGCGATGCAATCTACGGCAAGTTGAAGATGTGTCTTTGTAGCTTCATGGGGAGCCTGAGATCTGGTGGCTCGAGTTATAGTATGTAGCACTACCCTCAATTCCAAGTTAGGCACTGTCTAAATGCCTACTTTTCCGCTCTTAGATCCTTTCTTTGCTCCAGGACAGATTCTGTCTATTAGCATGCCCATGCTCCCTACAAGGGCTTGGGTACCTGTCAGCAACGGTTTCTCTTCCCTCTGTGACAATCCAGTTATGAATTAAATGTCAGATACTTCTATCTCCAGCTCTTGGTCATGAATCATGAATCTCTCTCGATCAGTGTCCCACACACTAATCAAGTACTGCAGTACCTCTAGCTGAGCTCTTAAACATGGGGTAATGAAGAATTTTTGGAGCCCACAGTTTCTCAGGGCATCCATACATGCATTATTTCCCATAGCATATCATCCTCTTCCCCATGCTCCCATTCTTTCCACTCTATGACCATCTTAGCCACTGACTTTTCTACAAAAACCAATAAATGAGGTTCTGTTAGCCTCTAGGTAAAATTTGGAACATTTTTGGCCAGCCATTTTTGGAGACGGAGCTTAAAACATTGGGCACAGCATTTAGCACTGTTGTTTTTCAAACAGCAGCGCCGACTGGCGCCTCACCGTTCAAAATTTTCATGGTTGGGCGCAACTCTGTGCTCGAAATCCATGTCGACCACCGCAGCAATGTTTTCACAAAACCTCCCCAAAATGTCTCAAACCATGAAAGAAGATAACGAAAAATGACCTAGATTGCAGATGAAGATCAGAGCTCATACTTGGAAAAAAAGGATTCGCAAATGACCTCCTGGATTGCCTATTGTCAGCTCCGCAAGTTCATAGTAAAAAATGGTAAAAATTCTCACAAGAAGGTGAAAAGGTAAAAAGTGAATTTTTTTTACTATTTGCATTATTTTATAACCTTTTCTAAGCCCTGATTAGGTTTTTAGACACCTTTTTTTATTATTTTATGATTTTTTCACGAAAAATAGGTTTTGCGTTTGTTTCTTGTGCAACGATAGGTCCTAAAAAATGACGACGATGAGGAAACGAGTTGTATTTTATTACTTTTTCGGACTCGGTAAAAACACGAAAAATTCGCCCCCTCCAGTCATCTTTCAGTTATTTTCTGACTCTCATAAATTTAAAAGATTTCTGAGACTCTTGATGTTTTGAACTCGTTAAAGGCTGCAAAACGTCATCTACCTAGTATACGTTTACCCCTTTTTCGGGCTGAGATAGATTATTTACAAAAAAGGAATACCTTAGTCAAACATGGCTAAGAGGTTCTCTTAGATATTGTTTTATACCTTTTCGAATCTGTGAGACTACCTACGAAAAGGGACCTGCTGGAATTTTCTTTTCCGCTCCTTTTCAAACTCTCTAAACATGAAAAGACGTCGAGTTCTTCCTTTGTCAAACTCGTTAAAACTAAATGACATTGGACGTCATCATCAAGAAGTTACCAAGTTCCTCCTTCCTAGGGCTCGTAAAATGTACTAGGATGGATTTTTCCGAAGGGAAAAATTACATGAAAAGCATATGCTATCCCCTTCAATATTTTTTCCAAAAATAATTGGGGTACTCACCAGAAATGATGGGGGAAAATGGAACCAGTTCTCAGTTGTGTCGGTAGTATGTCACTCTTGAACATGACACTTGTCTACAGTTCGTGTCGGGTTGGGGACATCCGATATTCGTCATTTTTCCGCCATGGGTTTGGATTATCCTTTTTGACCTCTCATCTACTCTTTACCTCGCCACCATGACCTCAGATCCCTTGATGTCAAATACTACCAAATTCTGGAGTCGTGTCGCCAATATGTTCAAGAGAAGTTCCTTCTACAGTTTTCAACCCTTGATCCTCTGTTTAGTCCTGATTCAATATCATCTTACTCCTTTATCTCGTGTCGATGATGTGGGAAACATTATGGCCCTCCTTCAATCGGTCACTTCCTGTCGACTTCAGCTCATTATCTAGGAAGCTGATCTAGAGACTCCCTTCTGGTACCTTAGAGCTTGCATGCCTCAATGGCAATTTCTTCACATTCGACGATAGGTTCTCATCATTGGCCTTCGTTAAAGTGATTTCGTGGGTGTTCGAATCCAGCTCATTGTTAACATTCCATGGATTGTACTAATAGTACCTTGAGAACCATTTTCATTATTGGTGGTCTCTCTCACGCCTGTTAACAACTTTCATCATTGGATGATAATCAGGCGACTTTCTTGCATGTTTGACTTGAGCTCATTCATTCACATGATTTAATTTGTACATGTTCGGGTCGAGACAGAGCGCAAGACCCTAGGTTTTGTCTGATAAAATCTAGGCTGCGGGACAATTTGGTTTATCATGACTATATGCATGACTCTTCTGATTGGACGGTTGCGACCATACCTGAGTCTATTTGATGATCCTTCCCACTGGATGGCTGTGTCCATACCTTGGATCTTATTACATGTTCTCTCTTATGGATGGTTGTGCCCATACCACATATTCATGTATCAGAAATATCAATTGTACTTGATCTTGCAGGTCTTTCGACGACGGCGTTTTTGTTTGGACATGTACTCGTAAAGCATTTCACCCCTCCCTCTCTCTCGGACTTCACACTTTAGGGGGCATTTGTTACACAGTATTTTGTCACCGTCCCTTCAATCCCCATCTCAAACATTGGAGGACAATTTTAGTAACCCCTGTGTACTGTCATACATTACCATAAATGTCATTGCATCCCTTGACATTTCAAGAACATAATATATGTTGGTCATTCCTCAAGGAGACCCTCAAAACCTATGCTTTTTGGTCAGCGTTGGTAGGTATTTATGTCCTCGTGCCCGTGGACAAATTAACATTGAGCCTCTCATCATCGTCGCTCTGTCTCGAAAGGGCACCCACGTCGAGCTACTTTTGGAAAGTTTTTTAAAATAGAAATGAAGCTTCTATGATTTAACAGCTTCGTGAGAGGATTCATGGTTGTTTGTTTGACTGGATCAAGTCGAGTTTCTCCATCTGGCCTATTATTTCCTACAAATGTGCAAATCCCTAAAGGAATAGACCTCTTCTCCAGCTTATGTGGATCCCAAACATCCTCCTCCTCTCCTATCAATTCTTATTCCTCACATTGATTCAGCTAGCTGAACAGTCAATATTTATAGCTGGTGTGTCAAAGAGAGCAAAGAAGAGCCCATTGTTGTGAGAGAGAGTTTAATCCCACTACCTCATTGAGCCGAACGATGAGCGAATGCTTGAGACGTGCCTGATTGAACCCGTCGAAGGAGATCTACAACGTCAAGGCATAGGTTGTAAATTTATTTTTCATATATCAATATTACATCACTAGTTTTTGGTTCCAACTTTGTTTCCATTTATATTCGAAGTGTCTAAATCTCCTTGACTACTTGGATAGTTTTAGATGAATACATATGTTTTATGTTTTCAATGTTTGTTTGATTTTTTTTCAAGTGCATGGACATCACCACCAACGGAGCATAAGGCATGAAGACAAAGATCGAAGGATCCCTGCCATGTGCCACGACAAAAGCATTGGGCTGAGGTAGGATATATGTTCCAGTCCATATTTCATTTACAAGCTAGGAATTTAGGAATTCAACGTGTTCCATTGTTGCTAGAACCACCCTAGGGCTAGAGGGATCACCTCTGTCCGCAGAGGGGATTTTCCTGCTCAACACTACAAACTATGGAACTTGGCTCTAATGCTCAACAGTTCTTGGAACATTTATTCATTTATATGGAAATTGATGTCTTATGTTATTTGGAAGTGCTCATAAATGGTTATTTGAAGATGATCGCAAACTAATTTCTAGCAGAAGTTGTAGGTCTTCTATCAAATGGTGATTTTCATAAAGACCACAAACTAAATCATGCTCATGGCTTCGACTTTGCTCTAAATTTCACTCAAGATTGAGTCTTTGGATTTGTTTCTGGCTCAAAATCACTTGTAAATCCATGATTTATAAAAATTCAAAACTAAAAGTCTCACTATCAATCACTTATATCATTCCTCTTGTAAAATAAAAGGTGGGAAGACATAAACTTTGTATAATTTTGATAGGAATTGCAACTACTCAAGATTTCAAACTGAAAACAAGAGACACAATTATACTCTACTAATATTCGGAATAGAAATCACTATTTAGAACAACATGCATAGAAATGAAATAAGAAAAACCACAAGTACACAGTTATTTCCAAGGGAACCCAAATGGGAAAAACCCCTCAATCCTCTTTTCATTAATCAGTTGAATAGAGAAACTATTACAATTGCTTGATCCAACTCTAAGCACAACCTACAACAGAATATTTTTTCTCTCTGTTGAATGAGAAACTCTAACCAACACTTAGCCAACTTTTGCCTCCTCCATCCTCCTATTTCATTGTGAAATTTTGAGCAAATTCAAACTCCTAAACAATAGATAAGGTCCCTATTTCCTTGCGTAATTCCTAAGGATTGATCAATTGCATGTATGAAAAATTTTGCACACTCCACTAGTATATAAATAATTTTAAATTAAGGCTTAATTTATCCACTCCATCAAAGGAATTTGAATTCCAAGCGTGAATGCGAAATTTTGGGTTGATTGATCAGTTAACTAACAGATATTTGAGTTAGACTACTATCTCACCCCACAAGTGACCTTCAACTGACTTTATTAATTGTTAGAGGTCAGTTAACTGAGTACAACTAAAGATAACTGAACTAAATTGCTAAAATTTAGCAATCATCACATGCATGACTGAACTCCAAGCCCACTAAATCAAATTTTTTGATCTAACTGAGTGACAAGAGCCATGTCACACTAGTTAACTACCTCCAAGTTGTCATATTGATGTGGAAAATTGATTTACTCAATTTGACTAAGGCTAAATTCAAATTGAGTCGTTCTTGCTATACTTTCTTAAATTCCCTTTTAGCAATAAAGGTATTTTGCACCACCCCTATCCATAACAGGTGGAATGTATTGTAGCACTACCTCTCACTATTGTTGTTGCTACTGCAACTGCAACTAAGAAGCATCCAAAAAAAAATATTGAATCAATTGTGTCTTTGCAACTGTCTACTAAAAAAATTGCATTGATGTTGATTCTGCATTGTACCTATTGCACTGTTATCAATACTACTTTGTGTTCCTCAACATCTAACTACACCAACTCACCCTAATCCTTATACTAATAAACATGGTTGGCCGCTATAGCAAGGTAATTATCTATCAGTATGACACCTCAATGGATCCTACCCAAATCTCCACAACTCTGGGACTAAGGCTCTACATTTCCCCACCTCACTCCTAGAGGTATAGTTGCAATTTCTCCCTCTGCCAACTTAGCTCGAACTCTCCTTCTACTAGAGGTCTCTAACTATTCCTCGTCGTCATCATCCTACTAGTCATCCCAACTACTAATTGGTTGAGGCTCCATCTTGATAGCTTTATCTTACTCCCTCTCAACCACCACATCTCTAATATTTCCCTTGCTCCTTGGGCTTTCACATGCATCTTCCTATAATTTTTAAAGGCTCTCAATCTTGACACCAATCTACTTGATATAACCTGAAGCTATTTACCCTCATAACCTTTGTCTTCAATCCTCAATTTTTTCATCATACCAAGTTTTATGGAATCACTGCTATTTTTTAATATATCAGTGAGGGTCTTCCACATAGTAAAGGGATTTTCCCTGCCATGTAATTTCGAGACTATGTGGTCTCTCGCACCCTCCAGGATGATCCTCCTGGTTGTAGTAACATCCTTCTTCCACTGGGCTAATTTTTTTGCATCAGACTACTAGGCTTTGCAATGTCAGTTTTAACATATTCTAACACACAATTATCATCAAGCACTATTTCCATTTGTTCCTTCCAAGCTATGAAATTCGATCTATCCTCCAAGGCATACTCCAATATTATTCTATTGAAATACATTCTCACGAATCTAAAGAAAATATGCTACACTAAAGCTACAAATTTGAAATTATTGAGGGAAAAAATCAAAATATTGGTTCTAATGTGATTTTAGGACTCTGATGCCATGTATAAATTTGATAGAAATTACAACTACTCGATATTTTGACCTGAAAACAAGAGACGCAATTCTACTCCACTAATCTACGAAATAGAAATCACAATTTAGAACAACGTGCATATACATGTAACAAGAAAAACCATAAGTGCATGGTGATTTCTAGGGGAATCCAACTCAGAAAAACCCCTCAATCCTATTTGCATTATTTAGTTTAATATAGAAACTATTACAATTGCTTGGTCTAGTTATGAGCACAACCCACAAAATAATCATTGTTCTCTATGTTGAATAAGAAACTCTGGCCAACACTAAGCCAATTTCTGCCTCCTCCAACCTCTTATTTCCTTGCATAATTATGATCTAATTCGAGCTCCTAAATAATAGGGAAGGTATCTATTTCCTTGTGCAATTATAAAGGATTGATCAACTGCCTGCATGCAAAATTTCTCACACTCCACAAGTATACAAATAATTATACATTAGCCTTAATTCCTCCACTCTAGCTGCGGAATTAAAATTCCATGCATGCGTGGGTTATTTTTGGTTTATTGATTAGTTAACAGACATATCTCTTTGTTAAATTGTTGTCTCACTGCGCAATTTACCTTAAATTGACTCTATTAATTGTTAGAGGTCAGTTAACTGAGTTCAACTGAAAAATAACTGAACTAGATTGCTAAAATTTAGCAATCAACACATGCATGATTGAACTCCAATCCCACTAACTCAAATTTGTTGAACTAACTAAGTGAAAAGATCCATTTCACACTATTTAAATGTCGCCAAGTTGTCATGTTAATGTGGAAATTTGATTTACTCAATTTGACTAGGTTAAAGTCAAGTTGAGCCTTTCATGCTACACTTTCTAACAAAATTTTCCACAATTCTTACAAGGAGAAGATCAAAATCTCTAATATTCAATGTTACCAACTCGATGGAAGTATCGGATTCTACTGAAAAATCCACCCATTACAATGTAATTCAACTAGTAAACTTACAAAAATACTATTTACAAGTTTCTAATATTCTTAATTGTAAAGTACAATTGATTTAAACCTTAAATATTACCCAATAATTCATGAAAAACTAAAAAACTATAGCATAAACTAGTGAAAAATTCACTCTAACACATAATTAATGTTCTAACCAGATTAAGGTTCTATCCAAGAATATCCAAAACTAAAACAATGTAGTTAACCTAGTTCACTCCATAATCCATAAAATATTATGGATATTCCATTGGATAATTTGTCACAACATATTTGATAAATTATACATAAATGTCCAAAATCTACACTATTAGGGTTTATTTCTCTTTATATTTTTGCATCTATAGTGTTTAGTGTGTATGCATGTGAATTAAAATTTATGCAAATAATTGAGAACAATGAAATAAAGACTCTTAATCCACATCTGAAAAAATATATATCCCAACAAACCCTTTTTGGAGAAAACCCAGTTGGAAGGTGAGGTTGCTCTGCTCTCTTTCTTTGAATAGAAAAAGGTTGTGAGTAAAAATAAGTATGGCATGTGGCTTGTGATATATGGCAGTGCACAGATACTCCATGTGTGTTATCTCCCTATCCCTCTTAGCTACACTACTCATCCATGGATCAAGATACACTCGAAAATAATGGAAACCCTTTCCCTCTTATTGGCTCGGTTATAACACAACCTGATAGCTTACCAGTGATTAGATTTGACTCCATATATTAACTAGAGTTACAATATTGACTCTTCTAGAGTCTTATTCAAAATAATATCATGGTTAGCCCTTTTTTCTTGACTTATGGGGTCTGGCATGGAATCCTCTCAAATTATGGTGGCCAAAACAGGAAGGTCAACTTCCTAGTGGCATAACTATTGCATACAGTCTCTAATTGAGGTATTTCTTGAATATTTAGAAAGTTATCTATGTGTAGAATAGAGAAAAAAATGGTTGCACTATAATAGAAAATTTTTACTCCCAAAAAATTTCATGTGATGCCTCAAAATGTTCCCGAAAGGTTTCAAACCCTAATTTTCCAAATTGGGTCTTGCCAGTAAAAATGGTCATGTGAATTGATTCCTCTACTTTTTCCACCCTAAAAGCATTGATATGGATGAAAAAATATATAATGGTCTAATCTGGATCACTTAAACATTATTAAACTTTCAATTTTATTCAAATTTGACCTTCTACATATCTCATCATTTGAAAATCTCTTCAAAGCCAACTCAAATTTAAGAAACTAGAAGAACAAAATTTCCAACACTTGAAACTTTATGGGAATATCATCATCCACAATTTTAAAGGATTCCAAGTCTTGAGAGTAGTGTCTAAAGAATAATAAACAAGTGTAATTTTCTAGACTATGAGGACCACATCATTTACCCAGTCAATGTTTATTATTCTATCCAAGTGGCATATGAAAATGAGCTTGGCAGTTATTTCTATGCATAATAATTTCAACCAAAATTTATGGGAGGCTCCAGTGATTTCTTCCCTACAGAAAGTACAGAACGTGGTAAGCTAGTCTGTGGGGGGTGGAAACTGCCTCGGCTTTGAAGCCTATAGTCCCCACAAACCGAGCTTCATTTTTGCAAGTGGATAGAATGTTCATGTGAGACATTGGTGGCTCATTGAAATCCATGTCGTTACTCTACCAAATTAGGTCATAGAGCTTAAAATCTAACTCATGGTACCTATGAAGCATCCCATGCCAATTATTTCCTTGATGCAACACTCTAATCAATTCAATACATAATGGTTGTTATAGTTATGAGAAAATCCATAGTCACAAAATGAAACATGGGAAATATCTATGTTGAAACTAAACTATTGAACTATTCATGGATTTTTGTAACAGTAAATGAAAGTTTGGACTTGCCTTTGAGAATTTTTTAGATTTTAATGACCATTAAGAACCTATCCCTTGGTCTATTTATGCCCTCATTATCAAAGTCTGAGGAAACTGAGGAATATTTCATGGTCACACATTTTCCCAATCACTCAATTTGGGTATGTAAGGAGGATCACCCTAGTCAAACCAAAATTATCTCCATGTGAAAGGAATTCCTAGGTAAAGGAAGGCTACTAAACTCAAATTTAGGTCTTTGATACCATCGTTGGACTACAAAATTAGAGATGAAAGATAAGGGTGGATTGCATTTCTATTAATATGATAAACATTTAAATATATCACTCTAAAAATTGGATTCATCTTCCAATTTCCCTTGGAGTCTCATTGATGGTTCATATTCCTCACAGTAACCCCAATGGATTAGGTTTCTAATAACTATCACTCAATCTCCTCTTTAACCAAATTACTCATTCAATTTCAAGCAAGCAATTTGGGTTTAAAGCCAATTTTGTGGCCATTAATGAGATTATAAATCATGTTATAGTGGTTGTTTTTTTAAATTTGATCATCAATATCAACCATATATTTTCTCTAGTTTTATTCCTAAGTATTAATATATTGTACTTCTCATTTATTTAGATGAGGTGAGCAAGTTTTGGCATGGGTAATTTAGCCATCTCAATTATCACTATTTGTAACAACTTAGGAAGCAAATCAAGGTTATAGGGTTTCCATATGTTAGATTTTATGATGATGTATACCAAGGCTCACACTTGACAAGCATAGGGAGAATATTAACAAAGGTGAAGCATGGACAGCTATAAAATTCTAGGAGCATGTTCATAGCAATTTGATGGGTCCATTTCCTCATCCTCTGATCAGCATAGCTAAATATCTCTTGGCCTTCATTAATGATCACTCAATGTACACTTGGGTCTAGTTTATATAAACAAAGTTAGTTCTTTAAGCACTTTCAATAATTCAAATCACTTTTGAAGAATAAATATCATAATGTCATTAAAATTATGAATCTCATAATGTCATTAAATGTATGTGTACAAATAATGGGGGTAGTATGTGAACAAAAATTTTGAGTGGTTATATGTTTTTAAAGTTATTAAGTTGTAGTGTGTTGTTCAGTACACTCCTAATAAATTGAGTGTGGTTAAATGGAAGAACGTATCTCTTAAGGAAATAGAAAATTGAATGTTGTATTTTCGATAACTTGATCTAAAACTCTAGGAAAAATGCATTAATTGTGCTCGTTGCCTCCATAACCAAGCGGCATTAGAATATTCAAGAGGAGAGGAATTTAAATATTGGATGGGTGGTTTGAATTTTGCACATGTTAATTGTATCAGAGTTGGATAATAATTACTCTGAATGAGCCATTTATATTTTTATTTATTAATGGAGTGAACTACCATCGAAGTGACCAACTGGCATAACATACTGGGCCTGCTTTTGAAACACCCAAATGCCAAAAATGTTGATTTTAAGAGGAAATTCCTAACTAGATCATTGTAATTATTTGAATTAACAAACAAATGATAGTTGATCACTATATGCACAATCATCATATTATGTTTTTAGAACTATTAAGAAAGGTAGTATTATTTTATTAGTGGGAATTTTTTAACACTTTCTATTCAATAAACTCAGCTACGGTGAAGCATAAATGAACATTTAACATAATGTATTTGAATTAATTGTTGGATAGTAGTTATAGCATCTTTTACAACTATGCATATTATTGATAACCATACTTAAACTTTTAACAAACTACAAGAGGAGATCTACCTATAGGTATCCCTTGAAATTTTCAATGTAGAGCATGTTTCAATTAATTAAATATACTAGTTTCTTTGTTGGGCATTGGCCTTGGGCACCATAAGCCAATAACATCAAAATAGTAGCTAGAGTTGAACACTTCCTCATATGCTCCCCCATTCATGCACAATCATCGATTGGAGTTTGGCTTTTAACATTACAAACAAGAAACCCGAGTATTGAACCAATTGACAATAAATTCATTATTTTCTTCCTATTGTTGGATAGAGGTGGAGCCATGCCTTGTATGCTAGTTTTGTGACAAACAACTAAGAAACTAAAACTCAAAGAATCAATTTCCATTACATTTTAGTTATATTTTGTGTGCAAATTACACACTAAACAATGATGGGCCATTAGTTGGAATATTATGGGCTTTCTAGCCATTAAAAGGATTGAGATATTTATAGAAAATAAAGAACTAGAGATTAGAACTTAATTTATGCATAGTATCCATGTCAATTGGGCTATAAGTCCCTCATTTATGAATTACCATGATCCTTTTGGAATTTCGAATGCGTCCTTGGCACCTCAACAACTTTCCAACTTCCCTTACACATGAATTCCCAAATTCTCACTCCCTTAACATCTTATGCATTTATATCAAGTGCATCATCTTCATTCATGCATCAATACTCCCACCTCATTCTCCATGCGCTCACTTCCTTAACTATGTTTTACTTGTTGTCACTCTAACATGACTCTAAATTCTCTCACATCAAACTCCCCTTATGAAAATAACATGGGCACTTATGTGCACATCTTCACTCATTTATTTTGCCACAAACTTCCTTTTTTAAGATTTCACTCTTGCTTTAAGATCCACGTGCTCTATGACAGTGTCTTATTTATCCATTTCATTAAACAGTATTTATAATTTGTGCCTAACATTTAAAAGACTTTCTCCTCCAAAACCTTCTTAATCTCAACTTCCTACTTCTATAATGTATACTCCAATTGTTGTACTTGTGTATTCTAATTTTCGATGTTCTTATGTTCATCTGAGTCATAATCTTTTAAATCATACAAATAATTCACATGAATTAAAGATAGTATTTCTAACTCCTTAAGCAACTCTACTTCATATGCATCATCCCCAAATTTTCTCTTTATTCAACAAAGTGCTATCTTCTTCACAATAAATTTTCTATATGTACCCTAAATTTTTTCTTTATTCAACAAAATCCTATCTTCTTCACAATAAACTTGCTATATGTACCCGTAGAGTAACACTCCTTGTTGAAATGAACTAACAAAAAAAATAATATTCTTTAAATGTCTTGAATGTCCTTCTCGTGTCTACATACATGTTATATCTCATGTTACCTTCTTGGAAATTTTATTGAATTTGTGCATCTATCTCTTTCATTTATTTTACAAAAGCATGTGCGTTATCACTCCTTTACAACATTTCATATTTTTAAAACCTTTACATTTATAAAAAGTATATTATCATAATATAAATCCATCTATGCACATTGGCACCCATTTTTATTGTTTTTTTAAGCATATGCGCTATCAGTGATTTACAACATTTCAGATCTATGAAAACCTTGACATTTATAAAAAAATATATTATCATAATCTAAATGTGTCTATGCAGTCTCACACCAATTTTTATAGTTTTTTTGGTATAATTAGTTTGTTAAGTTCAATAATAACACACATGCAAGCATACGTGGCCATTGTTCTCTCATAAGTTAGTTATAATGACTAAATGAAGGATCCCAATCCATCACCAAAGTTCTTTTAAACATATTCATCATAATTCTTACTATAGAAAATGAATTGAAACCATGCTACATATTTATCCCATAGTTCCAAGTATAGAAAATGAAATTAAGCCATGCTAGAGTTGTATTTAGGACACCCACTTTGATATAAAAAACGACTCGTGTTTATCATAAATAATTTTACTACGTCAAAAAAAACATATAACTTATTTAAATATTATTTCCCTTTCTTTAAAAAAAAAATTGAAAATTTTTCAAGGTTCAACCTCTGAGAATTTTATATAAAGACTATAAGCTTATAAATTTGCAAATCAATTCTTTCTCTCTTAATGGCAGACAACTCCTCAAAGATCAACACGGTAAATATATTGATTCACATTTATCCAAACAACTTATTTAGATGATAGAAAAACCCACATCCCTTTGGATTTCTTGCTAGAGGTATCTCATTATGTCATCCTCCGAGAAGAGGTTGCAGTGTCTAGATGATTTTTCATAAGTTCACTAGACTCCATGTTGTTCACCTTGCTTTGCTTAGCTATTCCTTCCTTCACTCATGTTTTGAAAAACAAATAATGAAATCTAAATGATTTATTAACTTTATATAATAAATTACTACTTTTATATAAAAATGTAATTATTATACTATTAATGAATGCATTATAATACTTTAATTCATTGATTATAATTATTTATTTTAATAGATGTATTTTTTATAAATATATAGAAATATGATTTATTATTTTATGTATTTTTATAATAATTAAACTTATCATTTATGTATTTTATAATAATTAAATGTATTATTTATATGATTTTTTTTTTTGGGAATACAACTTCAACATTGGTAGAGTCTTATATTTAAAATTAGAGTATTTAAAGGCGAAAAAAAAAATATATATATATATATAATTTAAGTTTAAATGTTATATTATATATTTAAATAGGCTACTTTCAACAGGGTTATAATTGAAGATATTATAACATATATTTTAATAAGAAATTATTGCATTTTTATCCACTCTATGTCACATATAATAGTATATTCAATTATGATCTTATTTTGGTGTCGTTTTTTATAACTTCAATCTTTAAATTTAGCATTGAGTTGAACATGGGATAAGGTATGATGATGAATACGTATGTATGGATGTAACTATAGACAATTATGTGGATATTGAATTAGATGTTTAATTAGGTGCAATTATGGTTGTTGTAAAAGAATGTATGTAACATCATGAATAATATAGAACTTGTAATTTTTACTAAGTATGATTGTTTTTAAATAGGCTTCTAATTAAAGTTCATTTTATTTAAAATTATTGTGTTGTAAAGCATAGAGTACCAAGGCAGACTCATCTCAAAACTCGATCAATAGAGTTCCTTAAACTTAGGCTCAACTTGTAGGTTTTAACCCTGTACAAAAATTATCTGCAAACTAATCTTAAAAACAGAAAATAAACAATAGCGAGAGCATAAAACATCAAACAGAGATATACACAGATATTTTCCCCAGGATCCCAAATCGGGACAACCAACTTGATTTTTCATTATATTCCTTTTAGTGTTACAACACATATATATACATGTCGAAGCATACATAAACCCCAATCCATTAACCCTGGATTAGAACATAACCGTAGTTCCCTTAACCAAATCTACAAAATACCAAGGGCCGAAAACCATCATGCCCCAAAACCATGTGCAAAACCATGCACAAACCATGGGCAGGTCCGCCCACCAAAAAATAAGGACCAATTTTTTTTTTCCTAGGGCACTGCCTCGGACCCCGAACAGGGGGAGCTGTCACCGCCCCGCACGTGACTAGTCGTGGAAAGAATATAACACATACCCAACCTTCTCCCACTTGTTGTTTTCTTTCTGTAGGGGGACACCGGAGAGCTTAGTCATTAACCCAGCTCTGCAACACCCATTGTTTCTCTACACCAAGAGAACTTCTGAGTGCTCACAGACTTCGCAATGCATCTGCAACATTCTTCAAGGTGTCCACCTTTACCAATAACACCCTTTTAGCCCCAACCATATCTCTCACAAAGTGATATTGAACATCAATGTGCTTTGTCTTTAAATGATAACAGGGTTCTTAGCGAAGAAAATTGCACTTTGGCTATCATAGTCTATCCTTATAGCTTGCTGCACCAACCCCATACTTGAACACAATCTCTAAAACCAAACTGCTTCTTTGCTTGCATGAGTGGTTGTTATGTATTCTGCCTCTGTAGTTGAAACAGCCACTACAGACTGTCTTTTACTCATCCAACTGACTGCACCTCCAAATAGGCTAAAGACATACCCACTTGTAGATCTTCTTTGGTCCATATCTCCAGCCCAGTCTGCATCAACAAAACCACAAATGTCCAACACTCTTTCCAATCCTGGTCTTCCCTAGTAGCACAAGCCATAATCACTAGTGCAACACAAATATATGAAAACCTGCTTCACTGCTATCCAATGCTCCTTCCCTAGGTTTGACATAAACCTTCTGTTACACCATTTTTTGGTCATCTAACCTACTATCATTAGATGGACCCAAGTACACCATGTAAGACCAATTTTACCCTAAGTAAAATTGCTTTCACTATGTAAAATAACTTAATAAAACACATTTATTAGGTTGTTTATGGTCTAAGCAGGAAACCCCAAAAGGAAATATTAAACAAACCTATATTTGTTTGATTTTCCTCAAGGAATAATTAATTAAACAATAATTTAATTATTATTCCTGGTCATGTATAACCCAAAACAAAGAAATTAATTAGATAAATCTTTATTTATCTTATTATTTTCTAGGAATAATTATTTAATTCCTTGTTAAATATGACTAAATCACCCATAAATAATTAAATAAATCATTATTTATTTGATTATCTTTCAACCACTCCCTTAAAATGATAAACAAATCATTTATTTATTTATTATTCACAAATAAAGGGATTTGACCCAAATCAAATACTTTTTCCCTCCAACAAATATAATAAAATATTCCATAAAAGGTGGATCTAGATTTGGTTAATGTTATTTTAATCATGCACCAAGATCTATAATGACCCAATATTTTGTTATAAATAGGAGGGTTTCTCCTACCATTCTTCACCTTTTGTTGCCTATTAGATCACTCTAGATTTATACTCTTGGTCTGACTTTGAGCCATCATCATTGTCAAATTTTCCATTATTTGTTGTGTGAGCTCCCTCTGAGTTCTATCTTTGTCTGGGTTTTTTACACCAACAAGAGAGAGAAATACTAGATCTGAAGTACTGAGGACTTCCAAGAACCCATCCCATTGAGGAGAATTGGAAACACCTTCTTGTTTTCCTCTCAGGTGCCCTTAATACAAAAAATTCTTTCAAAAATATTGTTCTTGTCTTGTCTATTGGATGTATGGAGCAAAACCTTACTTTTACGGCTTAATGTCTCTTTATGTATAGATCTAGATTTTTGCAGCATTTGTCTTGATCAACTAACTGCAGATCTGAAGATATTGGCAGCCATATTTGATGTTAGGGCTATAAGTTATGCGTAGCTAAAGTGGTCTTTTTTCGTACACTTCGACAAAAGATTCATACTAACAACTGGCGACTCCACACGGGTTTTCAATTACGACCGCTGTCGTTTTTCATATTCCTACATATCCAGCTACTTCAGACCCTAGGGTTTCTTTTTAGATTTTTGTTTTTCCTATTTTTATGTTTTTTTTCACCTATACAACCCTAAAACATTAAAATTTCTAACTTCCGCGTGTTTCTGGACCTATTGCACAGGTGACAGACATCAGCCGCACCTGATACGGCAACTTTTTCGGAAATCTGTCGTCGGGACACCTGGAGCTTCAGGTCGCACTTTTCAGCCCAGTATCTGTGACCTGCACAGAAAACAGGTCAGAACCTGCAACCTGCCAGTTTTTCTGCTATTTTTCTGCAATTTTTCTGGGTTTTTCTGAAGCTTCTGTCAGGGTTTTCCAGCCTCTGTCTCAGCCTGTCTAGACATGTTTCTGATTTGTTTTCTCATCTAAGTGGGAACATAGCCCCCTAGGGCTTCGGTACCCTCCACTTTTGGTGGAAGAGTTTTAGCTGTTTCAGGTGTCTGATTTTTCAGTGTTTCATCCTTCCCCTTTTCAGATCTGATACCGCCTTTTCAGATCCATTTTAATCAGCTCTTCTCCCTTTCAAATCACCTCCTGAAGTTTTGTTTGGATCTACCTTTAGGGCCTCCTCCTTGTCCCTTCTGCTTTTTGTTGATTTCCTCCTTTTTTACAACCATCTTGCCTCTGCCTCTTAGTTGTGTTCTGCACCTCTTTTCAGCAGATTTCTCCTTTAGATCCCTGTCCCTCCCGACCGTAGATCTATTGGCCTCTTTTTAGTGTGTTTTGACTAGATTTTTTCCCTCTTTTAGACTAGTTTTGAGAGACCCGCCTTTTTGGGTTAGATCGATGCATTGTTAGCAGTTAATTTTTAGAATTATATATTGTTCTCTACAGCTTTATTTCCAGTTACGCGGCACACTTTTTCTTTTTCTCTCAAAACGTCTGGGTTTAAAAATTAAAATTAACGCACGCCACACACTCACCCTAAGTGAAGAAGAGCTTGGTTAACACCGCCAGGCAAAGACTTTAAAACATTGTAAAATCAATTGACACTGCACCTTTCTGCCCTTGTTTCGACATTGTAATCACTTGATTCTGCACCTCCCTGCCTTTGTTGGTCGTTCTTCTTTCCCTTGTGCCATGTTAGTGTTGTCACCATTGCGCCCCCAAGGCGCACATCCCGGAGACTTCTTGGCCTTCACCCTCAGTTTCCGGTCGTTCGACCTACTCCTTCCCGCCGTCGTCGAGTTAGTCCTCCTCCGAGTCCGCACTCCGACTCCTCTTCTGATTCATTGGGTTCTCCTTTTACTTCTGGTTCTCCCCCTGTCACCTTCACTATGTCTGGTCCAGGGCCTAACGCTAGCGATAATCCCGGCCCTAATGTCAGGACTACTACTAGTGGAACCGCCACAGGAACTACCTCGGATGCACCCTTGCTCCCTTACATGGCAGGCCTTAGCCTCCCCAATTTCAATCAGTTGATCAATGACCCTATCCGCCACGATGTTGGTTGGCCTGCTATGCCAACCAAGCTCCTCTTCGACATCCCTAAGTTTTAAGGCCTTTCCGGAGAAGATCCAATCAACCATGTCTGATCTTTCCACATGTGGTGTTCCTCCAATTCCATTACCGATGATTCCATCCGTCTTCGGTTGTTCCAACGCACGCTTACGGGCGAAGCTTCTAAATGGTATGTTGATCAGGCCACCTCTTCCCATACCACCTTTGTGACCATTGCCCAAGCCTTTTTATCTTATTTCCAGCTCCCTCTCCGATACGACACTGGTATCGAGCTTTTGACTTCTTTCCATCAATCCTCTTCAACCCGCCTTTCCACTCATGTCCAGGAATGGCAGAGAAGAAAAAGCTTATGTTGAGCTCCCACCTTTGAAGATCGGGTTTATATGGACTAGTTCCTTCGCACTCTCTTACCTCCCATTGGCAAAGATGTCGCCTCCCATTTCCCTCAAACCGAAGAAGTCGCCCTCCAAATAGCCTTGAAATATGACCTGATCTACGCTTAGTCTGGTTATGTTTATATCGTCCTGCCTGACCTCCCCAGGCCCGGTGGCGCTAACGCCCCGGGGGCATCTCATTCTGCCAACGGTATCGTTGGAGCCCTTTCTCATCCGTATGCTCAACCTTCTATGGGCTATGGTCTCCCTCCGGGAGGGGCCAGCACCTCTAGCACTTTTCCACCTCCAGGTAGCATGTATCCAGGATACAGCATGCCTCATCCTTTTGCCCAACCTCCTGCTTACCTCAATGTTGCCCAACCTAACCATTATCCTTCTCCACAGCCTGGTGCTCCAACTCCTCCAGCATTTGCTCTTCCACCCCCCTTTCCTTCTCAACCCCAACAACAACACCTACAGCCCCCTCCAGGGCAAGTATTTGCACAGCAGGGCGCGACGAATCCCCCTTCCTCTCAAAGAAGGCGGAAAGGAAATCAAAATCAATCTACCCCTGGTACTCGTGGACCCAATCCTCAAGGTCTTAACCCTAACACTGCTAACCAGCAACAGGGCACTCAGCCCAAGCCGGACAGGCCTATTCGCACAAATAAGCCTTGTTCGTGTTGCGGTGTTTACAATCATTACACTCACGATTGTCCCCTTCTACCACAGATGCGGCAAATGTGGGAGTCTCAAGCCACATTACGAGAACAACATGCCTCCCCCCATGCTCCCCCTAATGTGGCCACTACTCAACCGGCTATGTTTACTGATCCTTTCCCCCAGCAAGGATTCGTGGCTGCCCAACCACCTAACGGACAGGTCGCCACTCAACCTTCCCCTTCTGGTTCATCCGATTACCAAATCCTCATGATGAACTCTGATCCATCTCCAACCGTCGACCTTAACCTTCAAACTCGGTCTCGCCAGTACCACAAGCCTCCCGCTCAGTCTACCTCCGAGTCCCCTTCTTCAGGTTCTACAGAGCCTCTTTCGACATCCAATGGTCCCTTACATATCCCTCAACCCAAAGTTGAGGTTCATACCAAGATTCCTAAGGGACCATTACGCCGAAATGCTGCTCCTGGTCGAGCTACTCATTCATATAGCATAGTAGATGATTTGGCGCAGTCTCCTGTTTCCATTTCCACATTGGAACTCCTCCAGTTGTGCCCTTCCCAAAAGAAGGCTCTACTATCTGCCATGGGCGCTGTAGATCTTGCTGATGACCAAATGATTGTTTTCGACGCCCATCAATCAGAACATCCTCCTCTTCCTGCTTCCGTAGCCTTCCAAATCCCAGTCAAAATCCGGAACGCTAACGTTTCTCGGTGTATAATTGATGAGGGGGCATCCACCTGTGTGATGTCTGCTTCGGTTTGAAAGTAACTCAGATCTCCTAAGTTAGCCCCTTCTACGATCACCCTTCGAGCATGGGATGGCCACGCCTCCCAGCCCATTGGCCTATTCCGTAATTGTCCTATCACTCTTGTGGGCAAGACTGTTTGCGTTGACGTCAAAGTCATTGACGCCCCTCTAGATTACAACATTCTCTTGGGGCGAAGCTACACCTATGCCATGTCTGATGTCCCCTCTGCGGTTTTTCACAAGATGTCTTTTCCTCACAATGGAAAGATAGTCACCATTGACCAGTTGACATATCATGAGCCAAAATCTCAGACCTCCCCTGAGATGACCATCTCTTCTGTAGCCAATAAACAAACCGTCGATTCCTTGACCAGTGTCTCTCCCAGCGTCTACAAAGACTCCTCTTTGCTTGGAACTTTCCCTGGTCTCTTTCCTCCTCATGTCTTTGATCCCAGCTTATTGAGTGTTTTCATGATGCAATTGTCTCGGGCTGCCCTTAAGCGGCTCGCTTCGGCTAGTCAGCAACCTCAGACTCAACCTCGCCCGCCGCAACCCGCTCCTAGCCATTCATCTCAGCCAGCCGGACCTCCTCCTTCTGGCCCTCCTCCTACAGCTGGTATCCCTGATACCTTTCCTTGCTCCCCCTCCCGGAGTCTATACGGTCCCCATCATGGCCACCCTCTCTCTCCCCAACCTGACCCTGGCTATACCCGTCTGTTACCTTGACCCTCCAGCCGCTACCCCACCTGGTCACCCCAAACCCTACCTTGCTTTGACACCAGTTCAACCAGTCCCCCTCGCTTCCTTTATTGCCACTGTGCCCCCAGCACCTCCACAGGACCCTTCTCCTGTTGTGATGGCTCCTGAGAAAAAAGGCAAAGCTCGCAAGGGGGCATCCAAAGACAAGGCCACCCCGACTAACCCGGCCCCTCCTCCGCCCGCAAAGCCTTGCGCCTTATGTGATGTCGTCGATCGTGCCACCCATGCTTGTCAGGAATTGCCCCGTATTCAACCCATGGTTAAAGTCGCGTTCCCTGAGTCTACGGTCCCTGAAGCCTCTGTTCCTTCCTCGTCCGTAACCAAGAACCCCAATATTCTCCGGACCAACAAACCCTATGCTCTGTGCGGTGTCCATGGCCATTACTCCCACCATTTTCCTCACTTGACGCATTACCGTGCCTCTTTAGAGGTAGTTCGAGAGTATGAAGTTGAACAAAATCAATCCGCCTCTCCCATACTTGCGCAGTATGCTTCAGTTCAGTCTGAGGATCCACCCGCTCCCATCAACATTCCCCCCCCTGATGTCCAGTTGTCGGAGCCTACTACCACCATTTTCTACCTATCATCATCCATGAGACCCTCGGGGAACATTCCCTTGGATTCCTCCCCTGTTGTTTCGCTCGACCCCCCTTCAGCGACCACCCTGGGCTCAACATCTTTTGACCATCTATTTATCTGTTCCTCTGTCATCCCCCGTGACAATCCGTATGTTAGCCTTTCTTCCTATACAGATGATCTAGGTAGCTTTGCCGCGTCATGTGGTTTCCCTTCCTCTCATCATCCCCTCTTTTCCCGTCAGGATGCCCTCTTGGAAGCCTTCTCCACCCATGACCTCATCCTTCCCGCCCATAAACGAGATAACACCGCCCGTATCTATGTTGACCTCCGCAACTCGAGTCCCAGCCATACCTCCTATAGCCCTCATATACCACCATCTAGTTCGTATATGAGTCATAGCCATCTTGCCCATTGCACTCCCTCCCGCAGTTGCCGCTCGATGTCTACTATACACTCACGTTGCCATCATTGTTCCTCCTCCTCCCATTTTTTGTCTTGTAACACTATTCCGCAGGACCTCCCGTCCCCACCCTATATCGGTTACGCCGATGGTGCAAGTCGTTACTCCCGGAATCTAGCCTCGGCAGGTTGGGCCATTTTCACCCCCTTGCATGCCCTTGTTCTCTCGAACGGGGTCTGCATTGGTACTGCCACCAATAATCAGGCCGAATATGATGCAGTGCATGGTCTCTTAGCCGATGCCCTCTCTCATCGCATCCTCCATCTGCATGTTCGTTTAGATTCCCTACTTCTTGTCATGCAACTAAATGGTGTCTATCGTGTGCATAATCCTATCCTCTTTAGACGATATTTACGAGTGAAACTCTTGATACGTGAATTTGAAACCATAACTTTCAACCATGTACCTCGAGAACAAAATCACTATGTAGATAGCATCGCAAACCATGTTCTATATTGGCATTTATCACACGCATTTTATACACGAAAATAACATTCATAATCATTAAAAAAGATGCATATCCCTTATATGTGTCGCAAAACATGTGTTTAGAGTCCATCTACTCTGATACATATGACATGCCCATAGCATGTTACAAAAAACTCAAAACTAGGGGCACCACCTGTCCGTACATACACACTAGGGGGCACCACCTGTCCCACACCTAATCAATATCTGGCGGATCCCGAGCCAATGGCTCTGATCCTGCAGCCTGTAGATCATGTATCCCCTGACCGGCCATCGCCATGCGCCGCATGACACCTCGCCATTCCGAGGGTAGACCAATACATGGCTCTATGTACTGGTCATCTAAGTCTTGCCACCCACGCTCTGAAACATCGGTCAGCAACCTCTCGCATCTACGGCAGATGTCCTCCAGGAGGGCGGCCGCATCCTCATTATGCGCCGCTCTTGATCCACTCGGGCCTGCAGCTCCTAATGCTGCCAGTCGTCCCATATATCCGGCCGGTTTTACCAGAGCTATATCTGCATACCAAAAGTACATGAATCAGTACTCTATCTACTATTCAATAACTTTAACATGCCCAAAAAGCGTAGTCACTTGTCACTTACCATCAGGTCCCCATACTCGACCAGGCGGAAGTGGTAGGTCCGGATCCCCACAATAACTGATCCCACTATAGGGATAGTCGTCTATGTATAACGGCATCTGATCCCAATGGGAAAAGAACTCAGGTCGAAACACCCGTCCAACCGCCCCTCCTCCTCCTCTGCACAGTAGTCACCCCCACCGACGCATCCTAGGCTCTCTCGGGCCCCCATCTGGGAGCTGTATACGAGGTCATAAGGTCGGGATCTTCTCAAAAAAGAAGGAGCACAATAAAGTCCCATACGAGCAATCATGGTTCACTTGCCGCTTGCAAAACGACAGCTATCGTTTTAACGACACCAACATCATTTGGGCCCACCCATAGTAGGTCCCACTCAACACACTCTCCACAATCATCATCTGCCCCCCAGTGATGTGATGGAGCGCCTGGTTGCCCAGGATCCGCAGCACCGCTGCGACCATTTCACGAGTCTCTAATCTCTCTAGGTCCCCGATCGGTATCCGAGTCCCTTTGACTTGGAGACCTGATCGACAATGTTGCTCCACAAACTCCATGATGTTTCGCCCCCGCGGTAACACTGGCTGCGTATTTTCCACCATCCCAAGTGGCGGGAGACCAATCAGGAAATACAGATCCTGGACTGTCAATTCGATCCTGTGCCCCTACACTACAAAGACCTCATGATCTGGATCCCAATAACTGACAATCCGGGCCAACAAGGGCTCCCCAGCTCTCATCAAAGGGTTCTCCAAAAACTTTAGAACCCCAAATCTGGCCAATACACGACGGACACCCTGATATGCCTGGATCTCTGACCGTAATGTACCCAGGTCTCTCTCTCTCCATTTGACCCGTATATCTGCCATATCTGCACAAACACATCATCTTTGTTAGTATACAGATAGGAAACACTGTAACCAATCACAAAAACCCAAATCTCAGCCCTAAAACAGCACTGAAATCTCCTTCATCCTCCAGGTTGCACTTTTTTGCCCAATCCTGGGACAGGTCACAGTTTTTGGCTCAAAACCTACTTCCCAGGTCGCAGTTTTTGGCCCAAAAAGTGCGACCCGGTCGTAGAAGTGAAAGAGGGTCTGTTCCTGAGATTCTGGGCCCTAATCTGAACTTTCAATCATTCAAAATGAAAGAGTATGGTTAGGCCTCTTACCTGCAACTAACGGATCTCGATTCCAACGGTCGGTTTGTCCACTACGCTCGCCGCAAGATTTAGGGCCTTCTCTCCTCTCTACATTCACCACAGCAACACTAGCAAATGAGTGAATTTGGAGGGAAAACTGCCTTATTAAAAGAGAACCCTTGTTTTTTCTTTCGCCTGCTGCGACCACACCGTAGATCCGTTTGACAAACCGTCTTAACCGTTGGAAAGCTCTCACCGAACCCTCAAATGGGTATCTGTTAGTTTTTTGTGATTTCACCAGGACACATTTTTTCCAAGATGGGTCACTTCAACTCCCCCCAAAATCGAATTTCCTCACTTACAACACTTGTACTTGGGGCACCACTTTGCCTCCATACTTGTCTTTGTTCGTGTCGATTTTCGTCATGAGATACCATCTTGTACTCATGTTTTCATGGCCCCCCATGCGACCTTTTCTGTGTGGCAGCACCAACGAGTCGCCCTTGTTTAGAGCATCCAAGTTGAGTCATCATCACATTCATGGAGTCTATCCCGAGTCCCTTTGTACCCCGTTATAGTCCTCCATCCTTCATTACTTGGTCTCTCTCTTGTGTCGCACATTATGGCCGTCAGTCCCACTGTCCCCTATCCCTTATGATACTGTGTCAGTCACTGCCATGTCATTCATGCCCTTTATGCTCTAGCAAGGGAATTCGTCCATTCGCTACTCAGTCCCCTCCATTCCATCATCATCATTGGTATTAGTCTATCAATCGCTCTACTATTTTCTCTCGTGCCTTAGTTGAGGATCTCTCATTTCCTCACATATGGCAGACCTCCTTCTATCAACATCAGCTCCTTCATTCCAGAAGACAGTTCTAGAGGGCGGTGTACCTTGGTTCCAGCTTCCACTCTTGTTCAGTGCCTCAGATCAGGCAAAGGGATCTCTCATTTCCCTTTGACTTGATTTTTTCTCCACTCCAGCTCCTTTCAGCATGATCAAGATCCGTATGTTTGATGATTCCATGATGCAGCAGTAGCTTTTGGTGATTCCCGGGTGTGTGTGAGATGTCTTAGCCTTCATGAGGGGGTGGTCCTGCAGGTAGTCCCCCACATGCCCGGATGACCTCTTCCTTGCAGCCTTCGATGCAGCTCCATATATTTGATGATGTAGGCCTTAGCCGCTTGCAGCGCCTCTTTGATTTGCATGTATCAATCAGATTTTGTGAGCCCTTCCCCACTTATAGGGGGCATTTGGGTTGTATTTGTATCTCATGTACTCAGATATTATTGTATAAGTCCTGGCTGTTATCCCAGGCACAACATGTATATGGGATCCCTCATTGTATTGCTATCTGGCTCATGTTTATGCCGGTTGTACTTTATGGTTCGGTCCCTTGTTTATTGGACACACTATTCTTTTGTACTTTGTCTCGGCGGGCATAGGTATGCCTCCCCCGCCGCCTTTAGCACAGGTACCCTCTCATAAAAAGAGACTTGTTGCACCTGTAAGTCTCGTCTCCTCAGGGTCTAGTTCTTCAACACATTAGTCTACCTTACATTTCTCTCTCTGACTTCCCTTTTGATGTCTGGTGATTGAGTTCTTACAACGTACTTCGGTCATACGATTTTCTCCTAACACTCGCACACTGGGGGGCAATCTGTTACACCATTTTTTGGTCATCTAACCTACTACCATTAGATGGACCCAAGCACACCATGTAAGACCAATTTTACCCTAAGTAAAATTGCTTTCACTATGTAAGATAACTTAATAAAACACATTTATTAGGTTGTTTATGGTCTAAACAGGAAACCCCAAAAGGAAATATTAAACAAACCTATATTTGTTTGATTTTCCTCAAGGAATAATTAATTAAACAATAATTTAATTATTATTCTTGGTCATGTTTAACTTAAAACAAAGAAATTAATTAGATAAATCTTTATTTATCTTATTATTTTCTAGGAATAATTATTTAAATCTTATTTAAATAATATTCCTTGTTAAATATGACTAAATCACCCATAAATAATTAAATAAATCATTATTTATTTGATTATCTTTCAACCACTTCCTTAAAATGATAAACAAATCATTTATTTATTTATTATTCACAAATAAAGGGATTTGACCCAAGTCAAATACTTTTTCCCTCCAACAAATATAATAAATATTCCATAAAAGGTGGATCTAGATTTGGTTAATGTTATTTTAATCATGCACCAAGATCTAGAATGACCCAATATTTTGTTATAAATAGGAGGGTTTCTCCTACCATTCTTCACCTTTTGTTTCCCATTAGATCACTCTGGATCTATACTCTTGGTCTAACTTTGAGCCATTATCATTGTCAAATTTTCCATTATTTGCTGTGTGAGCTCCCTTTGAGTTCTATCTTTGTCTGGGTTTTCTACACCAACAGGAGAGAGAAATACTAGATCTGAAGTGCTGAGGACTTCCAAGAACCCATCCCATTGAGGATAATTGGAAACATCTTCTTGTTTTCCTCCCAGGTGCCCTTAATAGAAAAATTCTTTCAAAAATACTGTTCTTGTCTTGCCTATTGGATGTATGGAGCAAAACCTTATTTTTATTGCTTAATGTCTCTTTATGCATAGATCTGGATTTTTGCAGCATTTGTCTTGATCAACTAACTGCAGATCTGAAGATATTGGCAGCCATATTTGATGTTAGGGCTATAAGTTATGCGTAGCTAAAGTGGTCTTTTTTCGTACACTTCGACAAAAGATTCATACTAACACCTTCTCAATACTCCCACTGCATGTGCAGTGTCTGGTCTAGTACAGACCATTGCATACATCAGGATACCCACTGCACTTGCATATGGAAGATGGGACGTATCCTCCTCTTCTTCTTGTGTCTTGGGACACTGTTCAGCTGACAGCTTTGTACCTATAGAAATCGGAACATTCACCGGCTTACTATCATGCATATTGAACCTCTGCAATATAGTCTCGACATACTTCCTCTGGTTTAACTAGAGCTTCCTCTTTGCCCGATCTCTCTTAATTTCCATGCCCAAAATATAGTTTGCAACACCAAGATCCTTCATGTCGAATTTGGAGAACAGTTTGGTATTCAAACCTTGGATAATTTCTTTGCCATTTCCAATCAACAACATATCATCCACATACAAGACCAAATAAATAACATGGTCACCAATTAATTTAAAATAAATACACTAATCCTCCTTGCTTCTGGTGAAGCCAAGTCCCTGTATATAGGTATCAAATTTCTGATACCACATCCTTGGTGACTGTTTTAACCCATACAAAGAATTCTTTAACCTGCATACCAGTTCTTTCTTCCCCTTCACCATAAAGCCTTCAGGTTGTTTCATGTAGATCTCCTCTTCCAAATCCCCGTGAAGAAATGTTGTCTTCACATCCATCTGTTCTACCTCAAAATAAAATGCAGCAGCAATAGATAAAAGTAATCTAATAGAAGTAACTTTGGCAATAGGAGAAAAAATATCACCAAAATCAATTCCCGGCACCTAGGAATAACCTTTTTCTACCAACCTAGCTTTGTATTTATCCACCTTGCCTTCTACATTCATATTCTTCTTAAACACCCATTTTCTCCCGATGGGCTTCCTTCCAGCTGGCAACTCCACCAGATCCCATGCCTCATTTTTATACAAGGATGTCATTTCATCAACCATGGCCTCCTTCCAGAGTTTTCCATCATCTGAATCTATGGCCTCCTTGACGGTTATGGGATCATCATCAGTTATAGTTAAAGAAAAATTTGAACAGAAAGCAGATGCACTATACCTTTCCGGTTGTCTTCTTTCCCGAACTGACCTTCTCACAGCTGGAGTTTGTGGCTCTTCCTCTTCTGAGTCTTCTTCTGTTGTAGAGTCTGATTCATCCTCCTTTAGCTCAAACTCTATCTTTTCAGGTTCCTTTGGTAGGAATTCAAGTTTAACAGCATCTTTCACCTCTCTAAACACCACATCTTGATTGTACGCAACCTTCCTTGTTTCCGGGTTCCAAAGCTTGTAACCCTTTAAACCATCCTTATACCCAATAAATATGCACCTTTCAGATTTATTATCCAACTTGCTCCTTTTCTCCTTTGGAACATGTACATATGCATCACATCCAAATACCCTCAGATGTGAAAGAGAGGGTTTCTTACCAGTCCATACCTCATGTGGAGTCTTATCCTCCAATGATGATGAAGGTGATCGGTTAACCAAGTCACATGCAGTCTCCACTTCCTCTACCCGGAATTCTTGTCCTAACCCAATACCACTGAGCATGCTTCTTGCCTTTTCCATCAGCGTTCTATTCATTCTTTCTGCAACTCCATTTTGCTGAGGTGTCTATGGAGTAGTCTTTTGCCGTGCTATACCACACTTCTGACAGAACTCTTCAAATTCCTTCTTGCAAAACTCCCCACCATTATCTGTCCAGAGCACCTTTATCTTCTTCTCTGTCTAGTTTTCCACTAGAACCTTAAATTATTTAAATATGTCAAAGACTTCAGATTTCTTCCTCAAGAAATATATCCATGTATTCCTTGAGAACTCATCTATGAATGAAACATAGTACACAGACTTACCCAGTGATGGAATCGACACAGGTCCAAACACATCACTATGAACAAGCTCTAATATCTTGTTTTCCCTCTTAGTACCAAAAGGAAAACTCACCCGATTCTTCTTCCCATATACACAATGTTCACAGAAATCAAAATTTAGAGAGTTATTAGACATACCTTCTACCATACCATTTCCATGCAGTATCTGAAGGCCCTTCTCTCCAATATGTTCAAGCCTGATGCCATAGCATGGTATTTTCTCCAGAGACCGCTAGGCTTTCCACTCCACTTTCGGGAACCACAAAATTGTTGTACCCATAAATAATAGTGCTGCCCTAAAGCTTGTAAAGAGTTCCAATATGAACTCCCTGCATTAATACCAGTGCTCCCCGAACCATCTTACAGGCATCTTTCTCGAGCATTGTTTTTACACCTGCATCATCCATCTTGCTTACAAAAATTAGATTTCTGTCCAATGTAGGAATGTGAAGAACACCAGGAAGTGTTCTAATCCTTCCCCCTTGCAGCTTCAGCTTGAATTTTCCACATCTGATGATTCTAGCCTTCCTATCATCACCTAAGAAGACATCACCACCATCATGTTTCTCATACTCGTAGAACCACTCCCTATGGGGAGTGAAGTGAAAGGATGCACCTGAGTTAATCAACCATGACTCATGATCTACATGTGTATTTGAAGAAGAAGCCAAATACACATCCCCACCTTCATCCGAGGTGGTTTTTGCCTCTGCAGAAGGACCTTCATCAGATCCCTTTCCTTTCTTAGGAGCTTTAGATCTGCATTCCTTTTTGTAGTGCCCTTCCTTTTCGCATTTCCAGCACACCTTTACAAACTTTCCAGGAGATTTAGATCTCCCTCTAGATTTAGATCTCCCACTCGAAACCTTATTCTTGTTTCTGTTCTGGGACCTTCCTCGTAGAGATAAGGCATCTCCATTCTGACCCTCCATATTTCTCCGTCTCATTTCCTCCGACAGCAAGGCTGAGACAATGTCATCAAAATTCAAGGTAGTTGTATTGCTACCTATTGCAATAACCAGACTGTCCCATGAATCTGGTAGAGAACACAACAAGCTGATGCACTTATCTTCATCTGAGATTTTAATATCAACAGATGATAGCTGACTTACCACAGTATTGAAGGCATTCAGATGCTCTGTCACCGAGTCTCCATCCTTCATCCTCAGGTTATACAGCTTTTTCCGCAGGAACAACTTATTCACCAGAGACTTAGATTGATACAAAGTCCCTAGCTTGTCCCACAAGGTCTTTGTCGTAGCTTCCCCAGATACATTCAACAATACTGAATCTGAGACACACAACCGTATTGTGCTCTTAGCCTTCCGATCCAGTTTCTTCCAGTCTTCATCTGACATTGCCGTTGGTTTAGTACCTGGATCTACCGCGATCCACTGATCTTTATCCACCAGCGGATCCTCCATCTTGAGCTTCCACAACTCAAAACTCTGACCATTAAATTTCTCGATCTCTATCTTTCCGCCGCTCGCCATATTCTTTCACCGCAAGAATCGATCCCGCAGATCTCCCACTGAACAGGGTCTACCACAGGCCCGAGAAAAAAACCCTCAACAACAAAGGCATCCCCTTGAAGCCGAAACAACTCTGATACCAAATGTAGGTTTTAACCCTGAACAGAAATTATCTACACACGAATCTTATAACAGAAAATAAACAATAGCGAGAGCATAAAACATAAAACAGATAAACACAGATATTTTCCCCTGGATCCCAAATCGGAACGACCAGCTTGATTTTTCATTATATTCCTTTTAGTGTTACAACACATATATATACATGCCGAAGCATACATAAACCCCAATCCATTAACCCTGGATTAGAACATAACTGTAGTTCCCTTGACCAGATCTACAAAATACCAGGGGCCGAAAACCATCATGCCCCAAAACCGTGTGCAAACCCATGCACAAAACCATGGGTGGGTCCTCCCACTGAAAAATAAGGACCAAAAAATTTCATGAATTGAACACTTTAGAACCGAGCAATTTTGTCCACCCCCACAGCGACCACCTTTTTAATACCCGATTACAGTATGTCTGAGGGCTATCACGACCCCTAGCCAGCCAATATTTAAATCGTGGAAAGAATATAACATGTACCGAACACAACTAACACATTAAACTATCAATGACTCTAATAATGATTGGCTTCAAGTATCTCATGTGAATTCCAAAAATGAAAAGTTCAGTATAGCCCAACAAACCAACAACCTTTAATGCATCAATGTCAAATAAAATCATAGCCTCAATTATTGGAAATGAGGTGGTGCACACATTCTAAAACTCCTCCTCCCAAGAGGATGGTAGGATGGCTTCTTCTCCAGTTACACTTTTGAATTCCATAACAATATAAGATCTCAAAGAGCCCCAAAAGAAATCCTAAGTTCACACCATATAATATTTCTTTTTTGTTGCCTTAAAGAACACAATGTTTGCAAACACATTCAAAATCATAGTAAATATGAGCGAGAATGTTTATTAGGATACAAGGGTTTCATTGCCATTCTTTCTCAATGAGGTTAACAAAATCAAGGCTCTCACTAATCCCTCTGGAGAATAATTACATATAATATATTGTTCTAAGGTTAGAGTCTTGATATTTTGTGTATGTTGGAAGTTTTAATTTATGCGTTTTTGTTAAGGAATGCATTGAATTGTATTTAGATGATGAAGTATACCCTCTTAGAATAAATAACATAATAATTTATTTATAAACATTTTATAGTTAATTCTTTTATAATCATACTGGAGAACATGAATATCTGAACAACATAATTGATTGACTTTGCATTCCTGTACAAATTTAGGATTCTAGATCTAGTGGGCCAAGGCTAGAGCTACAAACAAAGTCCCCAAGGCTCACATTTTTTATTATCTTAGTAGAATCAATCTTAGATCCAACTACATTATATTTTAAAGTTTGTGGATATTTATCTTTTTAAGCCCCACCCATAAATTTTTGGGACATGGTTCTCCTGCATGTGGAAAATAAAATCGGGAAATGGTTAACCAAGCATTGACATACACTACAAATTTCCATAATTGTTGTAATATTTTGACAACCACTTGTGTCCATTTCTCCTCATGTTGGAAGTTATTTGTTAATACCTATCACTGACTTGGGAAATATATTCACAAATTTCATTTATGAATCATTAGCTAATTACTTTCTTCAAGTTGATTGAAACCTTTATCGCATTCCCAAATACTCAGGTGATCCGGAAGGACCTTCGCACATGAAAAGAGCTTTGTGCCATGTTGATTTGAAGTTGGATACAAGTATTTAAGTGGGTGAAATTATGCTTATGCATTTAATTATGCATTTTATTAAACCCATGCATTATTGATATAAATGATTAATCTTTGTGAGAGAAAAATTGTCTCACATATTATTAATTTAATGTAATTAGGGAAATTGTTTTTTATGTGAGAAACCACCTCACACCAATTCTTTATTTTTCTCAATTATAGGTTGAGAGAATCAAGGGCATGGTTGAAGAGTCTTTAGGTGGTTTTGATACTTTTCCCAATTATGAGCTTGAGATATTTGAAGGTCCTACTTTGATGGACTTTGTTTTTCCTTCCTTGTAGTTAAGCCCTACAATTGTGGGTCTTGTAATTAATGCTCTTTGTTAGAGAGTGGGTGAGGAAAACTATATATATTCCTTATGTAAGCCATGAGAAGGGGGAGAAGAAAAGGATAGAATGCTTAGCCATTGAGAGCCATAGTTCTTGGCTAATGCTCGGCCATAGAGCTTGAATGTAAGAAATCTTACTTTGAAGAAGGTGTTAGCGCTCAAATCTACCTTAGGCTGAAATAAGGTAAAACTCAAGGCTACATCAAACCACGCTCAGCCTCGTAGCTAGCCCTACGAGGACAGGAGAGGGCTCTCTCTGGGTCTATCTCGGAAAAAGGTTTTTAAAGGGGCTGAGATGACTTATAATGAATACTGATTTTAGGCTAGTAAAGAGATAGGAAATTTTGATTTTGATTTTTTGGGTTTTTTATTGAAAAAATGGGAAAAACAATTTTGGGTCCGGGGATAAGGCCAGATCTTTGCAGAATTCGAGTTGGGGCGAGGTAGGCAGTAGTCTTGATGCTTTTGATCGAGTATATGGATGGATCAGAACGACAAGGAGCTGAAGAGGGCAAGGGAGAACATGGATCCTCTCCAAACAGGCGAAAACATGTAAAACTAAACAAATTCAAAGGCAGAGCACTGTAAACAATGGATTCAACCTCATCTACTCATTCATTTAGTTTCAGAAGCATAAGAAGGGATGGCATACATTAAACATGAAATAACTTACAATAAAATGAGAGAAAACACCATCAAGAACTGAAAGCCACAAGAATCCCAACAGGTGCTGCAAAACCTCTGATCTTTCCTTAGCCAAAATATGAAAAATATGTACAATAGTGTGCCAAAATCTTCCCCAAGAGTCCAACCTGTAGAATGTCTCAAAAATTACATCATATAGACCTCCTAACCCCTTCCCACACCTCTAGGGGTCGAATTCCTCCTTCTAGGAGCAGTTCCAACTAATTCTAAACAAGGATCTAGAATATAGGCATCTAAACAACTTGCCTCTAAAAGGGAGGAAACTGATTCTTACATCTGATTTTTACTTTTTTAGGAGTGAATCATCTAGAATAGGTAAAAGTGAGTCAAAGTTACATGCCAACCATCAATTTACATCATGATAACTCAAAAATTTCATCCACAAGCAAAACTGGTTCAACTGGCCGAAATTCTGAGCTGGAAGGTGAAAAATTGACCAAAAATCTATATGCGTAGCGCGCCTGAGACATATGCATAGCGCATCTTTCAGCCTGATTTTGGGGCACTTCCCGGCATCCAAATTGAGCTCATGATAGCTCGTTGGAAAGCCCTGGATGTTGGCTATCCAACCCAAGTGGAATTTCCCAATTTGGAGCTCATTTTCCCCTCCAAACTTCATTCTCCCAGAAGTACTTTCTGCTAATGCAAAAGGTGGCAGAAAGGTGGTTTTCATGGTGTTTTGGGGCCTTTTCATCATCCAGAACTTGATGAAATGCTTCGGAAATACTGGAGCATGCATAAATTACCATGAAAAACCCAAAAATACAAATTTTTCCTTCAGCAAGTGTCCCAATCATAAGCGAGCGCGTCGACGTGCTACTCGTATAGCTGAAAAATCTGTTTTGAGACCAAAATATTTCAAAATGACAAAAATTTCTCCGAATTTGCTCAAATTCGGAGCGAAGACCCTCCATCATGTATCATGCCTAGAAAATGAAGCCTCGGCCAAAATCCGGAGTGGATCAAGCCTCTTTCGCCGTTTTAGTGCTTCGCTCAATCTCCTTTTCAGAATCTTCATTTTTGCTTTGCAGACATGCATGCGGGCCCAATAATGACCTTTCATGTGACGAAGCATGTCTTTGTCTCTATTGGCCTTTGCCAACAATTTCTCCAGATGAATGTTAACATGCGTGAGGCAAGAATCTCGATCAGCCGATGTCATATCACCAGGTCTCTTCCGGGCCAATTGTCGATCCTCACGGATTCGCCGCAGCTCATAAAATGTGTGCTCATCCTCTAGCTGTTTTTTACGGTGCTCCAGGTAGTTTATCACCCACTAATCCCTCTGCAATTTCTCTTTCAGCATGTCATTCTCGGCCCTTTGCTCCTGGATGATCTCTTTCAGTTTCGAGCTAGGAGAGCTCGCATCAACATCAATGATTGTGAAATCAGTGTCCTGGCCTCCTGATGGGCCCTCATCATGCATGGGCCTCTTGCCCCTGTCCTGAAACTGTACCTGTGCTGAAGAAGAAGGCGATACCCATTCCACATCATGTGGAGATAATACTCGCTCTGCTGATGGAGTCAACGAGACCCCTTCCACCCCGGGTGGAGATAGTACTCGTCGTGTAGCTGCAAATAAGGCCCTGTGGCCTCGCTGGTATGTCACATACAATGGAGCACTGATATGCTCAATCTCAGGAATGTCAGGCTGGTGTGAAGGCTCTCCCTCATCATGAACTACCTCAGGAAGCGGCTGTGGCGCTGTGAAGAAGTCACGGGAGATGAAATCCTCCCAAGTAATGCCCTGTTGTGTCAACTGATGCACCACTACGATCTTGATCAGCGCGTAATGATATATACTTCTATGCTGCTGTGCTGGGGTCTTCTTCTGTACAAAAATCATCATCCTCTCTATGTTGCGATACATGAAGTACGGAATGTTCATCATACGTACCCTCGTGAAATGCATCAACAAATGGACATGGTACGCATAGAGACGCGAGAATCTGCCCTCGCAACTGAAATACCGAATGATGAGTTTCATCAATGGTGCAAACTCATCCTTCAGGAATCTGAAAGGAAAAACCCTGCTCAGGTGCCTCATAAACCCAGGTTTGATGTATGGCTCATAGTGGAATTTCTCTAACTGTTGACGTTTGTTCCATTCCTCTCCTATATTTGGTATCCCGGTGGCCTGAGCAATAGTCTCTGGTGACAGAATGAAATCTACTCCGGCAAGGTTTACACGGCCATCATGTAAATGTAGAACAACTAGACGAGCTAGCTCATGATGATGTTGGGTTTGTGAAATCATCTCACAGTATTGGAAACATGACTGATGCTGAAAACAATCCATTCAAGTGGGCAAGCCTGCAATTGAGCCAAAGAAGTATGCTCCTCCCTGAGATGCTTACCACCTTTGCCACTTTTGTGAGACCTCCATGGCACATTACCCTCTGCTGTGGAATCACTGTCATACTCCTGCTCATAAACTGAATCCGTCTCTGACATGGCTTTGAAAACAAGATGTCTGCAATATGTATGTTGATATAGGTGTAGTGAAGTCAAAAGTTTCAATGTATGCTCAAAACCCAAATATGTTACATATGTACCAAAGCATCATAGGAAAACAAGCCACAGTGATAATTGTTAAGTGGATTGGCATAAAAAAAAAGTCACTGTTTTGATCACAAGGGAATTTGACAAATGAGTAAAAAGTGTAATGTAGTGTGCAGCCTTTGCAATGCTGGCCAAGATTTGTCAAAGGGAAGATGAGAATGAGACTGTGTTTGTCAATGGAGAATGGGGAAAAAATGGCAACGACGATAGTAAAACAATAGCAATGACAACAGTGTTCCGATAATGTCAATGGAGGATATGGACAAGTGAACATGAGACTATGTGAAAACGTGAATAAGGAGCAGTGCTAAAATGAGGATGACAATCATAGTGACAGCAGTGGTACAATGGCAAAGAAAGGGCGTGAGGATGATGTACATAATGAGCAGGGGCGCCACAGAAAATATAGGCATGAGCATATATATCAATCACAGAAGTTTGCAAACCCTTCACAAGACTGTCAACATATCTTTCAAAACCCTGAGAAATGAATTTTCAATGAACCTAGGGTTTACACATTTATCCTCATCAAATGCTTATTTCCCCACATCAAACACACTACAATCCTGTTCAAAAATCACTTAAAAATGGTGCAGAACCTACTTGCAAGCCTGATTGAGGCGTTTGGGCATGAAACTGGACGCAAGGGCAAAAGATTTTGGCTCTGAGACTGTATGGGTAGCGCGCTCACCCAATGCGTAGCACGCTGCAAGTGCGTAGCGCCCTTGGTATTTAACACTGGCTGGTGAGGTTATATGCGTAGCGCGCTCTATATGAGTAGCGCGCCTCCTCTGCGCGTAGCGCGCACCTCCAGTCCAGTCCACAGCTTTGAAAATCACGATTTCGGCCCTCAACTTCCCTACTTCGATTTCTGCCTTGATAATTTGTGCAAATGAATGTTTTTCCATGGCTTATATGTGAAGAAAAATATCTCATAAAATCAGATTTGATTTTAAATTTTTTCCATAACCCATTTTTATAATGTTTGGCACTTTGTCATTTTAATGCAATTCTGTCTTTAGCTCTCACTGTCTTTTTGAGTCTTGGACTGATGACACTTGGCTGTTTTTTGCAGGGATTTGGCATTTGGCTTTGGCAAAGATCATAGGCTTGCTCTAGAACTTTCTTATGGTGAAACAAATACAATTATTACAAAAATGAAGTTTGACAATTTCTAGTTCCAAAACAGAGTTTTGGACTAGAAATGTCTTCAAATGTTTTTGATAATAAAAACGTGAAATAGAAATCTTTTGAAACCAACCTCATGGCCTGCGGGCTTTTATGACATGTATGCAAAGGACTGAAAACCATAGACTCTAGGACTAAAGACTCTTTTTAATGAAACTAATCATTTATGACAATGTATGCAATGACTATGAACTTCAGTGATTTTTGAGGAATTTTAATTAGCCCTGCAGGTACCATCATGAGGAAACACAAGACAACCAGACCCCCTCGTCAGTCAATGGCATGCCCCTAGCGAAATGCAACGAAGTGGAACGAGCGAGACACCTAAGAATGATATGCAAAAAGCGAACTGATCTCTGACGGAGGGCTGTAAGGACCGACTCTAACATTGGCTCCAATGGGGGATGGTGGCTCCGAGGAGATGCTAAGACCGGCAGATCTCTGGGGGAGTCAGACAGTGCCTTCATCCATTGGGCGATGGAGTCATTATTTCAACAGAGAGCACAAAACTTTTGATACATTTATTGACTGCAAACTTGACTGAAAACCGACTGAAATTTGACCAAAACTGACTCTATTTTTAAACTGAAAAGACTTATAAAACTGACTTGACAAACTCCAAACCAACTAACCTCCATCTCCAGAATTATAGCCTTTGCTCTAGGCCCCAGACTGAATATGAGAGATCAGTACACACTTGCAATAGAATAGAAGTAAAACGATATATACAATGATGATGAAATCAGCAGAAAATACTCAGAAGTGGTATCGCTTTAGCAGCCGACCATTGATCGGCCCTCCAGGACAATCATCTCCATTCATTTCCTTGAGAAGAAAGGCGTTTTGACCACGATACGCTGCTATCTTGAAAGGACCCTTCCATAGGTTTTCAAATTTTCCGTGCTTTCCCTTATCTTCATTCCGAGCATCCCACTTCAAAACCACCTCATCTAGCTGAAACTTATCTTCTTTTGCCTTCCTGTCATAAATCTTCTTGATGCACTCCTGCAACTTGAAAGTATTTTGAAATACCTCCTCCCGTGTCTGCTGTAAATGAATCATCTGATTAATCCTCCGCTGCATGGGATCTTCCTCACTACCAGCCTCCTGAAGCAATTTGACTACCGGGACAGCAAGCGAAGTAGGAAAAACTGTGTCTATCCCGTACACCAACTCGAAAGGAGACATGCCAATAGAATTTTTCTGACTTACCCTATCAGCCCACAGTGCATTCACTAATTTCTTGTGCCAGCCCTTTTTATTGATTTCCAGCAATTTCTTAATGATATTTACCAAGGACTTATTTGAAGATTCCGCCAAACCATTTCCTTGCGGATGGTAGGCAGTTGAATGTCCCAAGCTGATATTGTATTTATAGAAAAATTCAACCATCCTCTTAGACTTGAAGGTTGCTGCGTTATCTGTGATTATTTTACTAGGACACCCAAAATGTGACAAAATATTGTTTTCAAGAAAGGAGATAATTACCGCATCCGTGGCTTGTCGAGTGGGAATCGCCTCGATCCACTTCGTGAAGTAATCCGTAGCTGTCAATATCCATCTATGTTGTCCGGAAGATGTTGGGTGGATTTCCCCGATGAAATCCAATCCCCACTGCTGGAATGGTGCACTGACTTCAATTGGTTTGAGAGGCAAAGGCTGTAGTTTCTGCTTCCCTTCAAAAATTTGGCATTCGTGACAATTATTAACAGCCTTATATACATCAGAAAACAAAGAAGGCCAATAGTAACCTGCCCTTAGAATCTTATTCGTTGTGGTTTTCCAAAACAAATGGCCCCCGCAGTCTCCTCTATGAAAGTCCTCCAAAACTCTTTTGGCTTCCTCCTCTACGAAACAATTCAATAACATTCCACCAGGGTCTTTCCAATACAATGCAGAATTCAGTATGCAAAATTTTGCAGCTCTCAACTTCAATGTTCTACTCTTATTTCTAGGCATCCCAGGAGGTGGAGATAAATTCTGAAGTACATATAAGATGTCAGCATACCAAGGGGAAGAAACAAAAATATCAGATACCTGAAATGACGTACTCTCCTCATCTTCATCGGACATGGCAACGATCAAATTTATATCTAGAGCATGCAGATTTGTTTCAGCCATAAGCTTGGCGAGTCCTTGTCCTTTGATCAGCTTGGTCGGTTTAATCTCCACATCGTATTCTAACAACGCAGCGATCCACTTACCCCGTCTTCCTTCTGGATCTACCTGTACCAAAACATCTTTAACTGTTGCGTTAGGAACGTATGCTATAATGTGGGAATGCAGTATATACACACGGAAATATTTCAAGGCTTTTACAAGCGCAAGTGCTTGTTTCTCAATAATATTGTATTTCAATGCTCCGTCCCTTATAATCCGACTGAAAAAGGCAATGGGCTTCTCAACCCCATCCCTTTTCTGCATTAAAACAGCTGCCAAAGTGTGCTCAGAAGCAAACGAAAACAAAATGAAGTCTTGTGTGTAGTCCGGGCTGATTAAAATAGGGGCTGAAGAAAGAGCTATCTTTACCAAATTGAATGATTGCACCACCTCTTCTATCCACCTTACCTGATTGTCCTTTTTCAGCATATTCGTGATTTCTCTAAGATGTTCAGCAAGATTTGGAATGAAACGACGCAGAAAATTCATTTTACCATTAAATGACTGTATTTCTTTCTTGTTCCGGGGCTGCTCAATCTGCTGGATGGCTTCAACACGTGCAGGGTCAACTCGAATGTCGTCTTTCGATATGATGTGGCCAAGGAGCTTGCCTTCATCCATGGCAAAAAGACTCTTTTTTGGATTCAGCGAAATGCCATATTTTCTGCACTTCTGGAAAACAATTTTCAAATGATATAAATGTTCTTCATCAGAATTTGAAAACACAGTCAGATCATCAAGGTAAACAACCAAAAATACATCTTTCTCATTGGCGAAAGCCATGTCCATTGCACGTTGAAAAGTGGCGCCTGCATTCTTCAAACCAAACGGCATTTTTGCATAATGAAATGTTCCCCATGGAGTGGTGAACACAGTCTTGTCACGATCATCTTCATGCACTAAAATTTGGTTATAACCTGAATAGCCGTCGAGTAGTGACATCCTTGATGCTCCAACTACTCGCTGCAATATATGGTCCATTTTTGGCAGTGGATAATTGTCTTTTAATGATACCTTATTCAAATTTCTGAAGTCGATACATAAACGGATCTCACCTGTTTTCTTTCTCACGGGCACCAAATTTGATATCCAATCTGAAAATCGGATAGGCATAATGATTCCTGACTTATACAACCTGTTTACCTCTTTTTCAATCGATGGTAGCAGCTTTGGATTGATTCTCCTCAACTTTTGATGAAAAGGCTTCTGATTTGGTTTGATGGGGATAGTATGCTGAATGATATTAGTGTCATATGTTTTTAGATCTGAGTAATCCCATGCAAAAGCATCAGAAAATGAAGACAACAATCTCACATACTCCGCTTTTACCTTTGGTGACAATGACTTTGATAACTTTACCATCTTGGGATTTTCAGTTGTCCCAATATTTACCTCTTCAACACCTTTTTCAGTTGGCCTCAATGTCGGTTTGCGGGCTACATCGTCTTGATCAAAGAGTTCCTCCAAAGGAATCAATCCTTTAGGAATGATGTTATCTTTAAGTTGCAGCACTTCCATTTGATTTATTTGTATATCATCACTACCATCATCATGTTCTGTGTCTATGGAGGTGTCTTTAAACTTACCCTTATTCTGCAGAAAATCACTAATCTCCTCGTCATCCTGAAAGACTTGCCAACATCGCTGATTGTCTGGAATGGTGGGGCGGTGTTTCACATGAATCTCGAACTTGTTGCTGGAATTCATTGGAATTTTTAAATTGCTTGCTGCCTTAGCAAGTCCATCAACAACACCATTTTGTATGCGAGGCACACATGTCAAGGTATGATCAGAAAATAACTTCAGAATATCTAAAACTGCATTACGGTAAGCCCTCATGCGAGGATGTTTGGCTTGGAACTCACCCTTAACCTGCTTTATCACCAACTCTGAATCACCATAGACTGCAATTCTTTTCGCTTTCAGCTTTCTGAGAATCTTAAGGCCAGCAATCAGAGCCTCATATTCCGCTTCATTGTTAGAACAGTCAAATGCTAGCTTGTAGGAACACACTCTCACATTGCTTGGAACCTTATCCGGAGCGGAAAATGGACTACGGATCCAAACACCAATTCCAGCGCCGTCACTACCCACTGTGCCATCAAAATCCATGGTCCAAAGACCATCTTCATCATCCTCTAGATGCTGAAATTGCGCCAGCTCTGTTTTTCCTGTTTGCTGCCCATTGTCTTTAGCTGATTGCTCCATAGTAGCTTGATTTTCTCTTCTTTATTTTTGCAGAACTTCTCTAAAATTCTCAGTGATTTCTGGTATATCTTCCGCCTGAACTAATTGACTATCTATATCATTAAAACTATCAGCAAGCAACACAAATGACTCTAAGTCGGTATGTACATAATTTACAGGATGATTGATTGGCTTCTCTTTGCTGGTTATCATGTATTTCATCTTCTGCTCTCGATATAACTTTCTCATTTGACCGAAGACTGGAATTGTTGCATAAGAGAAATCTAACTGTAGTGTACCTTTCAACTTTTCCCCCCAAGATCTTGAAAGGAGCATCCCAAATCGCGAAGGAATGTCCGCCACAACCACATCCATCAAGACATTCTTCGCTGGAATTTGATCTAAGCTTACAACCAAATCTTTGATGAGTCCAATGCACCTCACATGGCTGGAATCAAATGAATACAAATCGTGATATTTTCTTGTAATGTCTAGTCCCAATTTTTCCATGATCGCCTTTGGCATCAAATTGTGCGAAGCACCCGAATCGAACATGGCATTGTGCAATACATATTCATGCAACCTCAAACTGATATAAAAGGGAGGAACATCACTGTCAGGGGACTCACCATCTAATGCAGGCCCAAATATTCATTCTGGCTGATCATCTTCAACATTTACCGTGTCAAACATGGGATCAAAATTCAGAATTTTGGAGACTTGACCTCGGTAGCTGCTGTTCTTCATGATTTCTGTCAAAGGAATAAATACTTTCAGTTTGGAAATTTCATTTTCCAAACTAAATGCTGAAACTCTTTCAACTTCTTTGACCGTAACTTCCTTCTTTTCAGCCTTATCCTTCATTATACTTGACTGATTTGTCTTTTCTGCTGATGATACTTTACTAGCTGTGGGATCAATTGTCTCTTTTCCTTTCTTCTGTGGTATAGGTGAATCCGTCTTCGGTGCTGAAGCTTCTTTTCTTTTCTGAATTGGATTTATGGGCACATCTCTGTTTCTCAATGAGTACTGCTTCTGTTGAGCGGACAAAGCATTCATATATCCTCTTTGGTAATCATCTGATTCTTCCTCTAAATCTGCATCATTTGCTAAGATGAAATCCTCATCTTTCTGGGCAGCTGAACTTTCTCCATATTCTTCATCCTCAGTAATGTAAATAGGCAGATCGTCGGGAGTAAAGAAGTGGTTTTGCTCTCCCACCACATCTTCTTCCTCGTCTGAATCATGACTCACAAAATTCTGCAAAAGAGGTGTTTTAATTTGCTGTTGGACTGCCGGCTCTTGTGGTCTTTTCTCACGCTACTTAATTCTGAACTGTGGCTGCTGTTGGCCACGGTAGTTGGGATTACGAATCTGCGTTTCTGGTTTATCAAGGTTCATTCTTTTGAACATTTTTTCCATCTCACGAAGCCAGTGCGGTTCTGATGTAGATGTGGAAGTCTCTTCCTTTATATTCACTCTTTTCTCTGCTTTCAACCGGGCTCTCTTATCATTCAGATTCGCCTCAACACTAACAGCAATCTTCTGCATATCTTCTAAGGTAGGCGGATCTCTGTCACGTAGCGAATAAGCCATCTCCGGATCAAAACCATCCGGGAATTTAAGAAGAGCTAACTTTTTAGACAGTCTTAAGTCATCTGGAATTGCATTATACACTGTATTGAATCTGATAATATAATCCTGAACGGACTCACCGGGATTACGCTTGATGCTGGTATACTCTGAAGTGATTTGCAGCGGATCTTTTTTCATCTCCCATCGATCTAAAAATTGTGTCTGAAGCTCTTGTAATGTATTGTTACTTCCGGCCTGTAAAGCTCTGAACCATTTACGAACGTCACCTCCAAAAGTCTGGGCGAACAACCTCATGGACACATTTTCTTCATCTATTTCATGCAAGTCCAAGAAATCTGTCATCCTGACAATGTGCTGCTGAGCAGATATACTCTGTGGCGTGCCATCAAATATTGGTATCTTGCTCTGATAATCAGCAGGCATAGGATCCAAATTTGCAGGTAAAACAAGAGGTGCAAACCTCGCAGCCATGGCTCTTGACGGATTTATAATCTGTTGTCTCGGAGAAACAGGAGGAATGGGAGCAGTAGGTGAACGAGGTCTATGCGGTGGAGACGGAGGAGAAACTACCGCTGATTGCTGATCAGAGATCTCAAGCTGTACGGGAATGGTAGGAATAAAGGGAGGTTCAGTGGGAATCCGTGAACTAGATGCAATCTCAGATGGCCCAAGAGTTTGTGAGGCAGATTCAATGAATTCGGGAATATTGGTTGCCACAATGGAATTTTGCAGATTCAGAATATAATTATCAACAGATCTATTTGCTTGCTCAACTTCTAAATACTTGATGATCTCAGGATTGATAACGGTAGAACCAGTGGCACTTTCGGATTTGGTTTCAAACAATGATAACTCAAACTGATCGTCAAACTCAATATCATCAATGTATTCAAAAACAGTGGGGTATGAGTGAGATTTGACCAAAGGAATAATAGGAGCTTCTCGACGGAAAATTCTTGGGATGAGGTTGGGGTTTTCATATACTGGAGGCGGATTTGGATCAGGATTTGATCTGGTATGCCTTCTTGAAGCCAGTGTATTGATCTACTCAGGAAAAATTTCAAGGGACACAATCAATTATCTTCAACCTATCGACTTCTAGACTCAATCATCCAAAGGTCTAGAATGAACAAGTATACTAGGGTGATTTGCAAATCAAGTGCTGCATTCACAAGCTAACCGGAGATCGACTGAAGCAGCGTTTATCTACTTCCGCTTATGCATGGCAAAAGCGTTTCGAAAGCTACCTGGCGTGACTTCAGACTCCGTCTAAGACTCATGAAACAAACACATCAACAAGAAAACCATTGAGATTTTATTCCCCAGTATGGTCGCCACTATGTTAGCGCTCAAATCTACCTTAGGCTGAAATAAGGTAAGACTCAAGGCAACATCAAACCACGCTCAGCCTCGTAGCTAGCCCTACGAGGACAGGAGAGGGCTCTCTCCGGGTCTATCTCGATAAAATGAGCAATAGGGTGCGAGATGACTTATAATGAATACTGATTTTAGGCTAGTAAAGAGATAGGAAAGTTTGATTTTGATTTTTTGGGTTTTTTGTTGAAAAAATGGGAAAAACAATTTTGGGTCCGGGGATAAGGCCAGATCTTTGCAGAATTCAAGTTGGGGCGAGGTAGGCAGTAGTCTTGATGCTTTTGATCGAGTATATGGATGGATCAGAATGACAAGGAGCTGAAGAGGCAAGGGAGAACATGGATCCTCTCCAAACAGGCAAAAACATGTAAAACTAAACAAATTCAAAGGCAGAGCACTGAAATCAATGGATTCAACCTCATTTACTCATTCATTTAGTTTCAGAAGCATAAGAAGGGAATGGCATACATTAAACATGAAAGAAATTACAATAAATTGAGAGAAAACACCATCAAGAACTGAAAGCCACAAGAATCCCAACAGGTGCTGCAAAACCTCTGATCTTTCCTTAGCCAAAATATGAAAAATATGTACAATAGTGTGCCAAAATCTTCCCCAAGAGTCCAACCTGTAGAATGTCTCAAAAATTACATCATATAGACCTCCTAACCCCTTCCCACACCTCTAGGGGTCGAATTCCTCCTTCTAGGAGCAATTCCAACTAATTCTAAACAAGGAGCTAGAATATAGGCATCTAAACAACTTGCCTCTAAAAGGGAGGAAACTGATTCTTACATCTGATTTTTACTTTTTTAGGAGTGAATCATCTAGAATAGGTAAAAGTGAGTCAAAGTTACATGCAAACCATTAATTTACATCATGATAACTCAAAAATTTCATCCACAAGAAAAACTGGTTCAACTGGCCGAAATTCTGAGCTGGAAGGTGAAAAATTGACCAAAAATCTATATGCGTAGCGCGCCTGAGCCATATGCGTAGCGCGTCTTTCAGCCTGATTTTGGGGCACTTCCCGGAATCCAAATTGAGCTCATGATAGCTCGTTGGAAAGCCCTGGATGTTGGCTATCCAACCCAAGTGGAATTTCCCATTGGGAGCTCATTTGCCCCTCCAAAACTTCATTCTCCCAGAAGTACTTCCTGCTGATGCAAAAGGTGGCAGAAAGGTGGTTTTCATGGTGTTTTTGGGCCTTTTCATCATCCAGAACTTGATGAAATGCTTCAGAAATACTAGAGCATGCATAAAGTACCATGAAAAACCCAAAAATACAAAGTTTTCCTTCAGCAACTGTCCCAATCATAAGCGAGCGCGTCGACGCGCTACTCGTATAGCTGAAAAATCTGTTTTGAGACCAAAATATTTCAAAATGACAAAAATTTCTCCGAATTTTCTCAAATTCGGAGCGAAGACCCTCCATCATGTATCATGCCCAGCCAACGAAGCCTCGGCCAAAATCCGGAGTGGATCAGGCCTCTTTCACCGTTTTAGTGCTTCGCTCAATCTCCTTTTCAGAATCTTCATTTTTGCTTTGCAGACATGCATGCGGGCCCAATAATGACCTTTCATGTGATGAAGCATGTCTTTGTCTCTATTGGCCTTTGCCAAAAATTTCTCCAGATGAATGTTAACATGCGTGAGGAAAGAATCTCGATCAGCCGATGTCATATCACCAGGTCTCTTCCGGGCCAATTGTCGATCCTCACGGATTCGCCGCAGCTCATAAAGTGTGTGCTCATCCTCTAGCTGTTTTTTACGCTGCTCCAGGTATTTTATCACCCACTGAGCCCTCTGAAATTTCTCTTTTAGCATGTCATTCTCGGCCCTTTTCTCTTGGATGATCTCTTTCAGTTTCGAGCTAGGAGAGCTCGCATCAACATCAATGATCGTGAAATCAGTGTCCCAGCCTCCTGATGGGCCCTCATCATGCATGGGCCTCTTGCCCCTGTCCTGAAACTGTACCTATGTTGAAGAAGAAGTCGAGACCCCTTCCACATCATGTGGAGATAATACTCGCTCTGCTGATGGAGTCAACGAGACCCCTTCCACCCCGGGTGGAGATAGTACTCGTCATGTAGCTGCAAATAAGGCCCTGTGGCCTCGCTGGTATTTCACACAATGGAGCACTGATATGCTCGATCTCAGGAATGTCAGGCTACTGTGAAGGCTCTCCCTCATCATGAACTACCTCGAGAGGCGGCTGTGGCGCTGTGAAGAAGTCACGAGAGATGAAATCCTCCCAAGTAATGCCCTGTTGTGTCAACTGATGCACCACTACAATTTTGATCAGCGCGTAATGATATATACTTCTATGCTGTTGTGCTGGGGTCTTCTTCTGTACAAAAATCATCATCCTCTCTATGTTGCGATACATGAAGTATGGAATGTTCATCATACGTACCCTCGTGAAATGCATCAACAAACGGACATGGTACGCATAGAGACGCGAGAATCTGCCCTCGCAACTGAAATACCGAATGATGAGTTTCATCAGTGGTGCAAACTCATCCTTCAGGAATCTGAAAGGAAAAACCCTGCTCAGGTGCCTCATATACCCAGGTTTGATATATGGATCATAGTGGAATTTCTCTAACTACTGACGTTTGTTCCATTCCTCTCCTATATTTGGTATCCCGGTGGCCTGAGCAATAGTCTCTGGTGACAGAATGAAATCTACTCCGGCGAGGTTTACACGGCCATCATGTAAATGAAGAACAAATAGACGAGCTAGTTCACGATGATGTTGGGTTTGTGAAATCATCTCACAGTATTGGAAACATGAGTGACGTTGAAAACAATCCATTGCAAGCGGGCAAGCCTGCAATTGAGCCAAAGAAGTAGGCTCTTCCCTGAGATGCTTACCACCTTTGCCACTTTTGTGAGACCTTCGTGGCACATTACCCTCTGTTGTGGAATCACTGTCATACTCCTGCTCATAAAATGAATCCGTGTCTAACATGGCTTTGAAAACAAGATGTCTGCAATATGTATGTTGATATAGGTGTAGTGAAGTCAAAAGTTTCAATGTATGCTCAAAACCCAAATATGTTACATATGTACCAAAGCATCATAGGAAAACAAGCCACAGTGATAACTGTTAAGTGGATTGGCATAAAAAAAAAGTCATTGTTTTGATCACAAGGGAATTTGACAAATGAGTAAAAAGTGTAATGTAGTGTGCAGCCTTTGCAATGCTGGCCAAGATTTGTCAAAGGGAAGATGAGAATGAGACTGTGTTTGTCAATGGAGAATGGGGAAACAATGGAAACGACGATAGTAAAACAATAGCAATGACAACAGTGTTCCGATAATGTCAATGGAGGATATGGACAAGTGAACATGAGACTATGTGAAAACATGAATAAGGAGCAGTGCTAAAATGAGGATGAAAATCATAGTGACAGCAGTGGTACAATGGCAAAGAAAGGGCGTGAGGATGATGTACATAATGAGCAGGGGCGCCACAGACAATATAGGCATGAGCATATATATCAATCACAGAAGTTTGCAAACCCTTCACAAGAATGTCAACATATCTTTCAAAACCCTGAGAAATGAATTTGCAATGAACCTAGGGTTTACACATTTCTCCTCATCAAATGCTTATTTCCCCACATCAAACACACTACAATCCTGTTCAAAAATCACTTAACAATGGTGGAGAACCTACTTGCAAGCCTGATTGAGGCGTTTGGGCATGAAACTGGACGCAAGGGCAAAAGATTTTGGCTCTGAGACTGTATGGGTAGCGCGCTCACCCAATGCGTAGCGCGCTACAAGTGCGTAGCGCCCTTGGTATTTAACACTGGCTGGTGAGGTTATATGCGTAGCGCGCTCTATATGAGTAGCGCGCCTCCTCTGCGCGTAGCGCGCACCTCCAGTCCAGTCCACAGCTTTGAAAATCACGATTTCGGCCCTCAACTTCCCTACTTCGATTTCTGCCTTGAGAATTTGTGCGAATGAATGTTTTTCCATGGCTTATATGTGAAGAAAAATATCTCATAAAATCAGATTTGATTTTAAATTTTTTCCATAACCCACTTTTATAATGTTTGGTACTTTGTCATTTTAATGCAATTCTGTCTTTAGCTCTCACTGTCTTTCTGAGTCTTGGACTGATGACACTTGGTTGTTTTTTGCAGGGATTTGGCATTTGGCTTTGGCAAAGATCAGAGGCTTGCTCTAGAACTTTCTTATGGTGAAACAAATACAATTATTACAAAAATGAATTTTGACAATTTCTAGTTCCAAAACAGAGTTTTGGACTAGAAATGTCTTCAAATGTTTTTGATAATAAAAACGTGAAATAGAAATATTTTGAAACCAACCTCATGGCCTGCGGGCTTTTATTACATGTATGCAAAGGACTGAAAACCCTAGACTCTAGGACTAAAGACTCTTTTTAACGAAACTAATCATTTATGACCATGAATGCAATGACCATGAACTTCAGTGATTTTTAAGGAATTTTAATTAGCCCTGCAGGTACAAGCATGAGGAAACACAAGACAACCAGACCCCCTCGTCAGTCAATGGCATGCCCCTAGCGAAATGCAACGAAGTGGAACGAGCGAGACACCTAAGAATGATATGCAAAAAGCGAACTGATCTCTGACGAAGGGCTGTAAGGACCGACTCTAACAGAAGGAATATAGAGGATCTGCATTCCAATAGAAGCAGATCCGAAGATGTAGCCCCAGAGAGATGGAGGGGTGAACTCCATTACCAATTGGTTGTCTCTCTCTTACTTATGTGTTTTTGATTCTTGATATGTTAAGTTTAGTTATTTATGTTTATGTGTTTGTGCACTATAATCGATGGACTAACATGCTCATTTAAACCTGTATAAGCCATAGTCAATTAAAATATCTTCATACCGTAGATGATGGTTAGAGTAGTACTCGACCCATGATCAGATCATCAGGAGTTATGGGAATTACAAAAAAGCATAAAAATTTGATGTGTTAAAATGGTTGTGTTGGAATGTAATGAAGTTTGGAAATAAATTATGCAAAAATACGTTTTTAAAGGAGAATCTTTAATCACGATTGGGATTAAACTAGAAAACTCTCATTATTACCCCAACCAATGTCGACATGAAAGGGACATCTATTTCTCAGTGCATTTAGAATACCTAAGATATAATGAAGTGATATATAATTTTGGAAGGCCAAGGCTTCAAGTTTGGTTTGTTTTCTAATAACCATTTGCTTTTGTGGCCCATGGTCCTACTTCATTAAGTTAAAAATTTCATTGAGATGTCCTAGTTCTTGGCCTTGAGACTTTTTAGAGGAGATATTTTCCATGCATAAACTATGGACCTATGCCTTGGTTAGCAATAAATATTAGATTTATAATGTCAAAGCCAAAAGAAGTTTTTTTTGAATGGATTAAGGAGTATACTCGTGATCCTCTCCCAATAAGTCCAAGTTTCCAACTTATTGTAATTGGAACAAATACAAGGATTTTAAAAAGTACAAACCAACTAAGGCTATAAATGACTATGTCACAGACTCATATTTGTTATTTGATTAAAATGGATTCTTAAATACAATTTATTTATTAGACCCTTTAGTTTTCACAATTTTGATTCAACCTAATAATTTTTTCTTTACTATGAATCATTCCCAAGGGTTCAACTATAGGCCATAAACTTGCCCATATTGTAATCCAACATGCCATATGTTCTGTGTGATTACTAGGAAATATCAAACATATATTTTTGTTATCTTGTTGGTTTCTAACAATAAAAATAGCACTCTCCTTGTGGATGATTGTTCATCTTATAAAAAGGTGTTTAGGGGCGACAGGGTCTCAAAATCAACTATTCGTTGTTTGTATTCTTAAATTCATTCCAAATTGTATAATAGCATGTGGTCATGAACCCTGTTTAAACAACCCCACAAGTTCTTGAGCAATAATAGAGATACCTTTGCCCTGTGTGTGAATTACTGAAATTGTCTTTTCTCTTTCTATGTTCTCCACAATTTAAATTATGGTGTGAAAGCTCCAATCTAGTAAGTGGTATTAGAACTTGAAGATTTTTTTAGCAGAGTGAAGCCTGTGGAGATCCACTGGAGTCAAATTTAGATAGATGGGAGCCCATTAAGAGTCGATGGGGTAAAATTCGCTTATAAGGGATCCAGTTGAGAGCCATTGGGGAAAATTCACATAGAGGGGAGCCCATTGAGAGCCATTGGAGCCAATTTGCATAGATAAGCTCGTAGAGAGATTTATTGGGGTCAATCTATGTATATGGGAGCTTGTGGAGATCCATTGGAGCCAGTTTCTGTAGAGTTAGAATTGAGCCTATCTACATGAATCTACAAAGATGAGGAGGACATGGTGTATAATTTTTTTTCTTTAAATTTGGTGTTATGTGGGACCTCCATTAAAGCATGAGTGAATCCTTGGAAACTAAACTATAGAACTATGTTAGTGGAGGTTGTGGATCCAAAGGTATAGCCATTTTTTATTTTCCAAATATTTTTCATTTTTTTGGACATATTTGGAGGAAGCCTATCAATGGGCACCCAAATTAGCATCATTTTAACACATGTCCAACGTCGTTTTGAGTTTCTTTTTCTATTTTCTTACCACCTTATCACCTATTTTACCCATATTGATGCATTTTTTATCGATATACAATTATTTTCCCATTATGTCCCTTTACTGTTCATTATTATGTATTTGGAAAGAATTTATCTTTTTATGCTAACTTGTGAGAATCTATGAGAACCATTTCAAGCAAGCTCAGGTAGACGCTCATGAAGAAAAGGAGAAATATGGTCACTGCAATATCCTCATGTGTTCCTTCAACACTTTTTGGTTGTAAAAACATCCCCATATCACTGCAACACCCAAGTACCTCATTACTTCAACACAATGCTACAACTTCTACTACCACAATACAATAGCAGAGGAAACGCTACAACTCTTGCTATTATATGATGATTGTAGGGAAAAAGTTGCAACTCCATCTATTACAACACGAATAGGTTCTAGTGTTGCAACATGCCGCCACAACATGTTAGAGCGCAGTGCTACAACTTTGATTGTTGTAACATAACTATGGATCACAGAAGCCAAAATTCAAATATTATAGGACATACTAATATAACTCTATTGTTGTAATACATCAAAGTAAAAAGCTGCTACTTATTGTTACAACACGACAAAGCCAACAAAACTAGTGCTGCAACCTACTTGAGACTATTGTTGCAGCAATACTAAGCATGATGCTACAACACATTAACAGTTAACCGCTAAGGATAATTGATGCCACTTAGGGAAACTAGTACAGTGCACCTCTGGGAAACCTCCAACAACACAATTTCATCAACCAGTTACATGATGACTGTTAGACCACCTAATAAGTAAACTAACAATACTTAGTTGTTTGCTAACAAAGAATGATTGATGATGTTATCACTTTCCCTTAGGGCTAATCTCTAGACCAAGCACCAACAACACATCACCAACAAAAGATGAAAGGAGGGGTTTTATCAACAGTCTTATTGTAATTTTTTATAAAAAGTGAGCCCTCAGGGCTAATTTCCAACAGCAGGGTTATTATATTTTTTTCATCAAAAGAATAGCACGAGGGCCAACCACAAGAGCAAGGCCAAGCACCAAGTCAGAGTTCACAAGGGTGTCGAGTGCATTCCTCACATCAAAATAATATGTAACCAACGGCATATGAATTTTAACCAAAAGCTTCTGCATATGTAATAAAATTTTAAAAATGAAAAAATGCATTGGTCGCATGTGGTTAAGTCTCGTTCTCCATTCATCTGCCCCATCGATCAGTCCACCAAATCAATGACCCGCAACCTTTTTCGCATCTCCCTACCCATCTGACCTTTACCGGCAGGGGGTCTAAAAAGTGATTTCATCCCCGCTGGTCCCACGTCGACGTGTAAGCCCCTCATTGTTTCGCACCCCCCCTCCCTCACAAACCTCTTACCACTCCTCGCCCCCCCTGAAATCCACCAAACCAACCCATTTTACCACTCTCCTTCACACGCGCTCCCCTCCACTCTCATCCTAACGCGTGGCCAAAACCATTAGTTTATTAAAATACTTACCGAGGTAACCGTTCAAAATTCTAACAGAACTCACGCCCCTAACGAAAACATCTCCACCTCCATCATACCCACAGTTTCACTACCCTTCATATCACCCTCCTAAACCAGCCCTAACCCTCCTCTATTTCTCTAGATTAGATGATTGGTGTCAAATCCTTCCCCGCATTTCCAGAGGAAAAGTTGAAGATTACTTCCAAATTTCCAGGCATGAAATCAGCAAACTGAAGATCATATCCTCAATCCTAAAGCACATCCCAGCAACAAATTCGGCGGTCAAAATATTAACATTTACATAGCTGGTCGGACAACAATTTAAAGTGGTTGCAAGAAATTTGGGTGACAATTTAATGATTTCAACAACAGTCAAAGTATGAGGTGGAAATCTTTGAGGTCAAGGAAAAATTAAGAATATTATTCATCCAGAAGAAACCTCCAGGCATTTAATGGTCAATTATAGATAATCCATGACACTTGGTAACATATGGTAGAGTATTTAAAGCAAGCACCACATCAGCTCAGCAATACATTCCAAATGGATGACATGGTTAAAACAGCTCACCATTTTTGCCACCTCACCAACACACAACTCATCCTCAAATTCTGAATATCAGAGCCTAAATTCTAGCATGATAGTTTGCTACCTGATCATGGTTATTTCCACCTTAGACAAAGCTTTTTTGTTCAATAAGAATTATTAGTATGGGTTATTTAAAGTTTTTTGATGAAACTAATAGTGATAGAGTCCTTTTATGTTACAAACTCTTTCCAACAGAATAATCTCTAATTTATCTCAATGTAATGAATTCCTTTTGGGATTAGAATACTACATCAGTTTTGAGAGTCTAGCCCAGGTGGCAGACCTATGTAAAAGGTTTTCACTCTATAAATAGGGAAGTTTTAGAGTTAGAGACAAATTGATGGATGTAATGACCAAAGATACTATTGTAATATTATTTTTACTCATTTAATAGACAGTTTTAGAAGACTTTTGTTCACACCTGAGATTTTGATTGGGCTCTTATGCATTTGTCTCCTTTATCTTTTCAATGTTAATTCAGCTTACTCATACATAATTACTTGTAATTCATAAATTATTGTGCTCCAACTTCCTTTATGTATCTTGTTTGTTGTCAAAGTTATTTTTGTAAGAGCTCATGTGCCTTAGCTTCCATGAATTATATTTTTATGTAATTGAGATTCCATACTGACTCCATGCCCAATGGCAGCCCTCACACATCTTTCACCTGCAAAAAATCATCCTTAGCCATCTTTGTTTTAAAGCTTGTTTATTGAATATCATATATTTTATTGAGATAGCCCTCTCTGGTTGGAAGGGCTAACTTCCAACCCTAAGTGGTTTGAAATATTTACACTTAATTGACTGTTAAGTAGCCCAATTAGTCTTAGTTTGGTGATAACATATGGGAACAGAAAATTGACCAGTTGTCACTTTTCATAACAGTTGAATGATTCAAAAATTATCTAATATTTTCTACTTTTAGATGAATTATTGTAACCAAGAAGGAACAATGTGAGAATCTAAAGATTATCATGGATGTCATCGACATCTTAATCCAGTTTTGACTATAGTGTCCTATATAAAACATCCTACTCTACTTGAGCTAGGGAAGGATGGGAAATAATTGTATTTTGCTTTCTAAACTTCTATTAATACAAAGATCATGGTTTTATTCCATTTCATGTTCTACTCTTTCTGTGTGAATGGTGTGCTACTAACTTAAGTGATATGATTTTATAACCATTGATTCGCTTAAGGAGGTAGGGTCCCCTCCTTAGTAAGTACTACCTGTAACAATCCAATTAGTTTTATTTACATTTCTACAACATTGTCTCCTTATATTGTTGTAATTCAATTGTTTGGTAACTTATTTTGTTTTGCTACAACTCATTAATTTGGTAACTTACTCTATTCTACTACAACTCATTAATTTGAAAAGTTACTTAGTTTCTATATGCTACCAGAACTCTCTGATTTGATAGGTTCCTTGGTTCTTGTATGTTATTCCAACTCACTAATCAAGTTAAAGAACCTTGTTCCTCTATGTTTTTAATATGTCTTATAAGTATTTATGCTTCATTATAGTGTTCCAACTCATAAATTTGAATAGATAGATTACTATATTTTCTAAATGTTGTCTTTCAATACTCTATTTTCCAAATTTACAGTGTTGTCTTTAATATATTCAGTTTGATTGGATTCAGTTGACTACAATTTATCAACATTTTACCATTGCATATGCATCTTTGTTCTAGGGATCATGATCACCATAAACCTCCAACAAGTCACCACTTTAATATGTGTGTGTTTTATTTATGCTTGTATGGATTGGTTTACCTATGTTTAGGTTGATAATGTTAAGCTTTCTAGCCCCACTAGGTAGAAGTGTGCTAATTCAATTTTTTAAGTGTGACCTTTAATTTCCTTCAAGTATGGTTTACTTTCCTTGGTGAATTGTAAAATACGTTAATATATCACTATGAAACATATCTAGCATATTATAACCTCATTGACACTTAATAGTATTGCACTAGCATATATAGTGTACGACAATTCGCAAGTTCCATATGAAAATGAATTGATAATTAATTGTACATTTCCTCATTTATTTTCTAAATAATTAGGATTCAATTGAAGATCCCATCAATTGTGTGTAGATGATGGTGACGGTAAGGAATACAAAGTTTAAGCTAGAGAATTTCAATGGGAAGAACAACTTAAAACTCTAGAAGCTCAAGATACAAGTTGCTTTAACAAAGATTACACGAGGCATTAGATGGAAAGAGAAAGAAACTAACAAGTATATAAGATGAAGACTAGGAAGATTTGATATGAGATCTCTCAACACAATTTAGTTGTGTTTGGAAAAGGATATCATTTTCAATATTATTGGAGAGGAAACTAGGCTTATATAACATACTAGAAAACCTATTTTTGATGAAATATTAGACAAATCGAATCTACTTGAAGTGGCCACTGTATATTCTATACATGAAAGAAGGTATCAAAATTGTTGATCATTTTAATGTATTTAATAATTTTGTATTCTAGTTAGCTTGTAAGGATGTAAAAATTGGTGAGGAAGATAAGGTAGTGACATTAGTGTGTTTGTTGCCTAAATATTAGGACCATCTAGTCACTTCCATTAGTTTTAGTACAACTAATTCTCTCAACAATGACTTTGTTGTGGGAACATTGTTACTTGAGGAGGTGGCAAGGAATCTAGTATAGAAACTTCCACGCTTGAAGAAATAATGGTTAGAGGTAGATATATAGAAATAGGGTAGAAATTGAAAGGTACATCAAGATCTAAGTCAAAAGAAAAGAAGGGTAAGTTAAAATGTTGATATTATGGTAAACAATGCATCTCAAGAAATTTTGTTGCAAGTGGCAAGAATCCAAGGAAGACACCAAAAAGGAAGCAAATTCATTTGAATCAAGTTTAGGTATGGTTGATGAATTTTTATCTATTTATAATATTTCACAATATCATGAATAATGATTATTAGATTATAGTGCTTCAAATCACATGGGTCCACATAAGACTTGGATTTCTTCTTATCAAATTGTTGATGGTGATATTATTCTTATGGGGAACAATGTGTCTTAAATGATTGTTGGTGTTGGGAGAATTAACATTAAAATGTTTAATGGCATTGTAAGGATGTTGAAAAAAGTATGACATGTACCTGAACTTAAAATGAATTTAATTTCTTTGGGAATTTTTTATTCTAGAGGTTACAATTTTACGGGTCAAGGTGGAGCATTAAAAGTGTCTAAGTGCATCCTGATGGTTATGAAGGCTACAAATATTGGGAACCTTTACAAGTTGGAATACAACACTAAAATAAATGAAGTAGGGGTGGTATCTAAATAAGTTAATGAATCTACTCATTTACGGCATCGACGACTGTGTTATATGAATGAGAAAGGGCTAAAGATACTCATAAACCCCAAGTTACTTCCAAATTAAAAAAATTTGAATTTGAATTTCTTCAAACATTGTGTCTTTGGGAAACATCATGTATTTTCTAATATTTGTAGATGATTACTCTAGGAATGTGTGGGTTTATGTTCCAAAAAAGAAAGTTGATGTGCTGAATATATTTAAATAATTTATATTTTTGGTTGAAAAGAGAAATAGTATGGAAATTAAGTGTTTGAGAATAGATAATGGAGGTGAGTTCACATCATCAAAATTTGAAAAATATTGAAAAAAATCTAGGGTTGAAAGGCATAAATCCATATGATACACTCCCCAACAAAAGGGGTGGTAAAGTTCTTGAACATGACTCTTCCAGAGAGAGAAAGGAGCATGCTCAGTAATTCCTATTAGCAACAAAAGTTGTGGGTAGAAGTAGTGTTATTTGGTGAATTGATCACCATCAATTACAATATATTATAAAATTCTGAAATAGGTCTAGATTGTATTGTAACACACAAAATCATCATTAGCGGAGATGTAGTATTAGATGAATATAAAATTAAATAGTGTCGAAGTTGAAGTGAAATGAGAACAAGTACCACAACATCAAGAAATTTAGTTGGAGACTATCCACATAAACTAGGAAGTAAGAAGAAGCTTATGAATAAGAAGAAGATAATGATACAAAAAATATTCATGGAAATGTGAAAACACCACAACCCAAACTAAGTTAGATGTACATGGAACAAAAATCCTCCTAAGAGGTATGAAGATTATGATACGTCTCTTGTTTTGATTACTAATGATGGAGAGCTTTCATATTTTCAGGAAGTAATTAATTATACCAAAAGCACCAAATGAAAATAAATTATGAAAGAAGAACATGTTGTGGATAAGAACAAAACATGGGACCTAGTAGAACTTCCAAAGGATAGAGGGTTGTTAGGTGCAAGTGGGTCTACAAATTGAAGGGTTTTGATGGGAAATTTGACAGATACAAAGAAAGACTCGTTGAAAAATGATATTCTAAAATGGAAGGTATTTATTTTCATGAAATTTTTTCACCAACTATCAATATTTTTTCTATTTGTGTTGTATTACCACTAGTTGTTTTATCTGACCTTGAGTTGGAGTAGTTAGATGTCCCAAAAACACTTCTACATGGATATTTGGACGAGTACATATATATGAAACAATCAAAAGGGTTTGTTAAATATCATAAGGGAAGACTTATTTGCAAGCTCAAGAAGTCATTATATGGCCCAATGTAGCCTCCTTGGAAATGGTACAAGAATTTTGATTCCTTCATGGTGAGTCAAAAATTTAATAGAAGTGACCATTCATCGTGTTTACTTCAAAAGTTTAAATTTCATATTCATTATCTTGGTGTTATATGTTGATGATATGATTTTCACCAGCAAAAGCCTTGTTTAAGATCATTAAGTTAAAGGCTTAGCTTGCTAGGAATTTTGATATGAAGGATATAATACCAACAAAGAAAATTTTGGGAATTTGAATACATAAAGACAAGAAAAATGGTAAGCTTTGGTTATCACAACAGAACTATGTGGAGAAAATAATCATGAATTTTTCTATGAATAATGTGAAACCTGTAAATATCTGTTTTGCTTATGATTTTAAGGTTTCTTCAAGATTATGTCCTAACACTAAAGAAGAAAATGTTTTTATGTCTCATGTATTGTATACCATTGCAGTATGATGTTTAATGTGTGTGATGGTATGTAGTAGACTAGATATTTCACACGTAGTTGGTGTTATCAGTAGATACATAGAAAATATAGGAAAATGTCATTGGGTAACAATGAAATGAGTTCTTTGATATCTTAGAGACGCAAGTAGTTTCTGTATCACTTTGACGGTTGTAGTGATTCAATCTGCGGTTTTGTTGATTCAAATTTTGCAAGTGACCTGGAAAAGAGATATATTTCAAGTTATGTCTTTACTCTTGTAGGAGGAACTATTAATTATATGTCAAAGATAAAAGAAATGATTGCTTTATCCACTACCAAGGAACAATATATATCAGGTCTCACATGCATAAAAAAAAAGTAATTTGGGGTTTTTTTGGAAGTTAAAATTAGAAGTAAAATCTCACCAATTTAATGTTTTCGTTGTTGAGCCCGCACTCTGCCCTTCGCCGCGCATAGGGTTTCTGGTTCTGCGTGGGGTGCTCGCCCTGGCTAGGGCTCGGACCAATGGTGGAATCTCAGGACCCTCCTCCACCTCTGCCTCCTCCTCCTCCTCCTCCTGAAGTCGAGGCGTTCAAGCTATTGATCCCTTCCCAACCTAAGAAGAAGAATCAACTCGCCTCCAAATTTTTCAAGTGACTAGATGAGATCATTAGAGGAATTTTGAGGTCTAGAATGGGCCTCCTAAGGAAATAATAAAATAATAGCTAAACCAATAAAATAATATTTATGAAATTTCAATTCACTTTTTGCACTACAATCCATGTAACCATAGTTAAATTCAATTCAAAAGTTGTTCCAAAATAAAATTAATAAAAAAATTATATTGATGTGACTATAAATAAGAATGATTTTTTCAAGAAAAAGTCATCATCATTGAACAACTAATGCATTTATCCTTTCTACTTGAATAACTTAAAATAGAATATAAATATAAATTTATAAAATCTTAATTATATTTTATGCTATTAATTAAAATTTATATTATTTAAAATGTATAATAACTTGTAATTAATATACTATATAAAAATAATATAATATAATATAATATAATAAATGTATAGGGATATGCATTGCTTCTTTCAAGAAATATGAAATGAAAATAATATATTTTTATTCAAAAAGTGTGAAATGGCATTTATTATGAGTACTTTACTTTGACTTTAAGAGTACTTAGAGCACTCCATGTTTAACCATGAGTTTTTATCCACCATTGAGAATGTGACAAGTAAGTACCTTTAACTCAAAAAAGGCCACCTCAACCATTAGGGATGATGTCATCCCCTAAAATGTGATTGGTTCTCATAAAGTGAATTTTTATTGTACATTTTTCTTAGGAGGCCCATTTTAGACCTCAAAATTCCCCTAATGTCCTTCGGTGGCTCTCCCGCCTGAGGGTCCGATGAAAGTGGCCCTTTCACTTGCGGACTGTGCACTGGTTGGACAGTTCACGAGCTTATGGCCCTCGCCAAAAACTACGAAGGCCTGGATCACTCGAAACTGGAATCTCCTCATTGTAAACAGTGTTACCTCATACTTCCTGGGGCGGGGCTTTTTTCTATTCGAATTCAACACAAAGGAGGATAAGGACCTGATCTTCAGAAACGGACCCTATTTCACTTGTCCTCAAGGATTGTACCTAAATCGCTGGACTCCAGACTTCGACCCCTCAAAGGATGTCCCATCTATCGTTCCATTCTGGGTCAGACTCCCAAACTTGTCGGTCCACAGATGGAACTGGGAATCCTTGCAGCAAATCGAAAACACCCTCAGGAAATTCATAGACAGAGCTAACAAAAAAGACCAATATGATTGTGCCAGAATCTGCATGGAGGTGGACCTCAAATTTATGCTTCCATAATCCATCAAGCTAACGGTGGGAAACTGGTCCCATCTACAGAAATTAGATTACAAACAGTTTTCGTTCAAATGTCGCAGATGTCATGAGTATGGCTACTTCGTGAAGAAATGTCCCAAAAATGCAGCCCCAGAAAAGGAGAAAGAAGAAAGATGGCAGCAAGCCAAGAAACCAAGAACGAGCCTTAATCCAGGGCCAACGGAGAAAGGAAAGGGAATTTCAGCACCCACGGGGAGTATTCCTAAAGCCAAACTCTCCCAGAAAGGCCAAGAGAATAGCTTTGCTGCCTTGAGTTCAGAGACAGAGGAAGTTCAAGAAATCAATCCACAGAACATGCAAAAGGACCTCCAAATGCAAGAAACCCTAGCACCATTAAATATTGGTGAATATCCTGGAGGAACCTCGAAAGACAAAGATTTTGTCACCGAGGGGGAAGATCAAGATTCGGAGGAGTTGGAGGAAGAAGGAGAAATTGGGGACTCCCAAACTTCAGTCAAAAGATCTACTAGGGGACAGAAATCCTCCAGGGAAAAGAGAGAACAAGAAACCTACAAGGAGAAGTTGCACGGGACTCAGCTGACCCTAGAAAATATGTTGGAAAAAAACCCTAAAGCACATAGAAATCAAATCCAGGGCTCTAAAGGAGCCCTCTCAGCTCAAAAAAGGAAGTAATGAAGATCTTCTCCTGGAACTGTAGAGGGATGGGTAGCAACCTAAGAGAAGAAGCAATGAAAAGTCTAGTAAGGTTTGAAAGGCTCAGCATTCTTCTCATCCAGGAGACCAAAATGGAGGAAATATACATTCTCCATAAAAGCAAACAATTTTGGGCAAAAGGGGGAGGTGTTGCAGTCTCTTCTAGAGGCGCCTCAGGAGGGCTGGGAATGTTATGGGGTGAGACATGCTTTGAGAAAATCCAGGTTAAACTTAATTCAAACTAGATTTTTGCTCAGCTTTTTCATCTTCACACTAAAGAAATTGTTAATCTCTTCACTATTTATGCTCTGGTCTTCTTGGGAGACAAAAAGTATGTTGGGAATCCATTAGGGAGCTAGCAAATGAGATTCAGATGGATAATTTCATTCTCATTGGAGACAAGAACATTAATTTAAGTCAAGAGGAGAAGTGAGGGGGCAACATTGTGAGGGATCCAGTCAGGGAATGGGTGAAAGAGCTCATTTAGGACTGGGATCTATTGGACGTCAAGCCACCCAAGGGAAAATATACTTGGACCAATAGAAGATCAAGTCCAAGCCACATTGTTGCAAGGTTATATCATTTTCTCATCAATGGCTCCTTATTGCTTTTAGGGGATGCTTGAACCAGGTTTCTGCATCCAAAGGGACTATGGAGTGTGGATTTAGGGCTTATCTTCTCTTTAACACTTATCATAGCTTTTCAAAACACATATGCTAACTACGCAGTCGCTATTTAATACTTCTAGTTAACTAGATTTCAGACTGCGCGATTCAACTTTAACATGCAGTAATCAACATAAGAAATAATAACCCAGACTTCATGATTCTAATATAAATACAAACCCTAACTTGGCATAGATAACATAAAAATACAAATAAAGCAAACATGTAAGTAAAGAACACAGATTTGTCTTCAAGGTCTTCTTTTATTACTTCAGATCTTCTTAATACAACACTGTTCGCCTTGTGCACTCAGCTGCAGGGGTATGCGCACTCAACTGCATACTTTCTAAGTTCTTCGCACACTCAGTCGCAAGAGCCTTCCCTTTTGAAAAAAACACAGAATACATACTCAATACAACCTTACATCCAAATGCATTCTATGATAAAAGATATTAGTTATCCTTAGACTCACTAAGATAGCTCCTTATATAGTTTTTATTTACAATACCATGGTCCAAAAACCATGGGCAGAGCTCAACGTATACAAAACATTCCCATCCTTTTACAAAATAAGGTACTTTGACCCGTCCCAAATCCCCTAAGACTCTAACATAACTATGCGCTTCGCTCCTCAAAATGTTGATTCTTTTACAAAAACTTCAATCTAGGGGTACAATGTCCAACAGGCCCCCAACACAAAGATGTGACTCGTCCGGAGCCACTCTCCTAGTGCACCCTCAATATTTGCTTTAAGGTTGCTCCAGCGTAGTACTTCTGTTTTGACGAAACTTTCCTTCAACAGAGTAATTTATAGTACCATGCCCTCTTTCAACTGTGTGGAGCATTAAGACTCTTCTCCAACCATATAGTCAATGTGACGCCCTAGGGGCGGAGTCTTCCCTATATAAATTTAGCATGTTGCCATTGATACGTCCAGGGAAAATCTCACCATTCAGCTTCTCGAGATGAATTTTGCCCCCCTATGAAATATTTCTGACAATTTATGGCCCTAGCCAGTGCATTTTCAGCTTACCCGGAAACTTCAAAAACTTACTGTCATATAAAAGAACTAAGTCGCTCTGCTTGAAAGTCTTCTGCTTAATATGTCGGTCATGCCAGGATTTTTCCCACTCCTTCTGCACTTGTTGGTGAAATCTAGCATTGAACCTATCCTCCTCCTTCATGAGTATTTGCTCCAATCTATGCTCCATAATATCAATGTCATCCATTTCTGTAACTGTTGCGATTCGGAGACTGGGCACGATGTACTCCATCATCATCATTGCTTCCTATCCATACACCAATCGAAACAGAGGCTGACCCATCAACTTCTTACAAGTAGTCCTATACGCCCATAACACTACAAGAATTCGCAAGTCCCAATCATCCCTATTGACATTGCACACCTTAGTCAGAGTGCTCTCCAAAATTTTGTTAAAGTCCTCAACTTTTCCTTAGCCCGCCAACACACTATAGCCCTAACTAATCGTAGGCACCTCTATTCTTTCTATTTCCAATGACCCTTACTACTTGGTGTGGGGCAGAGCTGGTTGAGAGCCCACGCCCTCACTCTATGGGGTTGAAGATGCTTGGGGGAGGCCTACTTCCCTTGGATTCTAGCCAGACCCGCTAAACCATGGCTAGCTATTACGTGGAGCATAAAGAGGAGTTCCTGCATATAGGTTCACCCTTACAGTTGTGACTGGATATAGGTTCACCCTTCTAGTTATCCATCCCTCGTAGCCTAGTTCATAGTTAGCCCTAGATAGTTAGGCCCTTATATATATCCCTTTATAGTTAGCCCTTCGTATAGTAGAATGAAAAGGAATAAGTAGATATATAAAGTTGGCCTGATTGGATGGAAGGAATCACCTGAAATGAACTAATGAATTGATTTACCTAAAAAAATGTAAGTGAAATACCCCGGTGGAATATGATGTTGCAGACCCCTTAAGAACAAGGATTTGCTTTAGCAAAACCATTGATAAGTTTTTTATATCGACCAGAACCACTTCTTGGGTACCACACACTTTGAATCCTTCTTTTCATATGTGAGCGAGAGATACCTTTTTTGAAGACACTTATTATTGATATGATTTCAATACCTCCAGATATCATTTTGAAAGGACTTGCTTGGACTTGGTGGCAAAAGGTTCAAGGTTACAAGTTTGAAGTCTTCTAGTGACTGTCCAAAGGGTAAAGGCTGCCCAACGCCACCCAAACAACACGAAGAACCAATCACAACACTATTTCCCAACTAATGGAACCTGCTTATTGCTTACTTGCCTTCCTTCTATCGACCTTGATGCTTTCCTGAGAAAGAATCTATTCTCTTGCTACCTTCTGATGATCAACTCTTGATGATGGGGCTAGCTTTCTTTGACACTAGACCAACCCAGCTGGAGATAAAGACTAACTTACACGTATCCTGGATCTACCGTTGAATCTACCTTCTCTCCCTCTCTTTTCTTGGGGCCCCTCCCTCCAATAATAGAGATCAAGCTCCTCACCATATGAATAGTGAGTCCCTCCACGCCTTGACCTCGTAACCTCAGCCGAGTCCCTCCGGGCCTATCGTAGCTTCCACCTTTCTGTACTGAATTTACCATCTGGATAGATAGGCTATCATGCTCCTCGTGACCAGATATATAGGTCACCTTTTGTTTCTGAATTAACCATCCCTTTCATCATTTTTCACTAGCAACCTGGATAAGCCAATAGTTTTTTCTGCATGGGCCACTTTTATGTTCTGAATTTTCCATATTTGATAGGCCCACACTCTCTTCCCCGTCTCTTCTTGACACGTCACCTTTATGTATTAAATTTCTTTGCATATCCTTTTGGTCTTGCTTAAGTGTCATGGAAACTCACCTAAAGAGAATAGCTTTTCCCTGTTAGTTCTGCCTGGACCCCTATGGACACCACCTTTAGTCTTAAGCAAGTTAAAGCAGTCATCTTAGCACCTACTATTGGACCTGGACCTATTTGAAGTAACTTATTGGAGATTTAGTACCCCATTGGATGGAATGATGCCTTAAGCCCCGGTGCCAGAGAAACCAAGCCTTAATAGTAGAGTCTCCAGCATATTTATATTTTTAACTCCAAAATTATTATTCTATGTTCTCCCTATGTGGAAACACAAGCCTTAAGCCCCTCAGTGCCATCCATGGAAACTAGCCCAAAGAGACTAGCTTTTATTAGTCTTGTTAGTTCCGCTTGGAGATGGACACTAGCTTTTGTATTAGCCTGTGTACTACTGTTGGACCTAGTCCCCCCTATATGTGAATGGAATGCCTTTTGCCCCAATGCCATGGAAACAAGCGCCTAAAGAGACAAGCTTATTATTAGCCCTGTTAGTTCTGCCTGGAGAGCCCTTCTCCTTTAGTCGAGAGTTCGGCAAGCTCACCCTATGGACACTAGAGCTTTAGTAAATAGGTCTAGCATTAAACACTCTTTTAGACTGTCTTAGTCCATTACTTTTATCCGTGTTAATACCGTATTAAGCTTAGTGTGAAAGCCCTACTAGTCAGTACAGTAAGCCGGAGTGGCCTTAGTCTATTGTATTTACATAATACTTATAAGAAAGTGCCCAATATGACAGCCCATTTTACCTAACTAATCTTGTAAGAGCTTATTCACTTGGATCCATTGGATTTACCACCTTTCCTTCCCCAATTTACCAGTTATCAGAAGACCACGTTGTTCACGTAGCCTGGCCCAGCCACTAAAGTACGATTGGGCCATCCCAGCACCAAGCGTTCTAGTCCTTAACGACTTACAATAGCCTACTTGATTACTACTTTATTTGCGACAAAAACCAACTAATTGAATCATCAAGTTCAAGAAGAGAGGTCAGGTCTTAGGAAGAAAGCAAGTCAGGCCTGGCAAGGAAGGAAGGCCAGGAAGAAAGAAAAGGGAGAACCTTACACCCACTTTTGACACAGAAAAAGAAGGCGAAGATAGGCCCGAAGGGACTCGGCCGAGGTTACGAGGTCGAGGAGGTCTTAAGATCGGGGAAGGATGGGATAACATGGGTAAAGGCATATCGAAACTGGCTATGGAGCGTCTTGCATTCCCCATCGTACCATCTATTCATGGGGAAGGATCCAAGTCATGGGGAGGGGGAGCGAGGAGGGAGAAGTGCTTTATGTATGAGCATGCGAAGCTTACCGAGTCCTTCCGTCTGTCTTTCTTTAGGAGGGTTGACCGGTCTCTACTCACAACCCCATACATGGAATAAATGCACTGTTTAAGAGCCTGAGCATGCGAACTTACCGGACAACAACCCTTCTCTGGTATGACCTTAGAGCATAGCTTAGTTAGGACCGAGCCTAGAGTTACTTACTTGAGGTTCAACCGCAGCCATCACAACCTGGGCGTTCCCTCCACCAAACCCAGTAAGTCAATTGGACCCGATCATGCGAATTGAGGGAAGGAATAAAATCAAATAGGCGTAAGGTATTTTAAGGCAAGTAAGGAGAACTTACCGAAGGAAGAAGGATTTTGTTTTAGGTACGTTAAGTGACTCGACAACAGGAGAGGATGGATGGTTCGATTTTTTAAGTAAAACGGTGTTTGAATTAGGATCGCTTCTACGCGATAAAGGGGGACCACCCTCTAAGCCCAAGTATTCCATCCCTCCTACGCTCCCACTGATTAAGCCCTCCGCGGGCGGAATATACCGTCTCTATCCCATAGATATGGGCCGCCATAGATGACTTTACGGATATCCAATGGAACTATATCACATGTTACAGTATCCCACCTTTGCCAATGGAAGACTCGAAAGTGCACTGCTCCGTTACCTGGGACTCCACGTCCCTATGCAATCATCCCAATGGGTACGGTTGGGGATTCGATCCCTCCCTCGACCCGGGCTATTGTACCAGTCCCTCCGGAATCAGATTCCTCTACTGGAATCATTTCTTCATGTCGTCACTCTAGTCTCCTCGATTCGTATAGTCGCCCGAAACGACTATTCTTTCCCGGCTCGTTGAGTCCTCCCCTCTATTCTGGAAATCCTCTCCGCCAGTTGCGAGTCGGATTTCACCACACAGAATGAGCTGATTTGTCTCCCCCTCCTCCGGAGTTGCTACTTCCACCCAGCGTGTTCTTCCGACCAACATTAGCTGCTTCCTTCCCAGCCCGATATACTCATTCACTTAAAGTCCGAACCTATCGGAGCCCGTCTCGCCCTCTTAAAACCCCTACTCCCGGAGGTGGACAACCGGATTAACAATTATCCTCCCACCCACCCCAGGGCATCATTTCCCATTGATGGAACCATATCCTTTGTGGGGATGAGGATAAGCCCTCAGGTCGTCTCCCGATAGCTTTCACCGGTCCATCCCAAGGAATGAGCACCACTCCCCGGAGCTGAGACGATAATGAACCAATCATGGGGAGAAGGGATCAAATCAGATGGAGTAGTTGAATCGGTTCACCCGTTCATGGCATAAGCAGGAAATGAAGGGATGGAAGGAGCAATATACTTTCTGAATCATTGGAAACGAGCGGGGGGGGATAGTTTTGCCGGGGAATGAGAGGTTTAAGATCCCACTAATCTATTTCTAAAGGATCGGGATTCACCTCTTTCTTTGCATCGGGTTCAGGATCTTAAGTTCCTATTCCTGGTCCGTTCTTATGGCCCAGATATTTGATGACCCGGCCAACTCAACGACTCCTCTCTCCCTCCCGGACGACGGGATAGCTTCATTAGCGGGATCAGTTTCATTGGGGGATAGAAATGGTGGATATGCAGGTGGTGGAAGGGTTGGACTGTGATCCTCTGGCTAGCTGATGAAAGAGTTGGAACTGTATCCGATTCTTATCGAGCATATCTGAGACAGAGAGTGCTTATTCTGACCCCGCTTTCCCTTCTGCTGTTCCGACCCCCATGGACGGCTTGCCCCTGCTGGATATAAATTAGTTGTTGGTCTAGCTATCCGATCACGGTTTCATCATTGCATCGGCCTAGAATTTCTATAGGGGGGAGGATAGGTAATTAAGTGATCGTTCAACCGTCGGTCGGGGTCCCTCTCTCTCTTTGATGGTCTGATGATTCCCTGGGATCGAAGAAAGAACCCAGACTCTTGGATGGGTGGATCATATAGCTATATATTTTACCTGCTTATGTTCAATACCTAGCTGATCCAGGCACCAGAACAGATGCCCCCTCGTCACCGCCTTCCCATCTACTCCACGCACAAGAATCCATTAACGACCGATGGGTTCACCATCCCACCCCTGCCTAAGATTCTATATTTCGCCAATCATAAGAAGAAAGAGGATCGAATCGTAACATCCTAGATATTGGGTTGTTTTTATGTTCCCATGTATGTGGAATGTGGTGAAGTCAAACATCAATCAATCATTTGTAATCACTTATGTCTGTTGTTCCTCTCACAGCAATCAATCTATTGTCTACGTATTAACAACTGGAATGACTCGGAAAATTTGATATCTTAAGTGGTTGGTTTAATAACCGGGTGGATATAATATTATTAACAAGTATCTATCTTGAGAAACTGCCTTATTTCTGGAATGGGTCAATAGTATCTATCAGTGATTTAAGTTGAACAAGAAGCACCATAAGTGAAGTTATGAAACATCAAATTTTGTATAAACAAACGTCAGATAAGAGCCCAGATAAGAAGAACTCCCTTTGTTCAAAAGAGTCTCTTTCCTTCCCTGTACTATCTGCTTCTCTGCCTATTTAGCCTCAATGGATGTTCTTTTCCAGGAAGCAACACCACATCTAGCAAGGTGGATAATTCGTAGTAAAAAAAGATATGGCACCACATCTCTTTACCACTCAGATCTCCTTATTTCTTATTTGTTCCATGATTTCTATTCCCTTTGTTATTGGGTCAAAGGATACAAGGATCCACTGTCAAATTTATGAAGCTAATAAAGATGTTCCACAAACCGTGATTACATTAGCTATTCAAAGTATTTCTAATTCAAACAAATCCATTTCCATGCCTTTTCCCCTCTCAAATTTGTTGATTTATCACTTACTTTTCCCACGTTTACCTGTTGTTGTGGCTGAACATGTTTCATAGTAACAAGCATGCCAGTGCATTGATTATCCCTAAGCATTGACTCACATAATCTCATAAGCAATAATCAATTAAATCTAATGGAAGTCGTGCATCAAATTTTATCCTCACACAAGCAGTAATCATCCTAGTCTAATGATACGTATTCCAACCATCAGTGATTAAGCACTCAGCATTAGCGGGATTAACTACTACTTATTGAACATGAATAAAGAGCGTAATTACATATATAAAGAATGATAATGAAACAGCCTTGAGCGATCAATCCCTCACCTTGAGTTACTTATTGGGTGGGGGGCCTCTTAAGTGGATAAGTATTGCTTTAACGTATTGACTCGTATCATTTTTGATGCGGCACCTTATTCCATCCTTCCCGGCGCGTTACCTTCATCAGCGATCATTCCTGTGGGGGTAGCGATCCTCATTCATTCATGTGGGCAAGTAGCGATCATAACAAATAAGGGGAAAGTAATTAAAACACTCCCACAACTACCATATAATTGCACTATATCCTCCCACCCAAACTATAACTTTGGGTGGGCCCATAGTTCCAGGAAAATTCATCATTCCAGAAACACTGGATCGAGGATCACCAGTAGAGTCACCCACGGTCATGGATCGTTGGGAACATGATACCTCTCCTCGACCTCATAACCTCGGCCGAGTCCCTTTCGGGCCTTTAGTCGAGAGTTCGGCAGGCTCACCCTCGGGCCAGACATAAAAAAGCTTTTTCTATAGGGCGGACACTTTAACAGGAACTAATGAATGGGATGGAGGTACCGGGGGACAAGGTCACACCAATTATAATGACTGGGAGGGAACTGGGGTGAGGGAACACGCTGGCGCGCACATCACACGCACACTGGGAGGCTCAACAACCTCCACCCTAGATTAATAAGCCTGCTAGAATAAGCGAATCATACACCACTCATGGAAGAGGCGGAATGGCACCGGCGAGGGCATAATAAATGCGAGTCTAGTCAGTCGATAGCATGATAAGGCCAATAACCCTCCAAACTAAGTTCATTGTATACTGCTCTAATCTCTGGTTCAAGCGGGCTAAGGACTCTGAATCGAGATCTGGCCGTTGACTGCTATAGTGTGTCGGATGCAATACCTAAGAAAGGAACAAGTGTGGTTGGAGAGGAGCTAGTAAACAAATGTGTGGTGGGAATAGGAAATGCAACAACTGAGACGGAGAAGCACGAAACTAGATGACTTTCGAATCGAATCGGGATGGGTCAGTAAACTGGGAATGGACGGATGGGTGAAAAATGGCTAGTTGTAATTGTACGGTTTCCAAGGCATATGTGATACAGACTGTATAGTGTGGAATCCCAAGGGCTCCCTCATGTTGGATGGTCCGACAGCTCCCGACTTTCAATGTTCCTCGGATGAAGAGCAGTAGGCTCACACTTTTCCATTCCGCTTCATAAGACTATTATCTTCTAATATGTATTCTATCTTCTATATAATGATGAAGGGAATAAGTCTCTATTATTGAGTAGCCCACCTACCCCGAAGAAATGGGGGACAATCAATATAAAAAGAAATGGCTGCAGGTCAGAGGTTTACCAAAGCTTTCTCTCTCGTAAAAGCGGCTAGCACCCCATGTGTCAACCCTGTAGTCTATTCCTAGTTCAGATAACTAATTCCATCCCATCCTCAATTATTCACTGGTCAGATCACATTGAAGTCGTTAGTCAGGGACAACCTGCATACAGACCCCCCAGCACCCACCTTGTGTTCTATCTTAGGCTACAGGTGTACCAGTCCGTGGGGCATTCACCATCTATTCATTTAGTGGCTCGCCCTCAACAGAAAGAAAGAGCAAGAAAGAATGAGAACCGGATCTATCGTTTTATAAATAATCGAATGACAGCCATCCATAAGTATCAAAATAAAACAAGTATGAATTCAAGAAAGAATGAGAACCAGAAAATGAGTATGAATTCAAGCAAGGAACGCAAGGGAACTTGTTGCAGACTATTATTTGTTTCTTTATTCACTATCCGAAGCCAAGGTATTTTGAATACGGGATAAATAATAGAAAGACAGAAAGAAAGAAGCTTCAGAGTAGTCCGGTAGAGTCCGATAGCGAAGGCAAGGCAGAAGGGAAGCTTCGCTAGGGAAGGAATCAAAACATACCTTAAGGATCTCATTAAAGCTTCAAAGTTCTTATAAAGTACCAAAGCTAAGCTCTACTCTAGGCAAGGGGAGGGAAAGCTTGTCTGGCAACTGCCCGAATAAAGGAGGGTATACCAAAAATATATTTCATGGGAGTAGTCCAGTAAGTAATAAAGCCAGTGCAATCAAGTTACCCTTGCGCTCCTTAATTCGAGTTCTTATTCCATAGTCTTCTTTATTAGAAACCAAATACCACTTTATGAAGGCAAGCATACCTTAAGGCAAGCAAGCTATAACAACTGAATTCTAGTAGTTCTTATCAGGCATCAGGCAGAAGGGACACCTTACAGCAAGTATGCTATTGAATGAGAGTTTTCAATAGTCCAGTATTCCATCCAGAAGCCATAGAGTTTATTTACGCAAGAAATAAGGGTATATAGTCTTTTGGCTCATGAATGATCATTTTTATTCTCCAGTATTCAATCCATACTTTCTTCCTTCACTTAAATCGTTTTAGGGTAACTTGTGGCCGGGCCGGCTGGCCAGGACTCTGATTTGCTCATTAAAGCCTATGGGAGCTCGTTCAGCGAGGCCTAGCTCATGGCATCTACAGTTGTTAGTCATAAGCTTCGCACCATTGGCTCCACTCGCCAGTGGTTAGAGTGAATCCTGAAAGACAAGTTCTCCTCACAGGCTCGTTCCACGAGGCCAGGATTTTAAATACCTACTCTTCCCTACCTCGAGGTATCCTTGTCTGACTGATTTCTTTCTATGCACTAGAGATTCCAATTAATCTTCTGCAAAAAGTTCCCCTCAATAAATGTCTGGAGGTCTTGCGCTTCCGAGGGCAATGAGGTAATTCAATTGCTCGATCAAAGTCAAGATCCCTGAATCGGATTCCTTCTATTAGGTAATATACCTCATACTTATTGTTCTTGGGCTGATAAGAATCCCTCATACTGCTATTGGGCTGGCCAACCTCACTAGTTGGGGGCTATTATGAAATTGATAGTACTTTAGTCTTGGTCCAACGTATCCCGTATTAGTCACCCGTAAATAAGGTCCACTAGTCAAGATAGTCCATCCATCTTTCCACTTGAAGGCAAGTGGTAAGGAAAGAGTACATATGTTGGATGGAGGTGCGGCTTCGCCTTCCTTCCCTTCATAGTTTGTATGTTCTTTCTCTCCAGATAGGAAGGTTCTCCCCTTACTGGGTAGGTTCTACCCATATGCTTCTTGGGGGGTTCGGAGGCTCTCCCCCAATAACTACTTGAAATAGATCAAATCTTTAAAGCCCTTAGGGTGTGGTTAACTCAGATATAGTCAAGCCCTTCACTAATATGGATCGTCACTACTTCCTTATCTTCGGTGGTCTGAGGTGGTCAACTCAGAAAATGGCAATTCATGAGGCAGTTCCTTAGAGCGGTTAACTCAATTAATGGAGGTCCGACAAAGCCTTCCCGCCATTATAACTGAACCGATAGCAAGTATAGGCTGAACCGGTTATAGCACCTATGAGTAGTATAGGTGTAGTACATCTAGCCTATCATTTATCGCTACTTACTGCTACCGAACCAGGGATTATACTTAACCATGAACCAGGGAAAGGTACCGAGTCAGCCTTCCATGAATATAAGCAAGCGAGCCCTTGAATGCTAGGTCCATTGGAATAGTTTTGATTCTGTTTCATCAGTCAATAGGTAGGGCTTATAACCAGACTATGAAATTGCTTGACTTTCCCCATACTATTGCTTGGGGGTGAGCAATTAATGGTTCGCCTTCCCATACTATGGATTGGTTAAAGCACGATTGAATCCAAAGGGTAGTATGATCCTACAACAGGTTGTTCCTTCCTTCCCTATCCTAGCCCCACCCACCCTTCAATCAACTACGAGCGATAGCGATCAACCCCACCCACTAATACAACAAGCAAGTGAGAGCAATCATTCAAATCAAGTAGCAGCAGCAATGATCTGGGGTTGACCTATCTGGTTCGAATCTCCTTACCTTCCCTTACTGGACCTTCTCCTACCTTACCTTCTTAGATCAGCTGAGTGGATTAGTAGCCTTTCTTACCTGCCTACCCTAGCTTAATAAGTCCGGGTAGATTACGAAAAACTACCTTCCCTACCTTGCTTACCTTCCTATCCTAGTTTTATTAGGAAAGGTAAAGCCTATACTTACTTACCCTTATTTTATCCACCTGAATGGACTAGGAGCTGAATGAGTGCCTGAATCATCTTACTTACTTACTGCCTGACTTAATAAGTACCTTAATCTTACTTACCTAGATTCTAAGTGTAGATTAGTCCCACCTTCTTATGAGTGCTTATCCCTTCCTAGAACTTACTTCCCTAGCCTGATTAGAAGAGTAGTGGGAAGTTTCACCTACCTTCTTAGGAATAAACAGACCAACAGAGAGCTTATTGCCCACCATAGAGACATCCCAACATAAATAAAGGTTATTGTCACCCGTCCACCCATCCACAAAGAAGAGACACCTCCCGTACAACCAGACCCTCAAGGCAGACAGTGAGGGGGATTTATTCACCATGTTTGGGGAAGTTGGTTTGGCTTATTTCCTCTCCTCGACCTCGTAACCTCGGCCGAGTCCCTACAGGCCTGTTAGTCGAGCCATTTTGTAGCATCCTATCCCTTATGGTCTTTAGGCCTTACTAACCTCTCCCCATAATTGAGAGCGATGGTTCAGGTTGGGTCACAGCATCTCAGCCCAATAGCTAGTGATAGAAGCATTAGTTAGCGTGAAGCAATGGAGATTAGGGTGAAAACCTTCACCATATGAATAGTGAGTGACTCCATCCCTTAAGTTCTGGGTCCATAATTTGAGATAGAGTGTCATAGGGAAGGTGTAGTCAAGGTTGGTTCATAGGTATTAGGTCTAAGGCATGGGTTTCCCAAATAAGAAGGTCCCAAGGAAGAACCCAAAGGAGGGCTGAGTGTAAGTTCCCAAGAGGTGGACATCCTCCTAACTATGGGCTGCTCATCATCCTGAGCTAGTCCTTGGGCTTATAATCTTGAAACTCAATGTCTAGGAGCTACCGGTATAATGTTATTTCCTCAATGTAGTGCAGGTCTTTCTGATGCAGCCACCCAGAAGTACAGGAGCTATTATCTCAAGGTTGGGATTTAGTTTAAATAATTATGTTTTGAGTAGAACTAATAAATGTAGTACAGGTTTCTTAGGTAGCGGTAACAAGAGGTATAGTTCCATTATGTCAGTCGTCACCTAGACTGGCTTGAGGTGAACTAAAACTCGTATAGGACCGACTCTTCCTCTTACACCAACTATTCCCCACTACTTAAACCAACTATTACGTACCTCTTCAAGGAGTTTAGGTTCAAAGCACCTACCATGTGCAGAAAGAAGAATCTCCATTTTCGATCTCTTATAACCATAGGTTGTTTCATCATATCCATAAAAAAGAGATTGTGAATATCACAAAATGTGAAATTAGGACCGCCCTCCCACCCCATAAAGACTTAGGTATGAATGTTTAGCGTTAACACTCCTCTCCTTTTGGTCGAGCCCCCTACTGGGTCCTATCCTCACACGTTACCTCACCCTGGTGGTACAACTGTTTGGAGTAGGCCTATCCATGGATCTTGTGGGTGATACGGCGTACTCTTATGGTGATGCATTCATAACTCTATGGTCAATGCTTCAATATTTTTTTTCAATAAGTGCATACCTCTTTCGCTCATCAAGATCTTCGGGCAACCAAACCGTGACAAAATATGTTAAAAAATAAACTTGGCAATCATGTTTGCACTACAATGCTTCACTGGTTGTGCCTCAACCCATCTTGTAAGGTAATATGTTGTAGTAATAATGTACCGTGCACCTGTTTTCTTCCTTGGGGATGAATTGATCCCACAAAGTCAATTGCCCATTTATCAAATGCCTGCAAAGTGACTTAAGGATGCAGCACCATTTCACCCCTTCGTGACGGTTTCCTAGTCCTATGACACACATCACAAGCACTACAATACTCTTTCAAATCCTTATGCACCATGGGCCACCATATTTCGGCCCTCAGAATATTTTGCACGATGGCTTTCCCTGCGTAGTGCCCTCCTGCAATTCCACCATGTGCTTCAACCAAAATGTTATGTGTCTCATGTTCAAGGACATATCTTTGTAGTATCTCATCGGGCCCCATCCTATATATATGTCCTGCAATTAGAGAAAAATGTGTTTCTTTAACTACCAACTCTTTCTTCTGTTGCATAGTATACTCCGTAGGTGCAACTCCAGTAGTCAAAAACTAAATGATATATACAAAATTCTCATCTGCAACCCAAATCGCGAACAACTACACATCAGGAAATCCTTCCTCAATATTCGTTGGCTCTTCGCCTGTCTCGATCCTAGACAAATGATCAGGCTTTCAAACGTCCTGGTTTGACTATTACTTCAAAATCATACTCCTAGAATAGTAACAACCATATGAAAATATTCCTTGGAAACGAAACCATTTGTTGGCTTAATGGGGCCTAGACCCAGGTTCATATATGGATGCGTGAACCAACAAAACCCACTATTACTAGCCCTTTCAGCAACGATCTGTTGCGTAGACCGCAGTCTCACCTAAGGAAATATTAGGGGATGCTAGAACCATGTTTTTGCATCCAAAGGGACTATGGAGTGTGGCTTTAGGTATTATCTTCGCTTTAACACTTATTAGAGCTTCGCGGAACACATATGCTAACTATGCAGTTTTTGTTTAATACTTCTAGTTAACTAGCTTTCAAACTGTGTGATTCGACTTTAACATGCACTAATCAACATAAGAAAGCATAACCTAGACTTCGTGATTCCAATATAAATAAAAACCCTACCTTGGCACAGATAACATAAAATACAAATCAAACAAACATATAAGTAAAGAACACAGATACGTCTTCAAGGTCTTCTTTTATTACTTCAAATCTTCTTAATACAACACTTTCCTTCCTGTGCACTCAGCTGCAGGGGTCTGCGCACTCAACTGCAACCTTTCTAAGGTCTCTGCACACTCAGCTATAGGATACTTCCCTTTCACACAAAACACAGAATACAAACTCAATACAACCTTACATCCAAATGCATTCTATGATAAAAATATTAGTTATCCTTAGACTCACTAAGATAGTTCCTTATATAGTTTTTCCTTTTACAATACCATGGTCTGAAAACCATGGGTGGAGCTCAACGTATACAAAATTCTCCCATCCTTTTAAAAAATAAAGGACTTTGACCTTCCCCAAATCCCCTAAGACTCTAACATAACTACACACTATGTGCATCTCTCCTCAAAATGCAGATTCTTTTACAAAAACTTCAATCTAGGGGTACCATGTCGAACACTAAGAAATTTTGAATGAAGAAAGGGTAAATTTGGGGGGGTGGATGCATTGGCATCATTTGTGGTATCAGAGTAGGAGAAAATTTCTTGCTTTCTTGCTTTGAGAAAATAAATAAGAACTCGACCAATTTAGGATTGGAAAATAATAAATTCATAGTACATCATGTTGGAGTAGTGAAAGGAGTAGCCTCAAAGTGAAGTAGTGGATATGGATGAGATCTAACAAATGACATGATCCTTATATTTTTTAGTTAATTTGTGACAAATTATTTGTTTCTCATATACCAACAAGAAGAGAAGGAAATTTGTAACAACCCTACAACCAGAGGAGTTGTGACCTAGGAAGAAGAGGAGGTGAAGTTATTAAGAGAAAGTAGAATTTTATGGCAATGGAATCCCCACAATAAGAGGAATTTGTGATAACCTTCTAGATTGAAAGTAAAGAGGACAAGTGAAGTTCTCAAGAATAAGTGGATAAAAGTGTAGAAGCCTAGAGGAGTAGAGGAAGTTCAAAAGGTTAGAGAGGAGAGAACCAATGGTACAAAAGGGCCAGGTTCAAGAGAAACTTGGTGAGGTATTTTACAATAGAGTGATACGGACTTGTTATTGTTGAGGCTTACTGACAACTCACAATGAGCATGGAGAAGCTCACTATGAAAGAAATTAATATGACTAAAGGCAACTAGATAAACGGCTTAGAGGAAGAAAGGCAGAAAAAAATGAGGAAAGATACTAGGGCGGTTGCTAAAAATAAGGTAAGTGATGAAGAAGTGAACAGAGAGATTGTTTAGATGAAAGAACAACTGAATATAATGATGATCTTGCTACAGGAAAATGGAAAATATTAGGGAAGTGAATGGAGGCCTATCAATAAATGGTATGTAAGGAAATTGAAGCATATGATGAATGTCTTATTTAAAAGAGAGAAGAAACTCAGAGAAGTTGAGTATGGACAAAAAAATTTGGAAGAAGAAGAAGAAATTCACATCTGTGAACCAGAACAAGGAGTTATACTTGGAGATGCTAGTGAAGAGATTGATGAGATTTTTATTGAGTACATGGGAGAAACAAATCAACATGAAATAGTAGTTCTATAAACACCCACCAAAACCAAGGAGTCTCATGTTTTTAAGACTAATGAGTTGTGTGTAAATCCAAGTTATGAATATGGGAAATTTTTTAAAATTTTCCTAAAGGAAGAGCGAAACGCCATAATCGCTTCAAAGATACATAAGCAAAAAAAACAACAAATGAAGAAGAAGGACAATGCGTAGATATTGAGCTTATTAATTTTGTTGAGGAATCAAATTCAAAATTTGAAGGAGGACATATAAAGGAAGAAGTTACAAATATTGAGGTGATGAATTTTCCCTTAGTGAATTTAATTTTGTTGAATAAATGTCAATGTATGTTGAAAGATAGTGAGAAAGGGATTGTCATTGAAGACCACACTAGTATTCTAAGAAAGAAATCTATACAAGAGGACAAGTTAGGAGAAGACCACAATAGTATTTTAAGAAATAAATGTCTAGGAGGACAAGGTAGATGAAGGTTGCATTAAAATTGTGGACCTAGTTAATGAACATGATGACTTTGAAGGAGCATCAAGTCAGCATAAGACCGAGTAGGAAATTTTTTTGAAGCAAATCAAGAAACAAGTGGATTCTTATGGTGAGATTTTGAGGCAGCCATATACCATTCTAAATTACAAGGAAAATTTTGAAGAGAATGCAGAACAAAGTAGTGCATAACATAAATTTGTTTTAAAGTACCCCCAAGGAAATAAGGATGTTGTTGAAATCAAGAGTTCAAAGACTATAAATGAGGACAGAGCTCAAGGAAATGCATATGAAGAGTTACAAAATCAAATTATTCATTGTCAAGGAATAAGCTTATTAAGTGAGATCAAGATTATGAAGTATTTGGTGTGTGATTTTAATATTGACAAAATATTACTTGTACTTCGAGACGGGAGAATGTTTTTCAAGTGGGTGAACAAGGACAATAATGAAAATGAAAATTTGTTTCATGTACACCAAGAGGATATAAAACAAGAAATTGTCTTGAAAGACAAGAAGGAAACTCATGGTGTAATGAATGAACCATGAATTCAAAGAAGAATTAATGTACAAAAGATGCATGAAAGTGAAACAGTCTATACATTTGTGGTATAGCAAGGAAGATAAATAAGTTATGTTAGGAATCATCTTTGTGATCAAGGTTGAAGAACAAAATTATTTTTATAATTTATTTATTTTATGTGCAAATGTAATAAAATATATAAAATTTAAAAATGAAGATTAGTCATGGAGGAGACATCTAAGTGTCTTAAACACTTTTAGAAAAGTGCATGAAGTAAAATGGAGCAAATTGTAGAATAACATAAACATTTTGTTGATGGATGGATCTCTAAGAAAGGTACTACAAATTTCAAAGGAATAGAGGATCTAGAGGAGGTCATGAAATTTTCAAAAGCTATAGAACAATAATAGAAATATTTTTTTGAAGAAAGGTATGATGTTTGAAAGATTTAAACTTTAGAATTCATTTTGAAGATTAATAGAGTTTAAACAGAATATGATGAAAGGGTTTACAAAAATGAAGATGGGTAAAGCCATGTAACATTCCCTGTTAGAAGAATTGATACTATGGCTGATTCGGTGGAAATAATTGATGTTGATGAGGGATTTAAAAACGTTGCTTGATTCTTATGTTAGATATGACAAAGTTAATTTCAAAAGTGCCAAGAAGGAAACTAGAAAGGATGCAGACTATGTAAAGAAGTGGCAAATGGAATATGGCCAAGAAAATATTTTCTTTAATATGTTTATTTCATGTGCGTATACATGTGAAAATAAAGCAGGAATATACCAAAAACAAGTACAAATTAAGAGGAAAAAGTTAGTAGGAAATATTTCCAATTGGAAATTCAACATCAATACACAGTTTGTTGAAATTACCTATGGCGGCAAAGCAAAGGGACAACAACAAAGTAGGTTTTGGGATCCAGGAGGAGAAAAATTGGCCAATGCACAAAATGTTGATCAATTTTTTTTTAGAATTATAAGAACCAATTGCAAGTTCAAATCAGCATACCACCTTTAGACCTAAAAACAAATAGAGGTGGTTAAAAAAATTGAAGAAATGATAAGTATTGATGGTGAAGACAGTGCCATGATTGCATGCAGAGGTGAAACAATAAATTCAAGACAATAAGTACAAGAATAAGACATGTAGAAAGAAACTGAGTTTCATGATATAGATTGGTATTATTATTTGTGAACTATTGTGGATATTCCACTGGACAATTCATCACAACATATCTAATAAAATATACTTAAAAAAATCCTAAAAATATACATTATTACAATTTTATTTCTCTTCAAATTTATAGATATGTATATTATTGTTAAAAGTGTATGCATGTGAATTAAAAATATGCAAAAAATAGAGAACAACAAAACAAAATCTCACACACACATTTGACCGCAAGATATGACCCAGGTTTTGGAAAATTCGAGGTTGGAAGCTTATTATATCAATTTTCCTTAGCCTTAATATTTGATTGTGAACTTAGTTAATCTTCTTTTGTTCTTTAGTTAGATGTTTTCATCAAAAAAATATCAAGAACAAAACAATAACAATAGAGGACACAAAAATTAGGCTATGAGCTAGGGAAAAACCCCTCCAAGGGAAAAACCCAGAAATATTTTACGTTCTTATAGAATCTGCTTCAAATGAGAAACAAAGACCCAATCATATATCAAGTCCTTCTCTAAGTACTAATTCAGACCTTCCGATAATTGTTTCCTTGATCTACCACCAACCAGATTCAAAATTGTAACTTCAACCTGTCAACCTCAATACTACATCTCGATCTACAATTTTCATTTTGCACTTCAGCCCTTGTTGTTGCTACAGAAACCCTAGTTCAACTTCCACTTGAGACCTTCCTAGAGAAAGATATCTCCTCCCAAGGTCAACGAGGTAAAGATAGAGTATTATTCCTCCTAGCAACAAGATATTTGCACTTCATCTTACAACAACACACTCCTACAATTTCTACACTTCTTGGAAGCTACAAAAACCCTAATCCTTTGCACGTATGAGAGATATTGAGCCAAAGACAAGATTTGCGTATTTCCTTTCTTTCTTCTAGACCTTCACCTTCTTCTTCTTATGCTTCCTAGCTATAGATCGAATTCCTTATTGAGATCGAACTTCTTGGTGAGTGAGTGAAAAATGAGGTTAAATTGCTCCTTTATATAGCCTTTCCAAGGGTTGAATTCCCTCCTTTAGGCCGACTTCAAGTTGTCATGGCTGACTTGTACTTTTGGAGTTTCCAGGACTTTCTAGACTCAAAATAATTTATTTTTCCAATTATATTTTTCTCGGAAGGGTCTTATAAACATGATGTTGACTCCTTTAACTCTTGACAAAAAAACCTAAGATCTACTAAACCCTAAAAGCATGAAGAACATGTTTTTACCTAGAATACCATCAACAATGAGCATAAAACCCATGCTTTAATAATATTGTTTTTTTTCTTCTTATTTTTCTTTTTACATAGGAAACATATTTAAATGAGTACAACAATTATGAAGACTGAAACTAGTTAAATTTTCAACATTAGGAAACCCTTTCTAGAGAAAAAACTTGACTAGAAGGTGAGGTCACTCTGCTTTCTTTCTTTGAATAGAAATACAGTTGTGAGTACAAGTAATTATGGCTTGTGGCCCATGGGCTACTACAGTGCACAAATCCTCTTTATGTGCTCTATCTCCTATCCCTCTTGGTTATTTTTCTTAGCTATGGAACAAATGCACTTGAAAGAATGGAACGCCTTTCCCTCTCCTAGTTGCCCAGTTATAACACATCTTGATATCCTACTAGTGGTTAGGTTTGACTATATCAACTCTTAACCAAAATTAAAATATAGGCTCTTCTAAAGTATTCTACATAATTATCACATGGATATCCCATTTTCCATGAATAATGGGGGTTGATGTGGCATCCTTCCAAATTATGGTGGCGAAAATAGGAAGGTCAACGTATGAGTGGCATAAATTTTTCATACAGACTCTGATTAACATGATTCTTGCATCCTTAGAAAGGTATCTGTGTGTAGAATAGGAAACAAAGGTTGTGTTCCATAGTGCTAAAGTTTTCCCCCCACAAATCGTTTGATGGCTAAAAACACTCCTGGAAGGTTTTAGACCCCAATTTTCCAAACTAAGTCACGCAACTAAAAATGGTCCTAAGAGTTATTTATCTACTTTTTCCACTCTAAAATCATTGAGATGGATGAAAATCAATATAATGATCCAATATGGATCACACATCCCCATTTTTGGAGGCTTTTGGTCCCAAAATATTCTACTGAATGAGGTGAGGAAATTTTTTCTCCAACTTCTCTATGGTGTACCATTTAGCTTTGCCTAGAAGTTGTCCTTTCAACCTAATCTGCCAAATTTAATGATACCCTTATCTTTTACTTATGGACCTCTTCTTAAAAATTGTAATTTTTTTCAACTATGCTTGAGCATCTGGTGCTAAGTCCTCCATAGAATGTAGGACTTGTTCCTCTTCCTATTTTAGCAAGGAAGGCTCATGGAGTTTCATATTCTCTACATTCACAACTAAGTAAATTGACATATATAGTGGTAAACTAAGTCGATAGGCATTATCACCCACCTTTTCTAGTATCGCAAAGGGACCATGCCTCAGAGCCTTGATTTTCTTACCAGACCCTTATAGCATCTCCTTGCTCAATTGTAGCAACACTTTTTCTCCCACCTTGAATGATTTATTTGTCCTATGTTGATCATGTCTGCCCTCATATTTTTCCTATGAATTTTACAATTTCTCTTGTACTTTTATATGGATCCACCTAATGTTTTCTATAATTTTTTTCATTTCTCAACGTGTCTCCTGTGATATCTTCCCTCACTCATCCTTGCTACCCATATGCAATTTCCAAAGGTGAAGGTGGAAAATATCCAAAATAAGTTTCAAATGGTAACTTTCCTACAAAAGTGTGGATTTATCTTTTATAAGAATCTTTTTTATATACCAAATTTACATCCTAGATCTTCAGATGCTTATGGTTGTATCCCCTTAGAAGTTGCACCAAATTTTGTTTGATTACTTTTGTCTTCCCATCTATCTGTGGATGGAATGTTGTAGACCTCTCAAATTTGTGTCTATCTTCTCCCACAAAGTCATCCAAAATGCACTGATAAATCATGTGTACCTATCTAAAACGATGCTCCTTGGTATCCCAAAGTGCACCAGGACCTGTCCAACAAACAACTTTGTTGCTTCTTTCCCATTGATGATCTTTACAGGGCATCAGAACACACATCTTGTTGCACCTATCAAATACCACGAACAGGTAGTCATGTCCTATCATGGTTATTGGTAAACCTCCCACAAATTTCATGGAAATTTTTTCCCAGGGACGAGTGGGTACAGTTAAGGGATGGTATAGAACCTTTTTCCTGTTTCTAGGCTTGCTAGTACAACAAAGCATGCATCCTCTTATGAACCTAGCTACTTGCTCTTGAATATTTGGTAAATAAGCATACCACTGCAAGTTGGTAACGGTCTTCCCTACACCAAAGTGCCCTATAACCTTGGAGGTGTGAGCCTCTCTAATCAGTTGCAATCTATCACTTTTAGGAACAAATATCTTATCTAGCCTATAGAGTAACCAATTATGGAGATGGTAGTCAACAGTGTTGTTGCCATTATGCACGTGACTTTGACTCTGAAACTGTTGATACACCTCCTTGAAGTCTTCATCCTTTGAATGTGCATCTTTGTATGCATCATGGGTGAATGGCTCCATGTGCATAAGAGTCCCCAAAGTTATGATCTTTGATATGGGTGCCTTGAGAGCATGTCAACCAACTTGTTTGTGTTGCTTCTTGCACTTGATTACCAAATGAAATTGTTGTAGATACCCCATCCACTTGTAATGCCTAAAAGTGGCCTCCTAAGGAAAAATAATAAAATAAGAGTTAAAATAATAAAATAAGAGTTATGAATTTTGGAGGCAAAATAAGAAAACTACGTTTTTAAACGTATTTTTGGCTTATCTTCTTATATGTTTAATCACATTTCAAGTTTAGACAGTCATTAGATGCATAATTAAATTGCACATCCAACGTGTACCCATTATGCATACTTTTGAGAAGACCCGCATTGATAAAAAAAAATGAAGATAGATTAAAAAACGTGTTGAAACATGTTTTTTTAATGTATCTACACATTTTATCAATGCAGGTCTTCTCATTTGATAAATAGTTCGTCACAACAGATTTGATAAAATATACACTATATTTCCCTTTATATTTATAGATTTGTATATTATTGTTAATAGTATATGCACGTGAATTAAAATTATATAGAAAATAGAGAATAATGAAACAAAATCTCACACAAACATTTTATGAAAGATATGACATAGAAAACCCTTTTGGGAGAAAAACCCAGCTGGAAGGTGAGGCCACTCTGCTCTCTTTCTTTGAATGGAAATATGGCTACGAGTACAAGGAAGTATTTTTGGTTTTTTTGTAGTTTGGGAGGTACTCCAAGCCTTAGGATTCAAAGCTTGGAGGGAAAATCGCCACAATATTCACTTGTGGGCTTGGAACCTAAGCTTGGGGTTTTGATCCCATTGATGTTTGGGAAAAACCATGACAATTTTTCGACATGTGATAGATGAGGATGATAGTTCTCATTGAGATGAATCTGACACATTGAAAATCATATGATTATGATTTGTTGCTCAAGAGTTATGAATTTTTTAAGTTATGGTTGGGTTTCTCACATGTATTGGTCAAGGTCGGATTAATGTTAGGAGACCTTAAAACAGTTGGCAAAGCCCTAAGATGACATTGGAAGGAGCCCTTTATTTTTGTATAAATAATAGGTGCGGTAAATGTATCTAATCATCCATTTTGAGAGCAACATATCCTCCAAGAGAACTCGATGGATAAAGGGAGCCTAGCCGCAGCAAGAGGACTTGGAACAGTCTGGAGAAGTCTGCTCAACATAGCGTGGAGAGGTCTATGTTAAAGGCTGAGGAGCTGTAGGTGACAACGGATTTGTTTTAGGGTTAAAACAGGGTTGTTTCAAGGGCCAAGATGGCAGGCAGATAGGTCAAGGAGGAGAGGCACATTACAGTGTTGTTTAGGTGTGTTTTCGAGGGGGCCGCAACTACAGCTAGATGATTTTCTATGTCATAGGTCATAGAAAGCAGCTGAAGTTGTTTCAAGGGAATTGTCAAGGTGTACAAGGTCTGTTTGAGGTAGCGTGGCATGGGAAGAATTTATCCTATGTGAACTATAGCCCTAGAAGGGCTTACTTGCTGAATATGTGAAGGGTTAAGGGATGTGTTGTGTGCCCTAACCAGAATTGCAGGAGTAGAAATAAAACAGTGGTTACAACAGCATTTTTGTGGGGGACTATTGATTCAATTCATTGACTAGTTTGGATCGTGATTAGAACAACCTATTGGTGCCATGTGGATGATCTTCCAAGGAGATGAAGATTCTTCCTAAGAGCAGAACCGTATAGGGTCAAAGTTGTAGACCATTGCTTGGATCTTTTATGGGCATCTTGTAGGATGCCTTACAAGTTTTTTGGAGGAGGCCGCGTGGATTTTTGGGAGGCCTACCAAGCAGCCAAGGCGACAGCAAGCACATAAGATCGGAAGGCAAGAGGACAGTAGCAAGGTGTGTTGCAGATGGACCCATGTATGATGGATTAATGGTGTCCTAGGAGAGGACATATTGATGTGCACATATTTTTTCAATAGCTCCTCTACTGCAGAATCAAAGGGCGGATTGGTGAAGTCTGTGGGAAGCCATGTGTAAGGGTCTCCCAGGTGTGGGGATGCCCTAACTAGATATATATGCTACAGTGTGGACTTGATCTCTCGTGGATTTTTGGAGGGTAGTGTGAGAGAGGACCAAGTGTGGATGATATTTGGCACTTATGGTCTGCTGAAGGATAGCGTGATAGTGTCTGAGTTGGAGCTCAGCGTAAAACACCTTGATGGATTAAGGTAGTTTCTAGAGTGGCATTTGTTGAAGCTCAAGGGTCTAATTATCCAGGAGCAGTTTTGTGGAGCCTGAGACTTATGTGTGGAGAATGACTTCTACAGCAGATGAGGGGCAGTCCTCCTATCCCGTTTTCATTGTGGGAGATGGACATCTTGCAGTGATATGTGGCAACCCTTTGTGCCCTATGTTGGTCTTCGCCAGAGCAGCATTGAAAGACCATAGTGGGATGAAGTACCTGAGTAGATGAGGAGCAGTAGTGGGCATATTGAGATTGTTCACAAACAAAGTTGTGAACAACTCGACAGGAGTCTCGATGTGTTGTTCACTTGATGGACTAAGGCACAACTAGTGAGCAGATTGATATTTGAGGTTCAGCGTCCAGATGGACTTGGAGCATTCATAGAGGTAAGAGTTGCAGATCAGGAGCGGAAGGACCAGGAAGGTACAGGGTACGACCGAGAGGAGCTGAGAGAGAGTGCTTCATCCAGATGGTCGAAGTATATTATTTTTTATCTTTTACTAGTGGATGTATGAGGGCCATTATCCCTGGTACATGAGCCCTAAATTGGTATCTTATGTGTTTTTTAATATAACAAAGTTTGGTTGAAAATTATAAAAATTTGTCTATGTTATGTGCATTTGTGATTTAATGTTGTTTATATTCCGATGTGAAAAGAATTTTTGTTGAGATTCTTGGTTTGGTAGCGTCGGTGATTTTAAGACTCTAACCTAGACCAAAGATCAGGAAAATTCAACATGCTATCAGAGAGCATTTGAGCTACTTTGAGGGAGAGTGAATCAGAGTGTGCACAACGAAGCAACTCAGAGGGATTTTTGGGTGCCTAGATCATGGAGCATAGGGTTTAGTTGAAGACATGGAGATGTGGTCTTGACAAGTTACATGGCAACATGGACTTGGAATATTGGTGGATCGGTGGTGAACCTGGCACACTTCAATATGTTGTGTGGCAGTTTACAGATCATGGGCTTCCTTTGTCTTGTCATGGATGGTTGGGATAGCTCTAGGATATCTTTGGCTTGGACGATATCATGTTGATCGAGATGGATTCATGTGATGGACTGCAGATTGGCACGCTAGAGTCTTCATCAGATCATGATGTTGCATATCCAAGATTGGAAGGATTTTCACGAGTTGTATTTGATCTAGGAGGATGAGTGCTTGTAGGATTGAGCCAGTGGAGATCATGTAGGCTCAAAGGGAGTCTAGCCTCATAGGGAGTATCCCTATGGAGGTTTTGGATCTTTAGGTTTTGATGTGATAAGACAAAGGCACTACCGAGATTACTGGGTTCATTCTACAAGGTTTGCTGCAGTGATGGATGCCAGATGGGCTAATGTCATCGTCGGATGATGATGGTTACCTCCTATTCTTAGAAGTACCTCCCTCTCTAAGAGGGAGTTTTTATTTTTTTGTAGCTTGGGAGGTACTCCAAGCCCTAGGATTCGAGGATTGGAGGGAAAAGCGCCACAAGAGTCACTTGTGGGATTTGAACCCAAGCTTTGGGTTTTGAGCCCTTCAATGTTTGGGCCAAAACCATGATTATTTTTCGACATGTGATGGATGAGGATGATAGTGCTCATCGAGATGAAACTGACACATTGAAAACCATCTGATTCTGAATTGTCGTTGAAGAGTTATGAATTTTTGAAGTTGTGGTTGGGTTTTGCACATGTATTGGTCATTTTTGGCCTAATGTTAAGAGACCTTATGATAGTTTGAAAAGCCCTAAGATGATGTTGGAAGGACCCCTCTATTTTTGTATACAAATAGGTGTGATATATGTATTTAATCGTCCATTTTGAGACCAACATATCCTCCAAGAGAACACAGTGGAGAGAGGGAGTTGAGCCGCAACAAGAGGACTTGGAACAATGTGGATAATTTTTCTCTCAAGATAGGGTGGAAAGGTCTGTGTTAAAGGCTGAGGAGTCGTAGGTGATAGTGGATTTGTTTGAGTATTAAAACAGGGTTGTTTCAAGGGCCGAGAGGGTAGGCAGATAGGCCGAGGAGGAGAGGCACATTACAGTGTTGTTTAAGATTTTTTTGGGTGTATTTTGGAGGGGGATGCAGCTACAACTAACTACTTTGCTAGGTTGTAGGCCATAGCAAGCAACTAAATCTATTTCAAAGGAAACGTCAAGGTGTACAGGGCTTTTTTGAGGCAGTGTCCCATGGGAGGGCTTTCTCCTACATGGACCACAGCCCTAGAAGGGCTTACTTGCTAATGGTGTGAAGGGTCAAGGGTTGTGTTGTGTTCCCTAACCATAATTGTAGTAGCAGCAAGAAAAAAATGGTGACAACAAAAATTTTCTAGAGGATTGTTGAGTCAGGTTGTTGACTAGTTTGGATCGTGATTAGAGTAGCTTTTTGGTGCCATGTGGATGATATTCTGAGGAGATGAAGAGTCTTCCTAGGAGTAGAACCAATAATGTCATATTGGGTCAAAGTTGTTGACCATTGCTTGGATTGTTTGATGGCAAGCTTGTAGGAGGCCATAGGATTTGTTTGGATGATCCCACGTGGATTTTTAGGAGGCCTACCAAGCAGCGAAGGTGACAACAGGCACATTAGATCAGAATGCAAGAGGACAGTAGCAAGGTGTGTTGAATATGGACCCATGTATGATGGATTGATGGTGTCCTGGGTGAGGAAATATTGATGTGCCTATATTTTTGTAATAGCTCCTCTATTACATAAGCAAAGGGTGGATTGGTGGAGTTTGTGGGTAGCCATGTGTAAGGGTCTCCCAGGTGTGGGGATTCCCTAAATAGGTGTAGATGCTACAGTGTGCACTAGGTCTCTCGTGGATTGTTGGAGGGAAGTGTGAGAGAGGACCAAGTGTGGATGAGATTGGGCACTTATGGTTTGATGGAGGATAGTGTGATAGTCTCCAAGCTGGAGCCTAGTGTGAAACACCTTCATGGAAAAAGGTAGTTTCTAGAGTGGCAGTTGTTGGACATCAAGGGTATAATCAGCCGAGAGAATTTTTGTGGAGCCCCAGATTTGTGTGTGGAGGAAAATTTCTATAGCAGATGAGGGACGGTCCTCTTAGCTCATGTTCATTGTGGGAGATGGAAATTTTGCAGTGATAGGTGGCAGCCCTTCATGCCCTATGTTGGTCTTCATCGAAGCAGCGCAGGAAGACCATAGTAGGTTGAATTCCCTGAGTGTTAGGTCCCTAGATTACTAGTGTAGTCCCTTATTGTTGTTAGTGTAACCCCCCTATTGTTATTTTTGTACCCCTGTAACCCCCATATTGTTATTATTTTCCCTTACATTATTATTGTTAAGTCAACTAGGATTATATTGTGACCCCATGGACTCCAATATATAGAAAGAGGTTTTGTCATTTGAATCATCCAATAATTGTTCATTTATGTTGGCAATATGATTATTATGTCTTAATATGTTGTCCTTGATGGAAAAAGATGGAGCATATGTCTTCTGGAGAAGCTCAGTAGTTTTCAGAAGGTCTATCAGAAGAAATGTGTAATAACCAGTAGAAGATTGGTTAATATTCACATTGCAGGTTCTATACGCTGGTTTGTACAGGCCAAGTCATGTATACACGCGGATCAGAACGATCCTAGCCGCGTATGCCTTTTGCGCTCTAAAAATATGATACCAGGGGGCATTACCATGGTATTAGCCCACAGTATTTAGATTTGTGACATCTATTTGATTCTGTCTAAGAATACCATTGACATTTGTGTGGTTTTGACTCATGGTATTGGTGAAGGCTAAATCTATATAAGGAGAAGAAGATCATAGTGCAATGTTGTGCATATGTAAGGGTTGCCACTGAATACTTCTCTCTGAATTATATCTGCATGGGATGAAATTTGTTTTATTGGTAGATTTGAATCTATGATGCACCCTTGGATACAATGATGGATCAGGATCTCTAGACTTGGAATGATTATGTTCTTGCATGATCTAATGATGAGAGGTTTGGATCTGTGACCTAGTGCATGATTGCTGAAGTAAAAATGAAGAAATCTGGGTAAGTTCTATAGATCTGAAACATTCTATAGAATTAAAAATTTACAAATCTATACGCTAGTTCATCTCGGTAAAAGTGCGTATATACACAGCTTTGTCTCAAAAAAAGCGTATATGGAAGTCAAGGTTTTCTAAAGCTCATTGCAGAGGTTATTTGTTTATTGTTGTTGTATTTCTGTTGTCTATCAATGAAGTCTTCATGTAGATCTGGGTTGCTTGAATATTGTATATGTTGCTAAGTTGAATATGTACAAATCTGATCAATGAGTGGGTAAATATGTTTAATGATGACTGACTGATTAAGGGTTATACATACTAAAAAAATATCTGACTGAAAGACTCAGATCTGATTCTTAGACTGACCATATTCTGGAAGATCAGTATTCACATATCTATATGCAGGTTGGTGTGAAGGAAAGCATGTATACACGTGGGTTCAGTAAAGCAAAGTTGCGTATGCATTTTGAGATAATGAATGTTCAGGGTTGAATTTGATTATGCATACAGATTCTAAAAATTGGTTATTACTATATTCTGGTTACAGTGGTCTTACTGTTCTAATTGAAGTATTGGGTGAAGTTTATTATTGTTGATATTTATGAAGAATTGTGTTGAAGTTGTGTGATCCAGTGTGAAAATTGATGAAACATGGTCTGCAGTGTTTCTGAGGGTTGAAGCCTTCAAGGTGGAAGTAGAAGCTTCCTGTCAGTAGAATATGGTGTTATGGTTAGGGGGTTCAAGCTCCCTTCCATTAGTGGCTGGTAAACGAGATCAGGGGGTTGTAGCTTCCTTCCAGTAACAGCTGGAAAACGAGAGAACTTTGTAGCCTTCTGCGGGTAGATGTCTGCGTACTGATATGAGTCTGCATTAGTGAAAAATTGTAAACAGTTTTTCATATAATAAATATTGAATACAGAGACGACAACAACGGTGGTTTTCTCCCGAATTGGGTTTCCACCTTAAATCTTGGCATTCATGTGTGATGCTCTTATGTGATGATTTATTTTGTTGTTACTGCACATATTTACTGCTTAACTAAATTATGCATAACGGATAAGCTGAGTTAAAGTTTGTTTCTGAAAGTTTATCTAACCATAAATTTATCCCAGTATACGCAAGTTTCAGTTGGTATATCCACGTGCATACGCGAGTTGGGTTCATTAAAGTCACGTATTGAATATTGAAATATATATATATATATTAGTAAGCTCTAAATACTGATTCACCCCGCCCCCCCCCCCTCCCCCCCTCAATATTTTTCCCAACAATTGGTATCAGAGTAGGTAATTATGTAGAAGCTTAATCGCTAGAAGGAAGATCAGCTAAGATGAGCAATCAAGATTGGAAAACATCTATCAGGCCTCCTCTCTTCAACGGAAACAATTCAATCTTATGGAAGACAAGGACAAGATCCGATATTCAGTCTCTTGGAGCAGATGTATGGGCTATAGTTGAAGGAGGTTATCAATATCCAGTGTCAGTTCCAAAAAATCCAGACGCAAGAAAGAACTATGAAACCAATGCAAAGGCTTTCAATGCATTACTAGGAAGTTTGACTAAATCAGAATTTGTCAAAGACATGTAGTTGAATACTGCAAAGGAGATATGGGACAAAATAATTCTGAGTTATGAAGGTGATGCTAAGGTAAAAAGTGCTAAACTCCAAACTCTCAAAATTCAATATGAAAAACTCAGAATGCATAATGAGGAAAGCATTGCTAGTTTCTTTTTATGACTAGATGATATTGTAAATCGTATGAGAAATCTGGGTGAAACCATAACTGACACTACTCTGGTAGAAACTTGGTTTTAAGATCTCTAACTCCTAAATTCGAGTCAAAGGTGTCTATTATTGAAGAGAAGCAGGATCTACAAACTCTTAGTGTTGTTCAACTTCATGGCATTCTGACTGCTTATGAAATGAGAAAAGGAGGTCCATCTAAAGTCAAAGAATATGTCTTCAGAGCTGCTACAAAAGGAAAGTAGGTAGAAGAACAAGAAGTATCAGGGTATGTTTCAGAAGAAGATGAGATAAATTTTGTAAAGAATCTACAACTTGGCACTGGAAGCTTCAGAGGTAAGCTTCCTTTTAAATATTTTTCTTGTGGAAGAGTTGGTCATTGTGCTGCTAAATGTCCCCATAAAGATAGTCATGAAAATGGAAAGGAAGTAGCAAAAGGAAATAAGAAATGGTTTATCAATAGAAAAATATATTACACTCATGAAGATAGTGATGGTTTATCAAATAGTGAAGAAGGAGAATCTGATCAAGATATTGGACTACTCATGGATTTTGAAAAAGACTCTAGTGAGGCTAAAGATACTTTTATGGATGCATTAGAAGAAAATGATTTTCTTCAAGAAATAAATCATCTCAAAATATGCTTGGAAGAGTACAAAATTTCCATAGATACTCTAAAGAATCAGCTTATAGAAAAGGAGAAGCACAATGAGATATCAGAATTTGAAATAGTAATACTAAGAAAGGAAATTGAGAAAGTGAAAACTTTAAATCTTAGATTTGCTAAAGGATCTAAAACCTTAGAAGAAATTATCAAGGTACAATGCTCTCCTCTTATAAAGACAGGTCTTTGATATATCGGAGAATCCTCTGAGTCTTCAACACCAAGCTATCTAAATGCAGCTAAAGCCAGCTTGGAACGTTCTGTCACTCAGCAAAAGAACAAAGAAAATACACAGGTAAAGCATGACCACTTCAATACAAGGAAGAACAATAACAAAAATATCAATCAGCATGTAATCATAAATAGAAGGTTTCATGATCGCAGAAATTTCTTCTTTAATGGACAACGTTTCTCATGTTATAATTTTGTTCATAATGTTGCTCAATGTGTTGCATACAAAACCATCGTGACCAGAGAAGCAAGAAAGCAAAGAAATGAGACTAGAATAAAGAAGAACACTTATAAAAACTTTTCTCCTCTTCAAAATGAAATTGAATGTTCTTATTGCAATAACTTTGGTCATGAAGAATGTGAATGCAGGAGAAAAATTCAGCCAAAAGAGCATATACCTTCAAATTCCAAGGTATGGAGAAAGAAGGACTCATAGGTTGAAAGCTGTGGCATAGCTTTATTTGCATAAGGGGATGAAAATCAATGGTACATTGATAGCAGATTCTCAAAACACATGAAAAGTGATAAAAATAAACTCCTTTCATACAATTCTCTAGAGAAAGAAGAGAATGTTACCTTTGAAAATGACTTTCCTGCTGTCATTAAAGGAAAAGGTTCTGTTTTTTCTAAAATGAAAGGTGAAAGCTAACAATGTTATGTATGTGGATGGATTAAAGCATAACCTTTTAAGTGTGAGTCAAATGTGTGATCAATGAAATGAAGTTGTCTTTAGTTCAAAAGAATGTGTAATTCATGAACTTGACATGGGAAAAACAATAATAAAAGGAACTAGAACACCAAGCAATCTGCATGTATTGAAAGGTGGCCAAGAAAAATGCTACTTGGGTAAATCTTCAGAAAATTGGTTATGGAACAGAAGGTTGGGACATTTGAGCTTCTCTCAAATAAGCAAATCCAGCAGACTCAAAGTTGTTCGTGATCTTCCCAAAATCACTCAACCTGAACTTATACATACTGATCTATGTGGTCCTGTAAGGAAAAAGTCACCCCGTGGAGAACAATACTATATTTTATTTATTAATGACTTCTCTAGAATGTGTTGGAGCGGTTTATTGAAACATAAAGATGAAGCATTTGAAAAGTTTAAGCTCTTCAAAGCTTTGGTTGAAAATGAATTAGATCTAAAAATAAAATGTCTTAGATCTAACTAAGGACAAGAATATATATCAAATGAATTATTTGATTTATGTGAACTTCATGGCATAAAAAGACAGTTCTCTATAGCTGTAACCCCACAACAAAATGGCATGGCAGAAAGGATGAATAGAACAGTTCAACAAATGGCTCGAGCTATGCTTGATGAATCTGGAACTCCTGATACCTTTTGGGGAGAAGCAACACATACTGCAGTAAATATTTTGAACAAGGCTCATGTTCATGTGAACAGTGATAAAACTCCTTATGAACTCTGGTATGGAAATATTCCCACTGTAAAGAACTTTAGAGTTTTCGGAAGCAAATGTTTTATCAAGAACAATGATGAAAAACTTGGTAACTTTGAACCTAGAGCAGATGAAGGAATATTTCTTGGTTACTCTTCTAGAAGTAAATCATATAAATGTTACAATAAAATACTTTGGAAGATTTTTGAATGTATTTATGTTGTAATGATGAGTCTCTCTCAACTCCTAAAATGGAAATAACAAAAGCAAATGAAGATGATGATGATGTATATTCTCTCGCATCAAATAGCAACAATATAGAAGGGAACCCAATGAAGCACCAGAAGAAGATCTATCTGAAAAGGCTCCATCCAGGTATGTACAAAAGAATCATCCAGAATCTCAAATTATGGGATAAAAGGGATCAGGTGTCCAAACAAGAAGAACTCTTGTAGGATCCCCTAGCTATCTGGCATTATTATCCATTATTGAACCACAAAATGTAAATCAAGCTAGTAAAGATGAATGTTGGATTCAAGCCATGAATGAAGAACTTGATCAGATTGAAAAGAATCATACTTGGGAATTGGTTCCAAGACCTCATGATAAAAATGTTATTGGAACAAAATGGATATTCAAAAACAAGTTGAATGAAAATGGAGATGTTATTGGAAACAAAGCTATACGTGTTTGTAAAGGGTAAGCTCAACAAGAAGGTATAGACTTTGAAGAAACATTTTCTCTTGTAGCTATACTTGAAGCCATAAGAATGTTTCTTACTTTTTCAAGTTTTCAACAATTCAAAGTTTATCAAATGGATGTTAAACCTGCTTTCCTCAATGGTGATTTAGAAGGAGAAGTTTATATAGAACAACCAGAAGGATTCATTCTAGGAAATGATGAAAAACTTATTTTCAAACTTAAAAAGGCTTTATATGGTCTCAAACAAGCTCCTCGAGCAAGGTACTATCATCTTGGCAAATATATGCATCAACAAGGTTTTACAAAGGGATCTGCTGATAGTAACTTATACACAAAAATTGAGAATGATAAACTATTGATTGTAGTTTTGTATGTTGATGACATCATTTTTGGAAGTAATGAGGAGTCCATGAATCAGAAATTTTCTTTTGTTATGCAACAAGAATTTGAAATGTCTTTACTTGGGGAACTAACATTTTTTCTTGGCTTACAAGTGCAACAAGCAACATATGGCATATTCTTATCATAAGAAAAATATCTTAAGCAAATTCTGAAGAAGTATGGGATGCAAGATTGCAAACCTATGAGTACTCCAATGGTAACTGGATGTAACCTTAGTTCGCATGATGATTCTCCCACGGTGAATCAATCAGAATATAGATCCATGATTGGAAATTTGCTTTATCTAACCGGAACAAGACTAGCCATTATGCATGCAGTTGGGATTGTTGGAGGATTCCAAGCTAACCCAAAAAAGTCTCATCTTCAGGTTGTAAAAAGGATATTCAAATATCTACAAGGGAATCAAGACTTTGCTCTATGGTATCCAAAGAATGTTGATCTCACTCTTCATGCTTACACAGATGCAGATTGAGATGGAAATGTTGATGATCGAAAAAGCACTAGTGGTGGTGCATTTTATATGGGGCCTCGATTAGTATCTTGGTTCAGCAAGAAACAAAATTCAATTGCCTTATCTACAGCAGAAGCAAAATATGTGGTTGTCGCATCATGTTGCACACAACTTCTTTGGAAGATGTAGACATTACAAGATATTCAAATCAAATGTTCACCTCCCATCTTCATTCTATGTTACAATACAAGTGCCATTAGTATCTCGAAAAATCATGTTATGCATTCCAAGACCAAGCACATTCCTATCAAGTATCGCTTCCTACATGAACAAGTGCTTGAACAAAAGGTTAAATTGGAGTAAGTTTCCTCCAAAGAACAAGTTGCAGATATATTTACTAAACCTCTTCCCATGGAAGCATTCGAATATCTCAGAAAAAATTTGGGAGTTGTCTCTGCCTCTCTGATCAAATCTGCTTAATTTCAAAATATTAAAGTCGATACGTTGGTTTCATAAAGAAGAATCACGTACATATGCAAGTTTCGGTGCATAAAAATGCGTATAGGTTTTGCTGACAGAAATTTTCTAGGTCATCTTTCATACCAGTCTGTGGTGTTGTTGGGTAATCTCTATTGATGTTCCAGTATTCATCTTTCTGTATCATACTCTGATATTTATCTCCTTGATGAAGATGCTTTGATGAATTGGTTGTTGAAAGTGTTCAAGATGCACAAGCTTAGGGGGAGCACCTGCCTTGTTGAAAAGGATGCATCGTTGGCATTCTGAATGGTTTTTGATATATGATCTCTCTCTTGAGATTTTTTGGTCCTGATTATGAAAAGTCATTTCTGTAATTTGATGAGAAGGGAATGTTAATACTACTCATGATGTAAATTGTTATATTCAGTAATGTAAGGACTTGTTCAAATTTGTAAACCCACTTTGTTGGGTAGTTGAGTCAATTATGTAATTCCACTTGGTTGGATCATTGATGTAAGTATGAGTTCTTGGTGATAGGAAAGGTCATCCTCAGTTGAGTTATAGAGTCTGAAAAAATATGTCTGGAGATTCAGCATGACCTTAGGGAGAGCATGGTTAAAAGAGTGTTCTTTGCCCTTGATGTCAAAGGGGGAGAGTATTTTAGGTGTTAGTATTTTGGGTATTTGAATAATGGTTATGTTTAATGTATCTATTTGTTGTGGTGATCAAACACCATCATGGTTTCCATCAAGTCTAAAGGGGGAGATTATTGGCAATATGATTCTTATGTCTTAATATGTTGTCCTTGATGGAAAAATATGGAGCATATGTCTTCTGGAGAAGCTCAGTAGTTTTCAAAAGTTTTATCAGAAGAAATGCGTAATATCCAGCAGAAGATTGGTTAATATTCATATTGCAGGTTCTATACGTGGGTTTTTACAGGCCAAGTCGTGTATACACGCAGATCAGAACGATCCAAGTCGTGTATGCCTTTTGCGCTCTAAAAATATGATACCAAGGGGCATTACCATGGTATTAGCCCACAATATTGAGCATTGTGTCGTCTATTTGATTCCGTCCAAGAATACCATCGGCAGTTGTGTGGCTTTGACTCATGGTATTGGTAAAGGCTAAATATATATAAGGAGAAGAAGATAACAATGCAATGTTGTGCATATGTAAGGGTTGTCACTGGATACTTCTCTCTGAAGTATATCTTTATGGGATGAACTTGGTTTTATTGGTAGATTTGAATCTATGATACACCCTTGGATACAATGATGGATCAGGATCTCTAGACTTGGAATGATTATGTTCTTGCATGATCTAATGATGAGAGATTTGGATCTGTGACCTGGTGCATGCTTGCTGAAGTAAAAATGAAGAAATATGGGTAAGTTCTATAGATCTGAAACATTTTGCAAAATTAAATATTTATAGATCTATACGCTAGTTCGTCTTGGTATAAGCACGTATATATGCGGCTTTGTCTCAGAAAAAAAACGCATATGGAATTTAGGGTTTTATAAAGCTTATTGTAGAGGTTATTTGTTTATTGTTGTTGTATTTATGTTGTTTGTCAATGAAGTCTTCATGTAGATCTAGGTTGCTTGAATACTGTATATGCTACTAAGTTGAATATGTACAAATCTAATCAATGAGTGGCTAAATATGTTTAATGATGACTGACTGATTAAGGGTTATACATACTGAAAATATATCTGACTGAAAGCCTCAGATCTAATTCTGAGACTGACCATATTCTGGAAGATCAGTATTCACAGATCCGTACGCAGGTTGGTGTGAAGGAAAGCGCATATACACGCGGGTTCAATAAAGCAAAGTTGCGTATGCATTTTGAGATAATGAATGTTAACGGTTGAATTTGATTCTGCATACTGATTTTGAAAATTGGTTATTACTGTATTCTGGTTACAATGGTCTTACTGTTATGATTGAATTATTGGGTGAATTTTATTATTGTTGATCTTTATGAATAATTGTGTTGAAGCTGTGTGATCCAATGTGAAAATTGATGAAACGTGGTCTGCAGTGTTTCTGAGGGTTGAAGCCTTCAGGGTGGAAGTAGAAGCTTCCTGCCAGTAGAAGTTGGTTTTCTAATTAGGGGGTTGAAGCTCCCTTCTAGTAGTGGTTGGTAAACGAGATCAAGGGGTTGTAGCTTCCTTCCAATAGCAGCTGGAAAACAAGAGAAGGTTGCAGCCTTCTGCAGGTAGATGTCTGCATACTGATATGAGTCTGCATCAGTACAAAATTGTAAACAGTTTTTCATATAATAAATATTGAAGACAGAGACGACAGTAGTGGTGGTTTTCTCTTGAATTGGGTTTCCACCTTATATCTTGGCGTTCATGTGTGATGCTCTTATGTGATGATTTATTCTGTTGTTACTGCACATATTTACTACTTAACTAACTGATGCATAACTGATAAGATAAGTTAAAGTTTGTTTCTGAAATTTTATCTAACCATAAAGCTATCTTAGTATACACAAGTTTATGTTGGTATATCTGTGTGCATACGCGAGTTGGGTTCATAAAGTTAAAATTATCAGTAAACTCTAAATATTGATTCACCCCCCCCCCCCCTCTCAGTATTTTTCCCAACAATTTATTTAATGTAAAGGAGGTTTCCCCCTTGAAGTGGCTTATTTCGAAGGCACTGATCTCTCTTTTCTTCTATTTTTGGAGTTGGTTTCGTAACATTTGGTATTAGAGCTTTGGATTCTAGGGTTTCGCTGCTCCAAACAGGTCATCATGGAATTGTCGCTATAAAAAAATTTCTACGAAGGATCAGAAGCAGAAATCTTGACAAAGTTCGTGTAAAAAATTCAGATCTTGGTTCGCAATATTTTAGGAGATATGATCTATGGAAGTTAGGGTTTTGCAGGCTTTTGAATTTCATCTAAAACTGGTGACCTTGGGAAAATCGTCATAACTCTCTCTCTAAGCATCATATTAGAATTCGGTAAGAAGTGGCCAAAATTACATGGATTGTAGTTTCCTTTGTATCAATTTCAAAGCTGAAGGAGGAAACAGTGACACGTGGAAAGTCGTACAAGTGCATTGTACCAAACCAATCCATAATTAGGTCATTGTGGGAGATTGGGCATAACTTTGCCTTGAAGCATCCAAATTAGGTCAGACCCATGGCATTCGAAAGAAGATTCATAGGGCTACTATAGTACCGAATTTGAGATATTGAATATCTGAAATCACATAGATAATTCAGTTTCAATATAGAGCTCCTAAAAATCAAGAAAAGGGTGTGTATTTTTTTTCAAATTTCATAAGTCTTGTTTGAAAAATAGTTTGAAGTGATTCCAAGGGCATAATGAAGCATAGATATCAGTATTGGGTTCTAAAATTCCCCCTAAAAATAATTCAACACCCATCAAGCCCTTAGAATACTCTACTATGACTCATGAAGATGAACAAGTGCAACATGATATATCAAAATTACAAGAGCAAGTGCACCAAATTTTTCTCTCACAAAGAGCAACAAAAAAATGAAATGGAAGTTTTGAGGAAAGGCTTGGAAGCTAAGATGGATGGTTTGAAGAAAGGTGTGGAAGCTAATATGGATGGTTTGAATGAAGGTCTGGAAGCTAATATGGATGGTTTGAAGAAAGGCATGGAAGCTAAGATGGATGGTATGGAAGAAAAAATGGAAGGTTTGAAGGAAGACAAGGAAGGTGTTATCCTCCTGTATTTTACAGAATCCACTAGGTGGATGTGGATGTTCTACAAATAAATAAAGATATCATTATCTGCCTATCAGCTATCTTTAGAAATCTCACTGCCTTCATTATCCTAAGAAAACCTATTTCACTATTTTTCCATCTCTGCCTTATAAGTTTACCTTGTTGCTCCAAAAGGACTCACCATGGGCTGGTTTATCTTATTTTTCACTCTCCCTACCCACATTCTCATTCACTCCTCTCCCCCTCTAAAAAGCCCATTTTTCCCTTTAGAACCCATCATAGAAGAGCCCTTCATTCCTCATTTTCCTTTGCATAGATTAAAACAATGTAAAAGGCCCCCTTTTACATTGTTTTAAATATTAAACCTATCGGGTCTTCTTTGTTTTATCTATAAAACTCTGCTTTATTTATAAAACTCTGTTTTATATTAAAAACCCGACCTTATATTCTAAATCTGACCCTTTAAATGTTTTAATCCCCTCGCACTCATATGACCCTGACTCCGCTTACCTTATAAGTCCCCCCCCCAATGAAACTAATTCCACCTCCGCCTTTGTTATATAATTCCCCCATAAACCTTATAAAAATATCGTATTCTCTGGATTATTATAAAAAACCTTGGCCCACTCTTCTTCGAACTTCGCGCCCTGTCAAATCTCACCACATCACCTTTCGCTCGGACCCCACCGCTCCACCTCCAAACCTGCCCTTCGCTCCCCCATTGTGCAGTCATCGTCGATCTCATTCTTTGAGATCCGACGTCCCAAATCCCATATCGTAAATAAAGTAGCGTCAGGGATAAAGCTTCTTGACCTGCGCAAAATGGGCAGTTTCTCCCTACCACGCGGAAACCGCCCAATGGTATCGCATCGTCGTCCCCGAAAACCATTACCACTCCCTCTTTCACGCGATAAACCACCTCTGATTTTCCAAAACCGCTTTCCCTTCGCGCCAAATTTCAAACCCTCCCGCCTCCGTTTGAATTCCTACTGGTTCTGCCTTCAAAACCATGCCTCCTTCACCATTTCCCCTTCTGTAAATGCCCTCCGATAGCCCAAAACCTTTGAAAAATGCAGTAAACCCTCCCCGCAGGCTTTAAAACTAACAGTTTGTTAAATGTGCAGGTTTAATGGAAAAAAGGCACACCAAGCATTCTCATGGTCCAGAAAATGGTTAAATAAAGGTCTGGGTGACAATCCAGAACTTCATTTCCTTCACGAAGGGAACCAGAGGCAAAGAATAAAGAATTGTATCGCTCAAAATCATGATCGGAGGTGTGATCTAGACCCTCCAGCACAAAAAAGTGCATTCTTGCACCAAAAACACAGACAAATAGTGAGCACAAAAAGCAGAGAGATAGTCAGAGGACTACAACGCAGCAAACAACACGATTAGAGAGGCCAATCACTAATCGAAAGGTGCAAACAAAGGATTAGCCACAAAAGCAGAGTTTAAAGACTCAAAGGTTATACAAAGGATTAATAAACAAAACAAAGATAAAGCAGAATAAAAGAGAAAGACAGCAGAAACAAAATAGTTAAAGGTTAAACCAAGATTAAAGGCCTAATTCAGGAATTAAAGACAAAAAAAAGGCAGATTAGCCCAAAGCACATTCGAATGACTCAATCCACTGAGGCAGTTACTTCTTCGAAGATATTCTGCCACCTACAGCATTACTTCCTCCAATAAAGTATCAAAACAGTTATTACACTCAGTCAGAGATATTTTCTATCTCCTAGCAGTTATTGTAAAGTTATTTCAAAGCCTTAAAAGTCAAACATTTCACATAAATCAATTCAAGAGTTAATCTAGAAGTTATTATTTTAGAGTAACCCCTTCAGATATTTTTTCCTTGGGCCTTGCATGGTCTCAAAGGTCAAAAATCATTAACTCTGTAATAAATGACATTTAAACACCCTAGTTTGGCAGCACCTCCTCATCTGCATATAAATATTGCATATGAGCTTCATTTCTAGTGTTGGTTAATTGGTGGTTATTTGACTAATTTCTGTTGCAGAGCTAGTTGAGGATTGCTAGGCTAGATTAGATAAAGCTCTGAGGTGCGGAGAGATATTTTACATGAAGTATTGTAACTGGTTTGATCATCAATAAGACAAGCACATTCACAGGATCCTCGATCTATGTTAATGGTGAATTTTTCCTCATTTGTCACTGTTTTTCTTATGTCTTCCATACTATCCATATTTCTCTAATAAAGGTACAGAAGTTTTAGAGTAGGATTTTCTCTCTTGGCACCCTATTTTTGTCTGCATTATTTATCTTTATGTTTTCTTCTGCAAGATCTGATTGGAGGATTCTTAATTTCCCTCCAGTTCCATCTAGCTTGTTGTCTTAGAAATAATTCAATAAAGTCAAGGCCAAAGAAGTCTATGGTGAGCCATGTCCTTTGGTACAACTTGAGATATTGTTTCCAAGGCCTTTTCTTTGAAGTATACTTTGTAGAGTCAAAAGCAGGGAAGTCTATGGTATCCCCTGTCCTCTGGTTTGCCTATAAATGTTTCTTTAAAGATTCTTTTGAGTGTTGAGTTAAAGAAGATCGGTTTCAGTTGGCTCTTTAGTTGCTCTCATTGTTATCTTACATGTTTTGTTTATCTAAAAGTAGTCTTGGGATTGCTGGATTATTGTCTCAAAGGTTTTCTCATTAAAAGTCTGGCCAAAGAAGTCTATGGTGCGCCCTGTACTTTGGTTTGCCTCGAACAGTTACCTTGAAAGGCTTTTCTTGTCAAAGTAGAGCTAGAATATTCTTAACTGACTATAGATTTTCTGCCTTCACAACTTATTATGTTTCATATCACAATCTAATTTAAGAGATCCACTTAATATAGTTAGCTTGCCCTATGAAAATCCTTGTAGGGTTGATGAGCAATTAAATCCTTTTATGACTCCATGGCCCAATGGATAATTTTTTCTCATAGTCTATCCATTCAGCTGAAACATCCCTTCACTTAGTTTCATCACAGATCTATCAATTTACCAATTAATCCAACCAAAAGAAACAAGTCCTTAGAACCTCATAACTAGCCTAATATCCTAAACAAATAGCATAAAGATATATAATTTGAAAACACTTATAAATAGAGAGATCCCTCTCTGAATCCAGGAAGGCTAGGTCCTAGGATTCCAAAGTGGTTCTGATGTGGCCCCTGCAGTGTTTGTTCTTGCCAATCTTGCAAATCACAAGGAACCAACAGAAGGTTTGAAGGAAGGTTTAACAAATTTGATACAAGAAATGATTCCTAATGGTGAAAATATAGTAGAGGAAACTCATGATGAGAGAAAAATAAATGTTAATCGTGATTTCATAAACTCGAATGTTGGATGGAAGACCCATCATATTCCAAAGATCAATATGAGGAAGTTTGATGGCAAGGATCCTGTAACATGGATCAATACTACAGATGGAGCAATATTTTGATCTCAATAATGTGCAAAACAAACGAAAGGTACGCATTGCAACTTTCTATTTAGAACAAAATACATTTGTATGGTATCGATGGCTTTGCTCCCGTAAAAAAATTGTCACTTGGTCAATTTTTACGGAAGAAATGATAGCACATTATGAGGATACAAAGAGCAACACTTTTTTTAGCTTGATAAATCTCAAACAAAATGGTTCAATGGTGGAGCACATTGAGGACTTCCAAAAATTGAATATAAGGGTAACCGATATTCCAGAGTAACACAAGATTTATGTATTCATAGGGACTTTAAGGGATAACATCCAACATGAGGTTCGCATTTGGGAACCTGATTCATTGGAGAAGGCATTCAGGTTGGCAAGAAACATTGAATGTAAAATTATGACGACAAGGAAGCCTGCCACTCACATCTATAAAGATGGAAGTGTTTCGACTCCTAGAATTCCACAACCTACAAGGTTGACACCACAACAATTGGAAGAAAAAAGAGCAAAAGGGTTTTTCTACAGTTGTGATATAAAATACACTAAAGGTCATAAGTGTGCTGAGAAGAAATTATTTTACATAGGTTGTGAAGAGGAGGAAGAAAATGAACAAGGAACTTCAAAAGAATAGGATATACACCAGGAACCAACCCTAGAGAAAGAAGAAATGAGTCCGACCATATCGTGTAATGCATTGGTAGGCATTACCACTCCTCAAACTCTCAAGATAGAAGGACATATCAAGAAGAAAAAGGTAATAGCGTTGATTGATTCGGGTGCTACCCATAATTTTATTCATTGTAAGGTAGCCAAGGAATTGAATTGCTTCCTATACCCAGCACCAGAATGTCAAGTGATGGTTTCAAATGGAGGAACTATAAATTGCTCTGGAAAATTCCATTATATCAAGCTAACCATGAGGGAATATTTATTAAATAGTCCAATGATTTCCATTACAATGGGAGTTGTTGATGTTGTACTAGCAGTACAATGGTTGCAATCTTTGGGGATGGTATCTTTTAATTTTGTAGAACTTTTCTTGAAAAAAAATTAGAAAGGAAAGGAAGTCGAATTACGGGGTATCGTAGGGAAGCTGGGAAATATAATAAGCACTAATTTCATGACAAATCTTTTGAAGAAAGAAAAACGAGGCGTAATTACACAATTATGCTCACTAGAAGTTCCAACATCAAAATCATCTATTTCTCTAGATCTCCAAAAAGTCTTGGACAATCATTCTAAGGTGTTTGAAACTCCCAAAGGACTCCCACCTATTCGTGATCATGATCATGTTATTAATTTGATTCCAGAAAGTGTTCCTCTCAACATCAGGCCTTACAGATATCCTTATGTCCAAAAGAGCAAAATTGAACGTATGATTGCAGAAATGTTAGAGGCTGGTATAATTCAACTTAGTCGAAGTTCTTTCTCTACTCCAGTAGTATTGGTGCACAAGAAGGATGGATCATGGTGCACATGTCTGAATTATACGGAGCTCAATAAGCTCACTATTAAAGACAAATTTCCCATTCCTGTTATTGATGAATTATTGGATGAATTACATGGAGCAATTTATTTTACCAAGTTGGATCTTCATTCAGGATATCATCAAATTAGAATGAATATTGAAGATATTCTAAAAACAACATTTCGAACTCATGAGGGTCATTATGAATTTTTGGTCATGCCTTTTGGCCTTACCAATGCACCTTCTACATTTCAAGGTTTGATGAATTTCATTTTCAAACCCTTCCTTAGAAAATTTGTGTTAGTATTTTTTGATGATATACTAATGTACAGCAGGTCTTGGGAGGATCATGTTCAACATGTTGACAGGGTACTCAAACTATTGGAGGAGAAACAATTATATGCAAAAACCTCCAAATGTTTCTTTGGAGTACAAGAGGTGGAATATCTAGGTCATATTGTATCTCATAAGGGTGTTAAGGTAGACCCTAACAAAAATAAATCCATAAGGAATGGAAAGTCCCCACAACCATAAAGTAGTTGCGAGGATTTATTGAGTTAACAGGGTATTATCGCAAGTTTGTTAAGAATTATGGGAGAATAGCAACACCTCTAATAACATTATTGAATAAAGATGCATTTTCATGGACTCCTGAAGCAACTAAGTCCTTTGAACATCTTAAAGAGGCGATGTGCCTAGCACGGGTCTTAGCTACGCTAGACTTCACAAAAACCTTTATTGTGGAATGTGATGCCTCGGCAAATGGAATTGGTATTGTTTTAATGCAAGAAGGAAGACCTATTGCTTTTGAAATTCGTCCAATCAAAGGAAATTATTTACAAAAAACTATTTATGAGAAGGAAATTTTGGCAATACTACATGCACTAAAGAAATGGAAACCTTACCTAATGGGAAGACACTTCAAGGTAAAAATTGATCATGATAGTATTAAACACTTTTTGGAACAAAGAATATCATCAGAAGAGCAGAAAAAATGGGTCACAAAGATGTTGGGTTATGACTTTGAAATCATCTACAAAAAATGGAAGCTAAATGTTGTTGCAGATGCACTCTTAAGAAAGGATGAAGAGGTGGAAGCATTGCATTGTGCAATCTCTGTTATCCAACCAGATTGGATAAGCGAAGCAAGGGATGAATGGAATAAGGATGAAGAAGTGTGGACACTCATTCAAAAGTTGCAGCAAGATCCTAGTACATCTGATACATTGAGTTGGAAAAATGATTCCTTGTGTTACAAAGATCGCTTATATCTTTGTAAGAATTCCCAACTAAAACAAAAGATTCTTTTGGAATTGCGCACTTCTCCTTTAGGAGGACACTCAGATTTTTAAAACTTATGACAAGGTGAAGAAAGAATTTTTTTGGGATGGCCTTAACTCTGATATTCATAAGTTTGTGGCGCAATGTTTGGTTTTCCAGCAAAATAAAGTTGAGACAATTAAGACCTCGGGTCTTCTACAGCCTTTATCCATTCCAAGTTAATGTTGGGAGGAGATTCCTATGGATTTATCACAAGTTTACCTAAGTCTGAAGGAAAGAGTGTCATCATGGTGGTAGTTGATAGACTTACCAACTATGCACACTTTTGTGCATTATTTCATCCATTTAAAGCAAGAACAGTTGCTACTGCATTTATGGAACAATTCAAAAGCTACATGGAAACCCAAATATTATTGTTAGCGAGAGAGATCCCATTTTTACTAGAAATTTTTGGACGGAATTATTTTCTTGTTTGGGTACTCAACTAGCTCATATCTCATCTTATCATCCTCAATCCAATGGTCAAACTGAAATACTAAACAAATGATTGGAAGGATATCTTCGTTGTTTTGTATCTGATAAACAAGCACAATGGGTCAAGTGGTTACCTCTAGCTGAATGGTGGTATAATACTTCCTTCCATACTGCAGCAAAAATGACCCCATTTATGGAACTTTATGGATATCATCCATCATCCATCACATCATCTTTAAGAGAAAACTATAAGGTTCAATCATTGGAAGATCACATTGAGCATCAACAACAAGTTCTCCAAATCTTAAAGGATAACCTAAATTTGGCACAAAATCGAATGAAACAACAAGAAGATCAACATCGCAGCGAGAGAAGTTTTGATGTAGGAGACTGGGTATTTTTACGGCTACAACCATACAAATAAATGTCCCTCAAGCAAGCTAAGAAGGATAATAAATTATCACCAAAGTACTATGGTCCTTACAAGGTGTTTCAAAATATTGGTACTATGGCATACAAATTGGAGCTTCCTGCATCTTGCGAGTGCATCCAGTTTTCCATGTTTCAAGCTTAAACAAGGTTATAGGTGACAAAATTCCAGTTCAAACAATATTGCCAGAACTTGATGAGGAAATAAAAATCATATTGGAACCTAAAGCAATCACGGAAACAAGAACTCGACAGCTACGAAATCGATCAATTTCAGAGTATCTCATCAAGTGGAAGAACTTACCCACTGAAGATTCTACATGGGAGGATGAGAATTCTATACAGAAGCATCCCGAGCTACTCAAGTGTTGAGGACAACACTTTTTTGAAGGAGAGGGGCATGTTAGGTCCCTAGATTACTAGTGTAGTCCCTTATTGTTGTTAGTGTAACCCCCTTATTGTTATTGTTGTACCCTTGTAACCCCCTTATTGTTATTATTGTACCCTTGTAACCCCCATATTGTTATTATTTTGCCCTTACATTATTATTGTTAGGTCGTCTAGGATTATATTGTGACCCCATGGACTCCTATATATAGAAGGAGGTATTGTCATTTGTATCATCCAATAATTGTTCATTTATGTAATGTAAAGGAGGTTGCCCCCTCGAAGTGGTTTATTTCTAAGGCGTTGATCTCTCTTTTCTTCTATTTTTGGAGCTTCTTTCATAACACTGTGTAGCTGAGGAGCAGCAATGGGAAGATTTAGATTTTTTCACAAACAGATTTGTGAACAACTCGACAGGAGTCTCGATTTGTTATGCCCTTAATGGACTAAGGCACAACTAGTGAGCAGATTGACAGCCAAGGTTCAGTGGCCAGACGAACTTGGATCATTGATGGAGGCAGGAGCTGCAAATCGGGAGCAGAAGGACCGAGCAGGTATAGGGTACGATCGAGAGGAGCTGAAAGAGAGCGCTTCAGCCAGATGGTCAAAGTATATTGTACTAGTGGATGTATGAGGGTCATTATCCCTGGTACAGGAGCCCTACACTATTGTATTATATGTTGTTTAATATAACGAAGCTGGGTTGAAAATTGTAAAAAGTTTTCTAAATTCTATGCATGTGTGATTTACTGTTGTCTATATTTCGTTGTGCAACGTTGTTTTGTTGAGATTCTTGGTTTGGAAGTATTAGTGATTTTAAGACTGTAACCTAGACCCAAGATCGGGGAAATTCAACAAGTATGGCCTATGGCCCGTGGACTACTATAGTGCACATATCCTCTTTGTGTGCTCTATCTCCTATCCCTCTCAGCTATTTTTCTTAATTATGGAACAAATTCACTCGAAAGAATGTATCCCCTTTTCCTCCTAGTGGCTCGATTATAACACAGCCCGATAGCCTACTAGAGGTTAGGTTTGACTACCTCAAATATTAACTAGAGTTACAATATAGAGTCTTCTACATCATAATCATGTGGCTAGCCTATTTTCCATGAATAATAAGGGTTGATGTGGCATCCTCTCGAATTATGGCAGTGAAAACAAGAAGTTCAACTTCTATGTGGCATAACTTTCACATACAGACAATGCTTACACCATTGGAAAGGTCTCTATGTGTAGAATAAGGAAAAAAAGGCGTTGCACTAAAGCGACAAATTTTTACCCCCACAAAACATATTTTGATGCCTCAAAATGTTCCTGGAATATTTCAAACCCCAATTGTCAAAATTGGGTTCCACTGGTAAAAATGGTCCAGAGAGATGATACCTCCACTTTTCCCACTCTAAAAAAATCGATATGGATGAAAATATAATTATCCAATCTAAATCATATTGGCAAGAAGAAAGTTTCAGAAGGTGCATTTGTAATTGAAAAATATTAGGCAACAACTTGGAGTTACAACAAAAGCAATTAAAAGCTCATGAATTGGAATACATCAAGTATTTCACCCTGAAATACTAATACAGGAGCATCTTTTCAAGAGTTAACAAGACCTAAGAGGTCTTACCAAATTTAATAAAGGGAGTGGGTTTCATTAATTTAATGCAATTTAATTTAAGATAGGTTTAAGGGATTTATTTTCATAATTAAGATGAAATAGTGATTAATTTGAGAAATGTGGGATTTATTTCCCATCAAGGCTTAGATTGGATATTTTCGATGTAGATGTGATTTGATGCATATGTAATCGATTTCAACAAAATTGTCATCTTGTATATAGTAGAGTTCAAAAAAAAAAAAAACATAATGAGCGAGATAGATAGGAGAATAGGACGGAGAATGGGTGTAAGAGGAGCTTGAAGAGACCAAGAGGGGAAAGTGCAGTAATATTGCCTATGTTGTAATTAGAAACCCTCTGTTTAAAATTTGATTAAGATTTATGTCTTGATTTTGAATGTTATTTGTAAAATTGTATGGATATTTGTATTCAATCTCTTCTGGGGAGATATCTTCAAATATTATTGAATAACAATGTTGGATGTGTTAATAAATGTTGTGATTTCTGAGAAAGAATTCTATAAAGTGGTGTGTTGAATTCACATGTTCTGAGTGTCGTGAAAGACATAGAGTTACTAAGAAGAGTTCTGCTCTCATACAACAGGCATGCCCCATTTTATATCAATACTCAGGTTTTTACATTCACTGTGTAATGTATTTTTGTTTGAGTATCACACCATTTTTAGCTCATTCCAAATAATCACATCATTTAAAAGGAATACTAAGGCAAAGAGTAATACATGTTGTTTGTGAAAGGTGAAAGCACTCTAACCATTGGCGTCATAGACCTCACTACCATCTTACAATGACAAATTACTTATGCTCAACCTTGAAATCTCATAGGGTGAGAACCCATCTAAAAAAGCTAAATTTAGTAATGAAGACCTAAGACATATTAATTTACATCACAAATATATTTTTGATGACCAATTACTCATTGTTAACAACTAATACTACTCTTTAATAGACATGAAACTCCCCTTATTAAATATAAACTCATCTTAAAAGAGAGGCGCTTTAGAGCCAAGTACGAGGGAGATGTTGTCATATATGAGGATTTTAATGAGGATAATGTCAATCATATATATATAGCCCATAGTTTATAAAATAACAAGTGTAGAAGTTCATAATTTCCTACTTAATGTTGCTTTCAGGTTATGTTTTTACTAGAATCAAGAGTATAAACTTGCTATTTCAACTTCTTACTTATTAACTTGGAAAAAACCCTTTTCTACTTTGAAATGGATACCCAAAAATATGTTCAAAGCAATGTTGCACGACTTGTACTTGGAAAATACACGACTGACATATCGCTCGTCGACTCGGGAAAGACTCGACAAATAGCAAAAAGCTAAAAAATATCTCATTTTTTGCATAAAAGATAAATTAATGGCATTCCCAACACATACAAGTTGTAAAACCATGGTTTACAGAAGAATCTTTAACATCATCCCATAAAATATGATCATATAAATTATAACATAACACAATTGAGATTTGTATTCAAAACTATTAAAATCAAACTAAAAAATGATTTCATAAATAAAATCACATATGTTAGCAACTTGAAAATTCTCCATGAATTATAACATAATTAGAAAACCAAAAATAGAAAATGTCTCCATGTGCAATGTCATGTCTCATGCATTGACATGAGGACACCTAGAATAAGCTCCTGAGGAGCTAGTGCCAACATAAATGGAATCAAACAACAACTGTGAGGTAGGTGTGTTTGGAATTTCCATTTGAGAAAATGGCAGACCAAAGGGATCCTATGTCTTCTTATAAAGCCAACTCAAATCATCAATTTGTAACTCCTCCACAACCCATTCAAACTCTAGATCAATGTCATCCAATGCAATTAGATCTAATTCCTTTGGACACATTTGTTTAGTGAGTAGCCGGAATTTGTAATAGATGTAGACAAGCTTCTGGAACCACTCATGCTCCAACCCATCATGCTTTTTGCTATGGATGTGCTCAAACGCTCACCAATTTCGTTCACGTCTTAAAGAACTGCAAGGTTGGCTTAGAACTTTGATTGCAAATTCTTGCAATTATAGTGCCTTAGTTCCATAATCTATCCACCAATTAGCTATAAAAAAACAACAAAAAAGTTGAGTGTTGCAAATTGCAATGCTAAACTTAAAGAAATTATAGAATTTAAAAATTGAATCTTACATGGCATTTTCTTGTCCCTAAGCTATATGGTTAAGTTAAATCCAAACATGTCTGATGCTTCCTTGTACATGTCTCATTGCAAATGGATTTTGTCTTGAATTTCCTAGTTCAGGAATACCCTCTCAATGCATATTACGAAACTTCTCATCACCTCAAGATATTTTTGAATATTAGACCCCTCATTATAAATTATGCTTGTATTTAGATATGCTCCCACTGCATGCAACGGTGAATGTAGCTACATGTCCCACCTGGAAACAATAATTTCCCATATAGGCAGATATTTAGATGAATCTCCCCTATAAAAATCCTTGATGGCCTCTTTGGCCCTATCCATGCCCTCATAAATGTAGCCCATTGGAGGCTTGTCTCCATCCATGATCCCCAAGACTTTCAGAAGGGGCTCGGTTAAGCTAACAGTATAAGTGACTTTTTCCCACAATTTCTCTTTGAAGACAAACACCTTCACAACCATGGCATCTGGTTTTGTGTAATCTTTCCGAAATAGCCATTGTTGGCTACAATACATTTTCTCAAAGCTTGGTACTCATTCAAAAGTCTTTGGAGGGAGAGGAAATTAGTGGCAAACCATGTGACAATGAGTTGACTAAGCTCACCCTCTACGAATATTCTCATAATACTTAGCACCAAAGCATGGCTATAAATTTACTTGATTATATGTTTGCACTCTACAACACCATCTTGCACCCACGACAATTTTCTGATGTCCTCTAAACTCAGGTCTATGCAATGGCCAACACATGGATTCCAAAAAATGGTAGGTATTTTTTGGTTTGCATCCTTTACATGTGAAGATGCATTAATGGACTTTAGGAACATGGTTCCTTTAGATCAAGGACAATAAAGTTGATGATTTTTCTACCCAGTGTTGCGAAAATTACGAGTTTTTCCCTGAAATGATTAAATCAACTGATTAAATCGGTGATTTTTCATTTTGAAACAATTGTGATCTGACCCCCAAAAACCACATTATATATATATATATATATATATATATATATATATATATATATATATATATATATATATATATATATATATATATAATGTATTTTGGGGGTCGATCATTGTAATTGTTTCAAATGAAAATCACCGATTTAATCATTTCGTGGAAAACTCATCAAGTGACAATAAAGTTGATGATTTTTCTACCCAGTGTTGCGAAAATTGCGAGTTTTTCCCTGAAATGATTAAATCAACTGATTAAATCGGTGATTTTTCATTTTGAAACAATTGTGATCCTAATCAAAAACCACATTATATATATATAATATATATATATATATATATATATATATATATATATATATATATATATATATAAATTAAATTTTGTCAATTTTTTGCTGATTTTTACCTATCTTATCCCGATTTTTCGGATTTTTTCTTTTTCCAAACCTTCGTCGATTTAGTCTCGATCGCAATTATCGCAACATTGGTTCTACCCGTTTAATCTGTCCACCCATCTCACATAATTGTGCACATAACGGTCTTGAGTTTTTTAATATTTTCCAATTGTTCCTTGACATATTCAAACTCCTCATTAAGGTCTTTCTCCCCAAGTGAATTATAGGAAGGTGCTTTGTAGCTAGGGCAAACACGTGAAATTATATATACCATGGGCTGAAATAAGGGTGACTTTGTATAGTTAAATGGGAGGCTATCATGATACCAAAGCCTCTTCACTGCCATATTTTCCTACCTTTTTCATTAAAACTTTCCAAGCTTGGCTGAGATCCCAGACCAGTTTGAGGAATGAAGAAAGGAGATGTTGTACGAGATGCATTTCCTACAACATTTGATGAGGCAAAACTTGTAGGAACATGCTGACCCTGTGATTGTGTTTGAGATCCACCCATTGTTGTAGCCTCACGCTTCATTCTTGCTCTCTTAGCATTTTGTTCCGACATCCAAATTAGCTTGCATTTGGACCATCACTTCTAGAGGGCAATGATCACAAATTACTGCATCTCTAGCCACTATTCTAGCCAGGTGGTATTTAAATCTATTTATGCCCCCAAACACCACAATGGGACAAAATTTTCATTTAGCTCTCATGTCAGAATCAGGTTCTTCATGGGTACCATATTCCCAAGCTTCATCAAGAGGCCTTCTATACTTGGATTTAGCCTTAGGAGCCATGGAATTATGGATCAACAATCGAGATGACAATCTGATTTCAAATAAAAATTATATTAAAAATTTGTAATTTTTTTTAATTGCATAGGCCTGCAATAAAAAAAGGCCCAAAGATGCTTGTAACAACCACATTGTGGGCCTGTATCAGGGCCACAAAGACCTACAACAGGCCCCTGCCTAGACGGGGGGAATGTTGCAGGCCTTTTTAAATGGCGATTGATTAAATTTTTTTATTTTTTATTTTTTGTTTTATTTTTATTTTTTTATTTTTTTATTTGGTATTATTTGACCTGTTACAGGGCCATATGTTGAATATTAATAAATTAAAAAATATATATATTATCATTATTATTATTATTATTTAAATTCGGTATGATTTGGCCTGTTATAGGCCCCTAGGCATGTCTTTCTGAGACAAGCTTGCAGGGCTTGTAACAAGTCGAATCATAACAAATTTTAAAAAAATTGGCTTGTTATAGGCCCTACAAGCTGAATCATACCAAATTTCAAAAAAAAAAAAAAATTAATTTAATAAATCACAATTCAAAATCTAATTTAATTTAAATTAAATTTTTTAATTTAAACAAACATTTTTTTTGAATTTGTAATTTGGCCACAAAGGTGGAATTCTAGCTATTACAGGCCCCCGTGGGCCTGTCTCAAGGTTGTTGAAGCCTTTTGCGGCTTTGAGACAAGCCCACGGGGGCCTGCAACACCCCGAGTGCGGCCCCGTAACAAATTAAAAATAAAATAAAATAAAAACATTTTTTTCCAAAATGAATTGATTCGATCACATTGCCTACCTCGCTCTACTGAATCGTCATTGGATGTTGAGTACACTGAAGCGGAGGCACTGTCGATCATCGATGCAGTATTAGGATCATAAAGTGAGTGACTCCTCAACAATCAGAGGCCCTCTTGAACATAAAAAAGGGCGAGAATGGAAACTATCAATTGTGAAAATCAATTATGGTGTGTTGAATGGCCTACTGAAGTTCCTGAGGATGAACAACATGATTGCTACTTGGAAAGGATAACTCAATTGTTGCCTTCTAGCTTGAGCGAGGAGCTCTTCCTGACATTGAGCCGAGGGACTGACCATTGACTTCGGCTGAGAACTAGTACTCGTGCTGCTACTAGAATCAATGGCTTATAACTCAGACTCGATAAAGAGATTTAAGCATTATGAGAAAATATTTTTCCTTTGGTGGCAAGGTATGATGAAATCATGACAGGAAATGTATGATGACGACTACTGATATCATTTGATCGGACAACTTTTAATATAATTCATATAAAAGTATATTTTACCATGCACATTGGTTAATATAGATATAAACGTTGTTCAAATGGTAAATTCCTCTTTGGAAATGAATCAATGGGAAGTACTGGGATATAGAATAATTGGAAATGTAACATAGAACTTCAATACCATAAGCAGAGCCACTTCTGCCAGCAGGCGTCCATAGCCTCGACAGGGTTGCTTTTTAACCCAAAAATGAGCCAGGATCCTCTATTTAGTATTTAGATAATTGTTTATTTTTATAAAGAGATCACTGTGCTGGCATGGTAACCAGATAATCACAGTGCCATTCACCAGGATATAACAAAATGATTAGGTCAGCTCGTGATGAAACCTCATGTCCTTATGACAGTTTTGACTATCTAGAATGTCATTACCCTGGTGTGGTGGCCATAATGTGAATGTCACTTGTTACATCCTTATGATCATGGTAGGTTGGCTCGTGTTGAGACCCCTTATCCTCTCTAAGAGTATTTATATTAGATTTTCATATTTTTATTACAAACGGAGGGAGGCCCATTAACCCCTTAAGAGCTAGGGATGGAGTGAGAAGTAAAAGAATGCCAATGAAAGTTATGCTTCTATCCCCATATCATCATACCAAAGGGAATTATTAATTGAAAGTGTGAAAGATAAACGAGCATCGTATTGAGATAGTGAATCATTTTATGATATGTCCAAAGAGGAGATATCCAGCAAATCATTATATAGATTAACCATGTCAATTTCAGAATAAAGATAACCATCAAAGTTTTAAAAGTCATAATGTTGTTAATATCACTTTTTTTCCTTTATATTTGGTACAAATTTCCAATAAAAAATATGGTTTTCATGGCAAAATGTATGAAGGAAAAATGGTTATTTGATTGAGATCAAATGACAACAAAAATCACAAAAGTTCGTTTTATTGAATAAAAGTTGTTCGATCTATTAAATAGTAGTTGTTCAATTGATTGAACAGCAATTATTAAACACACAAAAAGAAATCGCAGCTATTCATTTTTCTGAACAGCAGATGTTCAATTGATCAAATAACAACTGTACAATTGATTGAACAACAAAAACACACCAAAAAAATTTGTGGTTGTTCAATTGATTGAACAGCAAAAACGCACCAAAAAAATTGCAGTTTTTCAAATGATTGAACAACAGCTATTCAATTGATTGAACAGCAAAAACACACCAAAAAAATTACGGCTGTTCAATTGATTGAACATCAAAAACACACTAAAAAAATTGTGGTTGTTCAATTTATTGAACAGTGGTTGTTCAATTTATTGAACAGTAGTTGTTCAATTGATTGAACATCGGCTGTTCAATTGATTGACAGCAAAAACGCACCAAAAAAATTGTGGTTGTTCAATTGATTGAACAACAAAAACACACCAAAAAAAATTTGTGGTTGTTCAATTGATTGAACAGCAGCTGTTCAATTGATTGAACAGTAGTTGTTCAATTGATTGAATATCAATTATTAAAAACACAAAATAAAATAAAACACAACCGTTCGCTTTTCTGAACAACAGTTGTTCAATTGAACAGCAATTGTTCAATCGATTGAACAACCATTATTAAATACACGCAAAAGAAACATGGTTATCCATTTGATCGAATAGCAGTTGTTCAATTGACTGAACAACAATTGTTATTAAACACACCCAAAAAAAAAAATCGGAGTTGTTTGTTCTATCGAATAGCAGCTACACAGTCGAAGACGGGACAACAAATGTGCAGTCGGGAATGGAACAACAGATGTTCATTTGATAGAACAACAATTGTTCGTTGGACGAAACAACAACTGTTCAATTATAGCAACTATGCATTCGCCAACGGAATGGCAACCACAACTTTGAAGGAAAAACACCAAAAACACAAAAACATAAGAGAAAACGGAAAAGAAACAACACTTTATTAAAAAGAGTAAATAAATTAATTAATTAAGTTACAATAGCTCTGATTTCAATTGCAGTAATGTTGTTTCCTAAGGGAACATCAATCTGTGTCCAAGAACAACAATTTGTCAATGGTGAATGAATGGAAAAAAATGATCTTTTGAAAAAAAAATGCTTTGGTGGAAATGACTTGAATTTTTAATTCTTCATTTTTCATGTTATGAATCTGTTAAGTAATGAAAATATCTTCACATCGTTTTCTTGTTGGCAGGTATTAGCGAGACATTTGTGGCAAGATCTTATAAGACATTTTAGACCATAACACCTAAAAAAAATTAACATCATACGGTATTAAACTTCTTAATAGATGTTTGGATGGAATGCACTTATTTCATTAACATTTTCTTCTAGAATCAACTTTTCATAAATGGACTTCCTTTATTCTCCTTGGACCTGCAAAAAATGAGCATCTCCCTGCAATAAAACATAAAGTCATGGAAGAAAAGAGGTGCACGAGCTCTCTTAATCCAAGAAATATGAAAAAAATAACAAGTAGTTACTCTGTAAAACAAATCCACAAAAAGATAAACAAAGCAGAACTTTTATGTCACCTGCAGGAGAGCATTGTTCAACCATACTAACCCGCAGCGTTTTAATCATAAATTCTTTGTTTTTCGCCCAATTTCAATGATTCCAAATCCAAATGAAATTTGTTTCAAAGAGATATCACCAATAGAAACACGTTATAAAAATTCCATGATATGATATTTCAAAATTACTTAGAACAACCTGTATAACAAAGTCATTTTCAATTTCCCAACTTATACCAACAGTTGATATTTTAAGCATAAATTTTTCATTTTAATGACGGATTGAATTGATTCAAATTGGAGCTTGAATTATTTTCATATATCTATCTCCAATATAAATAGGTTTTTGTGGCAAGAATAATTGATGGGTCAAATATGCTAGTGAACAGCTGGAAAAACAAAGTTTGAGAATGTTGATTTACGATAGGTAGTCAGTATTTTGGCCATAACTTTCTCATACGATATTGAAATAGAGTTATTCAAATTGTATTGTAAACTAGATTCATAGGGGAATATACCATAGAAACCGGTTTTCAAGATCTAGTCATTTGGGCCTCCAAAAATGGACTGTCCCAATTATGTTCTTGAGTTTCCTACTAGACACCCTGTCAATGCTTTGGTTATAACTTTTTCGTTTCAAATCGAAATGGAATGATTCAAATTGGGTTGTGAATTAGAAATCAATAGCTACTTAATATAGAAACATGTTTTTAAAATATGCCTATTTGTTCCCTCAAAACATGACTATTCCAATTGTTTTTCCAGAAATTTCATGAAGCCCGCAAGCCATAAAATATGATAAACAAACATTTTTTTTCAAAATGGTCGTGGGTGTTTGTAGAAATGTGATTTTCAATATAATATGTCTACATACACATATAAATTAAAATATATATCACCAATATCGATTTACACAATGTGTTGCAGCAAACATAACTCTTTTTTATTATTTTATTTTCTACACTAACCTACTTAGTTTGAAAAAGATAAAATATATCTGTGTATAAGAGTACTTCCAATGGAACCATTTTTGAAACAAGGCCTCAAGTATATACATACCCAAATTAGAAAAATACACATTAATAAATACCAGGGTAGGAGAGACCAAGTTCACTTGAAAAAATGGTGCCAAAAATTGCTGAAGTATGGAGTGATGTTGCAAACAAATGATGGAGTGAAACAAATATTCAATATAGCCTTGACTCTCTTGATTTCCCATGGTTTTCATATGATGAATTTATTCCATGAATTCTGCAATTTTTTGATTTAAAGCCTTCCCAATCTCAATACAATTTTTCTGCAATGGTGCATGTGAGATAGAATGGGTGGGAAGAGTGGCTAAATTTTACAGTTCAGCATTGTAAGCATATTGTAATAGTTTATTATAGTGAGGGTGTGGAATGAATTGAGCAGGAAATTGTGTAGGGCATGGATTATTTTGATGATGTAGTTGACTGGGTTGTGTGGATGATTTTGATAGACAATTAAGATGTTGTTGAAAAGCTAGTAAAGAATATGGATGATATGTTTCCACTACAGGATGAGGGAGAGTAGTCATGTAATCATAAGATGAACCTTGCTAAACTTGTGGACAATATTGGTTGTGGTTATATTTAGATTGACATGGCTTCCCTAACAAAGGAGTATTTTGTAATGGACTGTGAAAGTAAGAAAATTGAGAGGAATTGTTTTGAACCATACATGTAGGCCATGGTTTCCATGGTTGTGAACTTGTGGCTTCTCGATCTCTTTGATATGTTGCTTCCATCCTCGGTAAGAAAGAGAAAATAGATGAGATACGAATTTTGGTAATGAGGGAAAAACACTTCTTCATTTTTTTCCTGAATTTTCTTTACCTACAAAACATGCAATTGTGAATTTAGAGAGCTAATAAAATCAATTTTAGAATGTTCAAATAAATCATTGATTTCAACTCTTATATCTCTTGTTCTTATAGTAGATTTGGAAATGAAAGAAAATTCTCTAGAATTCTTACCAGCCTTGGAGATTCCTCTTGAATACCTTATGCATAAATCATAAACATCGTCATATGATAGTTTAAAAAAATCACCTTTTCCTATCAGATTCAAGAGTTCTAAAAGTTCATCTTTGATTTCTTTAAGAATGAGTGTTTTTAAGATCTCTTTTTCCAAATGCTTATACTTTGATTTTTTAAGGTTATATTTAAATCGCTCCACATAGTCCTCCAAGCTTTCATATTCCCCTTGTATCATACTAAAAATATCTTCACTACCCTTGTGATAGTATTGGTACTTCTTCAAGAATACATTCTTAATTCCCTCCCATGTTTGAATGTAGTTCCTACCAAGGCTCATGAACCATCGGAGAGCTGCTCCTCTTAGAGTAAGAGGAAACACTTTCAACCTTTTATCATTAGTACAACAATCATATCCTCTACAAAGTAATTCAAACTCAAATAAAAATGTATCTCAACCTTCGTTTGCCAAACCATGAAATTTTGGTAGAGAAGATGGGGGAATTATGTGCATTTGTGTCACTCCTCCTAGATCTCTGATAGGAAATTCAAAAGTAGCAGTGTGTGCCATTTATTCCCAAAATAGAAGATTTTCTTCATGTGCTACTTTTAAACTCCTCCTCCAAATGTTCTTGTCAATAGGTTAGTGAAATGGGTGGTGCTTACATCACCACTTCAGTGAAATGATAAGATGTATTCAAATTTCTACCTCTAAGGTTCCTACTTTTAATCATGTATGCTATATGACCTAAGCCTGACTACTGAGGGTAGACCTCACCATAAGTTAGCTAGGGTGCGTGCGTAGGTTCTTACCTTTTGTCTTCAACATCTAATCCTCTCAGAGTCAGCAATGCATCTACAACCAAATATTAGTGTGGTAATGGCTTTTGACTACCTCCCCAGTAACCGTGCCAAAATGTTGGGTAAAATTAATTGCTTAATAAAAACAACTAATCACCTAACCATTAATTATCAACCAAGAAACGTCTTTTTATTTCAAGCCAAATGGAAAAATATATGCATAGAAAATAACAATAGCTAACACTGGTTCTACATGATTATGTTCTACACTATCAAGCTCATTCGAAAAGAAATAAAATGCAAGACTTGAAAAACAATGCTAAATCTCAAAAACAGAAAGTAAATGACAGGAAAATAATTATGCTAATCACACGACTTGAATCAATACTAAGTTAAATCACTCATTGTTGAATTGTAAATTTAACCTATTACACCCAACATAATTCAAATGTTAATATAGAACAATAAATTAAATGAAATCTAGAAATTGTGAGAATTAGCAAATCTGGAAAATGCAGCAGTCAACAAATTACTTTTAAAGAAGGAAATTTACTTTAAAGAACAACAATTGAAATAAAAATAAAAAAGCACGCAACTAAACTACTTTAGATGTTTAAGGAAGCACCTCATCCAAGGTAGTGGGCCCAACTACACAAGACTCAGTTCTGCCTTGAGAAATAATTCAGATCATATTACAAGTAACAAATGTAGAACTCAATGGATAACTTTCTTCATTAAAATATATGAGAGAAATAATTACATCATAATGGACCTCTTGGATTTGTCTCAAGTTCAACAATTATTCATCTCGTATTCAATAATTGTTCATTCGTTCATCCAACAATTATTCATCTTTTCATTCAGCAATTATTCATTTGTTCATCCAGTAATTGTTCATATGTCCATCCCCTCTCTTTGATCTCTTTTTTCATTTAAATAAGGGAAATTAAAACTAAATTGATTAAAAAATGATTTCCCATTACAATTGGAGATTGTCTACAACAAATTTATCAATAAGATCATATATGAAATATCATGACTTAGATATAACAAGTCGAATTTGATATTGCAATTGGAAGAATTTGGAAAACGGCCACAATAGCAATTCTGAGAAAATTACCTTCAGAGAACCTCCCATTTCTCTCAATCCAAACCGAATTTTGGAAAAATTCTAATAGAAAAACTGAATTGGTCCATTCTGCACAATACCCATGTCTCGGATTTTCAGGATTCATCTTCATTTATCCGAAATAAGCAACACAAAACCGTCACTTTTTATCCCAATGAATTTCTGAGTTGGAATAGTTGGAGATCGAATTTCCAATTTGGAAGAAATATTAGAGGCTAAAAGCATGAGTGATGTTATAATTGATTAATAAACCATATTTGACAAAATCATTCATAATATTTATCAATTTATTAGAAATAAAGGAGAATAAGTATTACTTATCCATAAGAGCATAAATAATTATAAAATGGAATTAAATGATAAATTATGATAAAGAATGGTAGAAATGGATGAAATAGATGTTATAAAGTGGTAATAATAATGATCGCGAAGGGGATGGACTGTCGTTTTTAAAATGGGTAGGGCGTCGATCAGCACTTTTGTTTTTAAAACAGTCGTGCCGCCCGCAGAGCATAGAAATGCAAAAAAATATTCTTAAAAAAAACATTTAAAGCTAGATTATCTAGCATGAATATTGATAATAAATCATGTGAACGTCGTTTGCAGGGAGGAAGATCAGTCAATCATGGTGATCTAATGGAAAGAGAGAGATCATGACAATGTTGAAAGAGCGGCCATGGAGGATAGAGATTGTATTGTTGCATTGAGGAATTGTGGGCTCCTCAAGTTCTTCATGACTTCTGGCATAAGAGCCCAACCAGATCTATTACAATATTTGATCAGAATCTGGGATACAGATAGGGAGAGGTTTATTATGGGTGATCAGGAACTTGAAATTGAAGTGGTTGATATCTACTTCATTACTGGCCTCTCACATATAGGGGCAAGGGCACGTTTGACTGGAGCCCAAATCATGGGTGAAAGCATGGACATGCTCATTGGGAGAGCATGCTCTGAGGCAACAAGATCTTCGAGTGGAAAGATAGAAATAAGCATTGTGGCCAATCTACCGCTCAAAGTAGTGCTATATACCATTACACGTGTGGCTGGAGTGCAAGTGCCGCATGAGACCACCAAGGCTCGGCTACAAACTGCGGTGAATTGCATGGTACCCACCATTTTTAACTAGTCAGGGGCCGTGGTGGAAAATATGAAAAAGCAGCTCACAATATGCAAAAAATGTAAATTGAAGCAGTTCAGGTACGGATCCATCTTGACGAAAATATTCCTGGAATGGGTGCCATTGTTCTTATATCAGGGGGCATAGGTAGCGGCACCGTTACCACGGGAGCCACGACCAAAAAGGTGGGCAGATTTGATGCCTCGTGGAGGAGGCGGACAGCATATGTCGCTCAAACCTGCCTTCTTTACAATATTGAGGTTTCAATTGATTGTGGTGGACGATTGGCCATACTCCAGGATGGATTTCCGGGGTGATCCTGATTTACCACTTCCAGTGGGTGAACACTGGGATGACAGAGGTAAAAACATGTTTTTGTTATCTTTTACATGTTTCATGTCTTTTTATATATATGTGCTGACATTGAAACTTTATGTGTCACAAATGTCGGACCGTAGAGGCCAACAGGGATGTCACTGATCGCTAGAAGGGTAGCGAGACACTTCAAGGTTGCTCCATATGTGGAAGGAGTGGATATAGAAGAAGATATTGCGTGGAACCTGGAAGCTCTGACTGTCGGGATTCCAGAATATGGTTTAATGGGAGATATTCCCCATTAGTACCAGCGGCATACTGTCGGAGTATCCGATCGCATTCACCAACTGTTGACTCGAGTTATTCGAGCAGTAGCCTGCTATCGTGATCATCACGCTGATTAGTTTAGTTTTTCTTTCTGCAATTATAATTTTTCCGAGACTTGCGAGTCTCGCTATGTACCAAAACATATTTTTTTTTTGGGGGTTATGATGTACTTTGAATGCTATTTGCAAACCAAATCGATGTGTGTGTGTGTGTGTGTGTGTGTGTGTGTTGTGGGCTCGAAACTCAGCAAATTTTTAATGGAAATATTATCCGTGAAGATCTGATTGCATCCTTGATTATGCAGTGGACCAAGGAGCACAAGAGGCCCCCTAAAATAAAAAAATTAAGGTCTCTTCAGCCTCCTATCATCAACCATGACATTCCATGGGCCTTCTTTGATGGTGCAAGCCAAGGATCTCCTCTTCTTGCTGGTGCAGGAGCCACCCTTCACCTCCCCTCTGGAAGAAATTTTATGATCAAATTTGCTCCTGGCCAGGGTTCAAACAATAAAGTTGAACTGGTAGCTCTTTGGGCTGTTTTATTTGTTGCTCATAACAGAGGCATTACTAAGTTGCAGTGTTTTGGCGGCTCCAAATTAGTAGTGGATTGGGCTTCTCAGTGATCTCAGATTCTGGCTCCTACAAGCAGTCTTAAGAGCCGTTCAGCACTTCTTTTCCAAAATCTCCTCTCTTGCCTTCAAACACGTATACAGAGAATTAAATGAAGAAGCAGACCACTTATCAAAACAAGCTCTGATCTTACGACCTGATCGTCTTATAATCACAAATGTTTCCTCCTCTGTAGAGGAAGTAATCCTTGTATATTTTTGAAGTTTGACGCTCCAAAGAACGGAACATACCTTGTTTACATTTTTTTATGTTTTGAATAGTTTTTTTTGTAAAGATCTTCATTGTAAATCAGCTCATAAATATAGTCTGATTATAGAACAATATAGCTCAAAGAGCAATGTAAAACCCCTTGGGGGCTGGTCCATTATTCTAATATGAATAAAGATTTTTTTTCGATGGAAAAATATGTGTGTGTGTGTGTGTGCTATTTTCCTATTCCATGCATGTTTTAATGATTATAATTTTTGCAAATGTCTATCTATAACATAATTAGCTAATGCATCTGTTTATGTATTCATGTGTCGTGGAATGTGATGATATGTAATCTAATCAAAATTTCTTTCTAACAAACGAACATGCAGATACATTCTCAAAATTTGAGGGTGTCTGACGGAATAGCGCCCATTGAGTTGTAGGACAACAAGTTCTGAATCTAGGTTAACAACTAGTTCTCTAATGCCGAAAGAGATCGCTTCAGACATAAGCTCAATAAATGCATTGTATTCAACAATATTATTGGTTGTATGACCTAAACATATACCTTACAGATCTACTAACTCACCATTAGGGTCATAGATAACCTAGGCCGCGGAAGATAGATTTCAGGTACTATGGCAGGCACCATCAACGAAACCGACATAAGGAGTCAAATACATCTACAAATCAAGTAAAACAAGATAAGCAGAAAAGCCGCTGGAAAACGCACACCAAACCAAAATTTACAAAAATGAAAACCACACTAATATACAAGAGTAATTACACACGAAAATCATGCATAATATTTCTTTAGATAAAGCCCGTTTCGGGGTTTATCCAAAGGATTTCCTTCATAATCAATCAGCTCATATGCCTCATTCTAAAAAACTCGTTTTACGATGTACGGCCCATGCCACATACGTTCGAATTTTCCTACCCCCAATTTAGCGTGTGTTTGGTCATAAAGAAGGACCAAGTCTCCTTTAGAGAAGGCACGTGGAGAAACTGTTTTATCAAAATGGGCTTTGACCCGTTTCTTCTGTGCTTCGGTAACCAAAGTGGCGAAGCGATGAGTTTCATCAAGCCATTTTAGATACAAGATACGTTCCTCCTCTGGTGAAGTATCCAGAAGCAATTCAAGAGCTAATTTGAGCAAAGGAATTTTACATTCAATCGAAAATGTTGCTTCGAGGCCATATACTAGCTGAACTAGAGTGAATCCAGTAGCATTCTTGGCCGAAGTTTGATATGCCCAGAGCGTTGAAAACAACATGAGATGCCAGTTTGACTTGTGCATTTCAATAGTGTGTTGAAGCATAGTAACTAAGACTTTATTTACTGCTTCAACTTGGTAGTTGGCATGAGGGTAATATGGGGTCGAGCTGTCGTGATGCAAGCCCAACTGAGAAGTCATCTCATCCATCATGTAAAGGAAAAAATGAGAGCCATGGTCAGTGAAAATGGCTTGAGGAATGCCTAAGAGAGCGTTAACATGATTGAAAATAAATTGAGTTGCAGCTTTACCATCAGTAGCATATGTAGGCATCGCCTCGGCCCATTTAGTGAAGTAGTCAACAACGACGATGATATAAGCATGCCCCCCGACCAAGTGAAAGTTACATGTCATGAAGTCAATGCCCCATTTAGCAAATGAGCTGACGGTAACAACTGGGTGTAGGGGTGTGGGTGGGGCGTGCATCTTCCGCTGGTAAATCTGGCAAGCATGGTATTTGCGGACGGCAAGGATGTAGTCTTTGAAAATAGAAGGCCAAAAATAACCAGCAAGAAGGATTTTTTGAGTTGTGGCATAGCCAAGCATATGAACACCACATGCCCCAGAGTGGCAGTCATTGAGCAATCTCTCAACTTCTTAGAAATTTAAACAATGACGAAGAATCGAATCGACGCCAACGCGATATAAAGTATCTCCAATGATACAATATGGTTCAGAATGATGTCGAATACGTCGACGATCAGACTTGTCCAACTCAGATCAGAAGGTTTGGGTTTGGAGATACAAGATGATATCACCGTACCACGGATCAATAGTATTGATCAGGAGGAGTGTTATCTAGAATGCGCCCATCAAGATCGGATGGAGCAGAGGTAGAAGGAAGTGAGCATATATATTCAATGAAAACCAATGATTTATTTGACTTGGTAGCAGTGAATTCCAAATCAAACTCCTGTAAAATGACAATACATTTTGAATATTCCCCCCCCCCCCCCCCCCCCCAACAACTAGCGAGTCAAAATATAAGTCATAATATTGCAGTGGGAGATCACGGTAATAGTGTGTAAGAGAATATAATGTCAAAAACGATGAACAGCATGTACCGCAGCTAAAGGCAGTTTCTCAACATGGGCATATCGAGTCTCTGTATCCATAAGGTTACGGCTGAGATAATAGATAACATGTTCAGTACCATTGTCATTGTCCTGGACTAGCACCATAGCAATGGTACCAGAGGAAGATGCTAAGTAAAGTAAATAGTCACGATGATAATTTGGGGGATGCAGTAAGGGAGTGTTAATCAGAACGTTCTTTAAATCATCGAAGGAGCGTTGAGCGATTTCATCCCACAGGAAGGGGATCCCTTGTTTCAGTAATCGTGTAAATCCCTTAGCAAGCTCCGCATAGTTGGGAATGAAACGATGCAGGAAATTAGATTTCCCTTGCAAACTCTGCAATTTAGATAAAGAGGAGGGAGGGCGTAAATTAACGATAGCCTTGAATTTCAAGGGATTGAGACGAATGCCTTGTTTAGAGACGAAAAATCCAAGGAGTCTGCCAGATTCAACGCAAAAAACATATTTATGCAGATTCAAACGAATAATATAGTGTCGGATAGAAAAATCTCTTGAAGGTACGCAGGATAGTCACGATGCTTAGTTGAATGAGCAGGGAGGTCATCCAGGTAAGATTGTACGATGTGATTAATGTCATGGAAAGCGTAGGACATTGTGTGCTGAAAGGTAGCACCAAAATTCTTCAAAATCGAAAGGGAGCTTTATGTAAGCAAAGGTTCCAAATGGACAGATAAAGGCAATCTTGTGTTGATCAGCCAGCAGGATGTTAATCTGGTTGTAGCTAGAAAAACCATCCATAAAGGAAATTTTTTCACTCCCAGCACATTCATCGATGATCTGGTCAATAAACAGAGTGGGATAGTTATCCTTCGGGCAGGCCCAATTGATATCTCGGTAATCAACACAAACGCGAATGGTACCCTGATTTTTATTGATAGGGACAATATTGGATACCCAATCTGTCAAGGGAATAGGATAAATAAATCCAACCTTAAGAAGTTTTCAACCTCTCCCTTTATGGCGGCCACCTTTCTAGGGTGCACAGGGCGAAGTCACTGACGAACAGGCTTCGCGTCATGGTAAGTCGATATTTCATGCACCACTATACTCAGGTCGATGCCAAGCATTTCCTTGTAGGACCATGCAAAAACATCTTGAAATTCTTGAAAGAAACTAGTATAGAGCTTGAACTCATATGGAGAACAAGTCACCCCAATGTGAATGTTTTTGACAATTTTGTCTTTCACATAAATTTCGATAGGCATTATCTAAGTGATACTGCCCATGTTCCCCTCAGAGAAGACCTCATGGGCTGACATTGGTGTCGGGAATGGATCACACGGAACATGGGGAGTGAAATTTTCAAGACACAACTGAACTACTCCAGTGCTCGGGAGAAACGATGAACAATGATGAGTATCATTCCAAGGTGTTTCCTCAAGAAAGTTGAGTATGATGAGTATCTTCCCATTAATACCAACTTGGATAATCAAATAAATTTGATGAGGGAGACGTGGAATGAAATTTCCAAATAAAAAGTAATGAGGCTCGAATTAAATGGATCAACTCCTCTGATAGCAGATAACAATGTTTTCCATTGTGACGAACAGCTCTGAAGCACCTCTAATGCAGACATAGCAGAAGGAACCTCAGCCAAATCCTCAACAATATTGTAGTGTTGAGCGGCACGGGCGTTCAGATTATACGAGGACTTGTGGAGCACACTTTTGGAAGGTGGTCATACAACAAGATCAGAACTCAGCCTTCCAATATGAAGAGGGCTAGAAGTGGGTGGGGGAGAAGGAGTAAGAGCATCGGAAATTTCTTTCCCTGCCGACTAACACAATTCTGAATAATCTTTAGATATAGTAATGATAGCTATGGGTGCAGCACCATTCATCATGAATACTCGAGAACCAAAAGAGGTGGAAGATTGGGGTTGTTCCACCATTTGAGTCTGATGTGATGGAAACGACTCTTTAAGAACAGTTAGAGTCCCTTGAGTGCCTTTCAGTAGTCGACTTATCTCTGCCCATCGAGGAAAGTCCTTGCTGTAATGATCATCATCACATATAAGGCAAAGGATACTTCGATTTAAGTTTAGCTCCATCATCAGTGTGAGGTTTTGGGGAATCCTGTTTTGGGGAATCATATTACATTTACCTTTTCCCTTCTCTTTTCCTTTAGAGGTTTCATCAGCCGTAGAATACTAAACGAAATTGACCTCTGAAGTTTTTCCAAGATTCAGAGGATTCTGTGGAACAAGGTCCAAGAAAGAAAACAATTTCTGCTTGGAATTAGAAAAATACTTATGGGAAGTCTGGGAAACAGAACCAATGACGTCGTCCACTGGTGGTGCCACCAGGGCTTTTGAGGTTGAAGACTAAGAGCTTGGGCGTGGAGCGTCGGGTAAAATATCATATAACGTGCTAGATTGGGAGTAAACCAAATCGAGATACTGGGCATGAGCTATGGCTTTCTCTTTTGTTACAGCTGCCCCCATAGAAATATCTTTAGCAATCTAATTGACGAACGATTTAGTAAACCATTTTGTCAACAGTTGATCAAGAATATCAAACTTTATGAAACGATGACGCCTTCTCCATTCATGAATATGATCAGATATATGCGTAGCAGTATCTTGTTTTAAGGATGTAGGGAGGTGGGTTCTTGTTTCATAATGAACAGGAAACTGAAAATGCATAAGGAAAGTCATGGCTAAGGAGTTGAAATCCTAAAAAGTTTCGTGTGGAAGTTCAATGTTCCACTTTGTAGCGGCACCAGTCAATGTTCTTTGAAAAAGGCATAGAAGGACAGAATCGTCGACCCGGGAATTGGAGGAGCACCAAATATGGTACGTCATAACATGCACCGGGGGGTCTTCCCCAGATTTTCCTTCAAACTTGGGGCAATCGCTCGGAATTTTGGTTGGAGCTGGGAACCAATACGAATTGTGAAGAATTGGATCATTGGTCAATCTTGACACATGAGAAAGTTCCAATGTCACAAGAAATGGAAATTGTGGATTGAAAGGCATGGTGTTCAGTCTTTTATACATGCCCATTTGTGGATTCTAACCAAGTTGGAAGAAATTTTTCCCCTAAGGGTTCTGTCACGAAGGGTTTTTCCCATATGGATTTTGCCATAAGGAATTTAACCTTGTGGATTCGGACCATATCCTGGTTGCTGACCCAAAAATGGATTCTGACCTGCAGTAGACCATTGAGGTCCAGCCTGCCCATAGTTCGTAGCATACGGATTTTGCGGTTGAAATTTTTGGAATGGGTTTCCCTGTGGTTGACCCTGAGAACTGAAGCAACAAAACTGTAAGCTTGTTAACTTTAATTGTAAAATACACAAGAGGTATTTGTAATAATAATTTATTAATATATAAAATGTATAAGTGATGATAAATGTTACAATGAGGCCCTGCTTTTATACCTAGGCAGGTGGCCTTTCATGACTGGGCATGTCTTTTAGACATGCCTTTTCACTACTTAATGACTACTTAACATAATCCTTATTCTGATTATTTATCATTTAAATTTGTGATTTCATATCATTTATATTTGTAACATTTCCCCTTCCTTCAGAAGCTTTGTCCTCAAAGCTTTATTGAGAAAAATTCTCCCTAATTGCGCACGTCGTTTGTTATGTGAACTTCATCATTATCTCGAAACCATGGTTTATCCATTTTAAATAATTTGTTTTATTTTATTATTATTATTATTATTATTTCTTTTCTTTTTAAGTATCTTTATAGAAATCTAAGATAACTTTATAAAATAATAAAGTTACTTTAACAATTTTTTATAAAGTACTTTATGATTTATTAAAATTATTTTTGTTATCTATATTTAAGAGCAATAGGTAAGCCCAATTCTGCTCAACGCTTCGACTAAAGTCGCGTCCACACGTCATTTTTCACATGCACTCCGTTGGAAGCCAGGACCTGTGTATTTACAATATCCGCATGACCAATATTTATATCTGCAACCAGAAGCCTATATTTTTCGTCAATGAGTTGTAAACAATAATCTGAGTGCCCTATACGTTAACCTTAGCCACGCAACCCGATTTCATTTTGATTTTCGTCGCTCGATGCCTGACAACGGAGTTAGGGAATCGAACAACGAGTGGCTTAGGGTTTGATGCGGCTTCGAGCTAACAGTGGATAGCGAAGAGCCGGGACACTTGCGGTTTACCAAAAGATTTGGTTGGAACAAAAAATTGTCGTGAACAATTGTAATAGAGAGCTTGTGTGTATAGGCTCCACGGCTCTTCAAAACAATGGACACCATTACGTCCGCCAAATGCTTCAACATCTTATGACAGTTGAATAGGTAGCGATTGACCACATCGCTCATGCCGAAATCCAACACAACTTTCACGTCTTTGGGACCTGCAACATTGTCCCCGATCGACTCTCATAAGTGTATTTAGCCATCAGTAACACATACATCAGGTGTCTGCCATTGAAGGATTGGTTACCAAGTTTCCCATGCAAGAGGGCATGCTTTAAAATCTTCGTGACTTGTTCCATCACCCCAAACTGAGCTGAGTCCATATTTCATGCAGAGCCCACACAGAAATTTCATAACATTCTCCATGGCTGCGCATTGTTCGACATATTATTCATTGTCGAATCCCTCAAAAATCCAAGATACAAGTGTATGAAGCGCATTAGGAAAAGAGTATATCGGTTCGTAACCTAGCTCCACAAAATGTCTCACGTCATCTGCAACTTGAGGAAACCTATCTGGGTTTCCCAAAACAATTCTATTGTATGAAAGAGACAATTGTCTTGCAAGCTTTACAATTCCTTCCATTTTTTGGATTAATGATTTATCCTTCATTGAAGGCAATGGCCACAACTCTTCCTATGCTCTTCCATAGCATTGAATTAGATATTGGAAAGGGGGCTCAAGGCCAAGAGTGGATAACCTGTCGATCAAAACTCTCTCCATTATGTTAACTAGAAGCTTTACAATCTCATTGGAAATTTCGTATTTAACACCTCCTTTAACAACAGCTAATGCAGTTACAGACAAAAGAGCTTTTCTGTTATTTTTAGTTTCATATAATTCCTTGAGGTATCCTTCGAATGAAGCTAAAGCCAAAGCTGGACTGTCCTCCTGCATTAGATTTTCCTTCACATTTTGAATATTTGGATAAGTTGCAGTGGAAGAAGCTTCCTTCACGTTTTGAATTGTAGTGGAATAAACTTCTTGTTTTACAGGTGCCTCATGGTTCCACTTTGGCAGCCGTGGCAATGGCGGTTGTTGTACCTCTGATTGTTTTAGACTTTCTTCTAACTTCCTCATTTCTTCCTTATCCTTCCTTGCCTTGGCAATAAGCTTATCCATGCTCCTTTTTCCATAAGGTTCCGCAACAGCATCATCAAGTTTACAAGATTTCGTATTTGCATTGCTGTTATCTTCAGGAGTCTCTTGATCAATTCCAAGTTCATTAAGATCCTTGTAATTTTGTTTTTCATCCTCCCTTGTCTGCTGCAAATCCAGCTCTAAGGGAGGACCTACTGGTTTCTCCTTTTGCCTTTGCTCATATTGTTTTTCTTCTTTTGATTCATACCAATCCACTTCATTGTGTATGATCTCTTTTAGATGTAATCCCCTTTGTTCACTTATATCTCTTTCTCGCTTGGTATCTTCTCCTTCTCCTTTACCTTCAACACCAAATTCATCTAGATCAACATTTTGATATATATCAAATTTATCATAATCATTTAGTGCTTCATCTTCTCCACCATCTTGATTGATATATTTTTCATATTTATCATTCTGATCAACATCTTCTTCCTTATTATGTATTTCTTCATAACTTTTCTTAAAACGGGTTGTAGCTTCTGCACATGACTTTTCTAATTGCTAAAGCTTTTCTTGAATTTTTCTAATCTGCTCAATTTCTTCAGGATCTACACGTAATGGCACACTGTACGGTAAACTATGTTCATAGGCTCATAAACTACGTTCATATGCTCGTGAGACTATATTATGCAGCATGGCTCCAACATCACTGAAGCAACAAAACTGTAAGCTTGTTGACTTTAATTGTAAAATACACAAGAGGTATTTGTAATAATAATTTATTAATATATAAAATGTATAAGTGATGAGAAATGTTACAATGAGGCCCTGCTTTTGTACCTAGGCAGGTGGCCTTTCATGACTGGGCATGTCTTTTAGACATGCATTTTCACTACTTAATGACTACTTAACATAATCCTTATTCTAATTATTTATCATTTACATTTTTTATTTCATATTATTTATATTTGTAACAAGAACCCAAAAGGTAACCTTGGGAACCCAATGGTTGACCTTGTGAGCTCGAGGGATGACTTTGGGGTTGCTGGACAGTACCCTGAGGATTAGACCACGCGATACCCTAAGGTTCCTGAGGTTGGCTAGGTTGTCCCTGAGGACCAGGTTGGCCTAGCTGAACAAAGACCTGATTTTTCTAGACGGAGGGTTGTCCTTGTTGGAAAAAAGGCTAACCCTGTTGAAATTAGGGTTGACCCAGTTGGACAGAAGGTTTTCCTTACTGAAAATAGGAAAAATGACCTTGATGAGTAAAAGGTTGACTAGGTTGTGCATAAGGCATTGCTTGTTGTACGTAAGGTTGCCCTTGTTGCCCATAAGGTTGATTTTGACCATAGGTAGGACCCTACTGAAAGGTATAACCTTCTGACTGAATTTGAGGCTGCCCTTGAAATCCTTATGGATTTATCGGCTGAGTTTGCAACTGTTGGGAACCATATGGGAGATAATGTTTTTGGTTAAGATTTTGCAAAAAATGTTCATATTGATCATATGTTAACCGTGTTGGACCAGATAGTCCAGCAGACATAGGAATGCTACCAACATCTTGAGAGGAACCCGGGATGTAAGCTTGAGTTCCACTCACAGATGGTCCAACGGAGGATAACGAAACATTCGACAGGGTAGGACCCCCACTAGAAACCGCAGTCGATGGGATCGACATAGGAACACTGACAGGAGTCGTTGAAACACCTACGCAAAAAGTTTCCTTTGCGGGAGTAGGTGTGATTATGGTTTGAGTAGGCATGGAGACCGATATGTTGGAAACACTCGGACCAGGGGCAGATACCCTAGTATTCTTCCAAATAGTACTGTAATACAAAGGCGTGATGCTCGAAATATTCGAGACGAGGTGTCCCAATGAGGTGTAGCCATGAGGAATATACGACTGGGTGGAAGGTTGAGAGGCCTCTACATAAGGAAAACCCTCAGGAGGGAATTGATGTCCCTCGAACAAAGACTCATCTATGTGAATGATGGTGCTTGAAACCTCTATGGGGGACAAAACCTCTCCTTCAGAAGCCATTGGTAATAACTGACGAGCAGTGGTCCGAGATGGACGCGACGAATTCACAAACGGTACACTAGGTGTATCGTATGGTCTATATGGTCGTTGAGGGGAGATTTCAATTGGATCAAATAATAGATTCAGAGGGTAGGCAACGTAGCCTACTGGAACATCAGGAGGAGACCAAGTAGCAAGAGGTTGGATACTCTAAACAAGGGAAAAATCATCAGTCTGAGTCCTAGTGGAAGGCAAAGAGTCAGAAGAGACATGTGACAATGTCTCTTCGGAAGAGAGCGATGCAGAAGAAACTAAACTTAGTGGTTCAACCACGATGATCTTATCTCAAAAAGCACAAGAGGAAAAAGATGATTAATTCAAGGCTTTAAACAATATATTTATAAGGAGTTACTCATGATGTGGCCCAGAAATGTTCGAATAGGTATGCCATGTGATCGTGGGCAATTAATTTTAGAAAAAATGAAACAAATCAAAAAAGGGTAAGCTAGGAAAAAGGATTACCAGGTAGCTGTGAACTGCAATATACACCTTGGTGATCAAATGAAAGAGCAATTACCAAGGAATTAACGTATGATAGCCAATCTCCCCGAATGTTGTGTTCGGTGTATCGCGTCTACAAGGCGGCTGACTCAGTTACCTATGGTATGTTTGCAGCCTAATGGTGTCTCCCAAAATATATGTGACGGTTCGTGGGAGTCTAAATCCGTAGTAGTGCTATCTGATGCATAACCATTTGATGAGAGCGTCCCAAAATATACTTTCATACATCAATATATTTCCATATGCGGGACGGGATATCACCCCCGAGTTGTAACGCAGACTGTTAGTGATAACTCCTACGCTTAAAGACGTCAAAACACGTCTCTAGCCCATACTATAAATGTGATTCTTTAGGTTTCAAATGATCCTTAGGTTGATTGAATAAATTTTAAGGTTGATCTTGAATTATGTCTTAGTTTTAAAGTCCTACCGATGTCACCTGAACCCCTAAGATGCGGCTAAATGAGAGAATAGTTCATTCATTTCAATGAAAACTATGTTAATGAAGGAGAAGGAAACTCATACGATCAATGCAAAAAAAAAAAATGGCATTCACTCACTTTTCTCTTCAAGTGCGGGATTTTAAAGCGCAACAAAAAATTTACAGTTTCTTTCCTTTCACTAAATGCACTTAGAAGCGAATCGAAATGAAACTTTCATTTTCTAAAGCGAAACAAAACAAAATTCTTTTTTGTATTTTTCTTATAAGCACAATGCAAAATGTAGAATGCAAATCAATCCACAATGCTTCGAGTACTAACAAAATCTCTCAAAACGCACGCAATAGGGAAAGATCCAAAAATCAAAGAGAGACCCAAACCAATTTCCTCAAAGCAAGACACTCTTCATTTATACATTGATAAATCACTCAAAGAAAACAAAACTCAGTTGAAAGCAAGCAATTGTGAACTATGCTTGGTAGCGAAAAGAAACTCAAATGCGCTCAAGGTTGACACTTGAAAATTCAACTCGCAAGAACCGACCAAAAGACAACTTCAATCAAACAACAGGTCTGAAAGACACAACAAGACTTGATTCAACAAGAATTCTAGAAATCAACAAAGCAAGCAACCACTCGGATGACCCGAAGACACCTAGAAACCCTAGGATGACAAGGATGTACTAACTTTGCAAAAGAGACAACCAAAGATGTGAAAAATGAATCAGAATTGTCATTGAACAAAGAAGAACAAGAGCTATTCAAACAACAAATAACACTCAGAAGGATAATACCCACTGGCTGACCAAATGAAGAAAACCCCAAAAAGTTACACACAGAAATTGGCGCGGCTGTTAAGCTGCAACCTGCACTGGAAGAGTAAAAGCGCTACTGTGGAAATGCATTCAACATCGATCAGCGCGACTATCAAATCAATATTAGCACCGATCAAGAAGAAGACTTAAAAATATAAGGGTTTTCTAAACTAACACCAAGCTTATCACTTCAGTAGATAGATAAATGTCTGTAAGAAGTCACAGAAGCTATAGATCGAAGGAGATGGACAATCAACAAAAATTGGCCAACACTCCCCAGTATGGTCACCAATTTTTCATGCAGGAAAATCCTCTCCGCGGACAGAGACGATCCCTCTAGCCCTAGGATGGGTCTAGTAACAATAGGAAACAATTAGAGGCCTACTTTCCTAGATTTCAAATGGATTCAGATCGTGAATATATCACCTACCTTGATCTAATGTTGTTCCTCGCTTGGATCCTTTGATCCTTTGCATTCCGTAATCAGGACCTCGCCATCGTCGACACTTGGTTATCTACACAAGGGATCAAACAACAGCAAATGCTAAAGCATAACATATATCTTGCATAAAAAATCTACTTAGTTGATAAAGGAGAACTAAGAATCCAATCATACATTAAAGACGGGAATGGAAAGCATGAATCAATTGTATTATATTAAAATAGAGAGGGGGAGTTACAACCTGCGCCTTGATGTCACAGCTCTCCTTCGACGGGTCTGAATCCAGGCACGTCTCAAAAGCGCTCGTTTCAACTTGATGTGAAGGGCAAAAGGTATCAAATCTCGCTCGATACCTATAGCAACAAATATCTCTATATTGTTATTCTATCTCTATTCTAACTAGAAGAGCTATCGGAAGATGTCCATTTTATAGGAAGGGAAGAGGGAACATGGATCCACTTAAGGTGGGGAAATGGGTTATATGTGTGTGTGTGTGTGTGTTTGTGTGTGTGTGGTTAAAACATTTCTACTCTCGAGGGAGGAAAGAGCGAGAGGAGATCCATATAGCTCCGATGGAAAAATAGTGACACAATATGCATGGGGTCTTGGTATAGCAACCAACAATTTTGCAGAATATCTTGCAATTTGGAAAGGTCTAAAAGTGGCCATTGAAAATAAAATTTCAAACATGTTATTTTTGGAGATTTAATGCTCGTCATTTGTCAAATGAGGAAGGTCAAGGAAGCAAAATTTTTAGAGTCCCCTCCCATGAATCAAAGGGTTCTTGTGTTTGCTTCTCAGTTTGAGAATTCTATCATATATTCAGGCACCTGAATCCGACAGTTGACATTTTAGCCAAAAAAATCTCCACTATGAAGCAAGGTATTTTGGAAGTGGACAATCGTTTCAACATCTCCCCAATTCCTTAATGATAATTGAAGGTTTATTTTTTAATTAGATAATAGGAGGCATTTTTCCTCCCCAATATATCGTCTCAACTAGCACACCAAGCAATAATCATTAGTTATATGATTCACATAACCATGGGAAAGTTGATGAATTTGAAATGTGGCCAGCTCTCTTAATTTACTCTCACAAAGTGGTATGTTCCCAGCAGAGGATGAGTCTCGAGTTTTGGTGGCTTGTTCATTTCCATCCACAGATCTTTTTTCTCCCTCCTCGTCTCTTTAATTGGGGCAACAATTGGCATGTCTTTTCACTTAAATCAAGGGAACGGTGTCATGTATATTTATTCCCCCTCTGTGGGATCTGGGGTTGATCGTCTCGACTATGGAGTCCAAGATATTGAGCAGAATAATGGAATTAAGTAAGTCGTCTGATACCACTCCTCGGTTTTCAATTCTCTATCCAATTGATACTTAGGAAATGGCTTTGGATTTATTGTTGTAGTTTGGCTCATCGAATGATCGGGACTTCGCCTATATATTGAACTCCTTGGTCCTCCAGAGAATTCATGTGTTTCCAACTCATCCTGGTTCTAAATTTGGAAATTTCTTTGTCAGTGTGTTATATAGTTGGGCAGTTTCTCTTTGGTATGCAATGGAAAATTATCCTACCTCCTCGGATAATGTTGATGTGATTCATGTGCTCGAAAAATCTTTTGAACACTTCTTAGGCTCGTTTAGTCTCCATCAACAAGCTCAAAGACATGGTCAAAAGGCATCAGAATGCATTCTAACTCTTCCTGGAAGCAAAACTTCTTAGAAATCAAGTAGAAATGGAACAAGCAATGGAAAATCTCAGCGAGAAAGTGCACTCTCTTTGTGTTCGTCTCTCTACTGTGAGAGTCTCAAGGTCTCGAAGCGTGCAACTGGTTTCAGGAGGTGAATGTCCCAATGCCTTTTATGGAAGGAAAATAAATCGTCATCTTAGAGGGAGTGTTAATCATGGATATAATCGTTGTTGTGTTTTTGGGTTTGACACTTTGGATAGTGTCCTTTGCAAATATGTTACCCTATGTTGCTATGTAAATTTTGCTTGATACCTGGATTTTTTTGTAAATTTCACAGTGGTAATGTTTTTAGTATAAGTTGGAATAACAGCCTTAGAGTGGGCAATATTTTTGAACAGTATTTTGTTAACAAAAATTTTGTATCAAAAAATATATGTAAGGGTTTTGGACCCTAATCCAGGTTTATTGATACTAAAACCCTTGTTCTTAAAAAAAAAAAAAACAACAACAACAACAACAACAACAACATTTCTACTCTCACTATTTTACACTATGTCATTTTTTTAAATATATTTTATGGTCAATTTCGTCACAAAAGTCAGTTGGAATTGCAATTTTAATCTATGTAGTGCACACAATCTAATTACCCAAGAGCTCCCTAAATATTATATATGATTTCATGCCAAGATATTTTAAAAGTGCTGCATTAAAAGAAGTTTCAACCTCTTTGTTGTGTTGCATTAAAAGAAGTTGCAACCTCTCTGTTGTGTTGCATTAAAAGAAGTTTCAACCTTTAAAAAGTTGCAAACAAGTTTAGGATAATTTTTTTTGAGGATTTGGGAGAGAGGGTTTCATAAATCTCCACCATGAGACTGAATATCTAGGGTTTCAGACATATGTTGCATCGACATTGTTTTCTTTCCAATTTTTTCAAAATAAAGTGTGCCCTGAGTAAGTTTGGTAAAAAAAAAAATTGTCTACAAAAGGTGCCAAGAGAAAGCCCTATAGTGGTAAACCATATACTTGCTATAGGTGATCAGAAACTGAATTGGGGGCAAAAAATTGCTAAAAAATAAAAGTGATCAAAATCACTCGAAACCAGAATGACCAGATAGGTCTCGTCGACAGGAATTCGGCGCATCTTGTTTCATCAAAAACCGACTCCGTATGTGAAAGTTAGAGCATGATGTCCACTTTGCCAAATAGGCGAAATTTCAAAAAAAAAGGTCAAAGAGGGTCAAAGGGGTCAAATTTTTGGTTTTTCTCTAGCTAATGGTGTGCTCACACTTGTCGATTTATGGTTGGCCTAAATCTTTGGGCTACGTGTCAATTTATGGTTGGTTTTTGAGGAACCAATGAGATGAGGACACGTGCCTAGCACGGAGGCCGCCACGTGCCCCCCCAAAGGCAGAAATATGGTTAAAGTTGGTCGAAATCATATAATGTATGGTTGATAAAAAATTTATATGGTGGACGAGAGGAGGTCAGGGTCGACCCCGCGACCTCACCCGCAACACTCGACGCACTTACCAACTATGCTCTGAATTGTTTCTTACAATGTTATGGTGTTGATTTATATTTAAAATAACCCAATGGCTGTGGCAGGGGTAAAGTGGGCCAACCCTGGTCCATGGGACCACTTCCCGTGACCACGACAAGGGCCAGAGCTAAGGGTGGAGATTAGGGTTTTTAAATGTGCTTAATTAAGCAGTAAAGTAGCTTAAATATGCATGTATCCATGCTAAATGTAGATTTAACTAAACACGCTTAATTAGCACCTAACCTCTCAGTTAATGTGTGCTTAACCATTAATTAAACTACGCTTAACTTGGCGGTTATTTTGGTGGAGTCTGCTAATTTCCGCGGGACCTCCAGTTTTGTTGGAGTTTTCCTAGGAGAAACTGAAGAAGCCATAACTTTGGCATTTTTCGACCAAATTACGCTCAGAAAGAGTCTATCATAGATGATTTGGATGCTCTGAGCATGATGGTATAGGTTGAAGAGGCATAGGAGAACTTCTGTAAGTGATTTTTCAACTTTTAAGATTAAAGATGCTTAGGGCCACCAGGAGAGGAGGCCATGTCTAGTTCACCTGAAGACCATTTTCAAAGCCAGAAGAGGCTACTTAGGAGTTTTTGGGTCTTCTGAATCCATTGGAGCAAGATGGGAATCCATTGGAGCACTGTAGGTGGAGGCAATTAGAGAATTGAACATTAATCCAAATAGGGCCTAGCCATTGAAGCAGGTCCAAGGAGATGTAGCCCAAGAGGGGTGAACTCCTTTATCAACTTTGTGTAATGTGTTTGTTGTGTATTATTTCTCTACAATTTACTTGTTGTACATGTGTTTTTAAAAGCTAATTTACTTAATTAATTTCTCATAAAGGACACATAAATTTTACACACAAACCCTCTCATAACTGGTTATTTGAGACGATCGTTAAGCACACTTTTATTTTATATTGATGAGGAAGCTAGCACAACAAAACTAGTTTGTCCATACTCAGATCAAGTTGGTATCAGAGCACAATTTAGCTCATTTTAGCCCAAGTTTATCTTAGGGTTTGACAATGTTAGCTAGAGAATTAGCTATTGGTTTTGCATTTGTGCAAGGATAATTTAACTGTGTGCAATTTTATGTGTATCTCCTCTCTTCAGGAGAAGGTCAATATTGAGGACCCAACTCTCAAATCATAGAAAATAAGATTTTTATGCATTACAAGTGCGATGGCAACTTCATCAAGTGATGTTTCTAATCCATCTTTCTTAACAAGACTCTTTGATGAAGAGATGTTGCAGAAGCTCTTCATCATGAGAGATATGGTGCAAGAGATGTTTGAAGATAGGACAGAGAGCAATATAATTCATGAGCAGTTGATGGGAATGAAGGACGAGAAGGAAGAGCTTCTTGAAAAGATGTATGAGATGGAGACTCAGCTCCATATTGGAAATGAAACCATAGCAAGGTTGCATGAGATGGAGATTCAACTCCATGATGCCAAGGAAACACTATCTAAGTATGTGCATGAAAAAGAGGTATGTAATTCAAGTTTATCTTCTATTTCCTCTCAAAATGAATGTGTAGGTTTTTTTTAAAGACACACTAGAGGAATAGGGTCCAAATTATTGATTAAAATGGGCCATGAAGGTAAAGGGCTAGGCAAACATGCACAAGGCATAGTTGAGCCAATTTTTGTTGAGGAAAGGCCTAGGTATTTGGGTCTTGGTTATGGAAAACATGATGGAGAATGCTCCAAAGCCAAGGAGGCACATGAAGGTGTTCCAAGAAGGACTTTCATTACATGTTCATTACCTCAAGCTTGGGAAGTTTGTGTTCATGAGGAATGCAAAAGTTTTATACCCACTTTGCAAGAAGATTCCCATAAGCATGCACCTAATGAAAATGGAAAACAAGAGGATGTTGAAAGCTCTAAAATCATTGAAGTTGTTGTTGGTATTCCGAAGAGAGCCACTACCTCAAGAAGGTGATAAAGGTGAACGTGCAAGGTATAAATCCTCCTTTAATCAAGTTGCTTTTGATTATGATAAACATGGAAAATATTCACATAAGATTTGGAGAAAATTTACATGTTCCTTTTGTGGTTTGAATAACCATATTGTTTCGAGGTCTTGGAAGAAGTTTTCCATACACAGGAAACTTTTAAAACAAATGAGATAGAAAGCCAAAGGTCCAATGGACAATGAAAACCATGCTGAAAAGAAGATGCAATTATTTTTCACTCATTGCCACAAGCAGGGTCATCTTGTAGACAAGTGTTGGACTTTGTATCCAACAAGTCATCCACGACATTTGAAGATGGTGGAAAGTGATCTCGACAATAATGGAAAAGAGGATTCCATAATTATGTGGGTTAGGATGACTCACATGATGAAGTGCAGTTGAAAGAAGCGTCATTGAAGTGGTTTGGAAAGAGATGGTTAGATTTATTAACTAATCAAGGCCTTGCATTTATTTTAATGATTGATGCAAATCTTGTCTTATTGATGCATTTTTGTTTATGGCGGAAGCGGTTGACTATATTGTGTATTTTTTTTAAAACCCAAGTTTCTTTTTACCCCATCGAACAGTGGTTAAACACTGGGCATCTTTGCCCCCATCCACGGCTACCACACCCCGATCAACGCCTTGTATCACTTATGGGGGATCCAATTCTACTGGCGTTTAATAAGGAGGGGGTACCCCCGCACCCCGATTTCCTCCAAAACCACCCATACAACCCTGTTGATTTCTGGTAGCATCGGATGTGCTCTAAGCGTCAAAATTTGCAGGGATTCTAGGACACATGTATTCCAAAATACCCAGAAATCGTTTTGGGAAATTCCACCAGGAGACAATTTTATTAAAATAATTAATTATTTTTAATGGATGCCTATGTTTAAACTTAGGGAATTAAAATAATTAAAGAGTATTAATAGAACTAGGTGTGAATCTTCTATAAAAACATGGAGATCGAGTCAATATGATTTGAGCCATTGATTAGAATCTAATATGGGTCGTTGATTACTCAACTATGTTAGGGCCCTATAATATATAAGATCTCAAGGTGATTGAGTATTCTGTATCTGTGATTTTTTATTGAAAATAATTTTCAATATGCAAATGGTTTCCAAAAAAATACACATAAAAGAAAAATAAAAAGAGGGTATATCAAAAAGAAAGAAAAGTTGAAAAGAATAAAAACAAAAAAGAAAATAAGAAATCCACAAAAGAAAAAATAGAAAAATAACACTGGAAGTGCTGCAAATTCAAATGCCACTACTCATAGGTTAGTTTTCTTTATGTCAAAATCCAATAAGGTTGTGTGCAACTTGTCTTAAAATGCCACAATGACTAGATTTTTGTTCAAATAATACAACTTAATCGTGATTGAACAATTGTGAATTTTTGTCAATTAGGCTAGTAAATAAAGATTTTCCAAACAATTTTATTTTGGTAAGTCAGTAGTTAGGTAGAAAATGAAATTGATTCAACTGCTTAATCTGAACCAATAGGAGAAATAAGTGATAGAGTAGGTTAGATTTTTCATAATAAAAAGTGATGTGGGTTTTCTAGCCTAAATGCACCCTTAGAAGAAAGAAGAAAAAATGTTAGTTTAGCAAAAGAAATAAAATTCAATGGGTAGGTAGAAGTGTTTTGGAGCCTTAGAAAGGATTAAAATGGTTATCCTAAAAGTTTGTTTTTCAAATGTATCTATGCACATAAAAGGGAAAAGAGAAAAAATCATTTTATCCTAACTTTAAACATTTGGGTGCATAATGAAAATATTGGGACATCAACCATATATCCTAAGTTTTTACTTTGACTAAGCATGTCGCTACCCGAAAAATTGTCAAGTCATATCACTTTAAACACCGCCGCACCTATCCACCCATCATCTTCCTCCGCCTACAGATCTACGGTCCACATCCACTTTCGGCCCCCTGTCTCCATCCAAGCTTTATCGGGGGGGTCTGAAAAAGTTGTTTTAGCTTTTGGGCCCATGGCGACGTGGCAGCTTCTCCGCATTTCGCACCCCCTCCGCTCATATCACTTACCACTTCATAGCCACCACCACCACCCCCCCCCCCCCCCCTTCTCTGTCATTCCTAAACCACTCACCTATCTGTTGCGCCAGCTCACACATACTTGTTTCCAATCACTTCCCTTCCCGCGGAAATCAAACTGTTAATGCATTTAACCAAACAAACTACCATTAATATAACAGATCCACGCCATAATCAACGTAAAAATCCAACCATGTATAAAACCATGCATTGTAAACCAATTTGACCTTTACTCTGCTCATTTTTCTGACATTTCCCTTGTTTTGACAGGTTTTACAATGCTCTTGTTCGACTCATCAGTTCATCACCGACCCTAGCACGGCATTCACTGCACCTCCTTCAACCATTATTAGAGCTTTGGATAATCCCTGTAAAATTGTTCCTTGATAATTCCTTTGAAATCCTCTGAAACTAATTCATAATGCCTCCTAAGAAGAAAATCCAGGAGGATCCATTTAACCCTCTTATCCATCCTCCTATTGATTTAGACCATGTCCCTCTAGCTGACAGAGACTATAAAATCCATGAAACTCTCTATGAATCTGAACTATTCGAGATGTATTGCAGGGTAGAGGAAAAATATATAGATAAGTCTAATAAAATTGGATTGTGGGAGTCAAACTTGCCACACTAGATCTTTCCCCATACTCACAGCGTCCCTAAATTCATCCGACAATGTCAATATTTCTATATACCGATTCGAAGAGCCATAATTTCTCCCACAAGTGAAATCCTTTTCACCATCTTAGCACGGTCTATTGATCAAATGATGCAGGTCCCATCTGTGGAAAATGGCACCCCTTTCTCTCTAGAAGCCTTTAATGAATTGTATCAGAAAAAATATATTTTTCCAAAAGGCGTAAAACCTTTCAACTTTTTCTAGCAAAAGATACTCAGCACATACTCAGTTTCCTAAAAAGAACCATCCATACTCTTCCTCCATCTTCCCTGACAGAGCCAAGAAAATTATCACAATCATTTCATACCTCCTTGGCTACTATTATGACCAGTGGATAGATGAGCCAATCATAGGTTTCCTCTCTATTTTTTCCACGTATTCTAAGCCATCTATCATTTTCAATTTCAGCCAATTCTTGGTAGATAGTATTCATGGCAAATTTTTCAAGTTTCAGACAGAAGAGGTATTGAAATACTACTCTGTTTTAGTTTATATATTTATATATTTCGAGGCAGACAGGTTTAAATTTGCTATGCAGAAATTGGATGAAGATGGCAATCAGCAGTCAGTCATCTTCTGGACCACATTAGTAATGAAAGATCAGGAGGACTATTCATTCAAATAGTTCCTTGAATTGTTTGTACACCCAGAAAGGAGCCTTCTTAGCAGTACAATTGAACCAAGAGTTAGTAAAGACATCAAAAGGATTCTACATCTATCAAATCAAACAAAGACAGGTGACTGGTATTTATATCAGAACTACACAGAGTTGAGAGTTAGTGGTTGTGAGCTTGCTCCTTACAAGCTTCCAAAATTCCTCCCAATGAGGATTTTTTCCTTATAGTACATTAGGCAGATGTTGAATGCTGATGAAATCCACTTTGTATCAACAAAGAAGAAATCACATTTTAGGATTAAAACACGGATTGGGCCGTACATTTACAACAACAAATCAATAGGTGATGAAGCAGATAAGTTATTAAAAGAAATGAAATTCAGCTCCAACTTTACCTGGTCTTATGATCCTTTAGGAACCATTTCAAAGCTAAGGGTAGAAAACAAGACTACTCCTTATATACGTACCCATTGTCCAGAAATATAGAAGTACATGAACTAGTTGGAATGGGATGAGAACACTTTGCAAGAAGCTAAGGAGCAGCTAGAACATCACAGACTCCTGTTCCACAAGAAAAAGAAGGAAAAAGTCTAAGAGAAGAAGAGTCGCCTTTAGTGACTAACACTACCAACAAGGAGTTCAAGATAATGTACAGGAAAAGAACCAACTCAATCCTAAAAGCAATCCAGACAAAGATTCAGAACAGGAGGTTGTTACAATCACTAAGGATACACCTACATCTTCTCAAGTTTGTGGCCAAACCACCCTCTCTCCTTGATGTAGGGGCATTAGGCACAATCCAATACTTTGTATCTAAGTAGACATAGGGGGTCTTATGCTTTTAATTTCTCATGTAATTATTAGTGATTTTGAATAAAAAGTGAGGAATTGTAAATGTTCCCTAACTGTAGAGAACATGAGAGAAAATGATTAGTTAGGAAGGTGAAGAGTCAGTTTAGTTGGTTTAGGGGATTTTGTCTAAAATTAGAATATCTGGAATCTTAAGAGTTTCGTTGAGCTGTTGAGGAACTGAACTGATTCATCTTAATGTATATAACTGTAAGCCTACGGGCAGATAGATAGACAGTAGTTCATAGATGGAGTAGTGAGATAGCAGGCCACCAAATTGAAGATCTGGCCCAAAAAAGAGTTTGTAAGTAACTTCATGTATATATTATGAAAGAATTTGTTCCCGAATGTATGTATATTGGTTGATTTAATTCTGCGTGAGAAACCTCCATGAACTATGTATGGATATACTCTGTATTTAGGGTGTTTTAATGCTGCTATGTTCTAATGGGAAATCAAAATCAATTAACATGATTTTGGACTAAATACATGAAGGATAGATGACTCAAGGGGGAGTTCGAGTATTAACCATAGCGGTCAAATCTTGACTATATTAGACCTTGGTTGTATGGATGGTTAATCGAAGGTGTATTTCTTAATAGAGGAAAACATCGATTTAATTGATGTTGATTTTACACTTAAATTGAACACAGTATGGTTTGCATATGTTGAAGGGGCGCACAGGCCGGAACTGTTAATGCCCACATAGTGAAATAGAAAGCTAAAGCGGAGTCTTGATCCTTGGAGAATGCGTAAGAGATGTTAATTTCGAACATGGGTGATTCGCATTGAATTTCCATTATTGGAATGATATCTATTGAGATTGAACGTTGTTAAGAGAGCTATGTTATAATCCGAAGGACCGGAACCTCGAGTGGAGTGATGGAACCGTGAAGGAGCAACAGTAATGGTAGTTTCCCAAATCCACGAGTGGGTTCGTGCGTTGCAAAAGTGGTAAAGATTTTTGTGAAAAAAAACGTGATTCCATTAGATGGAGGATGCGTGGAAATAAGTTGTATTGGAAAACCATTTTCATCGCGCGATTTCCAAGCGTTAACCTTAGATTCTAGAAAAAACGTGATATTGACGAGATCCGTTCGATCTGGAGGGCAGTGGATCCAAAGGCTGTTGCAACCAAAGATGCGCGAGTGTTAACTGAGGTATGGGCCGCGTTTTACATTGGAAATTGTTTAATTAACAAATGAAAGTTGAATGTTTGTGGTGGGCCCGAGTATAAGACTAATGTTGAGTGAGTTAATCGTTACAATTGTGGTTAATATTTAACGCTTGGGTATCAGTTCAAAGGCTTCGAAATATTGTTATAGTATCATAATACTATGGTTGAGATAACCTATCCCTCTTTTATAAGTCAAGCTATTAGGCTGCGGAATAGTTAAGCGTTGGTTGAAGTGTTCGAAGTCGGGAGTCTAATGGGTTCATTAGTTTAAGCCAAAACTTGGGTATTTGTTTAACAAAGGATATGAATGTCGATTCATATACCTTAATGCCTTATTCTGAAGGATGGTTCTAGTTAGAGTGAGCGCTTTTAAAGTGAGATAATTACGAGTGCTTTGTTAAAGGGGAAAACCAAAGGCCATAGTATTTGAGAGATATATAACATTGGAATATGGTATTTCATTAATCAATTTCTATGAAATTGATAAATGAAATTAAAGGAAGAAAAGGGCGAGATAACTCCCGATTTGAAGTTCTAATGTTGAAGAGCATATTCTATGCTTTATGGGCTTTAACCTTGATTTTAAGAAGCTCCCGCCTATGTTGAGTTAGCCCGGACTTAAAATCATTTGGGTAAAAATTTGGAAGTGCATTTTTACTGAAGATTGAGGTAGCCCGGGCATCATTTTGGTATCAGAGCATCAGGAATAGCTCTGTTTGAAGTAAAATATTTTTTTGTAATTAAATCTGAGTGTGTGGTGAAAAGAGATCAAATTTTTGAAAACTGACAAAGATTGCAAGCATACAGAGGTGCAGTGCATGTGTACTGAAACAGTGAAGGAAATTTGAAGTTCTAAATCTTTTGAAGAGTGATTACAGATTTGAAGAGGAAAGATCAGATTCTAAGGTCTGATATACAACAAAGTACACAAAATTGCAGTGAACAGGATTTGCAGAATGAGTAGAAGACAAGATCATGCAGAGATCTTACAGGTAAAATAATTTTAAATCTGATTTGAGATTTATGTTGCAGGATGATGGTTGCAGAAAAGTGAAGACAGAATTTTGATAATGATGGCAGTGGACCTGATATTCAGCTAAAGGCTAGATATGGAGAACAATTGTAGTGTTCTCAAGAGAAGGTGAGTTGATGAGCAGTGTTTAACTCTGGTTTGGAGAATTGTTTGCAAAATTCAAATTGCAGGAAATTGAAGAAATCTCAGCAGAAGCATATCACAGCTTTGAGAGTAGTGATAGAAGAGTCCAGCAAGGGACTCTGAGTGAAGAAGAAAGTGTGGTATAACCTGGATAATTCCCAACAGAGGTTGGATGAAAGAAGAACAGATGTGTTGTTGAGGAGTTGCAGAGTGAAGCCTAGAGAGAGCAGAAGAGAGTGCTTAGAAGGATCCAGCAGATAGGGGACCAGTACTTGCCAAAAGCCAGATCCGGAGGAAGGTATTGGTGAGGTAAGTTGCAGCAAGAGAGCTTGTCGTTGCAAAGGCTTAGTGCAGCTTGTGAGTGAAGAACTCATGGAGGAGAAAATGGCTACTGACAGCCATAGCAAAGATTATAGAGGTTCTGAGAGAGGCCACAACAAAAGAGTGAGGGAAGATGCCAAAGCAAATGGCATGAGGAAGAAACTCACTGATGAAGAGTATTGGAAAGAGATAGCTGAGATCAGTAAGAAACTTTATGAACTGGAGAGGATGATAGAGGAAAACCAGAGAGTTGGTTGGCTCATGAAGAAAAGTGTGAAATGGAAACCATTACAGTTGAGGTTGAGGCAAAAGGAGATTGCCTTATTGAAAGAGGAACACAAGGCAATTGAGTTGAGAGAAGAAGTTTCTGCTTGTGAAGCAGGAAAGAGCACAGATGAATAATGGAGATTTGCAAGAGATCTTGTGAGACATGGTGAAGACTTGAGGCAGCAAGAAGTTTGTCTTGCTGAAGAGAAAATCATTGATGGTTTCCTGAGGTATTGGACAAGTCCAGATCAGTTGGATGATGTAAAGCCTTGTGCTTTTGAATCTGACAATTGTGAAGTGATGGCAGATTCTACAGAGACAGAGGAAATCAGAGTTCTTGAGTCAAGGATGGAATTTGAAGATTCCACATGTAGATCTGTTCAAAGGGAAGTGCTTGAGAAAGCAACCAAGACTGAAGAGTCTTGTGGTTTTGAAACTAAATAGTTGTGTATGTTTGCAGGTACATCACAGGGAGATGAACAAGCCTTAAAGTTTGCTGAGGAGGAGGATGAACAATCTTGTGAAGTTGGCATAATTATGAAGAAGTATCCCTCAAAAGATGAATACTCTGGAGGAAAATGAAATGTTGGAGAATGTCCCTCGAGTGAAGGAAGCAGTGATACATTTGTGACTGAAGCTGTTGTAGCACAGGAAGAAATTATTGTGGATTAAGAAGAAGAGGATCGGTTTGAAGAGCTGATATGTGAAGCATCAGTTGAGGCTGTTGGAGCTCCTGGTCTGCAAACTGAAAGTTTGTGTGTGAATGCAGGGATATTAAATGATGATGAAATGCTTCAGCAATGCCAGAGAGAAATTGCATTGTTGGAATACTTGTTGGAGAATTTAGAGTATGAAGGAGAGATTACAGAAGGTAGATTTCATCACAGTGAGCAGGAAAACATCATGGGAGAAAATGATGTGGATGGAAGACTTGTTGACAGTCTTGGGAATTCTTCAGAGAATTCTTTGGGAAGTTTGAATCAGCATGTTGATGTGCTGATAGAGAATTGAAGAATTTCAGGACAGCATACTGAAATGCTGGCAGAAGAAAGAAAGGCATTGAGGCCTTGTGATTTCGGTTTTAACAATTGTTTTGTAAATACAGATTTTGTTGATGATGGAGAGGATTTGACTCCATTGGACAATCAAATAAGAGAAGAGGAAAATTCTGTGGAAATTCTTAATCCATGGGATGAAGAAATTAGATTGCTGGAGAATATGTTGAATAAACAAGATTCAATGCAGGAAGGAGAACCTCAATTTCAGAATTGGGAATTGCAGAGTGTGAAGACACAAGGGAATGAGGATAGTGAAGATTTTATGAGTCTTGAAAAGGACTTAGAATTGCAGAGAGAAGAATTGGTGACTGGGTCATCCATTGAGACCATTGGGTCTTGTGATTTTAATACTGGCAGTTTGTTTATGTTTACAGGAATGACAGAAGAAAATCCATCTCTTGGAGTTGTCTTGAAGGAAGAAAAACTGTTGCTGAAGGAAGATGAGACAGCCATGTCTCATATGCAGAAACTTGTCACTGATGACAAGGAGGAGCTGATTTGTTTGAATAACCAAGAGAAGGTTGGAGAGCAGACTGTGGGGCAGATTGTTAAGACTGACACAATAAGGAAGAATCAGCATTCTATGCTGACAGAAGATGAGAATACAGAGCTTGAAGAACTTGGTTTGATTGCCAGAATCAACCAAGGAGATGAAAGGAAATGGCTGAAGATTTCCCAAGAAGAGGAAAAAGATGCTGAAAATGAATTGCAGCATGCTGAAGATGTGAAACAAGTACGGAAGAGATGGCTGAAATGTTTGCTGGAAACATTTGAAGAGAGAGAGATTGCAGACACTGAAGTAAAGATGCTTGAAGTTGTGAGAGAAAGAACAGTAGATACTAGTTTGCGAAATTTGATTATGTTTACTAGTATACTGAATGAGTATGTTACTGCAGGAAGAAAATTAAATGATGATTTATTTTCTAACAGTAGAATTGTAGATGAAGAAAAAAAGAAAAATGTTGTAGAGGGACAGGAAGTTTGGGAGGCCACAACATTGGGGATGGCATCTGCAGGAATAAAAAAAATTACAGCAACAATTGAGGAGAAGGCCACAGAGGTAGAAACATGGAAGATGACATCTTCAGGAGTAAAAAAAATGACAGCAACAATCGAGGAGGCAGCATTGACTGAAATTTTAAAGGCAACATTGATAGTAGTAACATCAATGTTGGCAGTAAGAAGGGTAGTGACAGCAGTAACAGCAAGGGCAGCAGTATTGGCAGCAACAAAAATTGAAAGCAACAGCAGTGGGCAAAGAAATTTCCAGATGGAAGATAAGCTGGACAAAGAAATTGAACACATCAGAAGACTAATGGTGAAAGTGTCTCAGAAGCAGCAGACAGCAGCAAGAAAGCAAAAGGATTTCAGCAAAGGAAAGACAAGAAGAGATTGTGACAGTATAGCTGGAGGTAATTTGCAGAACAAGATATGGAGACCTGGAGAAATGTAGAAGAAGAATGATGTAGCTGATGGACAGCAGCAAAACAGAGTATGGGATCCAGGAGGCAGAGATTAAAGACACGTGATCATGAGATCATGATCAATTTGAACCTTGGGAGTCTGATGCAGGGGCATTAGGCACAATCCAATACTTTGTATCTAAGTAGACATAGGGGGTCTTATGCTTTTAATTTCTCATGTAATTATTAGTGATTTTGAATAAAAAGTGAGGAATTGTAAATTTTCCCTAACTGCAGAGAACATGAGAGAAAATGATTAGTTAGGAAGGTGAAGAGTCAGTTTAGTTGGTTTAGGGGATTTTGTCTAAAATTAGAAAATCTGGAATCTTAAGAGTTTCGTTGAGCTATTGAGGAACTGAACCGATTCATCTTAATGTATATAACTGTAAGCCTACGGGCAGATAGATAGACAGTAGTTCAGAGATGGAGTAGTGAGATAGCAGGCCACCGAATTGAAGATCTGGCCCAACAAAGAGTTTGTAAGTAACTTCATGTATATATTATGAAAGAATTTGTTCCCGAATGTATGTATATTGGTTGATTTAATTCTGCGTGAGAAACCTCCATGAACTGTGTATGGATATACTCTGTATTTAGGGTGTTTTAATGCTGCTCTGTTCTAATGGGAAGTCAAAATCAATTAACATGATTTTGGACTAAATACATGAAGGATAGATGACTCAAGGGGGAGTTCAAGTATTAACCATAGCGGTCAAATCTTGACTATATTAGACCTTGGTTTTATGGATGGTTAATCGAAGGCGTATTTCTTAATAAAGGAAAACATCGATTTAATTGATGTTGATTTTACGCTTAAATTGAACACAATATGTTTTGCATATGTTGAAGGGGTGCACAGGCCGGAACTATGAATGCCCACATAGTGAAATAGAAAGCTAAAGCGGAGTCTTGATCCTTGGAGAAGGCATAAGAGATGTTAATTTCGAACATGGGTGATTCACATTGAATTTCCGTTACTGGAATGATATCTGTTGAGATTGAATGCTGTTAAGATCGAGCTATGTTATAATCCGAAGGACCGGAACCTCGAGCAGAGTGACGGAACCATGAAGGAGCAACAGTAATGGTAGTTTCCCAAATCCATGAGTGGGTTCGCGCGTTGCAAAAGTGGTAAAGAGTTTTGTGAAAAAAAAACGTGATTCCATTAGATGGAGGACGCGTGGCAATAAGTTGTATTGGAAAACCGTTTTCATCGCGCGATTTCCAGGCGTTAACCTTTGGTTCTAGAAAAAACGCGATATTGACGAGATCCGTTCGATCTGGAGGGCAGTGGATCCAAAGGTTGTCGCAACCAAAGATGCGCGGGTGTTAACTGAGGTATGGGCCGCGTTTTACATTGGAAATTGTTTAATTAACAAATTAAAGTTGAATGTTTGTGGTGGGCCCGAGTATAAGACTAGTGTTGAGTGAGTTAACCGTTACAATGGTGGTTAATATTTAACGCTTGGGTTTCGGTTCAAAGGCTTTGAAATATTGTTATAGTATCATAATACTATGGTCGAGATAGCCTATCCCTCTTTTATAAGTCAAGGTATTAGGCTGCGGAATAGTTAAGCATTGGTTGAAGTGTTCGAAGTCGGGAATCTAATGGGTTCATTAGTTTAAGCCAAAAATTGGGTATTTGTTTAACAAAGGATATGAATGTTGATTCATATACCTTAATGCCTTATTTCGAAGGATAGTTCTAGTTAGAGTGAGCGCTTTTAAAGTGAGATAATTACGAGTGCTTTGTTAAAGGGGAAAACCAAAGGCCATAGTATTTGAGAGATATATAGCATTGGAATATGGTATTTCATTAATCAATTTCTATGAAATTGATAAATGGAATTAAAGGAAGAAAAGGGCGAGATAAATCCTGATTTGAAGTTATAACATTGAAGGGCATATTCTATGCTTTATGGGCTTTAACCTTGATTTTAAGAAGCTCCCACCTATGTTGAGTTACCCCAGACTTAAAAGTATTTGGGTAAAACTTTGGAAGTGCATTTTTACTGAAGATTGAGGTAGCCCGGGCATCACTCCTACTACTTCTTCAGCTTCATAGGATCAGCAACGGGTTGTTCAGATAACTAAGGTTGTCCCAGGACAGAAAGAGAAGACAATATTTGATACATTTAGGGAAATAAAATTGAAGAATGAAATCTTGAAGAATAGCACATACAGTCAATTCTGGAAGCAGACTTCCATTTCTTAGAGTAGATTGTTGTCAGCATTTGACTTGGAAAAAGGTAAAATGAAAATGGCCTTTCTTGAAGCACAAATTTCAAAGCCAAAGACAACATCTGATTACAAGAAGACCTCTTTCGAGTTTGACATAAAAAACATTCATCCCATTGATCAAATGGAGATGCACAAGCAAATAGGTGAAATGATCTCCTCTACCTTGACTAAAATTGCAATGAGTCTTTCTAAGTTGTAGGTTTCCTTGGCCAATATTCAGTCACAACTAAAAATGGAGAAAATCTCTTCTCTGGCTAAGGATACAAGAATTAAGTCTTTGGAAGACTTAGTGGTCAGAATAGGATATTATTCTTCCAACATAAAAGCTGTAGAGGAGATAATAAAGAAGAAGAATGCTGACATAGCAGCTTCAAGGAAATAACTAAAGTTGTCGGCTACAAAAGACCCTCTCACTAAAGACATTGAAGAAACAGAGTCTCAAAATACTGATATGATGAAGCTCATCATGGAGAGAAATTCACAGTTGAGTCAAATGGAGACAGAAATGGAAAATATGGTTAAAGAGAAGGAGCAGGCTATAAAATTTTCCATGGTTCCTTTGGAGTTTTTACCTCTTACAGCCATCCCCACAACTACAACTTCTACAACGTAGATAGCAGATGGTGCAGAATAGTTGACAAAGGTAGTGGAGAATCTGTCTATCCAGACAGAGGAAATTAAGAAGTTGTGGGATCAATTCAAACTGTTGCAAGACCAAAGATCAAGGAGTGAAGCTTATCATTCAGCAAAAGCAAAAAGGGCCTAGAAACTGATAGAGAGGTTGCAGAAGTCAGAGAGAGAATCACCCATTGGACAGTCATTGGGCCGAGTCAAAGAAATCATCTGGGCAGATATTATTGAAGCCATTAATAACATCTGGCCCTGCATCCAAATCGTTTTTGAACAAAAGGAGTTGATTAAAAAAGTCGCTGAGGTTATTACAGACATCACAAAGGAGCTTGAGGATATGCCTACTGCAACAAATAATATTATTAAGTTACTGAACTCCAAGAACATATATGATTTAGATGACTTGGGAGTAGATGATAAAACAAAGACCATTTTAGAATTCAAAAGGATTCTTACCAAGAAGAATCTCTTTTTCAGCTGAAAGAGAAATGCCATAGCTTGGAGATAGCAGTGAACAGGTTTTTCAACAGGATAGAGCCTTTAACACAGAAGGGTCTGCCTTCTTTGTTTATGATTAACGATAAACTGATAACTCATGAAGACTATGTGAAGAATCTAAGAGAAATTTCCAGGGACACCACTAAATTCTCCAATATCAAAGGCACCATGACAGGCAGAGTGTTCTTGGAAGCAATGAGCAATGACCTTTTCATTCAACGCGATGTAAACCACATCTTCATGGTAAAACCTACTTTTTTCAGGTATACCGAAGTGGATGAGATTTACCGATGATATTTACTTAAGGTAATCAAGTTAACTATCCCAGATGAAGATCGATGGGATAAACTGTGTGAGCTACAAGAGTAAAAGGTAATTGAGAATAGTCACTTCAGCTAGCACACCAGCCAACGCAGCCTAGAAATAGGTCCATTCAACAACTGTTTCCTCTAAAATAGTGCCAACGTTCTAGTTCATCTCCATCAAGCCTATTTTTTTTCATAGTTAGAGTTTATTATTCAATTTTTGCTAATAATACACTTTTGTTGAGATAGCATTGATCTAATCAATTTTGTAATATTTAGTATAAATACTTCATTGTTTAAAGTATTCTACGTTGGTTACTGAATATATTTTTCCTACTGAGCATTGTAACTTACACGTTTGCTGGAGCATCAATAATACAGGGACTTATTACAAGATTCATGTGTTGTATTCACTGGTGAAGTGTTTCTTTTGTAAATTGTGTTATTTCATTGTTTTTCCTTTCTTTGTAAATATGAAACTCTTAATTGTATAACAGAGAGTGTGATGGATAAGATATGTTAATTAGAACACCTTATTTTGGTTGTTACCAATTTATATGTTTTCCATTGAAGTCAGATTGAAGAATACTTAATTGCTTTTCAATCTCTACTGGATTCCATACTTCTTTCACTTTCATAATTCACTCAAAATCTAAAAATGACCAGTAAATACAACCTAGCTTGCCCTGTGATAACTTTTTCAAGTATTGATGTAGAATCCAGTTATATATTTTTGACTCCATTGCCCAATGGGAATATAGAAATTTAATCAATGAAACCAATCAAAACCAAACAAACAACCAAGTACAATCATAACTAGCCTAATATCCACTAACAACAAAGTTAAATTATACAGAGAGATCCCTCTTTAAAGCTGGCAGGGCTAGATCCCAACTTCCAAATTGGTTTTGATGTTTTCCTCTGTGTTTATTCTCACAATCTCATAAATTACAGAATGATAACAAGCTAGAACATTATAAGAAGGACTTCTATGGTAATTTGGAAAGACACATTGAGTGAGATCAAGAGATCGATTTCTCAAGTGAGCAACGCAACAGTTGCCGGAGAGATCAACGAGGATATTTCTTGTAGTGAGGGGCAGAGATAGTTTTCTAGTTGGATATTTCTTATGTCGGGGATACAACACAGAGAAGGCAGAGAGAGATCTATAAGATGCAGCATAAGAGCCACGCAAAGGTAGTGCTGAGCCTGTGAGGAGATACACAAATTTTTTGAGGGTCATATCAGTTTCAGGGCCGGAAGCCAGGGTGTGAGAAAATAGGGCCAGAAGATAGAGCATCAAGCCAACAGATTGATCAGCTAGAGGGAGTGACACAGTCCCTGTCAGTTGTGACACAGAGATGTGCACTACCTGCGTAGAGACAATGCAGAAGCAGCTTGGGGCTAGCCATTTCTGGGCTAGATCAGTGTCAGATCGCCAATGATAGTGTGAGGTATTTCTCACTAATTTTTCTGCCAGCCATATTCTCTGTATTGGATGCCCAATAAGGCATCCTAGATTGTATTCAGAATTACTGCTTGATAATACTAACCCTTAACTGTTGCATCGATTTTCCCGCATTGGGCTTTTCTGGGGACATTGTCCAAAAACAATGGTCTCAATTGTGTGTGTGTTTATTTATTCTTGCTCATTTCTTATTTCCACATATAATTTAATTAGTGAAGGTTGCAGTTGTATTCACTTCGATATTTATTGTTTAGCATAGTAAAAAACTTGCATGGAATTAACAAGTAGGAGAAATAATATCAGATTGTTGCAATAGGGATTCGGATAATCGAATTTTCAGATGGTATCGAGCACAGGTGAAGCAAGAGAGCAGAGCCAAAAGAGCCCAGAGCTGAATAGAAGAGGGAGATCGAAGAGCTACAAAGGCATCAAATCAAATCCCTAGAGGGATCGTGTAGTCCAGTCCCAAAGGGAAAAAAATTAGTGGAAAAATATCTCTCTGAGTGAGTCGACAGAGGGCAAGATTTCCATATCAAAATTTGCCAGTGACAGAGGGAGTAGCATAGTATTTTCAGCACAAATCAGTCTTCAGGTGGGACGTATTTTTTACTGCAGCATTTTCTAGTGCAAAAAAAGTGTTTGAAGAAGAAAGAAGGAGTACATTGAGGGAATTTCAGCCTCAGATAATTTCAGTGCCCAAGAAATTTTGATTTCCCACACAGAAGAAGTGGTAACTGAGATTTACTTTGCTCACTCCAGCAGGGAGTGCATAGAGCCAGCTGCACATAGGGTTAGAGGCAGCATTCGACATTTTCTTGGGTGAGATGGCAGCAACCAGGTTGAGAGATCAGGATCGGTTGGAGGGTGCCTCCAACTATGTGATCTGGAAGGCAAGGGTCTCCTTCCTTTTAGATGAGCATGATCTCAAAACCTTCATCGATAGTGTGGTAGTTGTCTCTGCAAATCTGGATCCATCGAAGGCCTAGAAGAAATATATGGAAAAATCTAAGAGGCTGATCCTCGACTGAGTGATGGATCACATTGTTTCACACATTTCTGGCAAAGGGACTGCCAAGGAGATGTGGGATGCATTGGCTACAATGTACCAAGGGTCTTCCGAGTAGCAGAATATGTTCTTGGAGGATAAGATTATATCTACAAGGATGTATAAGGCATAACACATAGATTTGTTCCTATCAAACCTTTAGGATGTTCGAGATTAGCTGACAATTGTAGGGTCAACACCTCAGGCCACCGAGATGGTAATATTGGCCCTGAATTCAATCTCAAAAGAATGGAAAGTCTTTGTCCAGAGTATCCTAGGCAGAGATAAGTTTTTGGATTGGGAAGGGATGTGGGTTGCTCTTCAACAGGAAGAGATGAGGCGAGACCTGGTCAAGTGCAAAGTTGATGGCAATAGTAGCACTAGGAAAAAACCCAAGGAGGAGTAGAAGAATATAGCCATTTCATCAAAGGGGTAGTAGGAGCAGCAGAGGCGGAAGAAGAATGTCTCAAAGATCAAGTGTTTATAGTGTGGTGAGCTTGGTCACTATGCTACGTAGTGCCCTCTCAAGAAGAAGGACAAGTATGAGAAACATGATCTACATGTTACAACCGAGAGGATCAAGGAGGAGAAGTATGTTATGATTGCCCACATATCTCTAGGGGAGAATTGAGGTGATCTAGAAATGTAGTTCAAAAGAGTTGCAGATGGGCAGGATCCTTGAGGAGTCCACCTCTTGGATCAATACCTTGCTATGGGAGCCCATATTATAAGTAGCAAGATGGACCAGTATTAATTGGTGCAAAGGAGTGCCAGAGTGATAGTGCAGTGGCTAGAGAGCACCCGAGACTGAGCATCGCAAAGAATATTTGGCAACAGTGCAGTTGGCACAATGCAGAGTCAACAACAGCGTAGAGGCTTCAGAGGGTCAACGTAAGGACTAGCAGCAGTCAAATCTCGAATATTAGATGCATAAGGCTGAACACTTAGTTCATTATTATGGATGTTTTTATATTGCAACAACGACAAATTTGCAGTGCAGATGTAGTTGGTAGCAGCATGCAGAGTCAACAGTGGCACAAATGCAGCATTTGTGCAGTAGTTGGTGGGAAATCATGTCAGATATAAACAGCGCAAAGGGAGATGTTATAGAATCAGGGTGATGCTCCAGCAGGTTGCATTACTAGAGAACATTCCTCGCTAAGAGGGAGTGTTGATTTCTCGTAGCATTGGATGTGCTCTAAGCCTCAAAATTTGCAGGGAGGCTAGGACACATGTATTCTATTATCATTAATAACATTTAGTTGAGTTAGGAAAGTCAATTTTTATAGGTTTTAGCGTGTTTATGAATTAATTCATGAAAATTTTGGAAATTTCATGATTTGGTTATAATCCTAAGTCTTTAGAGTCCCCACGTGTCATCTCATTAAGGTCATATCAATAAAAATTTGCAAATAATTCACATGCATTGGTTCAAACTAGTTTTAAGACACTTGTCCCCTTTTTCCTGAGTACGCAACGAATTATGTGGAAAACAAGTTGGTTTTCCTATAGACTCACTTGATAGTTCTGTAGCGAATCTGCCAAACTCATAACAGAAAATGCTATGAACTCGTGTTTTTCTACACCGGCAAGGTAATGGATAAGGTGTCGATTTGAAAATGTATAGAGGTCGGTCTGAGGTCATGTGCTGAGTTGTTTGGGGTCATGGTTCATGTTTGGTCATTATTACCATCCCATCATTCCATTTTGCTTTCCTTATTTGGCCTCCTTCCTCTCATATTCAAACTTATCATTTCAAATCATCCTTGTGAGTTGCTTGTTGCCACCTTTTCCCTTTTTCCTGAGTATAGATGTTGTTGTTGTCTTAAGGAAGGTTCAACCTCTGTCTGCAAGCTGCTTGTTGTGCGTAATTGTTTTTTGCAGGTGTCACATTGCCAAGGATGCCAACGTTGTTTTGAAAGGAATGGACACACATAAGAAGACGAACAAAGGAGGCTCAATGGTCAGGTATGAGCCAATGGACCTAAAATTGGTCAATGAAGATCTAAGTTTTGCAGCAGCCTTCACTAGTGTTGGCTCCATAAGGTTTTTTGTCAGAAGTTGTTGGGGTATCATGCCCAAGTTTCTAAGGATTTTGTAGTCAATTTTGTTGGAACTACATCAAAGGTGGGTGTACTAAATTTCATGGTTTCTCCTGAAACTATTTCCATGAAATATAAATTCCAAGGACAGGGGAAGAGTGGTTTAAAGCCACCAAATTCAAATTGCATAATTGTGATGAGTTCTTGAAGCCTGAGCACATAGGAGTGGACATGACCTCAAGGATACCAAGAAGTTGTCTCAAAGAAAATTACTCCAAACTCTTGTTGGTGATTCATAAGTATTTCACATGTGAAGGTAGGTTTCACATGATATATCAGTATTACTTCAGAATTTTGCTCCATTTCACTAGTAAGCAACTTTTGGAACTTCCATTTTTCCTATTAAGAAGCTTAGGCAAAATGTCAGATAACTTACAAGCTAGGCCTGAGAGTAGTGAAACCTCTATCTTCCATCATGGATTAATTAAGATGTTGGTTATGGAAGAGTTGAAAAAATTAAATAGGGACTGGGCTGAATTTATGTTTTTAAGTGGTTATGAAGTGGATGTGTTGAATCCTAAGAAAACATCAAAATCAAAGACCAACCCTTCTAGTAAGAATGATGAGCTCATAGTTGAAGCAGAAGGTGGACAGGAAGGAGAAATGCATCCAATTATAGAGCCCATGGAGGTTGAAATGGAACATTTGCAGAAGACAAAGATACCTCAGCCCACACCTACAAGCAGTAATCCTAAACCTAGCAAAAAGAGTCATGGGAGAATCACTAGGAGCTAGATAGTGGGAAAAGGTAATCTTAAAGATATTTTACAAGCCATAGATATAGAAGAAACCCCTGTGGTTAAACCTGTGGAGGCCAAAGGAGGTACAAAGAAGAAGAAAGGCCTCACTGCCAAGAAACTTAACTTTTCTAGGAAAAATGCAGGTTTTGTTTTTAAAACAAGAAAACCTCTCACTATATTGTAGCTTGCCAAAGGTATGAAGGTTGATAAGAAGCCTGAAGAGATAGAAAAGGGCAAACAACTTATGGTAGAAGAAATTATCAAGCAGAGGAAAGGCAAGGAGAAGGCCACTGAAAAATATGAAGTGGAGATTCTAAGGGAACAACTGGGGGAAGTTAGGGAAGAGGTCATTGAAACAAAGCTGGAGTTGGAAGAGGCTAAGTAAGAAAGGAAGATGGCAGAGGAGTTCAAAGAGAAAGTGAATGAGCAGATTACCTATTATGATGAAGCCCTAGAAAATGCTAAAAAATTGCTGAAGAGAACACTCCCTTTACGCAGAGTGATGAAGCACACAAGGAAAATGAACATCTGGCTGCAGGAAGAGAGGAAAAAGCTCAAAGGCCAAGTGAAGGAGTTGGAGGTGCATATGGAAATGGTGGAAACAGAACTTAAGAAAAAGGCCTTGAAGATCACAGAAGTGAATGAACCTATTGAAGATGAAACCACTGCTGCCAAGGGTGAAGCCACTACTGCTTGAAGGGGGGTAAAATACATTTTAATTTTTTCCTCATTATAGCTCATCATTACATATCCATGAGAATTTGTTAAGAAGAAATTGGAAAATTTTCAAGCTTGTTTTCTATCAGGCAAGTTCATAGATTACTCCAGGCTTAAAGCCTAAAAAACACTATGAACTTGCTGAAGATGTTTTTTGGGAATATATGTCAGGTTTTATCACAAAGAAGGTAGGGGAAGGCATGTGTTTAAGTGTTTAGACCCACCAGACATCCTCCAATCATTAAAGAGGGAGAACAATTTGCAGAGATGGCCAAAGTAGAAAATGCTATGAACTCTCGCTACGGACTTTCCTAGAAGTCCTTTGTTTTTGCAACGAGGAGGAATTTTGAAAATTTTCAAGCCTTAATTGTCTTTTTAGAACAGGTCAGCCACCTGGAAGGGTCAGAAATCATTAGTTGAATTTTTGATTGAAGACACACTCCTCGACAAAGCTAATCAAGCTGCCAACTCATCATGGAAACCACATCAGCAAATATGACATCACCTCCTCAAAGATCGGAAGACAGACCTCCTATCTTGGTGGGGGCATTTATTGTTCAGTCATGGTCATTGCCAGCTCAGGCACATGATATTTTCGATGTATATCAGTAAGCATGGGGTTTTTAAAGTTTGTTAAATGTAATAAAGTGTATTAGAGTCCTATTAGGTTTCAAATTCCTAAAAATAGTAGAATATCTGCTTTCTCTCCTTGTTATTTGCGTTTTGGTTAGTCAACGTGTCATTAGAGGTATTCGAAGGTCTTCCCTGGCTGGCAGACTCATTGTAAAGATACCTAAAGTTATAAATAAGAAGATGATAGATGGAGATAAGGTTGATGAATGTGATATTGTAGACTACTATTGTAAATATTTTTGTCAGTAATATACAGTGGCGACAAACTTCTTTTCTTACCTGAGATTCATTGGTATTCATATGTGTGTTTATCTTTTATGTTCTGTTATTCTATATTCAGTATCCTAGTTTTTTGATTACTTGGAATTCAAGGTCAGCATGCTCCAACTTCCTTCATGCATCTAGTCTACTATAAATGTTATGTTTCATTAGAATACACATACCTCAGCTTCCATGCAGAGATAAATTTCATATGTCACTGAGTTTTTATACTGACTCCATATGCCCAATGGTAGTTATTTGTTTGCATCTTTCACCTGCACAAAAATACACTTAAAGCCAATTTTAGAGTTAGCCATCTGTTGATATTTATTTACTTAATATCATCTTTATCCTTGAGAGATCCCTCTCAGGCTAGAAAGGCTAAGTTCCAGCTAAAAGTAGGTTTGAAATAGTTACTCTAGGTTGACTATTGAAGCAGCTCATCAACCTCAATTTAGTGATAACATTTTGGTGCATCTGCCGGGAGTCTGAAGATACATTTTCCCGAAATTTTGTGCTCAAATAGAAATACTGAACTCTTGAAGGTAGCAGGAGCTCAGAAGCATTTGAGGTTGCATTCTACCTTGGCGACTCCACTAAAATCTTCATGCTTAAAGGTGGCTTTGAAAAAGATTCATACAAGGAGCAATCTAGATCCTAACCCACCTACAATTGTGGATAATCCAGAAAGGATTCTCAGAGGTATTGCAAGCTCATCAAAATCAGGTATTCCATGTCATTCAAGAGTTTTATGTTTCTCCTTTGAGGTTGTTCGAAGTCCTGAAGATAAAAAGTTTTATGAAAATACAGAATAAGTAATTTTTAGGTCTAAAACTGAGAATGAATTGACTGGTATAATATTAGACCTAAAAAGACTAGGAATTGATACATCTTCCTAGTGTCAAAAGAAGAAAAGGAAGACTTTTGGAAAATTGTCACATCAGAATTACCATTGGAAAAAGAGTCTTTTGAACGGTTAAGAGAATTAGATCCTTTTGATTTCTTGTTGAGGAGAAGATCTAGTGTCCATTTGCCCAAATGGAGTTCCTTTGTTTCTAAATTTCAGATTCCCATCACAACAACTCCTAGTATCTCATCCTCATTCATAGTCCCTGTCATTATGGCTAGAGTTCCTCCTCCTGCAAGGCCAACAAGATATGCTCCTATTGTCCTTCATGCTATACATCATGACCTTCCATATGGATATTCTACTAGGATTAAAACCTTTTGGAATGAAGAAGAAATAAATGTTGAACAACATGTTGATCAATTTAATGACTTTATTGTCCGAGAGGAGGTAGATGACGATGATGTGAAAATGAGGCTGTTTGCTCAAAGTCTCACAGGTGAGTTAATAAAATGGTTTAAAGCTTTGGCCCCAGTTAGTTTACAAAATTGGGATCAAATGGAAGATAGTTTTTTGACAAAATGGGGGAGTAAAGTGAACCCTGTTCAAGCCTTAACTGAGTATAACAATTTAAAAAGAGCCATGGATGAATCAGTTCAAGATTTCTCTAAGAGGTTTAACAAGTTCTACAATTCCATACCTGCTCATATCAAACCCCCCCCCCCCCCAAGGAGCTGCTCAATTACACTATGTTGAAGCTTTTGAATATGATTTCTCCATTTTGTTAAGAGAGAGAGACTTTGCTTCCATGGCTGATATGCAAAATGATGTTGTTGAGGTTGAGGTGAACATGGCAACAGCCGAGAGGTCTAATATGGGAAAATCTATATTGAAGGAAGAAGAGAAACCTTCCTCATCTTCAGATGTGAAGTTTGATACAATTACGAAGACCATGGAGAGGCTTATGGATAGGCTTGCTCTTGGTACAAATCCTTTACCTTCTGCAAAACAAGAAACAAATATTAGAAATCCTCAATTTAGGAGGCCTCAAATTCAACAAAGACTAAGAGACAATAGAAATCAACCTGATCAATAGGTTAGATCTACTTTTCAGAAAAAATTGCTAGATGAAGAGGAAACACAACCTGAATTCCAAGAAGATATTATTCATTGTTTAGATGAATATGTGTCAGGAATGTTTCTAACTAAAGAAGAACACAATGAATCTGGTCATGATATGCGAGGAAATGAGGGAAAATATGATTACTTGAAAGGTTATCAGCATGCTATCTTTGAGATTCAAAAACAATATAATTTGAGGAATAGAAATGTTCCCATTATAGCCAACAAAGCTCAGCCAAAGAAATATGCTCCTAAGCCTGCTGAACCAAAGAAAGACACACCACCACCTCATGGAAAATAAATTGAAAAATCTTCATCTACTTTCAATTTAGAAAATGAGATTTCCAAAATCAAATTTACAGTTCCCTTTGGTGAGATCATTAAGGTCACTGAGTATAGGAGCCAAATTTTCAAGATGCTTAACACTCAGCCTGGACCTTCAGACATCTTAAATCTGCAAGAAGACCATCCTACCATTTTCCTGGGACCAAGGGTAGAAGACGAACAAAATGAAGAAGTTTCACCTTTTTATGCGAGTTTGAACATTCATGACATGACTTTTCATAATTCCATGCTAGACTCAGGTGCTTCCCACAATTTAATGCCTAAGGTGATCATGGAAAGAATGGGTTAGACATTACTAGACCTTATAAAGACTTGTTTTCTTTTGATTCGAAGAGAGTTCAGTGCATTGGTCTCATTAAAGATGTGGTTGTTGGCCTAACTCAAGTGCCTGCTAAGACAATGGTAATGGACATAGTTGTAGTTGACATTCCTCCAAAATTTGGTATGCTTTTATCTAGATCTTGGGCAACCAAAATTAAAGGAACTATGAAAATGGATATGACTTATGCCACCATTCTAGTCTTTGGTGAACAAAGGAGGTTGTACAGAGAAAGTAGGATGGCTTATATGGTAAGTAGCAAGGATAAAACACAAAATTTTCCTATTTATGCACTAGACACTAAAATGGGATCTTCAATTTTGTTCAATGAACTCACTGATGAGGCAGAAAATGAGAAAAAGAATAAAATTAGCAAGCAGAAAATCAGAGAAGTATGCAGGAAAATGAAGAAGGTTGGTGGCATTAACATTTTGATGGCGCTGCTGGAGGAGAAGGAGTTGGTGCAAGATTGTGGATTACCACTCCTAATTATGAAAGTAAGTTTTTCTCTTACAAAATTGAACTTTGATTGTACCAACAATATAGTCAAATATTTGTCTTTGTTTTTGGGTCTAGAAACTTTGAAGAGTTTAGGCGCCGAGAAAATATAAGTTTGTGGTGATTTTGAATTGGTAATCTAGCATAATCCTTGAAGGATCTTATCAGACCAAATAAGTCAGGATGAGGGATTATATAAATTTAATCCTTGAAATGCTTGAGAATTTCAAAGAATATAGTTTCACTGTCAAAACTAGAGACCATAATTCAATGGTTGATTCTTTGGCTGTCTCTACTATTTTGTTTGCCATTCCTACTCGTTCTAGTAAGAGCTATGAAGTTGAGGTCAGACATAGACCAACTATCACTAATAATATTATCCATTGGCAAGTGTTTGACAGTGATCAACATGTTAGAAATTTCCTTGAGATGAAAGAAGAATTTGAAAACATTCAAGTATATCAACTCAATATGTTTTCTGAAACTAAATTCAATCCTGAGGTCCTTTAGCTGAAAAATAATTTAATCCCCAAAGGCTTAGTACCCCTTGAGAAGTTGTTTGATCAAAATGATGTTTTCAAATCCCCAAATATGAAGGCTGATGATGAAGAGGTGGAAAATTGCAACCTTGGTACTGCAGAAATTCCCGAGATGGTCAAGTTGTCTAGATTTATTTCTTCAGAGATGAGACAAAGGTGTGTGGATATGATGAAAAAGTATATTGATGTCTTTGCATGGAGCTATGCAGACTTGAAAAGGTATGATCCCAGTATTATTCAACATACTAACCCCATCAAAGAGAATGAAAAGTCTTTTAAACATAAGTTGAGAAGAATTAATCCTTTGCTCATGCCACTGATTGAGAAAGAAATTAAGAAGTTGTTTGATGCAAAAATCATTGTCCATTTGATGTTTTCTAAGTGGCTTGCTAATTTGGTACCTATAAGGAAAAAAAATTTGCGAGATTACAATTTGCATTGATTTTAGAAATTTAAATAAAGCATCTCTCTAAAACAATTACCCTCTTCCCAAGATGGATCAAATTCTAAAAAATATTGTTGCCTCTTAAATAATGTCTATCCTTGATGGTTTCTCAGGCTACAATCAAATATTAGTACATCCGGAGGACCAAGAGAAAACTGCTTATACTACGCCATGGGGGACATTTATGTATGCCAAAATGCCTTTTGGTCTCATGAATGCATGGGTGACTTTCCAAAGGGGGATGGATATTGCATTTGATGAAGAAAAGGATAAATCAACAGTGTTTTATTTGGATGACATCACAGTATTTTCAAAGAAGGAGGAAAAACACCTTAAACACTTGGAGAAAATTCTGCAGAAATGCAGAAAATTTGGTATATCTCTCAATCCTACTAAAAGTGTCTTTGTTTTGACCACAGGGAAATTGTTAGGACACATTATATCAAAGGAACTAATAAGGATTTATCCAGGTAGGGTCACTGCCATTCAGAAAATAGACTTGCCAAGGAATAGGAAAGAGATTGAATATTTTCTAAGAAAGGTAAATTTTGTTAGGAGATTCATTCCTAATTTTGCTAAGATTGTCAAGCATATTACTAAGATGTTAAGGAAGGAGTTTGATGTTAAATGGACAACAGAGCAAAGTAATTTTTTGAAGACATAAATAAGTCCCTCACTCAAGCCCCAGTGTTCATAAGGGCTGACTTTTCAAGTGATTTTCTGGTTTTTACCTTCGCCTCTGAACATACAATTGTTGGAGTATTATTACAGAAAAGACATTAAGGCGGTGAGCAGCCTATTTATTTCTCCAATAAAACTCTTGCAAACTCTGAATTGAAGTATAATATCATGGAGAAACAAGCATATGCTTTAGTAAAGGCACTTAAAGATTTCATAACTTATATTCTGCATTCTCATATTATAGCATTTGTGCCTAATACTGTGGTGAAAGACATATTGACCCAAGCTAATCTTGATGGAAAAATAGGTAAGTGGATTGCCACTTTGTTAGAACATGATATAGAAATTAAGCCTACCAAGTTGGTAAAGGGTCAAGGGCTAGAATTTATGATGGCACAATCAAATTTTTAGTGCCTAGACATGGATTTCATTGCATAAATTTCAGAAATGGTTGAAGAAGAAGAATTGGTTCTTATTGAAGAAAAATTCACTATGTCTGAATGGTAAAAAGATGTGATTTTTGTTCTACAACATCATAAAGCTCCTCCTCAATTGGCCAAGTCCAAATCCAGGTTTGTGAAGCTGAAGTCTTTAAGGTACTGCATTTTGAACAAAAACTTGTATTGGAGGGACACTGGTGGTATTCTTTTAAATTGCTTGTTGGAAGAAGAGGTTGAAAAAGTTAGTGATGAATTTCATAAGGGAGATTTTGGAGGACATCATTATTGGAAGGCCACAGTAAACAAGATACTCAGAGCGGGATATTATTGGCCTTCTATGTTCAGAGACATCTACAAGAAAATTGTTGCATATCATGAATGCCAAATTTTTGATGGAAAGAAGAAGATGACTCCTTTACCCCTGAAACCAATATATGTTGAAGCTCCTTTCCAACAATGGGGATTAGATTTCATTGGTGAAATACACCCTGCATCCTCAGGACATCATCGCTGGATTTTTACAGCCACTGATTACTTCACCAAGTGGATTGAACTTGTCCCTATAAGGCAAGCTACTAATTCGGTCATCATCCAATTTTTGGAGAACAACATTTTGTTAAGGTTTGGTTTTCCCATGAAGATTATTACTGATAATTCTCAGGCTTTCAAATCCAAAAGACTGATTAGTTTTTGTCATCAATATCATATCACTCTTGGTCATTCAACAACATATTACCCTCAAGGTAATGGCTTAGCTGAATCATCTAATAAAAGCATAGTTAGGATCATCAAAAAAGTTTTCCAAGAAAATCAAAGATCATGGAATTTGAAGTTAAAGTTTGCCTTGTGGGCTGATAGAGTTTGTGCTAAGAGATCTATAGGTACATCCCTTTATGAACTAGTATATGGAGCTGAAGCAATTTTCCCAACTTCTCTTGGAGTTCTAGTCATGAAGCTACTGCAAGGGATGGAAGAAGAACCTAATGCTATTCAAAGAAGGATAAACCATCTCATTGTTTTCCAAGAAAAAAGAGAGGAAGTGTACAATAATCATCAACAATCACAGAACATAGTAAAAAAGACCTTTGACAAAAATACAAAAGAAGAGAACTTCAAGGTTCAAGATCTAGTTCTGAAATGGGAATCCAGAATTGAAGAAAAGGGGAAACATGGAAAGTTTGAAAAAATCTGGAAGGGGCCTTTTGTTATAGCTGCATATCATGGAAGCAACACATTTTTACTTCAAGAAATGGATGGGCAGCTGTGTGGAGGAGGACCTGTCAATGGCAGGTTTCTAAAACACTACTCTTCCTAATTTATTTTGTTGAATCACATTTCATTGTACATATTTCATTCCCTGTTATGATGTTTTGCAAATAAAAATGAGTTCATCATCAAGCTTGAGCCCGAGGAGAAGGCCATAAGAGCTTGGGGAAGATTTCATCAATTTCATCAATTTAAGTTTTTCCAAGAAAAGCACTGGAGCTACAGGTTCTTTGCTGTACCACAGGGGCACATTATCCCTAGTGGAGCCATTATTATCATCAATAACATTTAGTTGAGTTAGGAAAGTCATTTTGTATAGGTTTTAGTGTGTTGATGAATTAATTCATGAATATTGATGAAATTTAATGATTTGGTTGTAATCCTAAGTCTTCAGAGTCCCCACGTGTCATATCATTAAGGTCATATTAATAAAAAATATGTAAAGAATCCTCATGCATTGGTTCAAATTAAGGTTTAAGACACTTGCCCACTTTTTTCCTGAGTCCGCAGCGAATTTTGTGGAAAACAGGTTGTTTTCGCTATGAACTCACTTGACAGTTTTGTAGCGAATTTGCCTAACTCATAACAAAAAACGCTACGAACTCGTGTTTTTTTGCACCGGTAAGGTAATGGATGAGGTGTCGATTTACAAATGGATAGAGGTCAATCTAAGGTCATGTGTTGAGTTGTTTGGAGTCATGGTTCATGTTTGGTCATCATTACCATCCCATCATTTCGTTTTTATTTCCTTATTTGGCCTCCTTCCTCTCACATTCAAACTTATCATTTCAAATCATCCTTGTGAGTTTCTTGCTGCCACCTTTTCCCTTTTCTCTGAGTATAGTTGTTGTTGTTTTCTTAAGGAAGGTCCAGCCTCTGTCTGCAACCTGCTTGCTGTGCGTAATTGTCTTTTGCAGGTGTCACATTGCCAAGGAGGCCAACGCTGTTTTGAAAGGAATGGATACGCATAAGAAGACCAACAAAGGAGGCTTAGTGGTCACGTATGAGCCAATGGACCTAAAATTGGTCAATGAAGATCTAAGTTTTGCAGCAGCCTTCACCAGTGCTGGCTGCATGAGCTTTTGTCAGAAGTTGCAGGGGTATCATGCCCAAGTTTCTAAGGATTTTGCAATCAATTTTGTTGGCACTGCACCAAAGGTGGGTGTACTAAATTTCATGGTTTCTCCTAAAACTATTGCCTAAGAAACAAAAATTCCAAGGAAAACGGAAGAGTGGTTCAAAGCCACCAAATTCAAATTGCAGAATTGTGATGAGTTCTTGAAGCCTAAGCACATAGGAGTGGACATGACCTCAGGGATACCAAGAAGTTGTCTCAAAGAAAATTACTCCAAACTCTTGCTGGTGATTCACAAGTATTTCACATGTGAAGGGAGGTTTCACATGATATATCAGTATCACTTCAAAATTTTGCTCCATTTCACTGGTAAGTAGTTTTTGGACCTTCCATTTTTCCTATTCAGAAGCTTAGGCAAAATGTCAGATAAAGTACAAGCTAGGCAAGAGAGTAGTGAAACCTCTATCTTCCATCATGGATTAATTAAGCTGCTGGTTATGGAAGAGTTGAAAAAATTAAATAGGGATTGGGCTACATTTATGCTTTTAAGTGGTTATGAAGTGGATGTGTTGACTCCTAAGAAAACACCAAAATCAAAGATCAACCCTTCTAGTAAGAATGATGAGCCCATAGCCGAAGTATAATGTGGACATGAAGGAGAAATGCAGCCAATTACAGAGCACATGGAGGTTGAAATGGAACATTTGCAGAAGACAGAGATACCTCAGCCCACACCTAGAAGCAACAAGCCTAAACCTAGCAAAAAGAGTCATGGGAGAATCACTAGGAGCCACATAGTGGGAAAAGGTAATCTTGAAGATATTTTACAAGCCACAGATATAGAAGAAACCCCTGTGGTTAAACCTGTGGAGGCCAAAGGAGATAAGAACAAGAAGAAAGGCCTCACTTCCAAGAAACTTGACTTTTCCAGTGAAGATGTGTTACACAACAATTTGTCACTATTCTTGTCCTCCTTGTTCATGATCTTGGAGATCCTTAATAGTGACCCTTGTGTCTATTTTCCACATGAAAATGTGGCATCATATCCCTTCCATCATAATGAATAAAATCTATGTTGACCATTCCTGAAGCAACTCCTTAAAAACATGGTTATCTGGAGCGGTGCGCCCTTTGCGTGTCTTGCTCATGCCGATGGCTCTTTTTTGGTCTAGGGTAGCATCGATCGATGCTAGAATGAGGATCATACTCGCGTCGATCCTCTTCTGGAAAGTTTTTTAAAATGGAAGTGAATCTTCGAGATCTAGAAGCTTCGTGGTAGAGAGCTAGTTGTTTGTTCATGAGGATAGAGCCGAGATTTTGCCTTTGGGCTTGTTGTTCCTACAAAAGTGGAACCACCCAAAGGGATATATACACACACATATATATATATATATATATATATATATATATATGTGTGTGTGTATATATAGCAGATTAGTTCCACTGAAAACAACAAAGCCCAAAGGCTCTCATGAACAAACAGCCTAGCTCTCTACCCTTGAAAACTTCTCTCGGAGATTCACCGAAGGTTAAAACTTTCCGGGGAAAGAAATATATATATATATATATATATATATATATATATATATATATATATATATATATATATAATTGAAATATTTTACTTAAATTTAGCATTGGAATATTTTATTTATGGACTATGTTGTCCATAATTTTTTTTTTTTGCTATTACTATATTTTTAAATATACGACAATATTAGTTAACCTTGCATATTGAAATATTTTATTTATAACTTACATTGAATTTAGTATCAACCTAGATCCATCTTAGCTCAGGGTCTACCGAGCTCTGAAATGGATCAAATCTCTTTTCACTCTAAAAGAGGTTTGCATCTCAGGAGATTTTATCCCTCTCGATGCTTAGTAGATCTTGAGTTAAGATGGATGTAGGCTGGTTTAATTTCCTCCCTTAAATATGCTATATATAATTTTATTTTATATCTTTTTAATTTGATTTATTTTGACTAGTCAGAATGTTTACAGGACATTGCATTACATTACAACATCTCTATCTCTTGACCCACTTATTAATAATATTTTTCAAATGCCATGTCAATTCCCACTAACACAACCGGTTGAGGATGGGCCTCGTCAGAAGGGCAACCAAGTATAAAACCTCACAGAGGCTGTTACGCTCGTGTTAGGGGGAGGAGACAAGTTAAACCTAGTTTTCTTAGTGTTGGTGTGGCCCAGGCCGGGTGTGATCCTCAGGTGACTTTGACAACTTAGATGCCCCTAGGTCACGGTTTCTCAAGCCACAGGTCAAGCTTGATGTAATCTCTGGTGAACTCAGACCACTCGACAAAAAATAAATAAAAAATCTAATGCTATATATTAATTTCATATTATAAATTAAATGAATTGCACATCTTCCTCTTATTACTCTTCTTTGGAAATATTTGTTTTTTAATTTCAATTGCTCCTTTTGTTTGATAAGATAGTCATCATAGATATTTAAATAGTTTATTTAAGACTTGTACTGAAATATTTGTAAGAAGAATTATACAATTTCATCACACACCCACAACTTTAGATATATATATATATATATATATATATATATCTCTCTCTCTCTCTCTCTGTGAAGTTGATATAAAATTACGTTACTTCATATGGACATTCAAATGTTTTATTTATGGTTGAGAGTGTGAATGAAATATTTTTAGCATGTTGTAATATTTTATAATGCACTCATTTTTGTTTTTTAATTAAAGAATATTTTAATTTTATTTAAAAAAGGGACACACATCAACTTGATATTGAGGATGAAAGAAATTACACATCTTCTTCACACTAAGATGTAGATTGCACCTCTGGACCCAACAACTAATTGAGATATAATCCTCCTTGACATAAATAAATAAATTCACAACTTAAAACATAAAAGCGTCTCATAAGAGTAAGAGTTAGACCTTTTACAAACCATTAATAAACAAGTGCTACATGAGCAACATGGTCCTTGCCACCTCCATTGATAAGACAATGTTGTTTGTATAATGCTTGGCTCATTCAATAAGCACAACATGTTAGGACATTGATGATACATTTTGGAATGTATAATGTTTCAAATGGTGTTAGTTTAATTATTATAAGTTTTTGATTTTTTTTTTGGTATATTTTTATATTAAATTTGTTTGAAAGTTAGTGATTTTTTTTGGAATGGTAAATTTGAATTTTGTAATTTAAATAATTAATGTTTCATTTTATTTAAGAAGTTAAATATATTTAAGTACACAATCTTTAAAAAAAAATGCATGGACTCATTTCAAACCAAAAAAGAAAAAAGAAAAAAGAAGAACGTTCCACATCACGTTCAAAATTTAATTTAATATCACGTGCACAATTTCCAGTGACCTGCGCTAAATTTTGAATGTGTTACAATATCTATGGAAAACTACTTAATTAGCTATTCCAGGTGTGCTTCATTGCCTTGTTATCTCCACTGTCTTCACTATTTTCTTACATCCTATGATAGATGAATTGACCTAGAATATGCACAAGTCTTAGTTAAGGATTGACCTACCTAATATTCATGAACATACAGATAATATTGAAACACGGATGAGAGTGAACTCTAACATTTGAAAGCCCTAAGTGACTTATCAAATTACGGACAACTTTGTAACCATTCTATTAGGTGGGGATACAATGCAATCTAAAAGTACACAGGCTCCGACATCTACAACCCATGGCATGTTCGACTTCAATTTTTTCCACTCCAAACTCCTTACGAAATTTACAGTTATATTGGCTAATTATGCCTTATGCTAGATTTAATACTCCACTAAGAAGCAATCAAGTTCTAAAGCTAAACTAAACAATATGATTCTATCACAAAGACAAACACAATAGGCTTACCTTCCTATGTAAGTTGCACTACCGACTAGTGCAAATAAGAACATCAAAGGATTTAAGCCTTGACAACATTCAATTATTTCATCTATAATCTAGTGAAGAGTAACAATATTTTGTTCTAATTAAATACTCCTTAAAATTTATGAAACAATTAAGAGATATCAGTACCTCAATAGTTCCTTGTTGCACCTGTGGAAAATTTCGTGATGCATAACATAATAAGTTCCCATTATGGAATAAAAAACACAAATACAATGTATATGTTATTTACAAACTTCATTTCTAAAATATATTCAGAGACAAGTCTAGATCTGAGTAAGCAATCGATATATTACAACAATTATTATATATCATGTAGGGCAAGGCTCTCCATCAATATTTGAAAACGACTTTTGAGATATTACATTTTTCCAGATTTGTGGAATATGTCCTCCCATATAGATTGCAACCATAGTCCATATCATCCATGTTCCCAATAGAATGGTGGACTACTCACCTCTATGGGTGACAATGGAATTGCTCACTTCCTTTACTTAGACAATAACCTTAAATAATTACAACACTCAATAAATCTTGTCATTCTTATTGAAATATTCTAAATTATGCGTTGTTCTCTATGGGTGATAATATCTTTGAGATTACAGTTACTTGCAAAATTTTCCTCCTTGTTAGCAAAACTATTGTCCTTGAATCTATTTAAGAAGAATCAAAGGTCGAAATGGTTTGTGAATAGAAATAATTGAGACCACCAACTAAGAATAACGTTGCAGCTACCTCGAGAAGCATTTGGAATGAAAACATACTACTACAAGAATTCACCTTACCTAGAAATGAGAATTAAATTTAGTAATTATTAATACAATATGAAAACCTACACTATGTAGCATGGTTTTTGAAATCTTCGGTCGTTGGGCAGATTCCCAAGAAGGTTGCTGTCTGTTTTGGTTCATTGGTGGGACAAGTAGTCTAGCTGTGAATAACACTTATGGCAGAGAGTTTATCAGAGTTATGACACAATTTATGGTGAGATTGAGACAAATGACATTAAGACTAAAATAAAACATCAATTTTTATTTGTTCAATCAAATGTTTACAAATTAATTTTTCAAATTATAATAAAAAAATACGTTATTTATTTCTAAAGTTTAATATTAAGTTTTACATAAAATCAAAGCTAAAATAGTAATAGTCAGACCCAAATGGATTGCTAAAGTTTTGTCTAGAGTCTTAAAAAATGACTAATAATTTCAAATGACAACTTTAATTAAATAACATTAATTCAATGCATATTTATAATTAACAACCACTAATAATTGTTTTTATTATCTTTAACCACTGAATTATTATAAGTTGTATGAATTTAAAAAATAAAGTTATACTTAACGAAGTTGTCGTTCGAGTTCCTTTCCTTTTTCTATCACGGAATTAGATTTCATATTAATAAATTCAATTTCAAATCTAGAAAAGCCCATGGAATCGTGTACAAACGAATCTTTAATATGCAAATGATCCCGGTAAAGACCTCTTGGGCGATAGATCCCTTCCTAACCTAATCCCTCATGCCACCTGGGGCTTAACACGCACAACGACGGAGCCTTATTCGTGGCTCGTTTATGCATTTCACATCCTTCACCCCGCTCGGAATTGGCGCAAACGGCACAATATTTTTCTGTTAGTAATCTATATCTCTTCCACTCTATGTGTGTTCAAGTAAACGCCCATACCGTTGATCCTGAAGTACTTGTATTATCTGAGGCCACCCTCTTCAGTCCATTGTCTCTGTTATCCCACGCAATGAAATCCAATATCAACGTGTTATTCCCCATTAATGTATGCGCTGGACTATTTTCAGCTTGCCGCATTTAAACCCCGGTTCCTATTTTGATAGGGCCAAATCTTTCATACCTTCATGTTATTTAAAATTAAATTCCAGTTAGAGATGGAGTCATTGGCGGAAATACTATTCTGTGAGATTCGATCCGCGAACATTTATTGGGAAAACTTTTCAGTGGTATTGCAAGGACTTTGCCCTCGTGTTATCTTAACATTCTACTGTTGATATTTATGCAGTCAGTAGATAGCAGGAAGGTCAAAATTGACGATGGGCAGCCGATCCAACAGAATTTTATATGTTGGAAATCTCCCCGTCGATTTTCGGGAACGGGATGTCGAAGATATATTTCACAAGGTTCTACACTAGTACTTCTCTTTTTCTTTCTAAGTCTTCACATTATATTTAGGGTTTTTTTTTCTTTGCTCCTAACATTATTAAAGTTAGATCTCGGGTTTCATGTCCAGGGTGGGATAAAAGTAGATTTTAGTAATGTTTTGTTTTTGCAGTAAGTTGATGTCCTATACCGTTCAAATTAAATTATGCTGAACTTATGAGCTGCCACTTACTCAGCCGAAGGACAACTAAAAAATGAGTATAAAATAAGAAAGAAAGAAAATGTCTTCATTCCATATCTGCATAGGAAATAGACGCTTTTCATCAATATAAGTGGAATTCTGTTATTTGAGGTCCAATGGGATCACAACATGGCATTTGGAAACTTACATGACATGTCCAAACAATGAGTTTTATTAAGTTTGTGATACATAGTACTTTTGGCTTCTAATGGTTGCTAAATAGAATGCGATTTACTAGTAGCAGTAAGTCTTGCTTGGCACAATGTTATTTTAATTATACATGTTTGTAATTTTACATGGGCATCATAGTTTAGAAACTGCCAACCAGTGAATTGGGGAATCTAATGCCACAGAGAGATCATAGAGCAGAAAAGCTAATAAAATGCAATCGAGTAGAATGATATGGTCTGAATAATTGATAAGAGTAGATTACACCCCCGTTGTCCCTGGTGGGAAAAAAAGATTGGGTGGGATGAAATCTGTCATTTAACCTAGTTTCAAGTAGCGAGAGAGGGACTTGGTGTAATAAAGGTCTAGTCACTGAAATAAGTTGTCAAAAGACTTGGTCAGCTGCTGCCAAAAACAACAGCCAAGTGTTTTGCTATATATATATATATATAAACTTAGGGGAATTGACAACTAGCTGGGATTTCCCTGGTGAGGTCCAAGGTCAAATCCGGTTGGCTGCCATGATAAACCCTAGGCTGGTGCCAATAGGCTGCAAGCCAATGCCTATTATGAAACTTATGACTTAGTAAGGATCGAGATGTCTAGAGACATACTTGCGAGGGGGTTCCCACTCATGGGGGTGCTTATCCTTCTAGGTTTATCATGATGGGCCAAATTCTCACTAAGATAATTTACTAGAGACATACTTGTGAGTGGGATTCCACTCATGGGGTCCTTATCCTTCCAGCCTTATCACAATGTGCCAAATTCTCACTAGGATAATTGTTTTAACCCAAAAAAGGTAAAACATGAAAAGGAGCTGTGCTAAACCCGCAAAGTTTTACCCCCAAAAAACATCATTTGATGCCTCTAAACGCTTCCGAAAGGTTTCAGACCCCGTTTTTCCAAACTGGGTCCCGCCGGTAAAAACAGTCCCGTGAACTGATTCCTCCACTTTTTCCACTCCAAATGCATTGAGATGGATGAAAAACAATATAATGATCCAATCTGGATCACACCTCCCCATTTTGGGAGACTTTCGGTCCCCAAAAGCTTTTATTGAATGAGGTGAGGAAAATTTTCCTCCACCTTCTCTTTGGTGTACCATCTAGCTTTGCTTGGAAGTTTTCCCTTCAGTCCAATCTGCCGAAGGTTATGCTGCCCTTGTCTTGTTGTTCTGGACCTCTTCTGCAAAACTATATCTTCTGTCAACTTTCACTGAGTGTCTGGTGCCAAATACTCCACAAATGGTAGGACATGTTCCTCTTCCTGATTGAGCATGGAAGGCTCATTGAGTTTCAAATTCTCTACATTCACAATTGAGTAAATGCGCATATATGGTGGTAAACTGAGTCGATAGGCATTATCACCCACCTTTTCTAGTATCTCAAAGGGACTATACCTCAAAGCCTTGATTATCTTACCAGGCCGCTGCAACCTCTCCTTGTTCAACTGTAACCATACTTTGTCTCCCACCTTGAATGACTTCTCTATTCTGTGCTTATCATGCCTGGTCTTATACTTCTCTTGCGACCTCTGCAGTGTTTCTTGTACTTGTAGATGGATCTGCCTGATCGTCTTTATATATTTTTCAGCCCTCAAAGCTTCTCCTGTAAGATCTTCCCTCACTCCTCCTTGCTGCCCATATGCAGTATCCAAAGGTGAAGGTGGAAAATATCCAAAACAAATCTCAAATGGGGACTTTCCTGTAGAAGTGTGGATTACTCTGTTGTAAGAATGTTGTATATATACCAGATTTTCATCCCAGGTCTTTGGATGCTTCTGGTTGTATCCCCTTAGAAGCTGCACCAAAGTCTTGTTGACTACTTCTGTCTGCCCATCTGTCTGTGGATGGAATGCTGTAGATCGCTTCAACTTTGTGTCCATCTTCTCCCACAATGTAGTCCAGAATGCACTGAGAAATCTTGTATCCCTGTCTGAAACTATGCTCCTTGGTATCCCAAAGTGCACCTAGACCTGTCCAAAGAACATGTTTGCTGCTTCTTGTCCACTGATGGTCTTTTTACAAGGCATCAAAACACACATCTTGTTGAATCCGTCAACTACCATGAACATTTAGTCATGTCCCTTCCTGGTTGTCAGTAAACCTCCCACAAAGTCCATGGAAATGCTTTCCCAAGGACGAGTAGGTACAAGTAAGGGATGATATAGACCCTGTTTTCTGTTGCTAGGCTTGTTGGTACAACAAAGCATGCATCCTCTTATGAACCTAGCTACCTGCTCTTGCATCTTGGTCCAATACACATACCTCTGCAAGTTAGCTAAGATATTCCCTACACCAAAGTGCCCTGCAACCTTGGAGGTGTGAGTCTCTCTTATCAGCTGCAATCGCTCACCTTTAGAAACACATAGTTTATCCAACCCGTAGAGTAACTCGTCTTGGAGATGGTAGTCAACGATGTTGTCGCCGTCGTGCACATGACTCTGGCTCTGCAACTATTGATACACCTCCTTGAAGTCCTCATCCTCTGAATATGCCTCTCTGTATGCATCATGGGTGAATGGCTCCATGTGCATAAGAGTCCCCAAAGCTGTAATCTTTGATTTGGGTGGCCTTGACAACATGTTGGGCAACTTGTTTGTGCTACCCTTCTTATACTTGATCACTAAATGAAACTGCTGTAAAAACCCCATCCACTTGTAATGCCTAGTTTGCTGTAGCTTACTCTGGGCCTGCAAGTACTGTAACGGCTGGTGATTTGTGTGGATTACTGTCTCCTCTCCCATCAGATAGTGCTTCCATTGTGAAGATTTCTGAATATTACTTATGCAGAAACCTTACTGTTAAATCTTGATTTACTTCTCCTAGTTAGACAAGTTATTAATCTGAAATATTCAACATTAACATCGAAGTAAACACATTAACAGTCTACACAGATACATATCTAAACTGAATACTGCACAATGACAAAGTGACACAGGATTTTCTGGACAACTGTCCCCGGAAAAACCCAATGCGGGAAAACCGGTCTTCTGGCTGCTGGAGGGTTTTATTATTAAGTAGAATCTAAGTACAACAAATTTGGGCACCAAACTGGTTAACTCGACAGAGAAATAAACAATCTGCAGCAATACCTCTGTTTTGGAGACAGAAAAACTGACTGATTCACACCCTCAAACGGGATTTACAAAACTTAGCCCTCTTCAGTCTTTAGAAACCCTAGTGCTGCTCTGAAGCCCTCTGCGTTAGCTCTGCTAGCTTGCGTCAGCCCCTGCGCTGCTCAGGAAGGGCCTGCGTCACCCCAGACTGGGTTACGCTGCACTGGCTGGGTTTGTGTTAGCCCTGCTAGCCTCCTGCTACCCTTTCTAGACCTGCGTAGCCTCTGCGTAGCACTTGAAGCCTCTGCACTGCGCAGCTGCTGCTCCCTCTGCGCTGCTCAGTCTGCTGCTTCTCTGCCTCTTGTTGCACTCTTGGCCTGGGATCAGATCATCCCTTTCGCCAATCCTACCCCTCGCTGCAGCTAAAACACTTATGGAAATTCTTAGCAAACCACGCCCTAGAATTCCATCTTAGTCTCAGTGCTCTTCCACTGTGTGTGTTCTCCAACTAACCCCTAGCCTTTCCTTTATGCTTTTCTCGTTGGGAAACCAATGGCCGTGATCTAATCTTGAATCAATGGCTAAGATTAAAAGAAAGCGTGATCCGTGTGACTAAAGTCATTTTCATCACATGTTTAATTTAATTAACTTTAATCTTTTAATTTTCCTAAGTTAGACTTAGGGTCGTTAATTAAAAAGATTAATTAATTAAATATCTCTTAAACATGATGAAATTTCTCAAATCCCTTTCTGGGTCTTGGAGATCTCATGTTCTCTAGTCCCTCCACAAAGTTTGGGAGCTAGAGCACATCCGATGCTATCCCAACACTCAAAAATCTCAACACTTCCTCTTAGCGAGGAATGTGCTCTAGCACAATACTTCACCCTGAAGTTCTGCACTGATCTCCGGTGTGGGTCTTTGTGCTGATGCTCGACATGCTGCCCTTCATCACTGCGTTGCTGCTGCTCACTCGTACTGCTGACCATGACGCTGACATCGCCACTGCCACATCTGTACTGCAGCTCCCTCTCAATCTGCTCATCGTGTTGCCAACTGCTGCACTGCAACTTAGTTGTTGAGAGAAATAATTGAAAACTCCTGCCCAATCTTTGACAGACAAGTTAGTTGGGCTGCATCTCATCACTTAAGCTCCATAGGCTACTTCTTCGTGCTGTCATCTGGAGGCTGCTGCGTTGCTGCAGCTCTGCACTGCGTAAGCATACCTCCTTTGCGCTGAAGTCCCCTACGTTGCTGCTGCGCTGCTCTGTCCTCCTGAAGCCTCTGCGCTGCTGCAACTCTGCACTGCGTAAGCATGCCTGCTCTGCGCTGCTATAGCTCTGCATTGCGTAAGCATCCCTGCTCTGCGCTGCTGAAGTCACATCAACCCCTCTGCGCTGCTGCTGCATCTGCACTGCGCTGCTCCCTCTCAGCATCCAGCTCCGCCTCTGCTTCATCTGTAATTCTCTGCATCCATTGCTCCACTTGTCCCGCTATTGTCGTAAGGCTCCCATAGCACGGATGTGATCCAAGTGTTGGGCTACTCAAGGATCCCACCACCACTCTGTAGCTGCTCTACAGATCCATGTTGCCCCACTTTCGTGGTTCATGAGCGCTCATGGCTACGTCATCTTCGGAGCCATCGTCCGCCACAATAGCCTTGGTGCTTGAAGCTTCCTTGTCTTTTTTCTTCTGAGGAAAATTGCTGGCGAAATGTCCTAGTTCACTGCACTGGAAACACTTGATCTTCGACAAATCACGCTTCTTTTTCACTTGCTGCCTCTTTGATGCTAAGGCTGCATCTTCCTCTTCTTCCTTCTTTACTTTGCTCAAATCGATGCTGAACTGTCTCTTGGTGATCCGACGGATTTCTTCTTATCGGAGGATAGCCCACATATTGTCCCAGTTGGGAAGGTCCGCTCTGCCCAAGAGACTTTGGACAAAAGTTTCCCAGTCCTCTGTGACAACATTTAGAGCCATCCTCACCATAACATCGTCCTCCACCTTCACCCCCATGCCAGTCAACTGATCTCAGATCGCTTGAAGTCTATACAGAAAAGGATCGATCTCCTCTCCCTTGGCCATCATGAATAACCTTCGCTGTTCTCCAGAAGCATCTTCCTCTGGACGGATCTTCCTTCATATAGTGTGGTCAGAGCCACCCACATATCATGAGCCGTTGTCTTCTCGGCTATGTGAGGAACCACATGATCTTTGACCCCGTCCATGATGAAGCGCTTGGCGTGTGCCGCTGCTTCTTCATGCTTCTCCAAGAGCTTCACATCAGTCACCGTGGCCAGGACTTTCTCTGCATGCTCCCTCAGACCATATGCCTCCATGGCTACCAGGATTCTGGCCTTCCAGATTACAAAGTTGGACAAGCCGTCCAACCTATCCTGATCACGTAGTCCTTGAGGTGCCATCTGCTCAGAAAATATGTCAGAACGAATCCTCCTCTCTATGCTAGAGACTTGGATCTAGGGTCCTTGGCGAAATAGGCACCCTCTGCTCCCTGTGACAACCAATGTGGAAAAAGTCGAAGTCAGGATTAAATCGGCAAGGGTCCAAAAGTTGAAAAACTCGATAAAGTCGGAAGTTTTTTGAAAAAGTCGGTCAAACTAAAAAAATACAAAAATATTCATTTTTGGAAAAAATTTAAAAAATTATTAAAGAAACTACCTCACTCAAGATTTTTTGGAATAAGTCGGCAAAAAGTCGGGACTTCGAGGATAAAATCGCGACTTTTTCAGGGATGAAAAAGTCGGCCGATAAAGTCGGCTCACGGAAAAATTCGGGATTTTTTCAAAAAGTCGGGACTTTTTGCCGACTTTTTCCACACTGGTGACAACTGACTTCCTCTCTTGGAAGTCTGCCAAATCAAAAATGAATCAGCTCTCTTCGATCCTCTGATCGATCTTCAGACTTCTTTGGCTGGAAATATTCTGAGAAATTGTTCTCCTCCCGCTCTTTGTCAACTCTGCTCAGGCTGAATTCTGAACCGACAGAATTTTAACCCCACCAACAACTGCTGAACGTCTGCAGCACAACTTCTAACACTCTGAATCAACCAATAGCTTCAGGTTTGCGTCACCCTGGTTGGCCTCTGCGTGAGTGTAATATTCCCAATTAGCAATAGCTAATTGGAAATATTAATTTTTGGCTATTTCACTTTAATAAAGTTAAGTTAGAAATAAAGTGGGTGAAGAGGGACACTTAACTCACACTTAGGATAAAAACATTTCCTAAAGTCACTTGGAGACATGTCTATTTGGCAGCTTGGGGCCTAGAGGACGAAGTGGCAGCGTGGAGGAGATGTCAGCGTGGGCAGCGTGGGCCCAAGTCAGCGCAGGGCTAGAGGGACAACGTGGCTCAAGGAGACAACGCAGTTGGTGGTGGGGCCCAGGTGAGAGCAAGACTCTCTAAACATAAAAAGGGAGAGAGGCTCCTCATTCTGATCATTTTGATTATGCATCTATGTTATTTGTCTTTTGACATTAAGCACGCTTTTGCTGTTAAGAAAAGTCTGCAAGTGCTGTTCAGCACACCGGGTGTCTCCGTGCGGAGATCCCAATCTCAGCCCCGAGGGACTTCGAGTGCCTGCTCGGGTGAGGAGTTCTATCCTTGTTTTGCCGGAGAGAGTTGGAGCAGCCACAATTGGGATTGTTCACTTGTAGAGACAGCGCAGTCAGTGAGAGGGAGGACGTAGTCTTTGGAGGAGGAGATTCCGGATTGAGGGTTTATCAAGGGATTCAGCCCGGGAGAGTTGGAAAGGGGTCAACCCTTCCCTATTCCAGCATTTTGGTAGAGTGGGAGGCCATCTTTTGCAGAAGATCATTCAGGGCCAGCGTTTATCTTTGGGACAGCGTGGTACCTCAAGGGAGGTCATTTTCGGGGTCAATTATTTTTGAAAAGCTCTCTGGCTTTTCTGGGTATTGGGTGGAGAGGCCATTCCCAAAGTTTCATAATTTTTTGAGGTAGGGAGCAACCCCAAATATTCAGTTGATTCCAGTAGTAGCAGCAGCACAGCAGTAGCACCAGCAGCTTAGAGATTACGCTGTCATTGAGGGAGAAGCCATTCCATGATATATTCTGAGAGTATTTCTATGCTTGCCTAGTGCAAGCCAAGGTGCCATCATTCTGATCACCTTTGTACTCCTTTATCTTTCAGTATTTAATAAAATGGCTCAGCGTTCTCCATATTGTGTTTTGTTCATGTGATGTCTCTCTAGTTGTTGTAGTTTCTTGTTTATGTGCTTTATATTGCTGTTTATTTCTATCCAGAATATTACAGTGAGCAGACAGTCTCAACGCAGCTTCTGCGCTGCCTCTACACTGGCCTGCGTGGAGACTACGTCACTCTGGCCTCTGCGTGGCTGTGCTGCTACGCTAGCCTCTCTGGTCTAGCTTTCTACGACTGTTGTTGCTTTCTCTGCTGCTTTCTGCAACAAGGATTCTTTAGTCTTCTTGCTGGTGATCCAGGCTAGGTCTGCAATTGCTCTGATACCATGTGAAAATTTCTGAATATTACTTATATAGAAACCCTAATGTTAAATCTTGATTTACTTCTCCTACTTGGACAAGTTATTAATCTGAAATATTCGACATTAACATCGAAGTAAACACATTAATAGTCTACACAGATACTTATCTAAACTGAATACATGCATAATGATAAAGTGACACACAGGATTTTTTGGACAACTGTCCCCGGAAAAACCCAATGCGGGAAAACCGGCTTTCTGGCTGTTGGAGGGTTTTACTATTAAGTAGAACCTAAGTACAACAAATCTGGGCACCAAACTGGTTAACTCGACAAAGAAATAAACAATCTGCAGCAATACCTCTGTTCTGGAGACAGAAAAACTAACTGATTCACACCCTCAAACGGGATTTACAGAACTCGGCCCTTTTCAGTCTTAAAAAACCCCAGCGCTGCTTTGAAGCCCTCTGCGTCAGCTCTGCTAGCCTGCGTCAGCCCTTGCGTTGCTCAGGAAGGGCCTGCGTCACCCCAGACTGGGTTACACTGCCCCTGCGCTGCCCTGGCTGGGTCTGCTCAGCCTTGCTGGCCTCTTGCTGCCTCTGTGCTGCCTTTTTTGGGCCTGCGTAGCACTTGAAGCCTCTGCGCTGTGCAACTGCTGTGTAGATGTGCTGCTCAGTCTGCTGATTCTCTACCTTTTGTTGCACTCTTGGCCTAGGATCAGATCATCTCTTCCGCCAATACTACCCCTCGCTACAGCTGAAACACTTCTGGAAATTCTTAGCAAACCACGCCCTAGAATTACAGCTTAGTCTTACTGCTCTTCCACTGTGTGTGTTCGCCAACTGACCCCAAGCCTTTCCTTTATACTTTTCTCGTTGGGAAACCAACTGCCGTGGTCTAATCTTGAATCAACGGCTAAGATTAAAAGAAAGTTTGATCTGTGTGGCTCAAGTCATTTTCATCACATGTTTAATTTAATTAACTTTAATCTTTTAATTTTCCTAAGTTCGACTTAGGGTTCTTAATTAAAAAGATTAATTAATTAAATATCTCTTAAACAGGATGAAATTTCTCAAATCCCTTTCGGATCTTGGAGATCTCATGTATTCTAGTCCCTCCACAAAGTTTGGGAGCTAGAGCACATCCGATGCTATCCCAACAGTAAAAAATCTCAACATCCACTTCTTCACAGCTTGCACCATGGCATAGAGCTCCTTATCGTAGGTTGGGTAGTTAAGAACTGCCCCATGAAATACTTCAGAATTGTAGCATACATGCCTTCCTCCCTGCATCAAGACAACTCCCATAGCATACCCACTCGCATCTGTTTCCACTTCAAAGGGTTGCTGCAAGTTTGGTAATGCCAGAACTGATGCTTGACTGATCTTCTTCTTTAGTTCCTCGAAAGCCTTCTGTTGACGTTTCCCCATTGGAAACTCTTGCCACTCGCTGTTATGGCATGGAGCGGTGTTGCTACCACTAAAAATGAGGCTATGAATTTACTTAGGTACTGTGCTGCTCCAATGAAACTCCTGACCTCAGAAACATTAATAGGCATCGACCATTTCATGATGGCCTCCTGTAATGACCCATTTCTAATCATAAACGAAAGATATTAGTAAGCATACGATATATGCGTATGATAGCTACATAGGCACGCGTCGTATGTCTTACACTAGTATAATTATTTATGAAGGATGCCTGAGTAAAGGATAAATGGACCTGATACCTTAAACATTAGTGAAGAAAAATAGTCTTGTTTAATAGTTATTAATGTAAATATATGTGAAGTTATATTTTAATTTAAATATGATTAAAGGAAATTAATTTTAAAATACATATATATATATATATATATTATAATTTGACATAATTAAAATAAATTAAAGTAAAATAACAAAAAAAGAATTATGAATTTAAAGATAAACTCATACGTATCCCTCATTTAAAATGGAGATTACACGTATGTACCTAATAAATGAATAAGAAGGCGGTGAGGAGGTGGTAACCGCTTAAGATGGAATATTTAACCGTATGAAGAGTAGAAGAAAGGGGAGGGGAAAATGAAGGAGAAAATGGTTGAAGGGTTGAGGAGTTGAGTTGAGACGAACTAGATCAGGAATTACAGAGTCTCCATTGTTCTGAAATTTTGGGCACGGGGGCCAAAATATCTCGAACTTGAGGATTTTGGAACTGAGTACTGCAGCAGTATTCAGTTGGCTGGGTGGTTTTGGTCTTTTGGAACAAAAATAGGAGCAGAAGTGGTGAAGCAAGAGTTTACAACAAAGAAAATCAAGCAAGAGTTTACAGCAAAGAAAATCATCACCGAACATGGCAAGGAAAATCAGGGTAGTGTTCAAAAATATACTTCATGAATCTTGTTATGAAGATAAATATCAGTTATCTGCTGAATTTCTTATTTTCCTTGTTCTGAATTACTGCTTAAATTCTTACTCTGAATGTTAAATTCCGTGTTCTGAATTACTGCTTAAATTCTTATTCTGAATGTTAAAATCAAAATTACAGTGTTAATAATTGTAATACTTAATGTAAATTCAGACTAACAGATAATTATAACAGTTAGGTTCTTATGGTGAATTTCAGGAGTAGCGGTAAGGTTCTTAGTGTAACTTAGAAACTTAGGACTTTACATTTTGGTATCAGAGCCGGTTTAACTTTCGGACCTGTTAGATTATGTTGCTGATAAAATCAATAAATGTTATAAATACTGCCTGAATGCTGAAGATGAACTTATATATTAACGCTGTCCTGTAACAACCTTATTCCAATACTTAACACAATAAGACTACAAGCATTAGTCCTTAAGGCTGAATTCCTAGATAGGAAAACCAAAATTGAAAAGGAGCATGTATGATCACAAGACTAGTCTTCTGCAATTAGGCTGCAGAATTGGGTAATCATGATCGCAGACCTGAACTTAATAACTTCACCAATGAAAGAAGCTGAATAGTATTTCTTGAAGGACCGAATAGTGAAGCCGAATAGTGAAGCTTTAAGCCTTTTCAAGGCTGAGATCATTGGAAGAAAGAGCGAAGGTCTGTACATGAGATATAAGAGCTGAATTTACCATTTCAGAAATTGTAAGGTTCTATGGGTAACCAAATCACATGTTCAAGACATGTATAAGAGTTAAGTAGCATTGTTTGTGGGATCCGAAGTACTAGGTTATAAAGTTAGGTCAATGTTTTAAAAAAAAAGAAGAAAGAAAATGTATGTGTTCACTGTCCGAATTTTAGTGTCACCTCAGAAGGTCCAAGTTCATGCATCATTACAGAGATGACCGAATCACAGTATTGAGATGTATTTTGTGGACTAATATCAAGTCCCATCTCCAGCATAGACCCTTCTCAAGAAAGAAACCGAAGTTGAATTGTTTAGAAACTTTATAGGCCTAGCTGGAAGGTCTATTATAAAGCTTCTGTCATCATATTTGAAGAAGCCAAAATTGCTGTAAAAAAAAGAAAAGAAAAAAAGACAAAAAAGTTGAAAAAAAGTAGACAAAAAGTCCTGAGCATATATATAAGGAGGATGAACCATACAGTGATATAAAAGCCAATCTTAAGAGATAGAAGAGAACCTTTAATTTATTGAGTATATTGGGTTTGATTAACGTGAATTTTATATCAGGCCTGTAGCAGCCTCTTCATAACACTAGTCATGTCATTATTTAATAGATCTTTGGTAGAAGCCCTATTTTGAGGGTCAAGCTTGCAAGAGAAAGCTACCGGATTCTCAAGAGCTATATTTACTATAATAAGCAGTAAAAAGGAAGTCTGTAGCAGCTCCTGCCAGAAGTAACCTTACTTCCGCAAACATTACATTCTCTTTCATACTTGTGCACTATCTTATTACGCACTTGAGCAATGTCTTTTGCCTTGCTGTATAACCTTGCTCCTTTTGATTGTAAACCGCAACCTTTACACTTGAACCTTATCAGAAAACTCAAATTACTCTTCGCTGTTCTATCTCAGACTTATCCACGATACTTCCCTCAAATGAGCCACAATTCAAGTAAACTTAGAGTAAATCATTTCTTCGTTTGTGGGGATATATAGGACGAAGGTCGGTAGAGAAATATGTCGCTGCCATCCAATTGCCATCTGCCTGTACTTGTTGGTTACCAGCTATCTGTTCTCAAAGGCTCAAAACCCCAATGTATCGAATCAAAGGAGAAGCCACGATAGGACTAATGCCAATTTTTTTAGAATAATAACTAAATTTCTTTATGATATTTTACCTAAAATTGTTTTATGATATCTTCAATCTAATTTTGAGTATTTGAAATTTAAGGTTCGGTTGATAAAACACCTTTATGGATAGCTATGTGAGGCCGCTGTCATTTTCAAAAAAAATTCTTTTTTTAAATAAATATAGCGGAAAGTTTTATCAGTAATGAGACCATCGTTATTGTTGCAATTCCCAAATGTAATAGAAGTTTATTCATCTTTATATATAAAAAGATTATATCACTCAGATTGATTCACTGGGATTTATAAAGGGTAGGGTTTTACCTTTTGCTATTTCTTTTGCTTAATCTAAATCTGACGAAAACAAACTCTGAGTATTAATATTTTTAGATAATATTCCAAAACTAATATCTCATTTTTCTTTATTTATTAAAATCTTAAAATTTAGATGGAAAGATTTATTTAAAAAGCTACGATTTGTAAAAGTTAAAATTTTGAGTATTTGATTTAACTCATATATACAACCTTTATGAGTGAAAAAAAAAAAACCCATGGTGTGAGGCATGAGGTGCAATGGGCATTATAATTTCACACTATAAGATAAAGTAATGTATAAATATTCCCCACTTTTGAAATATATAAAGTTTGAATTTATTTTATATTTCATTAAATTCTTCAATATAATAAACAAAACTTTAATTTATTACTTTTCAATATGTAGTGGAGGAATTTAAAAAAATTTGAAATAGTTCAATAAATTTCCTTATCGTATTAATTTAAATAAATTAAAGGAGAGTGACCCCATTACATATATTTGACATTTATGTATGTATTTATTATAAAATAAAGATTGTTGAATTTCTAAATGAAGTTTACTTAAACATTAAGATATATATATATATATATATATATATATATATTATTATAATAAAAAAAAAAAATTATATATATATATATATATATATATATATATATATATATATATAATATATCCGTTTGTGAGCTTGAATTAATGAAAATCTAGATTATACCTGATTCTTATAAATTCTTATTATGTAATCAGGAAAAGTCACGATGGTAAGGACGTATCAACGACGACAACGCCATAGGGTTGCATCGCCATCACTAACACCACGACCAACCTCATCACCATCGCCCTCACCATCACCATCGCCGCCACCAAGGTCAGCATCAACACCAGTCGTTACAACACCAATTGTTCCAGCACCTGAATTAACCACTATAATGTGCTCATTAGAAGCCATTCTGGAAACATTAAAGGGGTCGCAACCAACCAACGCTAAAGAAGAGCAACCTCATCTTGAGGAAAAACATTCTGAAAAGTCTAAAGATTGTGATTATAAGCCACCAAAAGAAGATATTTCTAGAGAACTACAAAGATTAAGCTTCCAGAATTTTCATGAGGACGAGCGGGAGAACATGCTGAAGCATGGTTAGAAGGAATGATAAGATGCTTTGCATTAAGAGAATATTCTTCTACCTCTAAAACAAAGATCGCCATATTTCAACTCAGAGGAAGTGCTCTGGTTTGGTGGGGAAATTTAGAAAAACAACTACATCTCACATCAGACAACGTTCCATGGGAGTTGTTGGAGGAAAGATTCTGTGCAAAATACTTACCACCTTTCTTTCAAGAACAGCAAGCTGGAGCCTTCCATATGTTAGTCCAAGGTAATAAAACAATGGAAGGATATGAGATAAGGTTTATGGAGCTGGTAAAATATGTTCCTTATCTAGATATTGATGAACGTCAAGCTGAGCGTTTTGTTTATGGATTAAATCCTCGAATCAGGGCTATGGTCAGAATGTGGAAACCATCATCAGTAGTTGAGACAGTTGAATGTGCATGTTATGCAGAGGAACATTTAGGGATTAAAAGAGATATCAGACCAACAGAACCTGCACAGCCAGGATTTACAAGAAAGACTCCCCGGAACTTCTTCAGGGGAAGTAGCTCTAGACCACCTCCTTATGGTAACAGGTTTACTCCGAGAGGATTAGGAGCAAGAACTTCCATGACCATTAACACTGTAGCTGTTGAATCATCAAATACTAGTCCATGGCAATCTCGAGGGACTGCTAATAGAGGAAGAAATGGAAGAGGAAGTGGCACCAGAGGATGAAGCTCCTTGTCTAGAAATTTACAATCTGACTCAAGGGGACCATCGCAAGTTAATTGTTGGGGTTGTGGAGGACCGCATTTTTAGCGTGATTGTCTAGAAGTCTCGTAAAAAATAATACAAAGAGTCGGAAAAGAACCATCATCAAGTACTCAAGGCAATCATAGAATCCATGCTGTGGTCAACAATAACAAGGCAGCACATCAGTCCACTGTTGTGGAATCATTAGGTACTATCAATGGAATAAAACTCAAAGTTTTATTTGATACTGGTGCCACTGATAGTTTTATCTCATCATCTACATTAAATAGATGCGGGTTGGCAGCTTGCAAGAAAAACGATTTCAGACAGGTAGAAATGGCTTCAGGAGAACTTCAATTTGTAGATTTAAGTGTTGAGGAATGTAAAGTTGACCTAAGAGTCTATCTGACAAAACTAAAAGTATATGTCACAGCCTTAGGAACTTATGACCTCGTTATAGGGATGGATTGGTTACAATCTCATAAAGCATGGGTAGATTGTTACGGAAAAACAATATGTTGTATAAATGATGAAGGAAAGACAATCCAAATCCAAGGTATTAAGAGAAAAGTGTCTCTACGCTTTATATCAACAATGCAATGAAACGTTGTTTAAGAAAAGGTTGTTAGGTATATGCAGTTCAAGAAGTAAGCAAGGAGAAAGGACCATCCTTAGAACAATATCCGGTGTTATCCGAATTTTCAGATGTTTTTCCAAAGGAATTATTAGGATTACCTCCTAAAAGAGCGCTGGATCTCACAATAGAATTAAACCTGGTACAGAACCAATTTCTGAAACAACATATAGAATGACAACCCCAGAGCTTCAAGAATTACAAATCCAATTGAAGGAACTATTGGAAATAGGGCACATCCGACCCAGTATTTCACCTTGGTGTGCACTTGTAATCTTCGTCAAGAAGAAGGATGGTCCTTGCGATTGTGTATAGGTTATCGAGATTTAAATCGAGCTACAGTAAAGAATAGGTATCCAATGCCTCGAATTGATGACCTTTTTGACCAAATGAAAGGAGCCACAGTCTTTTCAAAGATCGATCTACAATCAAGTTATCATCAACTAAGGATTAAAGAAAGTGATGTTTCTAAAACTGCATTCCGAACTCGTTTTGGGCATTATGAATTCATTGTGGTACCCTTTGGATTGACCAATGCACCAGCAGTATTCATGAATCTTATGAACAGTGTTTTCCGTAAATACATCGATCAATTTGTACAAGTCTTTTTAGATGATATTCTCATATACTCTAAGAATGAGAAAGAACATGAAGAACATCTTCGGATAGTATTATCTTGCCTTAGGGAACACCAGTTATATGGGAAGTTATCCAAGTGTTCTTTCTTTCAAAAAGAGATTCATTACTTGGGACATATTATATCTGGTGAAGGAATCTCAGTAGATCTTGAAAAGGTGAAAGCAATCATGGAATGGCCGATACCTAAGAATGCACAAGAAGTGCGAAGTTTTATGGGCTTAGCAGGTTATTATCGAAGGTTTATAGAAGGATTCTCCAAGATTGCGAAGCTTATCACCACCCTCCAGCGCAAAGGTGTTAGGTATGAATGGACTGAGAAATGTCATAAAGCATTTCCGAACTCAAAAGATTATTGACTTGCGCACCAATTTTGCAAGTACCTGATATGGATAAAGACTTTACTGTGTGTACCGATGCATCTAAACAAGGATTGGGTGTAGTATTAATGCATGATAGAGGCGTAATAGCATATGCTTCAAGAAAATTAAAGCCACATGAAGAACGTTATGCTACGCATGATTTAGAGTTAGCCGTCGTGGTATTAGCTTTAAAGATATGGAGACATTACCTGGTAGGGAGAAACTTTGTATTCAAAAGCGACCACCAAAGTCTACAATATTTGTTCACTCAGAGAGACTTGAATGCTAGACAAAGACGATGGAGTGAATTCTTAAGTGAATATGACTTTGGAATTTCATAAATAAAAAGGAAAGAGAATGTAGTAGCAGATGCTTTAAGCAGAAGACCACAAATATTTTCCCTCATACCTATCCAGGTAGACTTAAGAAAACGAGTACTAGAACATCCTGTAAGAGATAGCTGGTACTTAAAAGTAAGGTCTGGGTTGGATAGTAACCATTTAAAGGAACCTAAGTTTGAGGGATATGATTTGGAAGATGACGGAATTTTATGATTCCGTGGAAGGATGTACATACCAGATAGTGGAGATCTTCGAAACACCATCCTGAAGGAAGCCCACAGGGCAGTTTATTGTGCACATCCAGGAGTAAAGAAAATGTATGCTGATATAAAGAAACTCTTCTTCTGGACAGGAATGAAAAATGACATTGTCAAATTTGTTGTTAAATGCCTTGAATGTCAGCAAGTAAAGGCTGATCATTGTCACCCAGCAGGTCTCCTACAACCTCATGACATTCCTATGACTAAATGGGAGATAATTTCTATGGATTTCATCATCGGGCTACCTCTTACTCCACAAAGGCATAATGCCATTCTGGTTGTGGTAGATAAATTAACGAAGAGTGCCCATTTTATTCTTGTAAGAGATACTTATGAAACTGCCGACGTAGCACAGGTATTCATAAATGAAATTATCAGATTTCATGGAGTACATAAGAAAATCATATCGGATAGGGATTCATGTTTCACTTCAAGATTTTGGACATGTATGCAATCAGCAATGGGAACTCAATTAAATTTAAGCACAACATATCATCCTGAGACTGATGGAGAAACAGAAAGGGTAAACTAGGTACTAGAAGATATGCTAAGAATGTATGTTATGGATCAACAATCACATTGTGAAAAGTACTTACCCTTAGTTGAATTCGCATACAACAATAGTTATCATAGTTCAATAGGGATGCCTCCATTTGAAGCATTATATGGAAGACCCTGTAGAACACCATTAAGATGGGACAGGTTAGAAGACTGGGTAATAGTGGGACTAGAATTAATCCAAGAGATGGAAGAGCAAGTAAAGCAAATTAGTCAACGATTGAAAGAGGCACAAGATAGACAAAAAAGTTATGTTGATGCTCACAAGACAGATAGAAGCTATAAAGCAGGAGATCAGGTTTTCATGTGCATCAAGCCAAATAAAAACACCATACGGTTTGGAAAAGGGACAAAATTATCTCCTTGATTTATTGGATCGTTCAAAGTCTTGGAAAAAGTTGGACCTGTCGCCTATCGTCTTGCACTGCCACCCCACTTGCATAAAATTCATAATGTATTTCATGTATATGTCTTACGACACTATATTGCTGACAAATCTCATAATCTTCAATGGAAGGAACTGCAGGTATCGGACGAGGGAACCATTACGTATACTGGAACGTAGGGTTCGACAGATCAGGAACCATCTAGTAGATCGAGTTAAAGTCCAGTGGGACAAATATAGTCATGGATCGGCTACCTGGGAAGATACAAAGGCCATATGTCAAAAATACCCCAACTTGTGCTAAATTTTGAGAAACTGAAAATTTTATGTGTATATAACTACTCTATTTTGGACATTTGAGAAATGAATTTTATTTTGCTAGTACATGGATACCATAAAGATATGATGTTTATTTGACTCTGTTGATACATAATATATGTTATTGTTTAATTTTACTGGTACATGGATACCAATATAAAATATGTCATTTAATTAACATTGCGGAAATATGAAATTAGATCATAGACTATGTTATAAATAAAGATATCTATAAATTTATTTCATTTCTGCATGATTAAAGAAATAGAAATAACAGAATGACTACATTTTAATATGAAATGACTAAATATGTTAGGTCATAGATAGCAACATGTATGAATTACACAAACTTGTTATATGAATGCAAATTGTTTTGAATATATCAATGCATATGTTATGATGTATCGACAAGTGTTTAAATTGCAGATAAGATTGTCCCAAAATGACCACGTGATGACAAAATTTCAGAACAATTGAGACTCCATGAGATTTCATGATAAGATGTTACTCTTGGTTCTAATAGGAAGGGTGGAGGTATTTCCCACCGTTTATCTTCCAAAACATGGGGTCATGGGAGGGCTATACGAGTCACGCTCCCCTAGACATGTGATGATGACTGCTGGATGCCTACTGGGATATCAGGTCGATAGAGTCGACACTATCTATGAATGGTTAGGTCACTATATAGGACACCATTGCATACCTAGTAGAGGATGGATAGGATGGGAGCAGAAGAGATTAAGAAGGATAGGATGATTCTAGAATAGCTTGAGGATTAGTTTAAAATATATATATATATATATATATATATATATATATATAACTATTAAGTTAACTGTTATAGAATACAATTATAATTGGCCAAACAAAAAATCTATCTTGAAAGTACAATCCTCACATAATCACACCAACCATGGAAATAATTAAATAAATCATATAAACCCTAACTTCGGGACGGAGTTTTTAAAAGGAGGGAGTAATGTAATGACCCATTTCTAATAATAAACGAAAGATCTTAGTAAGCATACGATATATGCGTATGATAGCTACATAGGCATGCGTCGTATGTCTTACACTAGTATACATATTTATGAAGGATGCCTGAGTAAAGGATAAATGGACCTGGTACCTTAAAACATTAGTGAAGAAAAATAGTCTTAATTAATAGTTATTAATGTAAATATATGTGAAGTTATATTTTAATTTAAATATGATTAAATGAAATTAATTTTAAAATACACACACACACACACACACATATATATATATAAAATATTATAATTTGATATAATTAAAATAAATTAAAGTAAAATAATAAAAAAAGAATTATGAATTTAAAGATAAACTCATACGTATCCCTCATTTAAAATGGAGATTACACGTATGTACCTAATAAATGAATAAGAAGGCAGTGAGGAGGTGGTAATCGCTTAAGATGGAATATTTAACCGTATGAAGAGTAGAAGAAAGGGGAGGGGAAAATGAAGGAGAAAATGGCTGAAGGGTTGAGGAGTTGAGTTGAGACGAACTAGATCAGGAATTACATAGTCTCCATTGTTCTGAAATTTTGGGCACGGGGGCCAAAATATCTCAAACTTGAGGATTTTGGAACTGAGTACTGCAACATTATTCAGTTGGCTGGGTGGTTTTGGTCTTTTGGAACGAAAATAGGAGCAGAAGTGGTGAAGCAAGAGTTTACAGCAAAGAAAATCAAGCAAGAGTTTACAACAAAGAAAATCATCACCGAACATAGCAAGGAGAATCAGGTTAGTGTTTAAAAATATACTTAATGAATCTTGTTATGAAGATAAATATTAGTTATCTGCTGAATTCCTTATTCTCCTTATTCTGAATTACTGCTTAAATTCTTACTCTGAATGTTAAATTCCGTGTTCTGAATTACTGCTTAAATTCTTATTCTGAATGTTAAAATCAAAATTACAGTGTTAATAATTGTAATGCTTAATGTAAATTTAGACTAATAGATAATTATAACAGTTAGGTTCTTATGGTGAATTTCAGGAGTAGCGGTAAGGTTCTTAGTTTAACTTAGAAACTTAGGACTTTACATTTCATCTTGGAAGGATCTATCTTCAGCTCTCCTCCATCGATCACATACCCCAGACACACCAAAGACTGCTGTGCAAACTTGCACTTCCTGAGATTTGCTAGCAGTTGGTGCTTCTTCAATGTATTTAGCACCTGCGTCAAATGTGACATATGCTCCTCCCAGGCAGCACTATATACCAGTATATCATCCAAATAAACAATACCAAATGAATCTATAAAAGGCCGCAATACATCATCCATTAATCTCATAAATGTAGCTAATGCATTACATAGCCCAAATGGCATAACTAACCACTCATACAAACCTTGCCTGGGTTTGAAGGCGGTCTTCCATGTATCTTCTTCTTTGATTCGAACCTGGTGATATTCAGACTTCAAGTTCAGCTTGGTGAAGTACTTTGCTTGCTACAACTGATCTAACACATCGTCTATCCTAGGTAGGGGTTATCTGTTCTTGAGTGTGATTTTATTCAACGTCTTGTAATCTATACACATCCGCCAAGTCCCATCCTTCTTTGGCACAATGATGATGGGTGACCCACATGGTGATGTACTTGGTCGAATGACACCCTGTTCCAACAACTACTGCAACTGTTTCTTCACCTCGCTTCTATAACAGACAGACTGTACATCCCAATATTTGGTAATGGGGAGTCTAGCAATAGCTGGATCTCATGCTCCACTTCTCTCTTAGGTGGTAACCCTTTAGGCTCTTTGAACACATCCCCGTATGCGTGTAACAACTTATCCAATTGTTGTTTCTGTTTCTTAGTATACCACTCCAGGGATGTCTTGCCTCTTGTTGTCTCCTCTGCAAACTGACTTTCTCTTAAAAATAATAAAACATACTTATTGTTGGAACTGATCGATTTCTTGGCCTGGTTGGCACTTACCAGTGAAATTTTTGACTTGCCTTTGTGTGCATTGATGATGACTAATTTTCCATCCTTGATGAGCCAATACTGATTGACTCTCATGAATATTGCATCTCACATGTACATGTATGGACTCCCAAACACGACTCTACATACATCAAGGAGAACCACATTTAGATCTGCTTCATCAGTAAAATCAACACTGATAGCAAATCTAATTTTACACTGTTTTGTTACCTTCAACTCTGCATCCTTATTTAGCCATCCCAATGGATATGGGTTTGGATGATCACGAACTTCTAGCCCCAACTTCTTGATCAGCTCTGCTGCAATGAGATTCGCTTGCAATCCTGAGTCAAACAGAGTATCAATCTTCGTCTTCTTGATCTGTATCTTTATATGGAAGAGTTTGGCCATTTCTTTCTCTTCCTGTTGCCGAAGGCTACTCAAATTCACCTCCTTCTGCATTGACGTAGAAACGATCTTCTCATCCATACGTCTGAGCTGCTTTCAATTTGGTTGCTCAAATCCGCGACCATGAGATTCTTCTTCTTGTTATCCTTCTTCTTGTTCTTCGGGTTTAGCTCTGGATGCAACTTCCAACACTTCTTCTCTGTGTGGCCATCAATGTTGCAGTGGTTGCTAGGATCTTTGCACTGGCGTGTTGTGGCTGCTATCTTTTTATCTTTTCCTCCTTTTTTCTTCTTCTTCCCCTCCTTAGAAGCTTCCTGTTGTCCTTCTGCTTTGATCCACTTGATTGCGCTCTTTTCAGACCTATGTTCTCCAGGTACTGTGCCTATACACAAGCCTCATCCACCAATTTGGGCTTGAACAACATCACTTGCTCACGCAGATGGCGGTGCAGACCCCCCAAATAATTGAGGAGTACATCTGGGTTCTTTGGAGAGATACCCAACATTATATCCATCTTTCTGAATTTCGTGGTGTACTCCTGCACGCTTTGGCCCGACTTTTGCATGAAGTAATGCCACCGAATCCACTGGTCCTCCATGTACCCAATAGGATAAATTGTGACTTAATGAGGGTTTTGAAATCTTCCCAGTTAGTCATTAGAGGTTCTCCCTCCAACCTTAGGGTTTCCGTGTGGCTCTCCCACCAAGTTAGTGCTTGGCCCTTCAATTTTGGCCGCGCAAATGAGATTTTTTTTCCTTCCTCAATCTGATGGACGCTGAAATAAACTTCCAGTTGCTGCAACCAATGGTTCAGCTTCAGAGCGTCGATCTCACCGTAGTATGGCTTGAGAACAAATTTTGCTTCCATTTTAAACATGGATTGATTCACAACACTCGATCCAGGTTGATCTTTTCCGGGTTCTTTATTTGGTTGGTTCTTTGTTTCTCCTCGATCTTTTGATCCCAGTGCAAATTTGTCCTCTGCATTCGAACCCTGTCTTCTCCAAATATCCCCAAATTGTTATTCAAGGCCGCCATGAGGAGGCTTACATTGCGGTTGATATCTGCGACTTGTTGTACCAGCCACGTAAACCTCACCTTTGCAGGATCACGAGGCTCGTTTATAGATTCATCGACCATGATTAGGGTTTTATCATTTTTAGCCTCGTCGATCTAGATCCCTTCAATCTCCACAAAATACCCATAGAAACCTGCTCTGATACCAAATGACCCATAACTGCCATGGATATTCCACTGGATAGTTCGTCACAACATATCTGATAATATTATATTAAAAATACGATATTCTACACTTATATAGTTTTATTTAATTTTTAGATCTGTAGATTTTACTGTAATTAGTGCATGCATGAAAATGGAAATTATTCAGAAAGTAAAGAATGACAAAATAAGCTCACACACACATAAGACACGAGATATGCTCTTTGGGAAACCCTTTCGAGAGAAAACCCAACTGGAAGGTGAGGCTGCGTCGCTCTCTTCTCTGTCTGGAAATATGGCTGCAGGTACAAAGAAGTAATGAGGCCTGTGGGCTGCTACAGTGCACATATCCTCTGTGTGTGCTCTACCTCCTATCTCTCCTGGCTATCTTTGCTCAGTTATGGAACAAAATGCTTTTGAAAGAATGGAATGCCTCTTCCTCCTAGTGGCCTGGTTATAACACAGTCCGATAGTCTACTAGTGGTTGATTTTGACTACATCAACTCTTTAACTAGAGTTACAATATAGACTCTTCTAGAGTCTTTTTTATCAAAAACACGTGGCTAACCCCTTTTCCATTGATAAAGGGGGTTGACGCGACATCCTCTCGAACTATAGGTGTGAAAATAAGAAGGTCAAATTCTAAGTGGCATAACTTTCACATATGGACTCCCATTGACGCGCTTCTTGCGTCGTTGGAAAGATCTCTGTGTGTAGAATAACATGAAAAGGTGCGGCGCTAAAGCGACAAAGTTTTACCCCAAAAAAACATTGTTTGATGCCTCAAAACACTCGTGGAAGGTTTCAGACCTTGTTTTGCCAAACCGGGTCCCGCCGGTAAAATCGGCCCCATGAGCTGATTCCTCCACTTTTTCCACTCCAAATGCATCGAGATGGATGGCAAACAATATAATGATCCAATTCGGATCAAAAGTTCACCTCCTAGTCATCATCCATGGACTGAAAAATTGACTTTGGGGTTTTCAACCTTGGATTTGAGTTGGCTCACGGTTGCGAGGGAGTGGCTCCCCCCCTTGTATCCGATCCCGAGCGCGCTTTCGAAAAAAAATTGCTCCTCGGCTTTTTTTCACAAATTTTTTTCGCAAAGATGTTCACTACACAATTTGTTTTTCAAAGAAACAAGAGTTTTTGAGTGGGGCAACCTAATCTTCAAGCTTATGGCCCTAATATTGATATGCAATTCATGGTAATGTTAAATTCTTAAAGTAAAAGTGACTTTTACTTAAATTTTTAACATTACCATGAAATGACTCAGGATGTTTGACAGTGGTTCTGACCTTGTTGGATTTCATATGGAGAAAGTAGAATTTCAGATCTCTCTCAAAATCCAATAGACTTATCAATTTTTCAAGATTTCAGGATTGGGAAGATTGCAATGTTTCCATTGGAATTTGTCATGTACTAGGGTATGGAACTCGTAATTAATCAAGAGCACCAAGCCTTCTGTGTACCTTGATGTTAGTGACATTGGTTGTCGAACTCCTCTATGTTAATTTTAGATAACCATGGTATGTTCTATGCTTAATGCAGTTTACTTCAATCTTTCTTCTTATTAGCCTGATTCAATTTCAGATTAGAAATCACATAATCATTGAAAGTAAATGCTGATAAAACATAAAATAGATCAATAGAAGACAAGCCAATACAAGATACAAGAATTTGTAATTCTTCTTATTCAACAAAGATAGAGAAAATGTTTGTTACAACAATCAGTAGGATGCCTAGCCAGCAAAGACTTTTGTTGGTCAAACCAACCCTTTCAACCTCCAAAGTAGGTTCAGTCAAACACATACAAATTCGACCTTCCTTCAGTGTCACACACAGCGCAAAAATCAGCGCCCAAAACAGTCAACGCAAGTCAAAATTCCTGTGGTCAAAACCAGTCAACTGCAGTTAAGGGTTATGGTCAAAGGTCAACGATTGACCTCGATTTCTGTGCCATCAAATGCGACCTTTCAAGATCGGAATTTCTGGGCAAAAAATGCAGTCAAACAAAGAGGGTTGACCCAAAGTCAACGCTGGTCAACGCTGTCCAGATTTGCCCTAAACCAGTCCGAAATTTCCAGCAGCCTGTTTCACATGTGGGAGAGAGAGAGAAGCCTCTTCAACGCTGTACGAACCAATTAGATGAGAGAGATGTGTGAGATGATTAAATGATGATGAAATGAGCATCATGTCTCTCCAATTGTTATCCATGACTGGGGGTGAATGACACATCTTTTGGGGCTTGTGAGCCTACATTACAATTCTGGCCGACCTTGACAATTTGCACATGTGTGTAAGATAAATCAAAATATAAGTTCTGCTCATCCAAACAAGATGATCTTTAAATCAATCTTGAACCTCTCCGAAAGAGGAATCCAACAAAAATATCATCTCCATCATATGAGCAATGCAACATGGAGTTTGGACCTAGTTGCCCAAAATTAACACTCTATCATGACCCTACTAAAAATGTACCCATCACTCAAACAAAATCTTAACTTAACATGCTACGTTTTTTCTATCTTATGTTAATTCTTAGAGGGTGATATTAATGACAAAGATCCCAAGATAGGCTATGATTTTGATTATATGTAGGTATTTGTTGTAGCATGATTTTTTTGGATGCTAGAGGCCATTTAGAGCCTATTTGTTGATGTATTTTCGGTTCAGAGATGGATTGCACTCGATGCTATTTTGGTTACGTGCACCCTTACATGCTATATAAATGAGAACTTGTAATTTGTGGACCTGTGGTTGATGAAGATTTTAACTACTAGATGAATGATGTTATGTGGTTTAATCCATATTTTTATTTTTTTCTATCACTAATTCATAAAATTAGTGATAAAAATATATATATTTTATAAAATTCGCTCCCAACTCAGGAGCTTTTGAAAATGTCGCTTCCCGCTTCCGCTCTCGCTCTCAAGTAGCCATGAGTTGGCTTTTGATTACTTAGGCAAATTGAGGGAAGCCCTTATCATTTTGTAGGCGAAGAGCAATATTTAGGTACAATTGAAGGCCTAACCATTTTTTTTGCTTTATTTGCTGGCTGTTTTTTTTTCTCTCTCTGAGAGAGAGAGAGAGAGAGAGCAAACATACATGTGCCCCACCCCCCCTTTATTAATGCGCCCTTATTACTCCAAATACAACAAGAAATATCCCATACATTTTTCATGACCATTTTTTAACAAGGGGCCAAAATCATGTGTTAATTTTGGGCAACTAGGTCCAAACTCCAGGTTGCACTGCTCATATGATGATGATTATATTTTTGTTGGATTCCTCTTTCGGAGAGGTGCAAGATTGATCTAAAGATCATCTTGTTTGGATGAGTAGAACATATATTTTGATTTTATTTTCCACGCATGTGCTAGGTCGGCCAGATTTGTAATGTAGGCTCACAAGCCTAATAGATGTGTCACACACCCTCACTGATGGATATAAATTGGAGAGATTTGTAGATCATTTGCTCATCATTTGATCACACATTCTCTCATTGTGATCTGATTGGTTCAATAGCCTTTGGAGGCCTCTTTCCTTCACACATGCGGAGCTGAAGCTGTTGAAATCTGCGGATTTGTTTTAAGGTTGTTTGCTGTGCGTTGACCAAAGTTGACTGTGGTCAACCCTTGATCGTTTGACGTCCAAACTTTACTGAAAATCCGATTTTTGAAGGTTTTACAACTGGGCACAAAAATCGAGAAAAAAGGAGCTAGTTGACTGAAGCCCTAAATCTGCAGCATTGACTGTCCTGTGTTGACTTTGGTTGACCATCGTTGACTTTTGATGAGCTTTCTTTGAGGGCTGTGTGTGACATTTTAGAGGGTTGGCTGATCTGATGTTGAGAAAGACTTTGCTGGTTGGTGCATCCTGTTGACTGCCGTAACGCACACTATCCTATATCTTTGTTGGACAAGAAGAATTGTAAAATCTGATCTATATTATTGGCTTGTCTTCTGTTGATCTATTATTGTGTTCTATCAGCATTTTACTTTCATGTTTATGTGATTGCTAAATTGAATTGGGCCTAAGAAAGATTGAAGTAAATTTTCATTAAGCATAGAAGACACCATGGTTATCTAAATTTAACATGGTATCAGAGCTGAGGTGAAAACGAAGCCCAAGCTAGTGTGAAAAGCAATCACGGAAGAAGAAATCCTATCAAGGACCAATGGTCTCCTCAACCTATAAGGGTTTCAAGTCTGGTGATAAATTGATTGATATGTCTGATTATCATGCATGGAAGATGTCCTTGGATTTGGCATTAAAAGATCAAGATGTCATGGACTATGTGTAGGGGAAGATTCGTGGGCCTCCATCAAATGCACATCCTGCCACAAAGACAAAGTATAGAAAAGGGGAAATCAAAGCAAAGATGATTATCCATGATTCCATTCATAAGCACTTGGTTGTGTTGGAATTTGGTTACCGGAGGACAGGTGGTTCCCTAAGGCTTTGATCTTTGGCCTAGGGAAAAGTGTCCAAAAGAATTTAATTTTTCTCCTAAAGTGACTTTATAAAGTTATAAAGTCAAATATAATTTAAAAGTGACTTGAAGTGATAAAGTTACTAAAGTCTAATTTTAAAGTGTCTTTAATAAAGTCAATGTGAAATTAGAAAGTGAAAAGTGACTTTGGAAATAAATGACTAAGTGGGTCTTTATTAAAGTAGGGTGAATTAAAGCATAGAAAATGAGATTTAAATGAGCATTTAATCTCAGCCCTAGATCTAAAGCTATCTCAGCCATTAGATTTAGGGATTCCCCAAAAGTCACTTAGGGTTAGGTTAAAGGAAGAAAAGGAGGGAAAATGTCATTCATTCTTTCATGAGCAGATTGAGAGAGGAGGAGAGAAAGCTGAAGAGAAATTTTGAGTGGAGGGAGAGTAGCATAGTTACACAGAAAATCTGTATAGCAAGAGGGCACATTTTCCAAGGCAACATTTCCACACAACAACATTTATTGGCACGTTTACCAAGGCAGAAAATCTGTACAACACTGTTTAGCACGTTTTTCAAGGCAAGTACAATGCTGTTTTCGAGGAGCAGATTTAGCAGCAAAGGGCACAGTTTTCGAGGCAGCTTTTTTGGGCACAAAAATCGAGGAAGGAGTTGCTGTACTGTCCATATAGTTCTGTACAGTATCGTACAGGTAGAAATCTGGGCACTTTTTCCTAGGTGGCAAGTACAACATTTATTGCTGTATTTTTCTGTAATTTTTTGTTTAGCTGTTGGCACGATTTTCAAGGTTGGAGGTTGACACGGAAATCGAGATAAGTGGGTTTTATATTTGTTTTAATTTTTTGTGTTTTATTGTTCACTGTAAAAGCATTTATCATAATATGAAGAGCTTTCGAACTGGTTTTCCCCAAGAGTTGTAGGGGGTTTTTCCAGGGTCACATTGACCAAAAATCAGAATGTCAAAATTCTGTGTGTGGCTGATTTATTTTTCTGAGTTTTTATTTCTGCATTTCAACATTGTGAAATTTCCAGAATTAGTGTTTTTAGAAAATATTTATTTTTCCAGCGTGTTGAATGTATGGCTATGGGAATGGGCATTTAACTTTATGAGAGAAATAAGGAGAAACTAAAAACCGGAGTTGGGTTATCAAATTTCTACATGGTATCGGAGCTATTTTGCTGAAAGTGTAGTTTGAGACAGCAAGAAGAAAAATCACAACAAACTGATTTTTCACACAGAAAACAATACCTTTACTACAGTAGTGTTATTTTCAGTTTATTTAGGATAACAAACATGTCTTTCGGCTTGAGGGTGGAGGATAGGTTGGATGGGCATAGTAACTACAGTGTATGGAAAGAGAGAATGCAAAACATCTTTGAGGAGGCAGAAGTCTGGGATATCATGGTGCATACCGCATAGAACCTTGTTAATGTGCCTACTGATGCTGTTCAATTGACAACCTTTAATAAAAAGAATAACAAGAGTAAGAGACTGATTCTAGATGGAATCAAAGACCATTGCATTCCTCATGTGAGAGAAAAGAGAGATGCTCATGAGATGTGGACAACATTGACCAATCTCTACCAGAGTACCAATGAGAACAGGAAAATGGTCCTAAGGGAGAAACTGAAGACCATTAAGATGGGTAAGACTGATAGTGTAGCTGGATATCTCACAAAGATTACTAATGTGACAGATGCATTGGCAGCAGTTGGAGAGGTCATTCCACTCACTGAGTTGGTGTGGATTGCAGTTCATGGCCTTCCCAGTTCATGGTTGAACTTTGCTAATGGGGTTTGTGCACGTGAGACCCTTCCCTCTTGAGAGAGGTTCTGGGATGATTGCATACAGACAGAAATCAGAAAGAGCTAGCTTGGGGCAGCCAAACCAGTTGAGCAGGATGAAGATGTAGCACTGTTGGCAGGAGGCAAGAAAGGCAAGGGAAAGAAGCAAGCTTCCACAAGTGTAGGTGGGGGCAAAGGCAAAGGCAAAGGTAAACAGGGGAACACGTAGAAGGACTATTCCAAGGTGAAGTGTTGGAATTGTCAGAAGATGGGACACTATGCAGTTGTGTGTCCGGAGAAGAAGAAGAAGGGGAAGAACCAGAGCATGGCAGCATCAGCAGCGATAAAGGACTTTACAAATAGCTTTGACCGGGAGTTTGGGTTCATTGCTTGTGAGTCCACTAGTGCATGATCACCTGCCACGGAGGTTGAGAGGGAGTGTGCATTTCCCTCCACTAGCGGAGCATCTTCAGGGATGTAGTATGTTGACAGCGGGGCTTCACGTCATATGACAAGAGTCTGTGAGTACTTCTAAGAGCTTTCAGAGAGTGGCACTGATATAGAGGTAGTACTCGGAGATGACAATGTTGTTAGAGCAGTCGGTGTGGGGACATTGACATTTGATAGGGAATCCAAACCTCCCTTGAAGGTGTCAGATGTTCTATATGTGCCAGGGATGAGGAAGAACCTCATATTCGTCTCAACATTGGAGGACAGAGGATATGAGATATTGTTCATAAGAGGACAGGTGCTGATATATCCCAGGGGTGCTCCAGTTGATTCAGCTAGAGTGATAGGTGTACGCCATGCAAAGGTGTACAAGTTTGCATTTCAGCCCCTTTTGGCATTGAGTAGTAGTACTGGCAGCAGAGCTAGCAGTTCAGAGCTGTGTGAGATTTGGCACCGTAGGATGGGGCACATGTATCATGGAGCCTTGAGGACATTGCGGGACATCACTACAGGTGTGCCAGATTTCAGTACTGATCACTTTGATACATGCAAAGGATGTGCGATGGGCAAGTTTGCCAAATCCCCTTTTCCCAGCAGTGACAATAGAGCGACTGGGATACTTGATTTGATTCATTCTGATGTGAGCGGTCGGATGTCTCATGTTTCCTTGAGTGGATATGAGTATTATGTTTTATTCATTGATGATCACTATAGGAGGACTTGGATTTATTTCTTGAAGACCAAGAGTGAGGTCTTCAAGCGGTTTCAGGAGTTCAGAGCTCTTGTGGAGACTCAGACAGGTCGGAAGATCAAGTCCCCGAGGTTAGACAATGGAGAGGAGTACACCCTTGGTGAGTTTGTTGATTATTGTGCGGAGGCAGGCAATAGGAGGGAGTTCACAATTCCTTACAACCCCCAACAGAACGGGGTTGCGGAGAGGAATAACAGATCCATTGGAGGGGCTGCCAAAGCCATGCTACATGATCAGGGGTTATCATTGTTTTTGTGGGTAGAGGCCTGCAACACTGATGTATATTTGCAGAACATGAGTCCGCATCGTGCCTTGGGGCATGTGACTCCGGAGGAGGATTTTTTTGGGAAGAAGCCTGATATTGGTCATCTTCGTATCTTTGGGTGTATTGCATACTCCTACGTACCCAAGGAGAAGAGGACCAAACTAGAGCCCACCGCAGAGAAAGGTGTCTTTGTGGGCTACAGTGAGACCTCGAAGGCCTTTCGGATTTATATTCCCGCACAGAGGAGAGTTGTTGTCAAGCGGGATGTGAAGTTTGAGGAGGACAGGGCCTTCAGGAGGTCACGAGAGTTAGAGTATCTGGATCAGCCAGACCCTCAGGAGCAGCTGAGTTAGTCGCAGGGATCAGGAGGATCCGGAGGTACATCGATTACGGTGTCAGGTACATCAGTGAGCAGTGGCTCACAGAGTTAGAGGGGTGGTGCTTCGGGTAGCATGTAGAGCAGTCCGCAAAGCAGTTCACTAGGGAGTCCACTGATGGACAGTTCACACGGTACTTCAGCGTCTATAGGTTCAGGTTCAGGCAGGAGGACAACAGACAGACAATCAGGAGTTTAGGCTCCTGATGATGAGGAGGAGTAGTTTCATTCTCCGGTGGGAGAAGTGTGCTCAGGGAAGATGAAGCCCAAGTGGCTTCAGGATACCTTGAGAGAGGCCACATCTGTTGCTGGGCCTAAGATGCCGGTCAGAGAGAGCAGACCACCTGATAGGTTCTGTAGCTATATGGCAATGGTTGCCAACATCATTGACTCTGAGACTTCTAGCTATGAGGAGGCAGCTAGCCAACAGGTCTGGAGAGAGGCCATGCAGGAGGAGTATTCTTCTATCATGAAGAATGATGTTTGGGAGGTGGTGCCGAGGCCTGAGGGAAAATCCATGGTTACTTCCAGATGGCAGCATTGAGAAATTCAATGCAAGGTTTGTGGCTAGAGGGTTCTCCCAGGTAGAGGGAGTTGATTATGAGGAGACCTTCGCTCTCGTGGCTCGATATACTTCGATTCGCTCCATCATATCGATAGCAGCAGAGATGGGTTGGAAGATCCACCAAATGGATGTGAAGACCGCATTTCTCAATGGCTTCATACAGGAGGAGGTGTACATTGAGTAGCCACAGGGCTTTGAGGTGCATGGGAAGGAGTCCCATGTGTGCAGACTGAAGAAGGCCCTTTATGGCCTGAAGCAAGCTCCCAGAGCTTGGTACTCCAGGATAGATACATACTTGCAGGAGATGGGTTTCATAAAGAGTGATGCAGATCCGAACCTTTACTTTATTGTGATAGGTGAGGAGCCTCTCATTCTGGTGCTGTATGTGGATGACTTGGTCATTATGGGTGCAGAGAGACTCATAGAGAGCTGCAAGAGAGATCTTGCGTCGGAGTTCGAGATGAAGGACATTGGCTTGATGCATTACTTTTTGGGTTTGGAGGTGTGGCAGGAGGAGGGGCATTTCTTCATGGGGCAGGGGAAGTATATTGTGGACATCCTTGGCAGATTCCACATGGAGGATTGTAGACCCATGTTGACACCAATGATCACCAACTGGAAGAAGCTTCATGCTTCAGATTCCGAGTTGGTGGATCCCACATTGTATAGATAGCTGATTGGTTCCTTGATGTATTTGGTCAACACCAGACCAGATATATGTTTTGCAGTCAACATGATGAGCCAGTTCATGTGTGAGCCCAGGAGGGTGCATTGGGTTTTTGCAAAACACATTCTGCGGTACTTGCAGGGGACAGTGGATTATGGTCTGGATTATAGGCAGGGGGATGGAGTGAGATTGGTAGGTTACATTGATTCTGATTGGGCAGGTTGTGCTTCTGATAGGAAGAGCACTTCAGGATGTTGTTTTGGGTTGGGTTCGGCAGTGGTGTCGTGGTTTAGCCGGAAGCAGCAGTCAGTAGCATTGAGTTCAGCGAAAGCAGAGTACATGGCAACTAGTCTAGCTAGTTGTGAGGCCATTTGAATTCGCAAGATGTTGTTTGGCTTATTTGGTCAGCTGTTGAGATCTTCAGTGATATACTATGATAATCAGAGTTGCATTAAACTCACGGAGAATCCAGTATTTCATGACAGGTCAAAGCATATCGACATCAAATATCACTTCATCAGAGACTATGTTCAGAAGGGAGCTGTGAAGCTTGAGTATATTCCCACTGATGAACAGGTTGTAGATATTCTTACCAAAGCCTTACCATGGGGCAAGCATGTCTACTTCAGAGACAAGATGGGTGTGGTGAGGAACACCTTCCTCAGTAAGAGGAAGTGTTGAAATTTGGTTGTCAGCCTAGGGAAAAGTGTCCAAAAGAATTTAATTTTTCTCCTAAAGTGACTTTATAAAGTTATGAAGTCAAATCTAATTTAAAAGTGACTTTAAGTGATAAAGTTACTAAAGTCTAATTTTAAAGTGACTTTAATAAAGTCAATGTGAAATTAGAAAGGAAAAGTGACTTTGGAAATAAATGACTAAGTGGGTCTTTATTAAAGTGGGGTGAATTAAAAAATAAAAAGTGAGATTTAAATGAGCATTTAATCTCAGCCCTAGATCTAAAGCTATCTCAGCCATTAGATTTAGGGATTCCCCAAAAGTCACTTAGGGTTAGGTTAAGGAGGAAAAGGAGGGAAAAGGTCATTCATTCTTTCATGAGCAGATTGAGAGAGGAGGAGAACGCTGAAGAGAAATTTCTGAGCGGAGGGAGAGCAATATAGCTACACAAAATCTGTACAGCAAGAGGGCACATTTCCCAAGGCAACATTTCCGTACAACATTTATTGGCACGTTTACCAAGGCAAAAAATCCATACAACATTGTTTAGCACGTTTTTCAAGGCAAGTACAATGCTATTTTCGAGGAGCAGATTCAGCCGCAAAGGGCAGATTTTCGAGGCAGCTTTTCTGGGCACGGAAATCGAGGAAGGAGTTGTTGTACTGTCCATACAGTTCCGTACAGGCAGAAATCTGGGCACGTTTTCTTAGGCGGCAAGTACATCATTTATCGCTGTATTTTTTTATGTAATTTTCTGTTTTGCTGTTGGCACAATTTTCAAGGTTGGAGGTTGACATGGAAATCGAGATAAGTGGGTTTTGTATTTGCTGTAATTTTTTCTGTGTTTTACGGTTCACTGTAAAAGCATTTATCAGAAATAAGAAGAGCTTTCGAACTAGTTTTCCCCAAGAGTTGTAGGGGGTTTTTCCAGAGTCACATTGACCAAAAATCAGCGTGTCAAAATTCTATGTGTGGCTGATTTATTTTTTTGAGTTTTTATTTCTGCATTTCAGCATTGTGAAATTTCCAGAATTAGTGTTTTCAGAAAATATTTATTTTTCCAGCCTGTTGGGAATGGGCATTTAACTTTATGGGAGAAATAAGGAGAAACTAAAAACTGGAGTTGGGTTATCAAATTTCTATCAGTTGCTTACATTTCTGAGCTGAGCATATCTAAAGAGATGTATGATAAGCTGGTTAGCATGTTCAGGGCTAGCAATGCTAATCAAGTTCTTTTCTTCAAGAATCAATTGAAGGATATCAAGAAGGGCAAGGATGAATCCATTCAATCCTATTTTATGAGGCTCACTGGAATTAGGAACAATCTTCTAGCTATTGGAGAAGAAATAGTTGATCAAGAGATGGTTCTCATTGCGCTTGGAGGTCGCTCCTGTGATTGTTATGTATTCAATACCACTATTCTTAATAATAATGTGATCCCTGATTTTGATGAAATATTGACGAGATGCACTCAAGAGGAGACAATAATGATGGAGAGAGATTATCCCTTTAATGGAAATGAGGTGACCCTATTGCCTTCACCGCTCATGAAAAGAAGAGGAACATTGGTGGTCCGAGAAATCAAAACCATGGAAGAGCGGGGTCCAAAGGAAGGGAAGATGTTATACTTGTAACAAGTTTGGTCACTATGGAAGAGAGTGCCTTAATAGAAGGGACTCTCCTAGGGATGATAACAACAACAACTCTAGGGGGAATGGCAATCAAAGGAAAAACATGTTCAAAGGAAAAAGGAAGGCTCCCTCTGATCGTAGTCGAAATGGACAACCTTTGAAGAGGTCAAGAAATTCCAGGTACGACGAGTCTAATGTTGTTGATAATAAGAGAAATGAATTTATTCTTGTATCTGCCCTCTCTGCTGTATCTCCTCCCAACACCCTGGATGTCTGGTTGATTGATAGTGGTGCTTCAAGGCACCTCATTGGTTATAAAGAAGCCCTCTTTGATTTGATTGAGAAGGATACTAATCTAGAAATTATGCTTGGAGATAATGCCACCTATCCCGTGAAAGGGACTGGGACTGTGACCCTTCATTTATCTCAAGGTCAAGTCCTCCGTTTACAAGATGTGTTGTACGTACCTGATTTGAAGAAGAACCTTGTGTCTATTTCAGCAATGGAAGACAAAGGGTTCAAGGTGGCATTCGTTGATGGAAAGTACGTATCTGGAAGAAGAACTTCAAGGAAGCTCTTACTATTGGTTTTAGAGTTGATACACTCTATCAGGTTGGAGGAAGTCCATTGGGGGCTATGTCATGTGATACAACTTTTCAAACAAAGTTATGGCATCGGAGGTTTGCATACCTTCATTACAAAGCCCTTCCCGAAGCAAGGAAGGTGGTGACAGGGATGCCCAATTTAAAGATGATTATGAAGGTATATGTCAGGGTTGTGCCGAAGGGAAGCATGCAAAGGGACCATTCCCCTCAAGTGTCACAAACACAACTGATATCTTGCAGTTGATACATTCTGATTTATCTGGTATGCTGCTCCTGACATCCTTGGGAGGATGTTCCTATTACATGACTTTTTTAAATGATTGCTCCCACAATACCTGGATATATTTCTTGAAGAAGAAGGACGAAGCATTCAAATGGTTTCGTACCTTCAAGGCCTTGGTGGAAAATAAAGCCGAGAAGAGAATCAAAGTTTTGAGGACCGACAATGGGACCGAGTATGAGTCAAATGAGTTCAATGACTTTTGCAGAGAAGCTGGCTTTAAGAGGGAGACCACAACTACGTATACTCCTGGGCAAAATGGTGTTGCTGAAAGAGAGAACGGGACCATTGTGGAAGCTGCCCGCGCCATGCTATGTGACCAAGGTCTTCCGAAGTTTCTATGGGGAGAAGCTGTGAACACTGCTGTGTACGTTCAAAATAGATGCCTACATTCTGCTCTGGACTCCAAAACTCTCGAAGAAGTCTTCTTTGGTAATGTTGTAACATTATTTGGTTTTGACGAGTTAGCATATTAGTAAAAAAAAACAAATTTAAAATGTTAAGTTAGGATATGGATGAAAATAAGAAAATAAAAAAATGCTAGGACAATTATGTATTTTATACATCCATGTCAAATAAAATGTTAGAGTTAGTTGTCCTAAAGAATGAAGGCAAAGAAAATAAAATGGTAGGGAAGCATTTAAAAAAAATTATAATAAAATGCTTTAGTCTTGAAAAATAAATTTCATGGCCGATTGTTTAAATGCACCATTTTTCAAAGTTTAAATTAATTAATGTTGATTATTTTCTGTAATAAGAGTTTAATTTTTCATTAATTATTTGACAAAGAGGGAATATTGTATGTCGCATTATTCTTTTAAACCTAAGTCGCAAAACGACCAAAGGTCTTATCACGCTCAATAAAAGGACTACAGTTTTCAACGGTAGATCTTTCTCCCGCTTGAGATCAACGACGGAGGTTGACTTCGCACCCCACCCGATTGTTTCTTGTTAACGCGAGGGTGGGGGGGGTGGGGTCCGAAAAATTGTTTTAATGGCCGCCGCTGCTTCATACGTGTCACCACCACATGATTTTGCACCCCTCCTCCTGCTCAAAACCACAAACTGCTAGGTACCCCCTCCGAAATCCGCCAGTGGTAAAACTTTTGCAACGGTTCTCTTTTCCCGCGCCTTAACCGTTGTCCTCTCCGCCAATTAAATCCTGCCACGTCATATGACCATTCTCCACCTGCACTTTCGCTCCCTAACCGTTTGTACCTACTCCACTTGCTCATTAAATTATGCTCCCAAGCCGTTGAAATCGCTACGGTCATAATCAAACCGTTAGCACATTCATAACCTATAAAACAAATTGCAGCCTACCTTTTACCTGTTTATCTCATTTTCACTGTTGATTACAAGTCACTATCTTCGCATATTGTTCCCTGTTAGCAGATCATTCTTTCGCCGGTTTACTGTTGCCCAACCATCATATTCTCACCATCCATTCCTTTTGTCTGTTTAAAAATGGCCCCGAAGGAAAAATCTAAGAAACAGGTTGCTCAAGAGGCAAAATCCAAGAAACAGGTTGCAGAAGAGACAAAATCCAAGAAACAAGTTGCAGAGGAAAGCTCTGCTCCCACATCTCAGCTCAACCTGGACTTAATTCTTCACGCATACGCCTTCTTCAAGATCGTGGACGCCAGGTGTGAATTCGATTTTTGAACTGCACATGTGGCTCAAACAGAAATACACTTATAAACAAGACCTCATCAGGTTTTGGGAATCACTGTTACCCCTTTTCGCTTTTCCACAAACTCATGAGTTTCCCAACCTCATCTCTTGGTGCCAAGCCCAATATGATCCTGTAAAAAGAGTAGTGGTGGCTCAGAATGGAAACATTCTGATCACCATGTCTGCTGAAACCATTAATCAAATGCTTCTAATCCCTCAATCCGATTCTCTGAGTCATTTTTCACCAGCTGCACTTATGGATCTCTACCATAAGTTGACTTTCCCACAGAGAGCCCAGGTTTTTCGAAATCTTCTTACTCGAGGATGCTGATTTGCCTAAAAAGAATTCACCATACTCATCCTCCATCTTCCCTGAAACTTCTAGACACTGTATTTCCCTACTCTCTTATCTATTGGGATATTCAGATGATCAAACAGTTGATGAACCCATCATGGGGTTCCTTTCTATTTTCAGCAAGGATCAACAACCATTGTTCATGTATAATTACAGCCAATTATTGGCTGAAAATATACCTGAACAATTAATGAATTTCACAACTCAGGGTGTGTTTAGTTACACTTTTGTAATTATACACATGTTTCTTTTTCAACAGGGAGATCTTCTGCCTATCTAGCTCAACAAACAGGATGAACGAGGAGTGAATCAATCAATGATTCATTGGATTGAACTAGTCAGAACTGCATCAACAAAAACAACATTTTCAGAGTTTATAAATTCTTTCATACACCCAGTAAAGCAGCTGCTTACTAGTCAGACAAAACCAAGAATTGGAGAAGAAATCAAGAGGATTTTACATTTGAGTGAGCAGGCTAAAATAGGGGCTTGGTGTTTATACCAAAATTATACAGAAATTAGAGTATATGGATGTCAACTTACCACCATACAAGCTCTCCAAATATGTTCCTATGAAAATCTTCTCTCTAGAGTACATTCGGCAGATGATAAATATGGATGACTGGCACTTTGTGTCAAGGAAAAGGAAAGCACAATTCAAGCTCAAAGCAAGTATTGGATCTTTCATTTGCAATACCAGATCAGCTGGTGTTGAAGCTGATACGCTGTTGAAAAAAATGGGTTTCCAACCAAGTTTCACCTGGTCTTATGACCCACATGGTATCATTTCTGCTCTGAGAGTTGAACTAAAAAGTTAAAACAACTTCATATAATCATACCTCTAGACCAGAAATAGAAAAATTTATGAATCAAGACCAATGGGCCGAGGGAACACTTCAAGAGGCAGATGAACATGTTTTGTCAACTTCTAATGTGCAGACCCCAGTTTCTTAGAGAAAGCAACAGAAAAGGGTGAGAGAAGAGCCTCCACCTGCTAAAGAGATCATGAAATAATTCATTCTGCAACAGAAGAAGCAAAAGATTGGCTCAACTATACTTACAGAAGGAGGACAACCAGAGGTAATTGATCTTGGAGATACTCAAGCCTCTACATCAGCAAATGTCCCAGTAACTCCTCCATCATCATCACCTGTTAGAGAACCTCTGGAAATCATCCAGCACTCGGAAGCCAATTCTTCTAATGAACAAAACATCTTCTCTAGGTTCCTCAACGTCAAACATAAGAACGATGCTTTAAAGTCTAATGTGTACAGCCAATTTTGGAAACAAACTTCAACTTCTCAGCATAGGCTTCTTACTACCTTTGACAGTGAGAAAGGAAGAATGCAGATGGTCTTTTTGCAGGCAACAGTGCCTTTTCCTAAGTCTCATTTAGAATATAAAAAGACTATGTTTTCATTTGATGCAAGTCAAATTCATCTCATTGATCAGATGGACATGCACAGGCAATCTGGTGAAATGCTCTTTTCAACTATGACAACTACAACTATGTCACTCTCCAAACTCAAAACTGCATTGTCAAACGTTCAATCCCAGCTCAAGATTGAAAAGCTGTCTTCATTGGCCAAAGATAATAGACTTAAGTCTTTGGAGGATCTTGTAATCAAGATTGGATATGATCCAAAGGATTGCAAAGTAGTTGAAGAAATCATTAAGAATAAAAATGCAGACATCTCTGCTCTGCGCAAACATTTGAAATTACCTTCAACAGAAGATCCATAGACAAAAGAAATTGCAGAAAATGAATGTAACAAGGAGGAAATGCTTAAATTGATCATTGAACAAAACATACAAATAAGGAAAATAGAGGAACAAATTGAGGAGTTGTTAAAAGAGAAAAAAACAACACAAGTGGCTGTTGCTCCAATCATAGCAGTTCCAATAGCTTCTGCAGGTATAGAGCCTTCATCATCATTGATAGCCTTTGAGTCAACATCGACAACAACTGATACAACAAAGTTAACACAGGAATTGGCCATTCAGAAAAAGGAAAATGAGAAGTTGCAGCAGATATTTCAGATTCTCGAATCACAGAAAATCAAGAATGACGCTTTGTACATGGAAGAGATGCAAAAGTCCCACAAGCTGGGACTTAAGGTTAAAGGATTGGCAAGTGAATCCTTAATGGCAGAGACCTTGGTTGAAGCCAAGGAAAACATTTGGGAAGGCATCAACAAATCCATGACAGAGGTATGGCCATCCATACAGATAATTTTTGAACAACAAGAGCTCATTACTAAGTGCAAAGCAACCATAGAAGAATAGAAAGCAATTCTAAAGAAAAAGCCAAGTGAAGCTACTGATATGATCAATGTGTTAAACTCAAAGAACAAAGAAGAATTGGAAGAGATAAACATCCTTGAAAGAACTGCAACAAGCTTAGAAATCAAGAAAGTCTTGCAAAAGAGGAATTTAATCAACCAACTGCAAACAAAATGTGAAGCTCTGGACACTGTTATCCAACGGTTTCATACCAAGTTTATTGTTTTAAATCGTAAAGGACTACCAAGATTGGTAGGTCTAGATGACAAGTTGATTAAATTAGAGGATTACTAAAAGAAACTATATACTATTGTGTAGTGTATAAGTCTAAATTTGCAGGTATCAAGAGACAGATTACAGGGAAATAATTTTTGGAGGCTTTGCAGTTTGATTTGATCATTCAACATCAAATCAAGCATTTGTTCATTCACAAGCCTACTTTCGAGAGATACACAGAAGTGGATTAAACTTTTAGAAAGATGATGAATGTAGAAATCCCAAGAGAAGAAAAGTAGGATAAATTTTGTGAAACTATTGAGTAAATTTGATATTAACAAAATGCCAGCACATCAGATTTTCAAGGGCCCAGTCATCGGCAATTTCAATAAAAAAGGGCACAGTCATCAACAACTCCCACCAAAATAGAGACACATCATCCATCTGTTTCCTTCTTCCTACTATTCTATTCTATTATTGTAATCAATTTAGGATATTTCTTAGTTTTAAAAATTAGTATAAATAACTCTTATTACGAGTTATTAAGGGTTGCACCCTTGGATAAGCAAATTTTTGGAAGCAACATTGTACAAGTTTTTCGATCATCAATAATAGAAGAAGGATTTTGAATTTGTCTCATACAACTTTGTTTCTTTTGTAAGTTTTCCCTGTTTTCATTACACTGTTTCCACATATGTTTAATTGTTATCAAGATAACTAGGTGAGATTAACTGAGTCTCAATTATCTTATAATTCCTCCTGAAGTTATTATTTATATAAAGAATGATTTACTAAACAACCTATTTGTATAAGTCCCTTTCATCTGTAAATTGTCAGTATCTTGATAATATTAAATGTATTCTGTTGAACTTTTAGACGTTGTTTAAAGGTTTTCAAACTTATGATTAATTAAATCATTCAATCTGAATATTTGGTTATCATATCTTCTTACATAAGTCTACTTAACCATTTACAAAATCTAAAATCACCGTGTGAGATAAACAAGCAGCCCTTAGTCTTATTTTCTGATATTATCTGAAAGATTTAAGCATAACTGTTTACAAAAGTTATTTTATACATCAGTCATCCAAAATTCCAAAACAAAACAAAACATTATAGATGCTTTGGCATAATTATTGATCCCAATTATTTCAAAGGACAACAGGTAAGAAACCTGATGTTTCTCATTTTAGAGTTTTTGGTTGTCTTGTTTACTATCATGTGCCGAAAGAAAAGAGAAGCAAGCTGGATGCTTCTGGAAAGAAGGGAATGTTTGTGGACTACAGTGAAACTTTGAAGGCATATAGAATCTATGTGCCTGGTCAAAGAGAAGTGGAGATATGTCACAATGTCACCTTCAATGAAGAAGCTGCCCTCAAGAAATTGAGAAATCTTCCTAGCTCTAAGGAAGACGAAGAAGACGAAGAAGCAGTGAAACAGGAAGAGTCGAAGGATGAACTGATGCCCGATATTGAAGGACCTATGGATATTATTGATCCACCTCCTTCAAATAAGAGAAGGCCCTGATGGCTCAGGGATACTCTCAAAGATGCTGAGAGACATATTGTCCCAAGGGGGACATTTTGTGAAAGCAAGAAGCCGAATATATACCAAGGGTATCTAGTAGCCATGAGTACAATTGTACAATCTGAGCTTGGATCATTTGAAGAAGCCGTAAAGCATCAAGTTTGGAAGGATGCTATGCACGAAGAATATGAGTCCATTATGAAAAATGATGTCTGGGAAGTGGTCCCGAGACCGGAGGACAAATCTGTTGTCACCTTGAAATGGCTCTATAAGATCAAGCATGGATCTGATGGAAGTGCTGAAAAGTACAAGGCAAGATTTGTTGCCCAAGGCTTCTCTCAAAAGGAAGGCATAGATTATGATGATATATTTGCACCTGTGGCCCGCTATACCACCATCCGATCTATCATTGCCCTTGCTGCAACGCAAGGATGGAGTCTCCATTAGATGGATGTGAAGACCGCTTTTCTGCATGGTTCTATAAAGGAAGAGATGTATGTGGAGCAACCTCTAGGGTTCGAAGTCCGAGATAGAGACACTTATGTATGCAGGTTGAAGAAAGCCCTCTATGGGTTGAAGCAAGCCCCCAGGGCTTGGTATGAGAGGATAGATAGCTACTTGATGAAGCTGGGCTTCACTCGAAGTAATGCTGATCCAAACCTTTATTTTAAGGTTGGTAGAGAAAAGGCTCTCATTCTAGTTCTCTATGTGGACGATCTCTTCCTGACAGGTGCTGAGCCTCTCATTCATCAGTGTAAGAAGGAGCTAGCTTTCGAGTTTGAAATGAAAGACCTAGGACTTATGCATTACTTCCTAGGCTTGGAGGTCTGGCAGAGGCTAGGCGAGATTTTCCTTTCTCAAGGAAAATATGTCATGAAGCTGTTGGAGAGATTTGGTATGGTGGACTGTAAGTTTGTGTCGACACCGATGGAACTCAACTTTAAGAAGTTGTGTGGAAACGCTATTGGGCCCGTGCTGGGAAATCCCATCGAGTATCGACAACTCGTGGGGGCCCTGATGTTCCTAGTGAACTCTCGTTCGGACGTATGTTTTGCTGTGAACACTTTGAGTCAACATGTGGTTGATCCTCATCACATTCACTGGATTGGTGCCAAGAATCTATTGAGATATCTTCGGGGCACATTCAACCATGGGCTGAGATACACTGCCGGGAGTTTGAGACTCCATGGATATAATGATGCCGATTGGGTTGGCAGTGTGGTGGATCGCAAGAGCACATCTCGATGTTGCTTCACCTTAGGTTATGCTTCGAGATCTTGGATGAGTAGGAAGCAGAAGTCGATGGCTTTGAGCACCGCTGAGGCCGAATATATTGCAGTGAGTATGGCCTGTTGTGAAGCTGTTTGGTTGCGAAAGCTCTTCAGTGAATTGTTGGGGCATGTGCTAGATACCACTGTTATCCTTTGTGATAACAAGAGTGGGATTCGTCTTTCTGAGAATCCCGTTTTCCACGATCGATCCAAGCATATTGATATCAGGTACCACTTTATCCGGGATATGGTACAACGAGGCGTTGTAAGACTCGATCATATAGGAACTTATGAGTAGGTCGCAGATATTCTCATAAAGCCCCTGAGGAAGGTCATGTTCTTAACCTTCTGTGAGAAATTTGGAATCGTGGAAAGACCCTATTTTGAGGGTCCTGCTTGGGTTGGACTATGAGCTCTGGGAGCTCCAGGGGGTTTAGGGATAGCTTCTTGGAGCTATAAGCACACATGGGGCTAGGCTTGCCGAATCTTGTTATGCTTCTGCCCCACCGTTATGATATTGAGTTGGTTCACCTCTCTTTGATCTATGCCCCGCATGCATCCTACCCATGGAGTTTCGGACTCGTAGGAAGTACCTCTCATTTGGCCAATGAGGTGGGAAATGTGGATAGAGACCAATAGCAAGACCGATGGACGCATTGGAGATTTCCGTACTCTCTATGTCTAGGATGGCACGTGTCCAAAACCTTGATCTGGGATCAAGTTTGATGAGGTTCTTACCTCTAAATTGACTTCGGGTCAGTGAACTTGTTGAGAAATTTGTAGGGCTTGTGATTAATACAAAAATTCTCTTCTTGATAACTACTTGTGAGCTTGCTTATGTATTCTCTTCTTTAACTTAGTTAATCTTTCATCAAGTTAGTTATCAAAGTATCTAGTCGAAAGTAGAGACAAAATTATTTTCACTTGTAATTGAATATCTTGAAAATGTAGTTAGGAAGGAAAATCTCTGATTTGCCTTCCTCACTTTCTATCACCTTGAGATCACTGTCTTTGTCTATAAATCAGAGATATCTTTATTATATCCTTCCTGCACCTTTCGCAAACTTACTGCACCAGTCCTGTACCTTATTGCAATTTGTACCTTCAGCAATCTATATACTTCAGTTACTTCCACAATTCTTCAGTCACTTCCTCAATTTATATCCTTCAGCTACTTCCGTAAACTATACTCTTAAGTTACTTCTGAAAACTATATCCTTCAGTTCCTTCTCCCTTAATATAAATCCGCATTTAAATCTATCCTTTGATCTGCTCCCTTTTAGCGCTGTCAACCTCAAGCTCATTTGCAATTATTCTTCCGCACTGTTATATCTCTTATGTAACCCGTAACTGTTCCTTGAAATGTCCGCACTAACTTAGAGCTCAATCCGCACTTTCTGCTCGGGACAGTCAGCAATATCTTCTTAAGTCATCCGCAATCATTAGAGTGATCTGCATTCCTTGCTCTGTTATCGCATATTACTTAAGAGATATGACCGGAACTTCCCTTTGCTGTGTCCGCACTTCCTTTTGTTGTGTCAGAGAAATCCGCAAATCCTTTTTGTGTCCGGAGAGATCCACGCTATCTCGATCCTTGCTGTCTTGATTAACGGTGCTTCATGCGATGATGTTTTCTCTGCGATGTATGTTCGATACATTATTTATGAAGTTGCCCACGTGAACCCATATATATTCGGGTTGATCCATTCCTTTTATTTTAAGCCGATAGGAAATTTCCAACAGTCGAATTTCATTTTGCTCGATGAAGGCCGACATGGTTTTGCCAAGTGCAGCATAACGATTTAGTCACTCTTTTATAATTTACAAAAAGAAAACATAAATATAATTTATCATGAAGACCTATCCTAGTTACCTTTATTATCTTTGTTTTCTATAAATACACAATTACATAGCTATAATGAAAACCGACCTAGTTACGCTTTTCAACAAAACTAACTTCGAGTTAGTATGTGACTCTTTTTGAGTCTATTGAGGTTTTATCCTCTAAACTGACTTCAGGTCAATAAACTAACTTCGGGTTAGTCTGTGACTCTTTTGAGTCAAAGCTGACTTCGGGTCAGCAGAGCGTGATGTCTTTGTGACTCACTCTCCTTGTTCTATTTGCGATGAGAGCCAGCAAAGCAAGTTACGACAGGATGATGCATGATGCTATTTGATGGTACACGATGGTATTGATCTCTGGATCCCACTAGTGGACAGAGGGAGTTCTCCCTAGTTGAGAGTGAGTGTTAATTTTGAGCAACTAGGTCCAAACTCTAGGTTGCACTGCTCATATGATGATGATTATATTTTTGTTGGATTTCTCTTTCGAAGAGGTGCAAGATTGATCTAAAGATCATCTTGTTTGGATGAGCAGAACATATATTTTGATTGTATTTTCCACACATGTGCTAGGTCGACCAGATTTGTAATGTAGGCTCACAAGCCTAATAGATGTGTCACACACCCTCACTGATGGATATAAATTGGAGAGACTTGGATATCATTTGGTCATCATCTCATCACACATTCTCTCATTGTGATTTGATTGGTTCGATAGCCTTTGGAGGCCTCTTTCCTTCACAATTGCGGAGCTAAAGCTGGGGAAATCTGTGGATCTGTTTTAGGGCTGTTTGCTGTGTGTGGTCAACCCTTGACCGTTTGACCTCCAAAATTTACTGAAAATTCAATTTTTGAAGGCAGTACAGCTGGGCACAAAAATCGAGGAAAAAGGAGCAGGTTGACCGAAGTCCTAAATCTGCAGCGTTGACTTGGTTGACCAACATTGACTTTTGATGAGCTTTCTTTGAGGGCTGTGTGTGACATTTTGGAGGGTTGGCTGATCTGATGTTGAGAAAGACTTTGGTGGTTGGTGCATTCTGTTGACTACCGTAATGCACACTATCCTATATCTTTGCTGAATAAGAAGAATTGTAAAATCTGATCTATACGAGTGGGGCTTGTCTTTTGTTGATCTACTATTGTGTTCTATCAGCATTTTACTTTCATGTTTATGTGATTGCTAAATTGAATCAGGCCTAAGAAAGATTGAAGTAAATTTGCATTAAGCATAGAACACACTATTGTTATCTAAATTTAATATCATGGTATTGGAAGAGAAGAAGACCTATCTACAAGATAAGAAAGGGAGTTTATTGCTCACTACATGATGGTTTTTCAATCTCAATTATATAAATGAGAAATGCATGGTGGGTATGCAATCTTGTTTTGACATGGTCTCACAAAAGCTTTCTAATTAGTAAATAAGATTGTGTGATCAAAGTATTGACTCTACATGATTCGTTTACATGTTGTTAGAGAGGTTCGATTGTAAGTTGCTAGGTATGGATGAATTGCCATGCGAACTTTAAAAATCAACTTACGATTTTGTTGGTCAAGATTTTCTTCAATTGTACAAAGAGGCTATTGGAAAGTAATCATTGGGGGCCACTTTTAACAAACGTATTATCGAGTTTATTCCTAAAGTTAGCAACATTAAACTAATTATGAGCTAGAGGTCTATGAAACTTTCAAATGTCTCACACAAAACACTTGCCAAAGCTTCCATGCTTAGTGTCAAGCATATTCTCCTAAGATCATTCACATTTGAGAGATTGGATTCAGAGGCATGGAATAGGCTTGTTGTTTAGGCCTCATTGCCCTTTTCATTAAGATTGTTTTTTGAGAAGCTCTATGGAAAAATGGAGTGGTGTTGCATCTCAACAATGCTCAAGGCCTCAACTTCATACCATTTTTCTAGCCTTTAGTAAATTTTTTTCTAGATATATTGGCTTGTCTCTCCATCAACATGCATAAATTTGAAGAAGCTAGCCTTTTTAGATAGATATGTTAGGGTTTCCCATTAGCACTTGTCTTGTAAGTTGTACGTTATGGCAACCAAATGTTGATGTTTTTGTAGTTTGTAGCATTGGGCAGACATTCTCCCACGAGTTCATGTTCATTTGACTAGGGGGGAATGGTACATTCACCCATGGGGCCATGCTAATTTGGCCAGAGGTGAATGGCTCGATGCAATCTTTCTCCCATTATCCCTAGTGTCTGGTTCAGGGAGATTGGCCCATGGTACTCACATTAGTTGTGCCAGGATTGAGTGATCTATTTTTTTATAGAGTAGGTTTGATTTGTTAATTTAATGGGGGCTTTCACACGCTAGTGGAATAAACAATTCTAGCCTAATGTTGAGTTGTAATGTAGTCTTAATAAGTGAAGGGGTTTCTTGTGACGAGGGGCTTCTTAATGGGTCTCTACTCAATATTAGAGTTCTATATAAATCGATGTGCATGTGAGGAGACACTACATCAACATAGCAAGCTCATTTTATCTTTTTTCTAGTGGAGGAGAAATTTTAGCTAAGGAGAAATTTGTTCTTCATCATTTCACTTCTGCTCTTAGTGGTTGCACGTGTGAGGGTTTGACCAAGCTTGACCAACAAATTTATTGATCCGTACAACCACAGTTGATCATAGTTTGACCATAGTTGATCATAGTTTGATTGTAGTTGACTTTTGACTAGCATTGAGCAATAGAAGTTTGACTAGGTTTGACTGGTGATTTGACTTGTAATTTTGGCTTAGATTTCTAGACAAATTTTGATTTGTAAACCTTGCTGAAAAGAAAATTTCTCCTTAAGAAAAGTTGTTGGGTTTTCTCTAGGATTGGGTTTCCCAGGGTAAAAATATCGTGTCTATTATGCATGGCTATCTTTCTATGATCTTTATAGTTTTTTCTGCATTTACAATTGATATATTATGGGTGTAATGATTCAATGATAACAATGACATGAAAAATTCTATTTGAAGATTCACTAGGAAGTACTTATCAGATCAAAAAATTGTATTCCACTGCACATGCTATAGAATTTTGACACCAAAGCTTTTAGATATCTTATTGTTCATAGAGTTGGCCGAGGACTCATCAAATGAATTCCTTTGCTTGTAGAAGGTGCAAACCAACTTGTTAATGGGAATTTTTCCGAAGATTCATTTCTCACTATAATTGAGAAACAAGAATTGGTTGATAACAACATTAGTAAATGCTTGGATATTTTCTACGATATCCAAGTCGCAAATATTTAATGGAACAAAACTCAGTGTTTCAGGGTAAGCATTAGTGACATACTAGATTGACTCATCAACAAGCTTAGTCTTAGAGTCACTTGGGCTAGTTGCTTAAGTTGTTGTGCATTGCATTTGTGTTCCGGGACAACCTTAAAAAGTTGTGGGACATGATGATTTTGAGGAAGGAGAAAAATATAGAGAAATGGAGCACAAAGCCCATGATGCCAATTGCTTGTTTTCAAATTTGCAGAAAAGTTCTTGTAGCCACTTATGCTAAGTGTCTTTGGCTAGTGCTCATCAAAGATTGGAAAATTCACTTGTTCTTTTTCTATGGTCTAATTTTGAGGTTTAGAATGGCTTCCATAGAGTTAATTGTAACCTTTGCTGCTCACCAAGGAACTAGGGGGTTGGTCATTATAAAGACTCATACCCAATGTCAATCTCTCTTTGCTAAATGGGTTATTTTGGCTTTGCAAGGGAGGTTCTTTAAGGAACCATATTTAAAGGGATCCCCATTAGGCAAGAATTCATGCTTGGACATGAACCTTAAGACTCTCATCCTTACCCTAGGCAAAAACAAAGGTAAAGCCACCTTTGTTGTGCAAAACATTTGGAATGAATTAGTGTCCATCAAACCATCTATTGGTTGGAAAGGTAATATCTTACACTTCAACCTATACTTCAATAATCATTCATCATGGTGGTTTCCAATATTGCTTCAAGATTGAAAACCCCTAGTTTAATGAACACATATTTGATTCTTGTACCAGGGATGGGTATCATGGTTCCAACCTAAGGAGAATTTAAGGCTTAAGCATTTTGATTGAGTTATATATTCCGTCAAAGATTTGATTCTTGATGCCCTCTTATTCATGTTGGGCATCCCACCCAATGTTATTAGAATTGGATTGGTTTAGGCAAAACCTTTTGGCCAATTTGATTGAAGGTTTTGAACAGATAAAGGTTGATTCCATTATTGAAATTGGCTTTAAATGTCAGGATTGGATGGTTCCATACATATTTATGCAATTGATGATGTGGACCACTTGAATCTAAATATTTAAAAGAAACAATAAAGTAAAAAAAGGCAAGACACAAAACCTAACCCTAGGCTCCCTTAATGCTATTTGAAGAGGTATCCACCCTCCATTTGACTCAATTCATTTTGAGCAATTTATAGTTTTTGAGTTGAATTTCTTGGGTTGATTTGGAGAGCTTATTGAAGGGTTGATTTGAAGAGTTTTTGAGTTGAGTTTATTGGGCTAATTTGGAGTTGATTCAAGGTTTTTCATCCAAATTTCTTGGGTTGGTTTGGAGGTGATTCATGGATTGATTTTCAAAATGGTTTGGATTGACTGGATACACATGAATATATATATATATATATATATATATGATTTGAATATTTTGTATATTCTTTGGTTGATTGGTTTGTGGTTCGGTTTTTGTTTGGTTCTGGTTTTTGGTGTCGATCAGTTCAATTTTGATAACATTGGTACAACCTACAACTAATTAGTTGAAGGGTTGTAAATGAAATATTATTAAGGCTTTTCACTAACACAAGCCAATTGATAGGTATAATTGGCTTATTGGTAAGCCAATTTTGGATACATAATTGACTAAGTTATTCCTCATGTAAACAAACTTCTTTGCTTGGTAAATTTAGAAGAATGTGGAATTTGCTTGTTGATCCAAACAAAGCCTCTTTGCTTAGTCTCTTCTTGTTGGAGTCATGCTTGTAGGTCATTGTTGTTTCCATCTCATTAGCCCCTTGTTAAGTTTAGTTCACAATGGTATGTTCTATGCTTAGCACAATTACTTCAATGTTCTTTAGTAGCTCAATGACAATTTCCAATTTAGTATCCCAATAGCAATCATATTAACCATAAATCACATTGACAGTAAATATAGATAGAACATGAATAACAAAAATATAGAAGACAAACCAAGACAAGAGGACACCAGATTTGGCGGATGCCAGGGAAAAACCCTTTGATCAATTCTTCTTATTATTATATCAAATGTTCAGTAGAGATAGAGAGAGTACAAAAGTTAAAATTGACTTGCCAAATCAAAGTCAAACCATCCCTGTCGAATCTGTAATTTTTTTGCAGTAGTCAACAACCCTAACCATAAAGTCAATGCTGGTCAAAACAACAACAAATCATCCACAATGCAGTTCGGTCATACCCAGTCAAACTCAGCCTCCTTAGGTGGTCAAATTCAGCCCAAAACAATCATGAAAACAACGGTCAAATTTGGTCAAATTCTGCGATCAACTCTGCGGTCAACCCTATGGTTATCCTTGTGGTCAAAGTGTTCAAAATACCTTGGTTTCTATGTCAATAGATGTAGCTCTCCAAAACGAAAATTTTGACCCAAAAATCATAGTCAAATTTGGGCAAAAACCTCTTAGTCAATGTTAGTCAAACCCTGCAATAGTCCTACAATTCGACCCTGCAATTTGTCCTCTTTTCCAACCACACGTGTGAGAAGAATTCGAATGCCCAATAATTGTACGAACCAATCAGATGAGGAGAGAGAATAATGTGTGAGATGAGATGCTGCCAAAGGAGGTTTGAGGTCACTTATATTTATATAAGTCGTTGAGGGTGAAGTGACACATCCATTGGCTTCATGAGCCTACATGATGATGTGGCTGACCTTGACAATTTGCACGTGTGGGCTTGACCTCAAAAGTATATTTTCCCTTGTCCAAATTTGATGATCTTTAGGTCGATTTTGGTCCTCTTGAAAAGAGGAATCCAAAGCAATCATCATCTCCATCAAGTGAGTTGTCCAAAGTGGAATTTGGCCCTAGTTTCCAATTTTAACACTCCCTCTCAACTAGGGAGAATTTCACCTGCTAATCCATCCATCATCATGCCATGTTGTCATCTGCATTTCGTCGCTACTCTGCTGAACACTGATGTAACAATAAAGAAGAATTGATCGAGAGTGGGTTATAAGACCTTGCCACTCTGCACTGACAAAAGTCAGTCTAGGGGTAGAACCCCAATCGAATTTGATCCCTGATCAAGTTGTTGAACACCATGCATCCTAGACACAGGGAGTATGACAGTACACGATGCGTCCATATGTAGTGCTATGGTCCCTATCCATTTTTCCCAACTCATTGGCCAGATTAGAGGTACTTCCCATGAGTCCCAGACTACATGGGTAAGATGTATGCTAGGACATCCGCAGGAGAAGGTGAACCACTCATCCTGCTCATATGCCATATGAGGAAATGAGCCACTCATCCTATGCATATATCATCAATCGTAGGGGAAGGTGAACCACTCACCCTACACACGTGTCATTAATCATAGGGGAAGGTGAACCACTCACCCTACACACATGTCAACCATCATGAGGTATCACAAGGGAAGGTGAACCACTCACCCTGTACACAACGCACCTATAGGGGAAGGTGAACCACTAAACCTATGGTCTCTCATAGCTCCAAGAAGTACCCCAAGCCCCCAGGAGCTCCCAGAGCTCGATATCCAACTCAAGTGGGATTCTCATGGGAGGGTCCTTCTACGACTCCAAGTCTCTCTTGGAAGGCTAAGAATTTGACCTTCTCCAAGGGTTTCGTGAAGATGTTTGCAACTTGCTCATCAGTCCCGATGTGTTGGAGCCTTATTGTTCCCTGTTGTACCATATCTCGAATAAAGTGGTACTTGATATCCATGTGCTTGGAGCGGTCGTGGAACACGAGATTCTCTGAAAGGTGAATCCCACTCTGATTGTCACAATAGATCACAGTGGTATCCAACATGTGCTCAAATAGCTCACTGAAGAGCTTCCTCAACCAGACAACTTCACAACAGGCCATACTAGCAGCAATATATTTAGCCTCGACGGTGCTTAAAGAAACCGATTTATGCTTCCTGCTCATCCATGAAATTGAAGTAGATCCCAATCAGAAGCAACATCTTGACGTGCTCTTTCTATCTACCACACTGCTAGCCCAGTCAACATCAGTATATCCATGTAGCCTCAAATTCCTGGTAGTGTATCTCAGCCCATAGTTGATTGTGCCGCGAAGATACATTTGGAGATTCTTAGCATCAATCCAATGTATGTGATGAGGCTCAACCATAAATTGACTCAACCTATTAACAACGAAGCATATTTCCGGTCGGGAGATTACCAAGAAGATCAGCCCCCCATGTTAAATTTGGCAACTAGGGCCAAATTCCATTTTGGTCTGCTCAGTTGATGGAGATAACACTCCCATTGAATTCCTCTTTTTGAGAGGACCAAAATCAATCTAAAGATCGTCAAATTTGGACAAGGAAAATATTGTTTTTCTATTAGTCATGATTTTGTTTAGGCGGGAAAATTTGAAAATTCAAAATTTGAATTTGGCGGGAAAATTTGAAAATTCAAATTTTGGATTTGCCTTCAAATATCTAGGACTAATCATCATGACAGATTGTATATAAGGGCATCCTCCTTCCTCATTACAGATCCTCAGAAATGGCTCTCAAGTGTTTGAGGCATCCAAATGCAGATGGAGAACAAAGGAGTGATTTAGTTTGGGTTTTCTCTTCTGTCACAGGTCCATGAGTCTCATGAGAGACAACCGCAGTACCTAAAGGGTTATTTAGGGCATCGTTGAGGTCTGTTGTATCTTCTTCAGGAGGCCGAATGGGAGCTGAAGGCAGTCACTGTAATTTAGGACTGCCGCAGGCCTATATCAATTGTTATATGAAGGCCGAGCTTCATAAGGGAGAGGTGCAGATCTATTGTTAGGGCTTGTGTTAGCTCAGTATAACAATATTACATTGCAGACCTTGTTTAAAGGCTGGCTGCGGCTGATTTAAGTGTTTTAGATCGAGTGGAAGAGGACCAGAATAACTCCTTGCATGTCAAGCGCAGCCGCAGTCATGAGGAGGGTTTTGATGTAGTTAACAATGACTTATAAGAAGCCCTAGACAATCTGACTCTCTTCAGTATCATGTATGCAGTTCATGCCAGATTGCTGTTCCAGATGGATCATTCATTTGTTCAAGGGTTGTGATGCTTGCAAGTCATTATTGACTTTGATCCGTTGTACTCTTTTTCTCTCTCTCTCTCTGCTGAATACTTTGATATGAGATAATAAGAAGAATTGATAAAGGGTTTTCCCCTTCTTGGGGTTTTTCCCTGGCTGGTGCCATATCCTTGTGTACTTGGCTTGTCTTCTGCATTTAGCATTTATGTTCTTTCTTCAGTTACTGTCAGTATGATTAATGTGATTGCTCATTGGAATAAGATGGATTAATAAATGGGCTCATATGGAACTCTGAGCAAAGAACATGTTAATCAAATTTAACATTGTTTCAGAGCTCCAGGTGAGGACAAGCCCAAGCATGAGGGTAAGAGAAAGCAATCACAAAATGAAGTTTGAAGATAAATTTCCATGGTCTCCTTCCATCTGCAAGTCTGGGCATATTCATTAGCTCTCTTCTCTGGAAAAGCAAGAGCCTAAGAGCTCTGCTTGATAGAACCTTCCTTGGAGACAGAGCTGCTGTTCTGAGACAAACAGCTAGGAGGCTTAAGGGCAGTTTAAGACAAATTTGGCTCAGATCCCTTACAAGTCTCTGGCCTCTATTGCAGAGGTAAGTAAGAACGTTTTGTATACTCGATAATTTTGAATTTGGTTAAAAAGGGCTCAGCTGGTTATTCTTTTTCTAGATCAAAACTTTTCAGGTTAGACCAGCAAAGGAGATAATTCTATTAATCTGGAGATAAACTCAAGCTTTCATTTTTTTAAAAATCTTCTGGACCAACAAAAAGTGTAGTGGGCTATGGCACAAACTCGAAGCTCTGTAGGGCATTAAAATTCTGAACTTTAAATGACACTTTTTTTCTGGACTGCATGTTTTGAGACTCATTCTTTTGAGTTTTCTTTTGGATCTCTACAAGGGATGACCTCTTCTGATTAAGATATCCTTGAGATCTCGACATTAAGGATCTCTCAAGACTTGCAGTAAAATCAACATTCTGAAGCTGACCTCCATCCATAAAAAAGTTTCAAGTCTCTAAAATTCATTCATGGCAAGGCAAGGATCAGGCTCTTGGATCCCTAAGTTCTGTTATTGAAGCAGACATCTGAACTCAAGCAAGACAGATTCTGTCTAGTGCATATATATATATTAGCATCTACATCTCTCAGCAGACTCCATTAGGCTGACCTAGATTGGCATCATCAGTCAGCATCAAAAGAAGTAGTGATGTGTATTTGGCATCCTTGCGATCTTGAGGCAATTATGGAATTCTGGCTAGTTTTTGATCAAGTTAGGATCAATATCAATAATGACCATGAAATCGAAGCATGTAACAATTACTGTGACAACAAGGCACCTATGTATTGGGATTTGATCTAGAAACTTATGAAGTACATCATAAGATCATTGCAAATCATCAATATGATGTGTACAATATTGACCTTTGTCAATCATCCTCCTACTCTAATTGACTTTAGGTTAGCACTTCTATGACACACTACTGTATATATCCCTGACTCGCTTGCTGTAGTATGGTTGGATTTGTACATGGTTCAGATCAATATGAATGGCATCGATTCTTTGTCTTCAATCCTGCATCTCTTGTTGTATGGTATGTTCCAACATAACCTCAATGCACGGTATGTACAGATGGCATCGTTTGTACAGTTGGCATGCTCGGCAGGTATGACTTGATTGGTATGGCCCTGTGCTCGGATTGGCAGTTTCCAGTTGGTATGGTCCTATGGCCCGATTGGTAGTGCTCGGTTGCTATGGCCCTATGGCCCGATTGGTATGGCCTGTATGGCTCAGTGATATGGCACGACAACATGGCCCAGTGGTGTATGGCCCACATGGCCCAGTGTGGCACGGTGGTATAAGGTTCACAAAACAGTAGTAATATAGAAGAACATTATTGGTATTGGCTTATTGGTATGGCACCATCTTAAGTATATATGCAGGATCATTTGGCATTGGACCTTCAGTGGAGACCTTCTCAGAAGCTTGTCATGAAGTCTACTTAATACCTTGTCAGGGTTTTCTATCACCAAGCAAAGCAATCCGGGATTCAACTCAGAAGATATCTCATTGGCTAAAGGAGATAGTGTTAATCCAGTGAATCTGTAAATGATATTCAATGTGACTGAAGGAATTCGAATTTCTGGTATCTTCTTATTGAAAGAACTGTGCTGTATTCAACATGAATGAGTTGGAACAACTTCATACTTTGAAAAATTGCAGGATTAATCTCCAAAAGTTCCTACAGGGAAAGTGCCTGAATTTATTATGTCAGGACTCTGTAAATTAAGACTGCAATATTAAAGACAAGTTCATTGTTATGAACCCGATTCATGAGGTTCGCTTTTGTTTCTAGGATGGGCAGATTACTCATTCAACTCATCGTTCCATCAGAAGAAACTCTTCAGGTCATGCTCTTGAAAGAAATATGAAATTGATCTTATTATCTCCTGTCATCTAAAGGAGTGAAAAGGAGAAGAAGTGCATGGCACTCCAGAACTGTTCTTTGTACCAACCTCCTATCAGCATATATACTTTGAAGAAAGAAGGAGATTCAAATTCTGACATCTTATAGACGAGAATGCCTGAATAAGGTAGACTCTTCCTTATCATGGATTGAGTAATCTAATACACTGGTAACAGTCATCTGGCTATGAAGGTTCATTCAGCTGCATCAAAGAAGATCTTTTTTATGATCTTATGGGAAGCCCATGATTGAAGCAGAGCTTCAGAAGAAACTATATCTCTGGATTAATAGTAGATTGAAGGTAGTTTGATAATTATGTTTTACCCTTCTCGACATTCAGAGGGAGCCATGAAATTGATATTGCTTGATGAAGACAATTCAAGAATATCTGCTTATTCTGATAAAGCACTACGGAGAGCTGCTGGTCAGACTGTATGGTAAATAGCAGAGAACGCATTGCTGTATCTCTTGAGGACTGAAGTCAGTCACTTTGAAAAGGAATGAAGCAGCCAACATGGCCATAATCTCCACAACAACCATTCATGCACCCATTGTTGAATAAGATGCAGAGAATCATGTATATTACAATAGATACAACTGTATGTAGTACGACAAAGGACTTTACTATGGATGAACTCTACATGTTTGATCACATTAATAACTTATCCACTAAGTGGGTAGATCTTATGGCGAGCGGGCTGCCAGGTGAACTCTTTGCCCTTCGGAAAGACAAGCTTAGGCTTGTGAAGTCCCTGTGTAAGAGGGAGTAAGAACAATTAAATATTTTCTTCATCCTGAGATGCAAGAAACAGAGAATTGCATTGTTCTGCTAAGATCTCTAGAAAGCTGTGTACTCTTCTATATGTTGCTGGGTGGAGCAATAAGGCTTCCATTGTCAATTTAGTCAGCAATAGTATCACCTAGATCTAGTCTTGGTTTTCAGAAAGCAGCCTGGCACTAATCCCTATATGAAGGGATTCTTGACTGAAGACTGAGCTCTGGGAGCTCTTAGAAGGCTTGGGGTACTTATTGAGCTATGAGCAACCATAGGGTGAGTGGTTCATTGTCCCCTACGATTGCGGTCACATGTGTGTATGGTGAATGGTTCACCTTCCCATACGGGTGATGAGATATGCATAGGATGAGTGGTTCACCTTCTCCTATGGCATATGAGCAGGATGAGTGGTTCACCTTCTCCTGCGGATCCCCCAGTGAGAGATGCATATAGGCATCTATTGATGTGTCGGTGGGATGTGGTTCGTCCTTTCCCCACGTGTAAGATCCTTCCTACTATTGTTGGTTTGCATGCATGTAGGAGGTGGTTCATTCTTTCCCTACACTCGGTGTTTTTGCATGTCTGTAGGAGGTGGTTCATCCTTTCCCTACACTCGGTGTTTTTGCATATGTGTAGGAAGGGGTTCATCCTTTTCCTACTGTTAGTGTTTTTGCATGCATGTAGGAGGTGCTTCATCCTCTCCCTACACGTGATTGTGATGTGTGTTTGTAGGATGTGGTCTCTCCTTTCCCTATGTGTGATTATGAGTAGGAGGTGATATATTCTTTCCTTGTTGGTGTTTTTATATCATCCTACCCATGTAGTCCGGGACACATGGAAAGTACCTCTCATCTGGCCAATGAGTTGGGAAAAGTGGTTAGGGACCATAGCACTACCGATGGACGCATCGTGTACTGCCGTACTCCCTATGTCTAGGATTTGGTGTGTTCTTCAACTTGATCACTTGGGATCAAGTCCGATTGGAAGTTCACTCTTTGGTTTTATGCACTGACTTTTGTCAGTAGAGAGTGGCAAGGTCTTGTGACTACTCTCGTTCTATTATTCTTCATTATTCATATCAGTGTTCAACAGAGCAGAGCAGAACAAAGCAGAGATGAGATACAAAGATGGTTCATGACGACAGGATGGCATGATGATCTATGGCAGCAAATGGATTGGAAGGTGGAATTCTCCCTAGTTGAGAGGGAGTGTTAAATTTGGCATCTAGGGCCAAATTCCACTTTGGTCTACTCAGTTGATGGAGATAACAATCCCATTGAATTCCTCTTTTTGAGAGGACCAAAATCGATCTAAAGATTGTCAAATTTTGACAAGGATAATATTTGTTTTTCTATTAGTTGTGATTTTGTTTAGGCAGGAAAATTTGAAAATTCAAATTTTGAATTTGGCTGGAAAATTTGAAAATTCAAATTTTGGATTTGCCTCCAAATATCTAGGACTAATCATCATGACAGATTATATATAAGGGCATCCTCCTTCCTCATTACAGATCATAAAAAATGGCTCTCAAGTGTTTTGAGGCATCCAAATGCAGATGGAGGACGAAGGAGTGATTTAGTTTGGGTTTTCTCTTTTGTCATAGGTCCGTGAGTCTCATGAGAGACAGCCGCAGTACCTAAAGGTTTATTTAGGGCATCGTTGAGGTCTTTTGTATCTTCTTCAGGAGACTGAATGGGAGCTGAAGGCAGTCACTGTAATTTAGGACTGCTGCAGGCCTATATCAATTGTTATATGAAGGCTGAGCTTCATAAGGGAAAGCCATAGATCTATTGTTAGGGCTTGTGTTAGCTCAGTATAACAGTATTACATTGCATACCTTGTTTGAAGGCTGGCTGCAACTGATTGAAGTGTTTTTGATCAAGTGGAAAAGGACCATAACAAATCCTTGCATGTCAAGCTCAGCTGCAGTCATGAGGAGGGCTTTGATGCTGTTAACAGTGACCTGTAAGAATCCCAAGACAATCTAACTCTCTTCAATATCATGTATGCAGTTCATGCCAGATTGTTGTTCCAGATGGATGATTCATTTGTTCAAAGGTTGTGATGCTTGCAAGTCATTATTGACTTTGATCTGTTGTACTCTTTTTCTCTCTCTCTCTCCCTGCTGAATACTTTGATATGAGATAATAAGAAGAATTGATAAAGGGTTTTCCACTTCTTGGGGTTTTTCCCTGGCTGGTGCCATATCCTTGTGTCCTTAATTTGTCTTCTGCATTTAGCATTTATGTTCTTTCTTCAGTTACTGTCAGTATGATTAATGTGATTGCTAATTGGAATAAGATGGATTAATAAATGAGCTCATATGGAACTCTGAAGTAACTGTCCTAAGCAAAGAACATGTTAATCAAATTTAGCACCCCCACAAGTTGTCTATATTCGAAAGGGTTTGCCAATTCGGGCCCAACAACACTTCCACATAGCTTCTTGAAGTTGAGTTCCATCGGAGTAGACACAAACTTGCAATCGACCATCCCACATCTCTTTAGTAGCTTCACAATGTATTTTCCTTGAGAAAGAAAAATCTCGCCTGGCTCTTGCCAAATCTCTAGGCCTAGGAAGTAATGCATCAGACCTAGGTCCTTCATCTCGAACTCAGAAATCAACTCCCTTTTGCATTGATAAATGAGAGGGTCTGCACTAGTCAGAAAGAGATCATCAACATAAAGGACCAAAATGAGAGGCATGTCCTTTTCAACCTTAAAGTATAGGTTTGGATCAACATAGCTCCTTGTAAATCCCATCTTCATAAGATAGCTATCAATCCTTTCATACGAAGTCCTAGGGGCTTGCTTCAACCCATAGAGGGCTTTCTTCAACCTGCATACATGTGTCGTTCGATCTTGTATTTCGAATCCCTAAGGTTGTTCCAAGTTGACTTCCTCCTTAAGCGAGCCATGCAAGAAAGCAATCTTAACATCTATTTGATGTAGGCTCCATCCTTGAGTGGCAACGAGAGTAATAATAGATCGGATAGTGGTATATCAAGCAACCAGTGCAATTATCTCGTCATGGTCCACTCCTTCCTTTTGAGAGAATCCTCGAGCAACACACGTGGCCTTATATTTTTCAACACTCCCATCAACCCCATGCTTAATTTTGTAAATCCATTTAGAAATGACCACAAACTTGTCCTTGGGCCTAGGCACCATGTCCCATACATCATTCTTCATGATTGACTCATACTCCTCATTCATCGCATCTTTCCAAACTTGGTGCTTTATGGCTTCTTCGAATGTGCATGGTTCAGCTTGAACAATAAACTCATAGCAACCAAGCACCCTTGATACCTGTTCGGCTCCTTACTTTCATGAAATGCCCCTCTTGGAGCAACATGTCTTTCAGCATCTTCGAGAGAATCTTTGAGCCATAGAGGTCTTTTCCTTGAGGTAGAGGAATCACCAGGAGGTGGATCAATAGGATCCATCGAGCCATCAACATCGGGCATAGGCTCATCTGTCGAAGGTTCATCCTGTTTTTCCGCAGCATCATCATTATCCTTCCTTGGGACAGGGAGATCTCTTGCTTTCCCAAGGGCAGTGTCTTCATCAAAGGTAACATCACAACTCACTTACACATCTCTTTGACTACGCACACAGATATAGATTCTATATGCCTTTGAATTTTCACTGTAGCCAACGAATATACCCTTCTTCCCAGATGTTTCCAACTTGTTTCCTTTCTCTTTAGCCACATGAAAATACACGGGACAACCAAATATTCTAAAATGACATACATCAGGTTTCTTACCAGTGAAGATCTCCTCAGGTGCCTTGAAATCCAATGCTTGATTCATATTTGGTTCAATTGTCGGTCCTTAATATCTTGATCTTCTTCCCTATTTGATTTTCTACCAATGCTTTGAAGGAATGGAACCATTTGAACACTTCATCCTTCCATCTTTTACGAGAGTAGTCATCCACAAAGATTGCATAATATAAATATGCTCCCAGCGATGTTATGGGCAACATACCAGACAAATCAGAATGGACTAATTGAAGAATATTGGTAGTTTTGCTTTCACTAGAAGGGAATGGTCCCTTTGTAAGTTTTCCAACTTCTCAACCATGACAAACACCTTCACGATTCATGTTGAACTTGGGCATACCCGTTGTTAGTTTTTGTAGCATCGAAGGTGTTCTAGTCTCGAAACTTTGGGGAGAGGCTAAAACACAGGAGTTCTCCATAACCCATAAATCATTTATGGAAATTTCACCTAGAAGTGTCTCAATTAGATTATTAGCCTATTTTTAAATATTTCCTATGTCTAAACTTAGGAAAATGGGTTAATTAATCAAAATTAATTGAGATAGGTGTGAATCATCTAGAAACTCACACGGATCGACAGAGAAATAATCTTAGCCATCGATTAAGATTTAATCTTGGCCTTTGGAGTCCCAACAGAGGACTATAAGAAGTCGATGGGTAGATGGATAACACACCTGTGAGACACACATAGGATTGATTTCCTTGGATAGTTTGATTTTCCAGATGCAGTTGCTAGAAGAGTTCAAACTTCAGAAGGGAAGCAGGGACAGTGAGGTCGGAGGAAGATTTTCTAGATCCGACGAGTGCATTACAGAGAGGTAGAGACAACCACAGTGAGGCTGTGCAAGGGATGCGTAGAAACCTCTAAGAGGTAATTCGATTATGCTGGGAAGAAGCAAAGTTTCAGTTCCAGACGCCAGGAGAGACGTTCTCCTAGTCAACAACAGACTAGACAGCTTGAGGAGTAGTTGATTCAGGCCGAGCGTGGAAGGGATTGCACTAGTGTGAAGCAGGCTTGAGTAATAGCAGTTTGGATGACTCACTTGGAGTTGCAATCAGAGCCCGAATTTTCCTGTAGGGTGAGGAAAATTCGTCACTAGATTTTGGCTAGTATTTTTCTCTGTAGGGTTGCCAGATTTCGGCATCCAGTTGTACTCAGAATTTCTCACTGCTGCTTAATAATATAAAACCCTCAACTACTGCATCGATTTTCCCAAGTTGGGTTTTTTCGGGGACATTTGTCCAAAAATAATTGTGTCATATTTTATGTGTGTGCGCTAGAATATTTCTCAGTTTCTAGCACTATTATTTTCTGCAGTATTTTTGTGAAGATTGCAGTGTGTTTATTTCGTTGTTGCCGTAGCAATAAACTACCAATTTAATTAACATTTAGAAGAAACAATACCAGTTGCTGCAATAGGATTTCAGTAGTGAAATTTTTACATGGTATCAGAGCGATTTTGATCATACGGGGAAGCTCATAAGCGAAGATAGAAATTCACTGTTCAGAGGGAGCAACAGGAAGAGTTTCTGGAGGCTGCGCAGAGCTTGAGGCAGGCAGATCGAATTGCTTGAGGAAGTTCGATTTTTCATTGCAGATTGGCAGAAAAATTTGGCTTTCCAGTTTAGCGATTCCAGCTGGCAGAGAGCAGTAGTAGCTCAGATTTTTCGCTGAGCAGATTTCTTGTCTAGCCACAAAGGGTTTTGCAGCAGTTTGCTAGAGCAGAATCCGTGTCGGGTGGAAGAGAAAAGCACACGTAGCAGAGGGAAAATTTCTCTCAGGAGATCTCGAGTTTTAGAGATCTGATTTTCCAGTTGTAGATTGGGAGTAGCTGTAGGTAGAGTTCCTCACTTCAAAAGCGAGTGTGAGTAGCAAATCCAGTAGCCAAGCAGAAAAAAAGAGAGGGAGTTTTCGACTAGATTCGAGATGGCCACAATTGGGCTCAAAGATTAAGGCAGATTGGACGGTGCCTCCAACTATGTTATTTGGAAGGCCAAGATGTCCTTTATCCTTGATGAGCTTGGTATGAAGACCTATGCAGAGTATGTGGTAGCAGTACTCGAAGATGCACATCAGCTAAAGGAGTACAAAAAATAAATGGAGAAGGCGAAGCAGATGATCTTGGATGGAGTTCGAGATCATATAGTCTCACATGTCGCTGGCAAAGCTACTGCCATGGAGATGTGGGATGCTCTCTCCACACTATATCAAAGTTCTTTCGAGCAACAAAAGATGTTTCTCCATGAGAAGCTGAGAAGCATAAGGATGCAGAAGGGCGAAGTCATCGATCCCTTCCTCACTGGGATTCAGGAGGTCTTAGATCAACTATAAGCCGTTGGGCAGGTGCCACAACCCACAAAGCTTGTATGGTTGGCACTAAACAATGTCTCAGAGTATTGGCAAGTGTTTGTCCAAAGTATTTTGGGCAGGGACACTTTGCCTGGATGGGACAGGATGTGGGCCAATATGCAGTAGGAGGAGTTGAGGCGAGCTCTTGTAAAGAGCACCATCAACGGAAGCAATAACAGGGGCGTGAAGAGTGAGAAGGAAGAGGAGAGTGTGGCCCTAGCTTCCAAGGGTCCCAGTCAGGGGTAGGGGGAGAAGAAGAAGAACAAGGACCTGTCAAAGGTCAAGTGCTTCAAATGTGGTGAGCTTGGCCACTACAGTATGCAATGTTCTCTCAGAAAGAAGGACAAGTAGGAGAAGCAGGACTAGGCGACAACGTCTGCTGAGATAGACAAGTTGTCCCCCAGATTGGAGGAAGAGTTTGCCATGTTTGCTGCTATACCTCCAGGAGGGAGGTGGGGCCAATGTTGCACGAAGCGGGGATGTTTTTTGGAAGCAGGGACGCTGAAGCGTCATTTCCCAATAATCTAGGAAGCGAAGCATCTCAAAAGCGTTTACTATATATATATTTATATTTTTGTTGCATTTATATAAAAAAAAACATCCAAAATACCAAATTAGTTGTAATAGACATGAAAACATGCATATTTTTACATAAATCAAGATAGATATGGCATTCGTTGTACATCAATGATTAATTATTCCAGCATCAACCATCTAGAATCTAGATTCTTCTTCTCTTATCTAGCCTTTGCCTCTACTTTAATTCTATAGGGATATTAGTCAACATTGCCTAATTTTGATCAAACAGCCTAATCCAAGCCTTTTAATATGGTAGAGAAAGCTTAACATGCTTGATCAATGATTTTGACTTGAGTGAAGGGTACATAATTGCTAAGGCCATGAAAAAGGAGTTCAACTATCAACAACACCAACACTGGGTACATATAGGGCTTGGTGCTCTTGATTAAATGCCAATCACATGCCCTTATACATGATATAATGTAATGAAATGCCACAATCCCATTGATCCTGAAAACTGTTAAGTCTGTTGAATTTTGAATGGGATATGAAATTCTATTTTCTCCATATGAATTTTGATGAGGTTGGAACCACTCTCAAACATCCTAAGTCATTTCATGGTAATGTTAAAAATTTAAGTAAATGGATGGAAATGAAAGATAAAGGAGAATGCCACTTTTACTTTAAGAATTTAACATTACCATTAGGGAGCATCTAGGAAGCGTGGAGCATCAAGGAGCACCTTGGGAGTATTCAGAAAGTGAAGTTCGTCACATAACAGTTCAAAATTTCCAAAAAAAAAAACAAAAAATCCCTGTGGAACTGTGTGAACAATCCACCTCTTGGATCCGCTCGCGATCCTCGGTGATGCCCGAACCTCCACAGATTCGCACCCGATCCTTTCCGGATCTGTGAATCGGGCAACATGAACCACGGATCGGGCCCCCACGGATCCAATTTTCCAGGAATCTCCAAAAAAAGGCGAAACTGCGGATCCGATTTTCGAATCCGCTGTTCCGTCGAAGGATCGTTGGTAGATCAATACAAGATGCAGTTCTGCCTCCAGATCCTTGGGGGGGGGACATGTTGGAAAGTGTAACTAGGTTCAGTGTTCATAATAACTAAGTAATTATGTGTTGACACCTAATCCTATGGATGGGTGTGCATATGTATTTTTGTATATTATTTAATATTAGGAAATAAGGAAGGCCAAGAGTCATTGGGAGATGAATCCCAATAGCCTCACCTCCCATCTATAAGAGCATGTACATTCTTCAGCTAATACACATTCTAGTTTTGAGGAGTTACCTCCTGGTTTGACATGGTATTAGAGCCAGCTCCACATTGGCATTTCTGCCCTGTGGTGTAACTCCCTATCCTTTGCTCAGTCAATATTTTTTAATAGTTTTTGCTGCTCATTAATTGCTAGACTGTTATTCTGCATTTTTTTTTCCCCTATTTAGCACTGACATTTGCAGCTCCAGCTCCTGCAGCTCCTGAAGACTGCAGGCTCTGTCAATCTGCAAATTGCAGGCTCTGCCATTCTGCAATTCCAGCAGTCCTGCAACTCTGTCATTCTGCAGATTCAATTTCAAAATTTTTTATAACAGCCCTTTTGGGCCTCCTCCATTCTCCATCGACCAGCGCTCCTCTCCATTCATCCCTGCGCTCCTCACCTCCCTCTCCCTCACCCTCGACTCCCTATTCACCCCTCACTCGCTCCCTCCTTTGCAATACAGCGCTCCCTCCTGCGTTTATCACAACGCCCTGGCATATACGCTGTCTATAGACATAAAGGCTATTCATTTCATACGCTGTCACATTTCATATTTAAGCACTGTCAATACATACGCTGTCACATTTTTAAGCACTGTCAATACGCTCCAGCATTTCATACGCTGTCACATTTCATATTTAAGCACTGTCAATACGCCTCTGCAATACGTTGTCATTGGTTTCCATTACACGCGGCATACATAACGCCTCCCCTCCATGTTATATCTAACGCTGCACATAAAAATGCTGTTTTAACTCCATTCAAAAGTTATTCAATCAGCGCTGTCGCTTTATCAGTCCGCCTGCATACAACATCACAATACACCACCACAGCATGGGATATATAACAGTGGATTCGTTCTCAGCATGGGATATATACTCCGTTTAATACCGCCGTTTATCTGTTTAATACCGCTGTCCCCTCCTCGACTCATATACCGCCTTTAATCTATGATAAGCTCACCGCCCTTGACTGCTCAATCGCTGACATATAACGCTGTCGACTATCAAATACATACAACCACGCCCTCCATATATTATACCGTCGACCATACCGCCCATGGTATTTAAACGCTGGTTGTATTGTAATTGAATTAAACGCTGTCATTTAAACACGGGTTGTATATGCGCCGGCTCTCATTCGCTGTCCCAATATACAATATCCAAAACACTATATTTCCGCCCCTCCTTTTTATACCGCTCCCTGCTCATATTTCCGCCCCCTCTTTTGAATAATCCATACCCCTCCATAATATAACAATGCCCCTCTCCCCTTTCATAATTCCGCCCCTCCCACAGTGCTCCCCTCCATTCCGCCCTTCCACACCACTTTTCATTTTCACAGTTCCGCCCCCCTCCCATTCATAATTCCATTTTTTTTCATACACATTTTTCCCAAACAAAAAAAAATTATATTTTTTTTATGCAGAATCAGTTTATAGCAAAGAGTGTTTTTTAAAATTCAGTCTTCAGCAAAAGTTTTTTGAGCAGATTTAGTTTCCAGAAAGAGTTTTTAAACTCGGAAAATTTTTTCCAGCAAGAGTTTTGCCCCTTTATTTGAAATATTTCAAGAGTTCGAAGTTTTTATAGCAGAATTTGTTTCCTCTTCAGAAGTTTTTTTTTTCCAGCATCTAATGCATTCTCTCATCTCAATTGTTGGGGTGGTTCTCTCTGGCAAAGAGAACTATCTTGAATGGTCTCGGAAGATTAAACACACACTCATTTTTAATGAGCTGTGGAAATGAATCTGTGAAGGACAAGGAGAAAATCCACCAGAGAAGCCCACTTCAGACAAAGAGCTTGCCATTTGGGAAAACAAGAACTGCAAGGCTTATGCCTTGATTGCAGCCTCAGTAAGTGAAGAGGTGAGTCGCCATATTTCATCATTCTCAAATGCCTTTGAAGCCTTGAAGAAACTAAAAGAACTCTATGACTCACATTCAGAATTAGAAAATGTTCAATTGATGGTTAAGCTGTTCAATCTTGAAATGAAGAATGATGATCCCCTTGCTTTAGCTTCAGAAGTAAGATCTATAATGCATGACATTGAAAACACTGGTGTAAAAATGGACATACCTCTCATAGCATATGTTAAGGCATTATATCCGACTTACTCACATTATCTTGAGTCTTTGCAAGCAAGTGAAAACTTTGAGCATATCACCTTTGATAAACTTGAGAAAAAGTTTGCAGAAAGAGAGAAAGCTTTTGGGAAGATGACAGTCCCTTCATCTTCCGAAGAGGCTGCATACTTGGCACATAGAGAAAAGAGTCATACTCCAGATTCATCCAGAGGAAGAGGTGGCAGAAGAGGAAGAGGAAGAAGGAACTTCACAGAAAGGGGGGGCAGACAAGCTGACAAATCCAATCTTCATTGCACATGGTGCAATAGAGATGGACATGATGCATCCAAATGCAGAACACCATGGGACAAAATTGAGCAGCACATAAATCAAGACAAAGGTAAAACCAATGACAAAGACAAAGGTAAAGCACCTGAATCCGCTCACTATGTTCTAGCACATTGTAACAATGGAGTAACTGAAAACCTATTTGATGTTTCATTTACTTCATGGAGAGATGATTGGTTGCTAGATTAAGGAGCAACATGTCACATGACATTTAGAAAAGATTTTTTTGAAGAATTCACTGACAAAGTTGATGGAGCAGTATATTTCGCAGATAAATCCAAACTCAAGCCATCGGGGCTTGGCACAGTCAGGCTTAAACTGCCTGGTCTTCCTGATCATATCCTACATGAGGTTCTATACCTCCCAGAGTTGAAGAGAAACTTGCTGTCCCTGATTGAAATCCGGCAGCAAGGACACTCAGTTCACTTGTTTGATGGCAAGGCAGAGGTCAGATCAGCATCAGATCACTCACTTGTCATGGAGGGAATAGAAGAAGGGAGACTCTTGAAGCTGAAAGGTTCATATGCCCATGCTCAAAACTTTGCATTCGGTTCACATCATGATGAAGGTACATTTCCATCAAGTCTTTTATGGCATGCTAGATTTGGACACTTAAATTATGACAGCCTTCGTTTGTTGAAGAAAAATGGTGTTGATGGACTGCCTACAATTCCTAGAAAACCTAAGGAATGTGATGCATGTATTCTAGGAAAGCATAACAAACAGCCATTTCATGATTCACACTCAAGAGCACATAGGAAACTTGAACTTGTTCATTCAGATTTATGTGGCCCTATGCCTATTGCTTCTGTAAATGGAAACAAATACATGATGACATTTATTGATGACTACACCAGAATGTGTTGGATTTACTTACTGAAGAATAAGTCTGATGCTTTTCAAACTTTCAAGAATTTTCATGCATGGATTGAAAATGATGCACAAACACATATTAGCTCTCTACGTACTGATAATGGAAAAGAATACACCTCAAATGAATTTGAAAATTATCTTCGTCAACATGGAATCAAACATCAAACAACAGTGCCATATAATCCACAACAGAATGGTGTAGCTGAAAGAATGAACAGAACCATCTTAAATATGGTTCGCTCCATGTTATTTTTCAAGAATGTAAAATTGATGTTTTGGGCTGATGCAGTTCTATGTGCTGTTTACATAAAGAATAGGTGTCCTTCAAGTTCAATTAGAAAAAAAACTCCTTTTGAAATGTGGCATGGCCACATTCCTTCGGTAAAGAATTTCAGGGTCTTTGGGTCCACCTGTTATGCCTTGATACCCAAGGGTCAAAGGAACAAACTTGGTGCTAGAAGCAGAAAATGTATCTTCTTGGGGTACTTCAATACCTCCAAAGGATATCGTCTCTATGATGAAGCAAATAAGAAGTTTGTGATAGCAAGAGATGTCATATTTCTTGAATCTTCCAAGAGTGACAAGGTTGTTGAGCGGCAACTTGATCGCCTGGACAGATTCACACATGCAAAGTCCTTCCAAGAATTTTATAATGTGATTCCACATCTTGAAGGGGGGATTCCGATATTGAATCAAACTGTGGAATCATGTCCTGAAGCACTCTCTCCCCCACATGAAGAAACAACCATGGATGACACATTGGATGATGTGATTGACAGAATTGGGAGATTGAATCTTGAATCAATCCCAACTCAGTCAAATGACCAGCCTGGGCCATCTCAGAAAGGTCCTCCAAAATGGCTGACAAAGACACTGGAGAATGTTCATCCTGATGAGGTTGGAAAAACAAGAACAAGAAGTTCCACTCAACAAATCGAAGGTGATGTAGATAATTATGATTCTCCTGTTGATATGGATATTGCTTATAACTGTGAATTGAGTTTGTCTACAGATCATGAACCAACTTCCTTCAAAGAAGCCGCTTCTCATGATGAATGGAAAGAAGCGATGCAGAAGGAGTATGATGCCTTGATAAAGAATGGCACTTGGAAGCTGGTTGATCCGCTTTTGGGAACGAAACCAATTGGTTGTAAGTGGGTCTACAAGAACAAGTACAAAGCAGACGGCTCACTTGACAAGCACAAGGCCAGGCTTGTGGCAAAAGGATTCGCACAGAAAGAAGGAGTCGATTATGAAGAAACTTTTGCTCCCACAGCAAAATGGACCACCATCCGGACTCTCTTTGCCTTAGCAGCTCAGAGTGGATGGAAAGTCCATGAGATGGATGTAAAAACAGCCTTCTTGAATGGATATCTAAAGGAGAAATTTTATATGTCCCAGCCTGAAGGATTTGTGATAAAGGGTCAAGAACACAAAGTTTGCAAACTTGTAAAATCCTTGTATGGCCTCAAGCAAGCACCACGAGCCTGGTATGAGAAGTTGACCGAGCATCTTCTGAAACTTGATTTCAAACACTTTTATCTTGATGATGCAACTTTGTTTGTTAAGAAAGTTGGAAAAACAGTTGTATATCTTGTGGTATATGTAGATGATCTTTTGATAACAGGAAACAATGAGAGCTATATTGCATCCATGAAGAAAGAGTTGAAGAAAGGTTTTGAAATGACTGATTTAGGTCATGTTCATTACTATTTGGGTATTGAAGTAATTCAACATCCTAAATTCATATTTCTTTCTCAGAAGAAGTACATTGGAGATCTCTTGAACAAATTTGGCATGGATGACTGTAAACCCTTAAGTACTCCAATGGAACAAAACTTGAAGCTCACATCTATTGAAGGAAAGGAATTTGAGGATGCAACCAAGTATAGACAGCTTGTAGGAAGTCTTATCTATCTGACCACCACCAGACCTGACATCTCATTTGCTGTTGGAATCCTTTCAAGGTTCATGCAAAAACCTTGTGAAGGACATTGATGCATACACACCAAAAGAGTGCTTTAAGATGCCGAAGGACTCGTTTGGACTCAAATATACCACAGGGTAAACGGCTTCAACTTGACGGATATTGATTAGGACTTTGATGGCGACAAGCGAGGGGGTGTCTACTACGGGTTACACCATAGTCTGTGGATCGGAAATTTGTCTCATAGAATCACGCAAGCGATTGATCAGTTCGGCGAGATTCACGACAATGGGGAATATGTGGCAGCCATTACGACAACAAAGGAAATTGTGTGGCTCCGGAAAATCCTGGAAGATTTACTTGAGATGAAACAAATGTATTCAACTCCACTCATGATCGACAACACTTCTGCAATAAAGTTGGCCAAGAACCCAAAGTTCCATGATCGAACAAAGCACATCAATACAAAGTACCATCTCATTCGACATCATGTTCAGGCCAAAACCATCCATCTACATCATTGTTCCACAAATGAGCAAACTGCTGACATCTTCACCGAAGCACTTGGAAGAGAAAAGTTTGAAAAGTTCAGATCGATGCTTGGACTCACCAACATCCCTTCGGATTAAAGGGGGGAATGTTGACACCTAATCCTATGGATGGGTGTGCATATGTATTTTTGCATATTATTTATTATTAGGAAATAAGGAAGGCCAAGAGTCATTGGGAGATGAATCCCAATAGCCTCACCTCCCATCTATAAGAGCATGTACATTCTTCAGCTAATACACATTCTAGTTTTGAGGAGTTACCTCCTGGTTTGACATTATGAATTTATGTAATGAAAAAGACAAAGATAATAAAATGCATTTTGTAATTGCTTGACTCATGGCTTTGATGAGCAAGGAGGAGTTTTATTATAGGTCCAAGACTTCTTCTTGTTGTCTTTTAGGTGTTTTGTCATCTTGTCATAAATGTATAATTTAGATTCATGTATATGAAGAAGTGTCACACTTGTGAAGGTCAATTACTGATGTAAATAATATGCTCCAAGACCTTGATTAAATGCTTCTTGTAAATCGGCTCAAATATGGAATATACACCTCCTTGACAAGTCGACCTTATAGTAGATGATCAAGTCGGCCTTGAAAGAGTAAGACTGTCCTTATATATAAGACAATTCTGCGGCCTCATTCACCACCAAAAAATTCAGACATCTCTGAGATTTCAGTCAAGAAGAAATTCGGAGTAGTTCTGTGATTACAACTGTTCAGAGGTGACTTTCCAGCGAAGATAAAAGGGACCATTCAACGCAATAAAGAAGGATAACATAACTTTGTTTTGGGTGACCATTTGCCTTGCATCTTTGAGGTAGGACGAAGGCTAATTTAAGATTACAGTTGGTGCGAAGAAGGGTAACAACTCAGCAAAGTAGAAGGATATATTGTTGGGTTAAAGTCCATAATAAATACATGTTTTACAGTACATAAAGGAGGAAGAATATACCTCAGTTAAGAAGGTTTTTTAGCAAAGGAAGGCCGAAGATAACAACATCATCAAGTATTGGAAGGAAGTGCGAAAGGGTTTGGGGTCTTGAGCATAAAGAGAAGAAGACCAAGAGAGCATTCACTAAAGGTCAAAGTATTGGTGCAGTATGGTGTAGCTTGGTGCAGAAAAGGTGATTAGTATAAGGAGTCAAGAAAGAGCAGAGACAAGGTCTTGGAAGCATATTGGTGTCAAAGGTCAGTGTCATGGTCATGGTACTTGTTAATTGAAGATTTGGAAGAAGAATTACTTGTGGTTTTTACTCTCTAAGAGGGAGAGGTTTTGGCCCTGGCTTGAAGAGCCAAAATCTTGTGTCTTTTTTGTTTTGATAATTGACTCGATGAAAGACCTAATAAGCTAATAAAGGGAAAATATAAGTAAGATAAATAAGTTCACAAGTAATTATCAAGTAGAGAATTGAATTAAACTATGCCCTATCAAATTCTCAACAGGACGATTCTTGCAACTATGGGTGGGGCGATCTAGAGCTATAGTCCCAAAGCAGTGCAGACTTGGGTAGGGTCCATTGAGGTGTCCTCCTCATGGATCATTACCTGTATACGGGGGCCCATAGTATTAAGTATCAGGATGGATCAGTGTCAGTTGATGCAGTCAGATTCTAGAGTGATAGTTGCAAACTAGTAGCAATCAGGAGCTGAGGAGCGCAGTGCAGAGTTGGCAGCAGTGCAGAGTCAACAGTAGCGCAAATTCTTCTGTGGACAGTGCAATGGCTAGTAGCAGTCAGGACTCAGGAGACAGATGCAATAGACAGTTGATTCAATATTTAGGATGCGTCTCAGTTGCAACAACAACAAATGAGAGGGAGTTGCAGTGCATGTGTAGAGTTGGCAGGAGTATAGCAGTGTCAGCAACATCACAGATGCAACATTAGAGTTTCGTAGTGGTTGGTGGGCAGTGATAGGCAGTCATAGTGTCCAGACATCAACAACATGACAAAAGGTGATACATAGACAAGGTGTTGTAGCAGCAGTGGTGCAACATTTGAGCACATTCCTCGCTAAGATGGAGTGTTAGTTTTTGTAGCATCAAGGGTGTTCTAGTTTCGAAACTTTGTGGAGTGGCTAAAACACATGAGTTTTGCATAACCCATAAATCATTTCTGGAAATTCCACCTAGAAGTGTCCCAATTAGATTATTAGCCTATTTTTAAATATTTCTTAAGTCTAAACTTAGGAAAAGGTGCTAATTAATCAAAATTAATTGAGATAAGGTGTGAATCATCTAAAAACTCACATGGATCGACAGGGAAATAATCTTAGCCATCGATTAAGATTTAATCTTGGTTGTTGGAGTCCCAACAAAGGATTATAAGAAGTAGATGGGTAGATGGAGAACACACCTGTGAGACACACTTGAGATCAATTTCCTTGGAGAGTTCAATTTTCCAGAGGTAGTTGCAAGAAGAGTTTGAGCTTCAGAAGGGAAGCAAAGACAAAGAGGGGCAGAGGCAGTGAGGTTGGAGGAAGATTTTCTAGATCCGACGAGTGCATTGTAGAGAGGTTGCGCAGAAGCATCTAAGAAGCAATTCAATTCTACTGGGGAGAAGCAGAGTTTCAGTTCCAGAGGTCGAAAAGCCATTCCAGAGGCTAGGAGAGACGTTTTCCCAGTCATCAACAGACTAGATGGCTTGAGAAGCAACTGATTCAGGCTGAGCGTGGAAGGGTTTGCGCTAGGGTGACATAGGCTTGCACAAAAGCAGTTTGGACGACTCACTTGGAGCTGCAGTCAGAGCCCGGATTTGCTTGAGGGGTGAGGAAAATTCCTCACTAGATTTTTGCCAGTATTTTTCTTTGTAGGATCACCAAATTTCGACATTTAGTTGTACTCAGAACATCTCACTGTTGCTTAATAATATAAAATCCTCAACTGTTGCATCAGTTTTTCCAAGTTGTGTTTTTCCGGGGACATTTGTCCAAAAATAATTGTCATATTTTATGTGTGTGTGTGCTGGAATATTTTCAGTTTCCAGCTCTATTATTTTCCGCAATATTTTTGTGAAGATTGCAGTGTGTTTATTTTGTTGTTGCCGTAGCAATAAACTGCTAATTTAATTAACAGTTAGAAGAAATAATACCAGTTGCTGCAATAGGATTTCAGTAGTGAAATTTTCACACCTGTGACCATTTTCCTCACCCCAGGTAAGGCCTTGTAATGTAAGTTGGTAAATCTCTGGTGCCATAGCTCAGATTGAAGTAAAGTATCGCTTGCCAAAGCTCCCAAAGGACTTCCACCAACTTGATAGAGACCATCAACCCTAAATCCAAGAGTAAATGCATCTTTAGGGTTTCTTTTCCAAATACATACCTTTCCATCAATGAATGCTACCTTGAAGCCTTTATCTTTCATTGCTGAAATAAACACCAGGTTCTTCTTCAAATCGGGCACATAAAATACTTCTTGTAGATGAATGGTTTGACCTTGATTCAAGTGAAGAGTGACAATACCTATCCCTTTCATGGGTTAGGTGGCATTATCTCCAAGTATGATCTCCAAATTAGTCTTCTTTTCAACCAAATTTGAGAGGGCCTACTTGTATCTAGTGAAGTGTCTTGAGGCTCCACTATCTATCAACCAATGGTCCAACGTATTCAGAGGAGAGGCAATAGGTAGAGCAGAAATAAGATACAACTAATCTTGTTTTTCTACATCATTACTTTCATCATACCTGGCATTTCTTGTCCTCTTGGGAGGTCGACCATTTCCATTTCGAGTAGCGGGAGCAATTCTCTTTCCTTTGTTGTTTGACCTGTTGTTCCTCTGATTGCCGTTGCCTTTGAAATTGTTGTGGTTGTTGTTGTCATCATCACTTGGAGTATTCTTCTTGTGAGGACACTCTCTAGCATAGTGGCCGAACCTGTTGTAATTGTAGCATCTTCCTTTTCTTCCTTCCTTGAATCCCTTCTTGAACCCTTGACCCTGACTCCTTGGACCAACATTATTCTTCCTTTTTGCATGAGCGGAGAAGGCAGTAGGTTCATTTCCATTTGAGGGCATGTCTCTCTCCATCATCCTAGTCTCCTCTTGAGTGCATCTAGCCAATAACTCATCGAAACCAGGTATCCTATCATTGTTGAGAATAGTGGTGACAAATACATCCCAAGGTCTTGTAAGACCTCCAAGTGCAATAAGAGTGATCTCCCTATTAGCAATAACTTCTCTAATAGATAGTAGATCATTCTTGATTTGAGTTATTCTCATGAAATTGGATTGGATAGACTCCCCTTTATTCATGGTGATGTCCTTCAACTTGTTTTTGAGAAAGAGGATTTGATTTGCATTGTTCACTTTGAACATCCCAACCAACTTATCATACATCTCCTTAGATGTTTCCAAATCAGAAATATAGGCAACCAAATGCTTTTGAATAGAGTCTATGATAATTTTCTTGGTTTTGACCTCACCTTTCTTATACTTTGACTTCGCAGCAACAAGTGCATTTGAAAGAGGCTCCATCATTTTTCCTTGCATATAGTCCATTGCATCATGCTCTTCCAAAGTCATCTTCCATGCATGATAGTCAGATTTGTCATTGAGCTTATCCTCAGTCTTGAAGTAAGATGTAGAAGCCATTGAGGCTTGTCCTTGTCCAACATATCGCTCTTTGTGATTGATTTTCTCTCTCTTGCTTGGGCTTTATCTTCACATGGGCTTTGAAACCATGTTAAGTTTAGGTAACAATGGTATGTTCTATGCTTAGCACAATTACTTCAATGTTCTTTAGCAACCCAATGACAATTTCCAATTTAGTATTCCAATAGCAATCACATTAACCATAAATCACATTGACAATAACTATAGATAAAACATGAATAACAAAAATGAAGAAGACAAGCCAAGACAAGAGGACACCAGATTTGGCGGATGCCAAGGAAAAACCACAAGATGGAGAAAACCCTTTGATTAATTCTTCTTATTATCATATCAAATGTTCAACAGAGATAGAGAGAGTACAAAAGTAAAAATTGACTTTCCAAATCAAAGTCAAAACATCCCTGTCAAATCTGTAATTTTTTTGAAGTAGTCGACAACCCTAACTAGAAAGTCAACGCTGGTCAAAACATCAACAAATCATCCACAATGTAGTTCGGTCATACGCAGTCTAACTCGACCTCCTTAGGTGGTCAAATTGAGCCCAAAACAATCATGAAAACAACGATTAAAATTGGTCAAATCATGCAATGAACTCTATGGTCAACCCCACAGTGAAAGTGCTTAGAATACCTCGGTTTTTTTGCCAATAGATGCAACTCTCCAAAACCAAAATTTTGACCCAAAAATCATTGTCAAACTTGGTCAAATACCCCTTGGTCAATGCTGGTCAAACCTTGCAACCGTCTTGCAATTTGGCCTTGTAATTTGTCCTCTTTTCTAGCCACACGTGTGAGAAGAATTCGATTGCCCAATAGCTGTATAAATCAATCAGATGAGGAGGGAGAAGAATGTGTGAGATGAGATGATGCCAAATGAGGTTTGAGGTCACTTATATTTATACAAGTCGTTGAGGGTGAAGTGACACGTCCATTGGGCTTAATGAGCCTACATGATGATGTGGCCGACCTTGACAATTTGCACATGTATGGGCTTGACCTCAAAAATATATTTTCCCTTGTCCAAATTTGATGATCTTTAGGTCGTTTTTGGTCCTCTTGAAAAAAGGAATTTAATGCAATCATCATCTCCATCAAATGAGCTGTCCAAAGTGGAATTTGGCCCTAGTTGCCAATTTTAACACCCCCACCCCAAATGCCCCTTGTGCAGCGAACTTGATTTCCTTGAGCAACCATTTAGTTTTGTCGCATTTGCTAAATATGCTTGGAAATGGGTCTCACTATGGCTACTTATCATCCAACACCATCTCCTGGAATGTAACTCATAGGAAACAAATTTACCTTAGATTGTGGAATTTCAATTTTCACTATAGATCATCCAAAATTGAAGCTAAATTTTTAATTTGGAAAAAAAATGATATTATTTTCAATCAAGTCATTATAGATAGGTTGTTTTCTCAAACTTATAAAGTATCAATTTGTGTTAATAATTCTTTGCAAATTATAGTCATGTTAAGAAAGTTGGGTTATATGTTGCAAGCAAGGGGTTTTCACCCTCAACATGAGTTGAGAACATCCAACATTTGGTTTCTTTTGCCAAATTGCAACTACATCAACTAAATATTGGTTTACCTCATCATTGTGTAGGCCAATCCACGAGGGTTTGCGACCGTAGTTGGTTGCATAGTACTTGTGCTCTACCCTTTAATGATAAATTTAAAATTTCTAGCATTTCTCCAAGGTATTTTGAGGTCAGGAAGCCACAAGAATGAGTGATGATTGGGAAGTAATTGTTCTTGAACCATAGTCATATATCAAGGGGTAGGGTTGCTAAACAAGGATAAGGATGATTCACTGACCTCGAGCTTGATTCCCACTATTAGAAGATCTTTTATTTTGATCAATGAATGATTATGTTGTGTTTTTGTAACGAGTTGTCTTCAATTTTTGTTTGTTATACATTTTGGTGATTGTTAAGTGGAAATATAAATTTTGTTATGATTTAGGGCAATTTATTAGATTTTATGGCAAATGTTCCCTAGTAGCTTATGTTGGTAGTAGCTACCCTAATGTCCTTTTTATTTGTAAAACATACCCTATGTAGATATTGTTCCTATTTAAGAGTAAAATGGAAACATTTTCTAAAAATAATATACTAGTCATTGCTTACTATTTGTGGATGAATTGATAATATTGTTTGCACATTTTTCTCTATTTAAAGGAGAGGGATCCCTATTCCATGATCCACTATGGGCTAATTGGCACAAGGAAATGACATCTTTGCTAGTTTATTGTGCAATTATGTTGTGGCGAAGATATTGATCTTAAAGGACCAAAGATAGAGGCCCCAAACCATATGAGTGTTTAACATGTTGCTTAAAGTCATGGCAAGAAAGTATGACAATCACGAATTAGTCATTCACTAATTGAGGGCTTGAAATTTTAGTTATTATGTTATGCAATTAACACTAAATAGGTTGCACTATCTCAAAGCATGACTATCTACATAGGATTCATGGGTTTAAGAGTTGATTACGCTGTTGTCTCATACAAGCAGAAGTGTAGAAGTTCATAATTTCCTACTTAATGTTGCTTGCAGGTTATGTTTTTACTAGAATTAAGAGTATAAACTTGCTATTTCAACTTCTTACTTATTAACTTGGCAAAAACTCTTTGCTACTTTGAAATGGCTACCCAAAAATATGTTCAAAGCACTGTTGCACGACTTGTACTTGGAAAATACTCTACTGACATATCACTCGTCGACTCGGGAAAGACTCGACAAATAGCAAAAAACTAAAAAATATCTCATTCTTTTGCATAAAAGATAAATTCATGGCATTTCCAACACATACAAGTTGTAAAACCATGGTTTACAGAAGAATCCATAAAATCATCCCATAAAATATGATCATATAAATTATAACATAACACAATTGAGATTTGTATTCAGAATTGTTAAAAGCAAACTAAAAAATGATTTCATAAATAAAATCACATTGCTGCATACTGCCGGGACCCCCCTTCGAAAGTTGTTTCCACTGCAAGACAAACCACAGCGCCCGTCGACCCTTGGACTAGCCGTTCCCTGTGCTGTTGCGCCACGTCTCTGCCTACCCGTCCCTTCCACCCAATCACTTCAATTGCCGCCATGAGCCCGTTGCACCATAAATGGTTAGGCCGTTATCCAATAGACGCGCGCCAAATCAACGGGTGCCAAATCATCCGTTATAACCCGAATTCAGGACCGAAAGCAAGGTTTACCTTGCTTGTTCTATCAAAAGCTGCAGGTTCTAAATTTACAGAGAATTTTCAGCAAAAGGTCGGCGAAGATAGTTTCCGAATTAACAACAGAACTCACATCGCTCTGCAAATTGAATCATAGTCCCCCTCTATTTTCTCCCCTCCCCATTTTTAATCTGCAACTATTTCCCCTCTCTGATTCCCTCTTCTTTCAATCCCATTCCTTCTTATACAGTGAAAGAGACCAGTTAAAGTCAATCACAGAAGACAAAAATGCCTCCAAAGCTAGATCAACAACAATTTAATCCTATGTTCTACCCACAAGTGGACCTGGATCACTTGGCTCTAGTAGACCGCGACTTTAAAATCCACGAGACAGAGTCAAACTTCGATTTATTCGATGTCTACTACTGGCTGGAGGATAAATTCCTTGATGAAGTTGATGACATTGGCCTGTGGGATACTAAATTGCCCTACTATATCTTCCCCAAAACCCATAGCTGTCTAGAACTCATTAGAAAGTGCCAAGCCTGTTATGACATTAATCAGAGAACCATAGTCACCGCAACAGGAGAAATCCTGTTCACCATCAATGCCCAATCCATCCAACAGATGATGTAGGCCCCCACTCTTGAACAAACAGTTCCTTTCTCTTATGAAGCCCTTTGGGAATTTTATCAGAAGCTTGACTTTGCCAGCAGAGCCAAAACTTTGCAACGTTTCATGGCCACTGATGCCCCAATGCCCACAAAAAACCCTCCATATCCTTCTTCTATTTTCCCTTACAAGACCCAACATATAGTCATTGTCTTGTCATATCTGCTAGGGTATCACACAGACCAATGGGTTGATAAGGCTATGATAGGCTTTTTATCCATCATTTCATCAGATTCCAAGCCCTCTGTCACGTTCAATCAACTTCAACTATGCCCAATTCTTGGTTGATGCTATACATGATCAATCCTTAAAGTTTAATACAGAGGAGGTATTCGAATACACCTCTGTATTGGTGTATATGTTCGTTTATTTCCAGTCCAACAGGTTTCAATTTTAGATGACCAAGGTCAATGAAGATGCTGAGCCCCAATCTGTCATCTTTTGGACCACTCTGCTATTGAAAGATCAAAAGAATTATACATACAAAGATTTTGTGGATTTATTTGTGCATCGAGCCATCAACACACTTAGCAGTGCAGCAGAGCCAAGGATAAATGAAGAAATCAGGGACCATGCAGCTGACGGATCAAGCAAAGACAACAGATTGGTAATTATACCAAAATTATACCGAGATCCGTGTCTATGGGTGCGAGTTGGCCCCCTACAAACTACCAAAGTTCCTCTCCATGAGGGTCTTTGCACTGGAGTATAAAAGGCAAATGATACATGCAGATGAGCTTCACTTTGTCTCTTCAAAGAAGAAGTACCAGTTCAAAATCAAGGCACAAATTTCATTTTTAATAGCAGAGCAGCAGGGGAGGAGGCTGATAAGATACTAAAGGGAATGGGTTTCAGCCACAGTTTCACTTGGTCCTATGACCCTGCAGGGATCATCTCCAAGAAGAGGGTGGAAAACAGGTCAACACCCTATGTCCACACACACAGGCCTGCAATTGAACAATATGCAAATCAATCAGAATGGGTGACCAACACCCTGCAAGAAGATAAAGAGCAGGTGATTTCCACCTTAGGCATCCAAACCCCAACCCCACAAGAAAGGAAGGGTGCAGAAGATAAAGAAGACAAGGGGAGAGCAAGAGAAAGAAATAGGGAGCAAAAGGCCAAGAGAGGATCAGTCACCTTCAGTGACTGATACCTCTAGCAAAGAATTCAAGCTGAAATATAGGAAGAGGGTCAGAATCCACATGGATATCGATCAAGGAGGTGGATTAGAGCAGCAGACAGTGATTCACATCATAGACACCCCTAGGTCATCTCTAGTAGGTGGTCAAACAATGGCCTCTCCTACATCTTCAGCGACAGTGTCTATTCAGCAACAGGGCCTATAGACATCTACTTCCAGGATTGCCATAGAAGGCCAAGAAAAATTAGTGTATGACATATTCAGAGAAATAAAGTTGAGGAATGAGGTGCTGAAGAATAACACATACAACCAATTTTGGAAGCAAACCTCAAGTTCACAGAGCAGGCTATTGTCGGCGTTTGATATTGAAAAAGGGAGGATGCAGATGGCATTTCTAGAAGCCATTTCTAGAAGCCCTAGTTCCATAGCCTCAAGGAGCAGAAGGTTATAAGAAGGCATCATTTGAGTGCAGTACCAAGGACATCCACCCTATTGACCAAATGGAACTACACAAGCAGACCGGAGAGATGGTGGCCTCCACTTTGACAAGCACTGCCATGAGCTTGTCAAAACTCCAGGTATCTTTAGCCAATACCCAATCACAGCTCAAGATGGAGAAAATTTCTGCTATGGCTAAAGACTCAAGGATCAAAGCCTTCGAGAATCTGATAGTAAAAATTGGGTATGACCCGATTAATGTCCAAGCTGTGGAAGAGATTTTGAAGAAAAAGAATGCTGACATAGCAACTCTCAGGAAACAACTTAAAATGTCAGCAACAGGGCATTGAAAAAAATGAGTCACAGAAGGCTGAGTTAATGAAGTTAATAATGGAACAGTTTGCCCAAATCAAGAAAATGGAGACAGAGATGGAGAATCTGTTGAAGGAGAAAGAAGAAGCAGCCCGGGTGGCTCTCATCCCATTAGAGGCTTTGCCCATTTCATCAATTCCGTCAGCTGTTCCAGCAACTGCTGGGGCATCCAGTGGGATAGATCAACTGTCCAAGGCCATGGAAAGTATGACCCTCCAGTCACAGGAGATCAAGAAGCTGGAGGCATAGATAGGCATCTTGAGGGATCAAGAGGCAGGATCAGAAACCGCCCATGAGATAGCCAAAAAGTAGATTGAAAGGTTGGAGAAGGCAGAGAAGGATTTTTCAGCCAATAGCATTCTGGGCCAAATGAAGCTGATCATTTGGGGCAGTATCATATGGTCAGTGGATGAAATCTGTCACTCCATCCACATCATTTTTGAGCAGAAAGAATTGATTGACAAGTGCATGGTGGTTGTTGGAAAAGCAAATCAGGAGTTGGGAAATATGCCAACCACAACCCCCAAAATCATAAAATTCCTGAACTCCAAAACCAGTTATGAGATTGAAGAACTGGATGTGTAGGACAGAACAAAGAGCATATTAGAGGTGAAAAGGGTCCTCACTAAGAGGAATTTGGTAAGACAACTGGAGGAGAAGTGTCACGAATTGGACATAGCCATCAATAGATTTTTCAACAGAATTGAGCCCTTGAGGGCAAAAGGGTTGCCTTCACTGTATTAATGTCCAAGCTGTGGAAGAGATTTTGAAGAAAAAGAATGCTGACATAGCAACTCTCAGGAAACAACTTAAAATGTCAGTAACAGAAGACCCCTTGCCAAAGGGCATTGAAAAAAATGAGTCACAGAAGGCTGAGTTAATGACGTTAATAATGGAACAGTCTGCCCAAATCAAGAAAATGGAGACAAAGATGGAGAATCTGTTGAAGGAGAAGGAAGAAGCAGCCCGGGTGGCTCTCATCCCATTAGAGGCTTTGCCCATTTCATCAATTCCGTCAGCTATTCCGGCAACTGCTGGGGCATCGAGTGGGACAGATCAACTGTCCAAGGCCATGGAAAGTATGACCCTCCAGTCACAGGAGATTAAGAAGCTGGAGGCATCCTGAGGGATCAAAAGGCAAGATCAGAAACCGCCCATGAGATAGCCAAAAAGTAGATTGAAAGGTTGGAGAATGCAGAGAAGGATTTTTCAGCCAGTAGCATTCTGGGCCAAATGAAGTTGATCATTTGGGGCAGTATCATATGGTCAGTGGATGAAATCTGGCACTCCATCCACATCATTTTTGAGCAGAAAGAATTGATTGACAAGTGCATGGTGGTTGTTGAAAAAGCAAATCAGGAGTTGGGAAATATGCCAACCACAACCCCCAAAATCATAAAATTCCTGAACTCCAAAACCAGTTATGAGCTTGAAGAACTGGATGTGCAGGACAGAACAGAGAGCATATTAGAGGTGAAAAGGGTCCTCACTAAGAGGAATTTGGCGAGACAACTGGAGGAGAAGTGTCACGAATTAAACATAGCCATCAATAGATTTTTCAACAGAATTGAGCCCTTGAGGGCAAAAGGGTTGCCTTCATTGTATGTGATTAATAACAAGCTAGTCCAGAAAGGAGATTATATGACCAAGCTTAGAGAGACAACTAAAGATACCACCAAATTTTCCAACATCAAAGGACACGTGACCGGAAAAGTTGTCATGGACCTCTTAAGCAATGACATCTTCATCCAACATGAACTGAAGCATGTTTTCCTCCCCGGGCCCACTTTCAGCAGATACACAGAGGTGGATGAAGTGTATCGACAGGTCATAGGGACGAGAATTCCAGGTAAGAAGGAGTGGGCCAAATTATGCATGTACCAAGATTGAAAGGGCATAGTGAACACATCAGCACAACCACCGATCGACGAAAAGTGCCAGCACCGCATCATATTTAATGATCCAGCAAAGGCGGTCCAAAAAGTAGAGCCAGATGTCAGAGCCACCCATTGTTGCCTCTTTGTGACCACCTCAGCCACTTTCAACTTACTTTTGGATTCGTGAAGAGCTGTTGGAGTTAATTCTACAAGTGGTGTTTTGTCAGATATATTTTGTCCTGGCCGTGCATGGCCACACTTGTCTAGTTTTTGCTTAGTTGTAATTAATGAAAAGTTGATGAAGTAGATAGGACAACCGATGTAGTTTTCAGTTAAATACTGCATGCATTGGCAGTATCAGGGGTTGGACCCTACATTGTAAGAACCTATTGTATTGGAGTGCTTTTTGGTTTTCAAGTTCCTGTGGTTATTGTTTACTGAAGAACTTGCCGGATTATCCACAGTATCATGAAACATTTGTCGACGTTTCGAATCCCAACGGAGATCCATTTTCAGGACAATGGAATGAAGAAATTTAAGAAGGGTCATAATACATTAATAGTGAAGAAGGTAGGAAAGGTAAGACAAGGGCCGACCAAAGAAGTTTTTTATTATTTCTATTTTTATATTTTTAATTTCTTAATTTTAATTTTATTTATAGATTTATTTCTTAATTTTGATTTCTAATTTTAATAATATACATATAATAATAAGTTTTATTAATAAATAAATAATAAACTTATTAAATTTTATGTTTATTAATAAGTGTATTATTTTCAAAGTTTTGAAAATTCCTATCATTTTTAATTCATATAATGTTTATGGTTTATTAGTAATTTTTTTTTATAAATTAATTTAATTTATAATTTTTAAAGGTTATTTATTTTAATATTTTTAAGGGTTTTTTATTTTTAATAAATTTACTTTTTATTCTATAAATTACTTTAGTTTTTATTTTAATTTAATTTAAATTTTTTTAATAAATTAAAAAGTAACTAGTTAAATAAATTTGTATCAACCTACTTATTTTAAAATATTAATTAATTTTATAAGTCATGCTTATTAATATTATTTTATAAACCACATTTTTAATTATTTAAATAAACTAATGTTTTTCTAATGAGTATTAATATTTATTTATTTTTTAAAAATAAATAACTATTTAATACATTAGAAAATTATTGGTTTTAATCAGAAATGTTAGATATATGTTATTGTTAATTCTACTAACTAATATTTAAAGTTTATTAATTTTTACTGATTAGTTACTTTTATATTTTTACTGATTAGTTAATTTTTTAATCTAATAAATATTAATCTAGTAAAATTAATAATGTTAGGAAGCAAATAAGTATTTTCTAATAATAATTATTAATAAATAAATTAATTTTTATTATATAAAATAAAAATTAATTAATGAGAATAATTATTAAAAGTAAGTTCCTTATTTGTTAAACCATCACTAAAGAAAAGGGACAATAATTTTTGAAGCTGGTTATCAATAATAAAAGACTGTGTTACAGGATACTTGAGCTATGTTAAATGGTGATGTGTTACTTCTCTGTGTTAAATGTTTCCATTGTTTTCCTTGCTGTGCATCCATCTATTTATCTGATTGTAAAACATAAATTTTAGATCAAGATTTGCTGTTGGAGCACCTTAATTCTGTTTGTGTTTACCTTCTGAAGTCTGGTTAATGAATTCTTAACTGCTCTTTAATCATTACTGAACATTTATATTTCCTCCATATCATAATTCATACTGCCTTAAAGATCTAATTAGCATAGTTAGCTTGCCCTGTGATGCTCTTGAAAAATTGATGCAACAGACCAACTTTTTATGACTCCATAGCCCAATGGATTAGTTTCTGCAGACTTGCTCATCCAACCAACACAATCAATCAAAACAACCAATTCTCACCATCACTGTAACTAGCCTAACATCAGTATTCATAACATTTAAGATAAAATTAAATTGCAAATAGAGAGAGCCCTCTCTGAGTCTAGGAAGGCTAGGTCCTGGATTCCAAAGTGGTTTGATGTTGTCCTTTATAGTTTATTCTTTCCAATCTTATAAATTATAGGGCCACAACAATAGGTCCAAATTGCAGGATATCAAGTTGCAGGATTGAGTTGCTAGAAGAGCGAATATATTGATTTGACTTCGTTGCTCTTGGGAAACATCATCTTGCTCAAGAAAACCTCTTAAAGAACTGTCTTAGGGTTGCTTCAGCAGAGCTGAAGTTGCATGTTGAAGCGGCAGGGTCGAAACTGGGGTCAAAGTTGTAGCTGGACGTTGGCTGATGCATGATTGAGTCTTGTTGATTTGATCCTATTGGAAGGGTTTTGTGAAGGGTTGATTTGGTACTTGGTCCAGGGTTTGGGTCTTGATTGTCTCATTTGATGCAAATTCTATAATAAGAGGAGATTTTATGGGTTTTCCCGTTGGAGGAGTTTTTCTCTGGCTTGGAGCCTAATTTTCGTGTCCATTGTCTTTGCTGTACTGCTCTTGATATTTGTTTGATGAAAATATAAAGGAAACACAAGAAGATACGTAAAGTTCACAAGCAAGTATTAAGGTTAAGGAAAATTTGGATTAATAACTGTCATATTGCATTTTCCAACATGATATGCTCTTTCATTTTCTTTTGGCTGCATCAACCTCCCAGGGAAAAATTTCCAGGCCTGACCCAGATATGCTAAAAAGTGGTGGGGGTGTGTTAAATCCCAATGGACCCATGGTCAAGTGGACCCGAAGATGGGATGTGGAGTATAGGGCTTATAATGTATGGAGGGAAGTGATAAGTATGGAATGGGGAAAATGAGACCACACTATTGCAATTAGGGTTTCCCAAGTAGTACCCTTTCAAAAGTGTGAAAATTGGCAACTAGGGTCAAACTCTACTTTGGACAACTCATATGATGGATATGATATTTTTGTTGGATTTCTCTTTTCGAGAGGTGCAAGATTGCTCTAACGATCATCTTGTTTGGATGAGTAGAAGTTGGATTTTGAATTTATTTTCTCACACGTGCAAATTGTCAAGGTCGGCCATAAATGTAATATAGGCTCATAAGCCCCAAAAGATGTGTCTCCACCGCTCATTGAAGGATATAAATAAGAGAGACTCACTCCTCATTTTGGACATCACACATCTCATCATCTCTCTCTCTCATTGGTTCGTACAAGCATCTTGGAGTCTCCTCTCTACCTCACACGTGTGAAAGGAAGGACAGAAAATTTCGGACTGTTTTTAAGGCTGAAACAGAAGCATTGACCAGCGTTGACTTTGGGTCAACCTCACTTAGAAAAGTGTGTTTTTGCAGTGCAGAATTTTGGTCTCTTTAGGCTGTTGTGCTCATTGGCATGCAAACTGAGAAATTGTGGGTAGTTTGATCGCAACATTTGACCGTAGAGTTGAATTTTTAGTTGACTGAGTTTGACTATGTTTTTTGGATCTGTTTTGGGCAGATTTGGATCATTGTTGGAGGCCACATTGACTAAGGTTGACCAAACTCATTTGGTGGAGTCAATTTGCTGATTTGACCAACGTTGACTTTCTGGTTAAGGCATCTTGTTGACTGCTGTTTGATTGAAGTTTTGGGCAAGTGAATTTTGTATATTGTACTCTCTCTCTTTGCTGAACTTTTGAAGAATGATAAGAAGATTTGTTCAAAGGATTTTCCCCACATTGGGGTGTTTTCCCTGGCATCCGCCAAATATTGTGTCCTCTTGTCTTGGCTTGTCTCCTGGTTATTTATTTATGTTCTATCAACATTTAGTGTCAATGTTTATGTGATTTCTAAATTGGAAATTGATATTGGGCTAATAAGAAAAGATTGAAGTAAATCACTCTAAGCATAGAACATACCACTGTTATCTAAGATTAACATGGTTTTAGAGCTCAGGTGAAGACAAAGCCCAAGCAAGAGTGAGAAGAGCAGTCTCTGAAATCTGTTGGACAAGGGAAAGGGTCAATGGCTTCCTCATCATACTTCAAATTTGATGACAAGCTCAATGATAAGTTTGGTTATCATGCTTGGAAAATGTCCTTGGACTTGACTTTGGAGGAACAAGATGTTATGGACTATGTGCAGGAAAAGACTACTGAGCCTCTTTCAAATACACCGACTGCCACTAAGACAAAGTACAAGAAAGGGGAAAACAAAGCGAAGAAGATCATCAGGGACTCTATTCACAAGCATTTGGTTGCTTATATTTTCGAGCTGGGCCAATCTAAGGATATGTATGATAAGTTGGTTGGCATGTTTAGGGCTATCAATGCAAACCAAGTTCTCTTTCTGAAGAACAAGCTGAAGGACATCAAGATGGATAAAGGAGAATCCATCCAATCCTATTTTATGAGGATTACCGAAATAAAAAAATGATCTCTTATCTATTGGAAAGGTCATAGCTGACCGAGAGCTCACTCTTATTAATCTTGGAGGTTTTCCCTGGGCATGGTATGTATTCAATACCAGTATTCTCAACAATAACATCATTCCTGATTTTGATGAATTGTTGACGAGATGCACTCAAGAGGAGACGAGAATGATGGAGAGAGACAAACCCTCAAACGTAAATGAACCTAATACTTTCTCTGCTCATGCAAAGAACAATGCTGGTCCAAGAAATCAAGGTCAAGGAAGATCGGGATTCAAAGGAAGGAAGGGTAGATGTTATAATTGTAACAGGTTTGGCCACTATGCTAGAGAGTGTCCCAATAAAAGGGACTCTCCCCGAGATGATGACTACAACAACAACAATTTCAAGGGAAATGGAAATCAAAGGAACAATAGGTTCAACAACAAAGGAAAGATAAAAGCTCCCTCTACTTGAAATGGAAATGGAAATGGTCAACCTTTCAAGAAGTCAAGGAACTCCATGTATGATGAATCTAATGTTGTAGATAACAAGCAAAAATAATTTCTTCTTATATCTGCTCTTTGTGCTGCCTCTCCTCCCGACACCCTGGATAGTTGGTTGATTGATAGTGGTACCTCAAGGCATTTCGCTAGGTACAAAGAAGTCCTCTCACATTTGATTGAAAGGGAAACAAATTTGGAAATTATACTCGGAGACAACGCCACCTATCCCGTGAAAGGGACAGGAACTGTGACTCTTCATCTAAATCAAGATGAAATCCTTCATCTGCAAGATGTGTTATATGTACCTGACTTGAAGAAGAATTTAGTGTCTATTTCGGCAATGGAAGATAAAGGATTCAAGGTGGCATTCATTGATGGAAAGGTACGTGTTTGGAAGAGGAATTTCAAAGAAGCATTCACTCTTGGTTTCAGGGTTGATACACTTTATCAGGTTGGAGGAAGTCCGTTGGGAGCCATGACATGCAACACAACTCTTCAATCCGAACTTTGGCACCGAAGGTTTGCTCACCTTCATTATAAAGCTCTTCCCAAAGCAAGGAAGATGGTCATAGGTATGCCTGATTTCAAAGTTGATCATGAAGATGTTTGTCAGGGTCGTGTTGAAGGGAAACATACAAGGGGACCATTCCCCTCAAGTGATAGGAAGACTACTGACATTCTTCAATTGATTCATTCTGATTTATCGGGGAAGCTGGCATTAAGAGGGAGACCACTGCTGTGTATGCTCTCGAACAAAATGGAGTTGCCGAAAGAAATAATAGAACCATCATTGACGCTACTCGTGCCATGCTACATGACCAAGGTCTACCAAAGTTCCTATGGGGAGAAGTTGCTAGCACTACCATGTATGTTCAAAATAGATGCCCACATCAAGCATTGGACTCCAAAACTCTTGAAGGATTCTTCACTGGTAAGAAACCTGATGTTTCTCATTTTAGAATTTTTGGAAGTCCCGACTCCCGTATATTTTCATGTGGCGAAAGAAAAGAGAAGCAAGTTGGATGCTTTTGGAAAGAAGGGAACATTTGTGGGCTACAATGAAACTTCAAAGGCATATAGAATATATGTGCCTGGTCAAAGGGAAGTGGAGATAAGTCATGATGTCACCTTCGATGAAGATGTTTCCCTTGGAAAGGTTAGAGATCTTCCCATCTCAAAGGAAGACAAAGATGAAGATGCAGGAAAACAGGAAGAACCACAGGATGAACATATGCCCGATGTTGAAGGTTCGATGGATCTTATTGATCCACCTCTTAGTGAGCCCACTTCTTTTAAAAGAAGACCCTCATGGCTTAGAAACACTCTAGAAGATGCCGATGGACATATTGCACCAAAGGGAACATTCCGTGAAAGTAATAAGCCGAACAGGTACCAAGGGTACCTATTTGCCATGATCACCATTGTCAAATCTGAACCTAGAACGTTTGAAGAAGCCGTGAAGCACCAAGTTTGGAAGGATGCAATGAACAAAGAATATGAGTCGATCATGAAGAATGATGTCTGGGATTTGGTCCCTAGACCAAAGGACAAGTCTGTTGTCACCTCGAAATGGCTCTATAAAATCAAACATGGAGCCGATGGAAGTGCTGAAAAGTTCGAGTCTAGATTTGTTGCTTGAGGCTTCTCGCAGAAGGATGGTATAGACTATGATGAGATATTTGAACTTGTTGCCCGTTACACCGCCATCCATTCGATTATTTCCCTTGCTGCCTCGCAAGGATGGAATCTACATCATATGGATGTTAAGACTGCCTCCTGCATGGTTTGCTCAAGGAAGAGGTCTATGTGGAACAACCTTTGAGGTTTGAAGTTTGAGATCAAGATACACTTGTATGTAGGTTAAAGAAAGCCCTCTATGGGTTGAAGCAAGCCCCCAGGGCTTGGTATGAGAGGATCGATAGTTATTTGATGAAGTTGGGCTTTACACGAAGTGAAGTTGATCCGAACCTATATTTCAAGGTTGATAATGACAAGCCTTTCATTATGGTACCCCATGTGGACGATCCCTTCTTGACAGGTACAAACCCTCTCATTCATCAATGTAAGAGGGAGTTGGCTTCTGAATTCGAGATGAAGGACACCTAGGAATGATGCACTACTTCCTAGGCTTGGAAGTCTGGCAAAATCCAGGTTAGATTTTCCTTTCGCAAGGAAAATATATTGTGAAGCTGCTGGAAAGATTTGGGATGGTGGACTGCAAGTCCGTGACTACTCCGATGGATCTCAACTTTAAGGAACTATGTGGAAGTGCTATTGGGCCCGATTTGGGAAATCCTACCGAGTATCGTTGACTCGTGGGGGGCCCTGATGTTCTTAGTGAACTCTCGTCCAAACATATGTTTTGCAGTGAATACATTGAGTCAATATATGGTCGAGCCTAATCACATACACTGGATTGCTACCAAGAATCTCTTGAGATATCTCTGGGGCACAATCAACCATGGATTGAGATACACTGTCGGGAATGTGAGGCTCCATGGATATATTGATGTTGACTGGGCTAGCAGTGTGGTGGATCGTAAGAGCACATTTGGATGTTGCTTCGAATAGGTTCTACTTCGATCTCCTGGATGAGTAGGAAGTAGAAATCCGTTGCTTTGAGCACTGCCGAGGCCGAATACATTGCAGCAAGTATGGCCTATTGTGTAGCTGTTTGGTTGAGAAAGTTCTTCAGTGAGTTGTTTGGGCATGTGCTGGATATCACCGTGATCCATTGCGACAACCAAAGTGGGATTCGACTTTCAAAGAATCCCGTGTTCCATGATCGCTCCAAGCATATTGAGATAAGGTACCACTTTATCCAGGATATGGTACAATGAGGCACCGTAAGGCTCCATCACATTGGGACTGATGAGCAGGTCGCATATATTCTCACGAAGCCCCTGGGGAAGGTCAAATTCTTAACCTTCCATGAGAAACTTGGAGTCGTGGACAAACCCTCTTATGAGGGTCTCGCTTGAGTTGGACTTTGAGCTCTGGGAGCTCCGGGGTGCTTGGGGTAGCTTCTTGGAGCTATAAGCAACCATAGGGCAAGTTTTGCCTTTCCTTATTGATGTGCAATTCCCCACCGTTATGATATTGAGCTGGTTTGCCCTCTCTTGATCTATGCCCCACATACATCCTACCCATGTAGTCGGGGACTCATGGGTAGTACCTCTCTTCTGGCCACTGAGTTGGGAAATGAGGATAGAGACCATAGCACTACCGATGGACGCATCTTGTATTGTCGTACTCTATATGCTAGGATGGGTTGTGTCCAACAACCTGATCTGGGATCAAGTCTGGTTGAGGTTTTACCTCTAGACTGACTTCAGGTTAGTAGAGAGTGGCAATGTCTTGTGACTCACTCTCGATCAAATCTTCTTTATTATTTCTTCATGGTTCAGCTAAACAGAGCAGAGCAGAGTACAGGGATGGCATGATGACAAAAGATGACAGGATGGTACGGGATGACAGAATTGCACAGGTTGACAGATGGATTGTTGGGTGGAGTTCTCCCTAGTTGAGAGGGAGTGTTAAAATTGGAAACTAGGGCCAAACTCCACTTTGGACAACTCATATGATGGATATGATATTTTTGTTGGATTTCTCTTTCCGAGAGGTGCAAGATTGATCTAACGATCATCTTGTTTGGATGAGTAGAAGTTGGATTTTGAATTTATTTTCTCACACATGTGCAAATTGTCAAGGTCGGCCAGAAATGTAATGTAGGCTCATAAGCCCGAAAATATGTGTCTCCACCCCTCATTGAAGGATATAAATAAGAGAGACTCACTCCTCATTTTGGACATCACATATCTCATCATCTCTCTCTCTCATTGGTTCGTACAAGCATTTTGGAGTCTCCTCTCTACCTCATAACATAAAATTTCGGACTGTTTTTAAGGCTGAAACAAAAGCATTGACCAGCGTTGACCTTGGGTCAACCTCACTCAAAAAAGTGCGTTTTTCATGGCAGAATTTCGGTCACTTTAGGCCGCACTCATTGGCATGCAAACCGAGAAATTCTGGGCAGATTGACAGCAAATATGACTTTTTAGTTGATTGAGTTTGACTATGTTTTTCAGATCTGTTTTGGGCTGATTTGGATCATTGTTGGAAGCCGCATTGACTAAGGTTGATCAAACTCATTTGGTGGAGTCAATTTACTGATTTGACCAACGTTGACTTTATGGTAGGGCATCTTGTTGACTGCTGTTTGACTGAAGTTTTGGGCAAGTGAATTTTGTATATTGTACTCTCTCTCTTTGCTGAACTTTTGAAGAATAATGAGAAGATTTGATCAAAGGGTTTGCCCCACATTGGGGTTTTTTCCCTGGTATCCACCAAATATTGTGTCCTCTTGTCTTGGCTTGTCTTTCGGTTATTTGTTTATGTTCTATCAACATTTAGTGTCAATGTTTATGTGATTGCTAAATTGGAAATTGATATTGGGCTAATAAGAAAAGATTGAAGTAAATTGCTCTAAGCATAGAACATACCACTATTATCTAAAATTATCAAAAAGCCATGGGTCATTAGGGGAGGTCCCATTGGACTAGGATTGAAGATTAACCCCCCATTTAACCACAGTCAAAACCCTTCTTTCTTCCAACTCACCCCATAATCCATGCCAAATGCCAAATGAAAAACAAGGATAAGCACCCAATTGCATAATGAATAAAGTACCTTTTGGGTCGGCTTGCCCACCTTTCAACATGTGCTGTTGACAAATGGGTGAGGAAACATACAACTGATGCAGGTGGCACAGAATGGCACATCACATTGGCTACTTGGTGGCTATCAGGGGCTGCTGCTGTCAGCTGGATGAGATGACCTGAAAAAAATTTCTCCTATGGGATCACCCACTTTTGGTGGGTTACATATGAATCTAACTAGGACATGAGCTTACGATCCATGTACTCGAACAATCTCCTAGGACTGCAAACTTGTATATTGCACATGACAATACAACTGTTTGGGAGCATGTGCACTAGGCGTACTTTTATCACCCATGTTTTTCTTCAAATAATAAACCATATAGAAAAATAAATCTATTCTAGTGCAATCTAATCTATATGCAGTGTAATCTTAACATGAGAACATAATGTGATGATTTTAGCTATGTAAAAGAGATATGCAATGCACCTACACTACCATGGAATGTGAGCATTTAATGCATAAGCTAAGTATAGTCATACAACCAATGTAACCAACATATCATTAGATCAATATAACATCTTTTGTTCATATGAGTTCTTGTGAGATAGGGCATCAAAATATCACATCCTCCTTTGCAAAATTGGCTTGATGAAGGGCAATGGTGGGAGGCGAGAAAAAAAGAAAGCGAAGCATCATGAAAAAGAATCATGGTTGAGGAAGAGGAATCCAACTTGCACCAATGGATCCTCTCTCGTAACCAAAGAATGGAGAATTCAAGAATCAAACTCATGAACTCTTGATGAAGAGCAACCTCAGGCATATCGTTCTCATCATTGTCCTTAGGAACATGCTGGGAGTGATATGAGGAAGATGAAGGAAGGACAAGATCATCGTCGATATCATATATCGGATCTTTGTCAAAATGATGGGTAATGTCCCACTTCCCCTCTTCTATATGAAGGAACTCATTAATGCCAACCTCATGCAAATCGCAAGGAGCCATTTCCTCAGTTTCACATAACAATCTAATGGGGAGTCACCAAGGGGAATTTAAGATAGCTTGAAAGATGCTTGCTCCACCCTAGAAGCATTGAATTTTAGAGTTCAATGAAGAACAAGGGCTTTGTTCTTCCAATGGAGTCGTCGAATAAGGATCTATATTGTCGTATGGGGACAAGACATACGCTGAAAACATTGTTGCAAAATCTAGTAGGCCTTGGGGAGGGAAACCCTACAAGACAAAAGCTAGACAAAGTGCTAGCAATGGGGTAGAGGCCCAATGTCACCTCAACCAAAATCCCATGCTCTTACGGATTTTCACTGATGGGAGAAGTCTCGACAAGAGAGGAAGAGATCAATCCTAAGTTAGATAGGTTGTAGATAGGGTATAATGTTGATTTTTGAGTAGCTTGGGAGGTATTCCAAGCCCTAGGGTTTAGGGTTTGGAGGGTGGAGCACCACAAGAGTCACTTTTGGGCTTGGAACCCAAGGTTGGGGTTTTGCACCCATCGTGATTTGGGCCAAAAACACCATGGACACATTTCGACTTGTGATGGATGAGGATGATAGTACTGGTCGAGACGAATTTGACGCAATGAAAATCATCTGATTCCGAGTTGTAGAACTGAGTTATGAATTTTTGAAGTAAAGAAGTGGGTTTGCACAAGAAGGGTCAAGGTCGACTTGATGTTAATAAGCCTTATGACAACTTGTCAAGCCCTAATTGGACGTTTTAAGGAAGCCCTTGTACATGGTGTAAAATTTAAATACAAGGTGAGTTAAGCTTATTTAGAGCATCTATCCATGCAACACAAGCAAAAGAAGGAGCTCGTTGGAGGAATTTTTTTTTTTTGTCTTGGTCCCATGCATAAGGAGGAAGATCAGGGAGGAGGAGAGGGCTGTTAGGGCATCTCTCAAGGCTGTTTGGTATCCTAGTTTGTTGTGCAGGAGGGCCAAGTGAGGGAGGACGCGTTCTGGGCCAATTCTGGAATTGTTTAAGGGTGGACAAACCTTGGGAAAGGCAGCCGTAACACCCAGAAGATTGCTGTGGGTAGGCCGCATGCCTTACCAACCTATAACAGAGTTGCGTAGGGCTGTTTGGGGGCTGGTTTATACCCAGAACAAAAACGAAGGAGGGAAGGAGCCTTCCAAGGGAACGCTGCAACAAATTAAGGGACTGTGTGTGAATGTTTTAGCGCTGTTGCAACACTGCCAAGTGCCCTAACTAGGAACAGTCAAGAACAACAGTGGTACATCAGATTTGGAGCCAGAATTGTCTTGTTTTGGGTCAAAGTGTTGACTAGTTTTGGATCAAAATTTATTGCAGCCTGTGGAAGCCACGATTTGAGGTTGATTTGGGTGATTGAAGACTTCAACAAGGAATAGATTTCATAGCGGAGGATTGGGTGCCATTGCACTGGTTGAGGGAAATGTGTTGGCTACCCAAAGTAGCCCTTGACAAGCCATCATAAAGTGACGTTGACAACTGAAGGTTGGGTGAAGTTGTTGAGCCCATGTGTAGCTCTTTGATGGACGAAAGAAGCTACTAGAAGGTAGATTGGAGCTCAGGTGTTGGCCAACCTAGAAGAGTAGATTGGATCAACCCTTGTTAATTGTAGCAGAAGCGACTTGTCGCAGTGATAGGTGGCAACCCTCTTGGAGATTCTATGTGTTGTCCTTTGATGGACTAAGTGGCAGCTAGAGAGTAGAACGGGAGCAAAGGACAGATAGGACGAGATACAACATAGAGACTACAACGAGATTTCCATTCTATCTTGTATCCCTTGTAAGGGAGCCCTAAGACTGTTGTATTATTCAATTGGTTTAATAAAACAAAGGTTGGTTTGTTGTACATTATTGTACATTATTTTGTTAAAAATTGTCTATACTTGTGCATGTGTGATTTACTGCTATTTTATATTCCGCTATGCAAAGTAGCTTTTGTTGAGATTCTTGGTTTGGTAGCGTCAGTGATTCTAAGATTCTAACCTAAACCTAAGATTGTGGAAATTCGACATATAAGATGATCTCACTAGGGCTCATTCAAGAGAGCAACGCAATATAAGTTTAAAGGCTTCTTTAAGGAAGCAATTTGCTTTCAATGAAAGGACCTAGAAAAGGAAGGTGCAAGATGTAAAAATCTCAATCCATAAAAACTTACTACAGTGATAGATTTATTTCTCCTACTTCTTATTTCAATAAGTTATTTACAAAATTCTTCCAATAAATTTCAAAATAAATACTGCTGCAGAATTCACTTATGTATATGTAGAGAAAGGAACAATAAGAAATATAAGCATAAGAAACAATCACATGTACACACTTATTTTTGGACAATTGTCCCCGAAAAAACGCAATGTGGGAAAACCGGTGCAACAGATGAGGGTTTATATTATTATTCTTGAGCAATGAATTCTTTACAAGAAATAGATTGGCAGATTTCTTTAGAAAACACCTGAGATAGATTCTCCGCTTCCTTCTGGAGAATTCCTTACACCCGGAAGACCCACTATCTCCCTCTGCGTCATTCTGTGTGCTTCCCTGCACAGTGCTTACGTTGGACTGCATCACTTTGTGTGGTCACTACATGGGCACACTGCACTGCAACTCAGCGCTACCTTTTGTGGCCCTCTGCGTCCCTCTCTCTTCCTTCTCTGTCACTACTGTCTCCCTCTCCTTCTTCTGTCTTTGCAAATTTGCCCTACAACTCTCCCCCTAAAATCGAATTCTATTCCTTCAGAATCGACTTCCTTCAGGTTACTGAGTGTATGCCCGATTTGCTTTCCAAATTACCCTCAAGCCTTCTTTTATAATCTTCTCATTGACGAATCAACGACCCAGATTAGAAGTCTAATCAATGGCCAAGATTAAAACTTGACTTGATCTTCGTTCTCTAGAAGATTCACACTCTATTGTATTAATACCCATTAATTATTTAATTTCCCTAAGTTTAGAATTAGGGTCTCCATTAAAATAATTAATTATTTTAATAAAACACAAACCGAGTAGAATTTCCACAAACGGTTTCTATGTTCTTTGGAATACTGATGACCAAGCCTCCTTGCAAAATTTGAGACTTGGAAAACTTTCTGATGCTACAAAAATCAACACTCCCTCTTAGCAAGGAAAGTGTTAGCAAAATGCATGCTGCGTGCTGCCTTGTCTTGAAGCATCCTCTGCGCTGCTGATGCCTGGCTACTGCCCCTCACCTACTGCGCTGCCGCCTTCTGTACTGCTGCCCATGACCCTATCACTGTCACTGCCTCATCTGTACTGCAGCTCCCTTTGAATCCTGAGCCTATCCATTCCTGCTACTGAAATGGATTCTTGATCATCCCCATCTTTTCTCTGAAATAGACAAACTTGTTCTTTCCCAGAGCTTTCGTGAGGATATCTGCCACTTGTTCTCATGGAGGATATCTCCTGTTGGAGCAGCCATGGGTTTAGAGAACTCCATCTGAAACCTTTTTAGAACTTTTGTAGTATATCTTCCTTGTCCAAGGAAGATCTCACCCTTTTGCTGCCGAACTTCCAACCCCAGAAAATAATACATCAGCCTTAGATCCTTCATGTCAAATTCCACAACTAAATTCTCCTTGCAGTCCTTGATGAGTTTAGATGATCCTGTTAGAAATAGATCATCTACATATATCACCAATATATGAGGCTCATCCCCTACCCTCAAATAGTAGAGATTGGGATCTGCATCATTCTTGACAAATCCCATTTTCTGCAATTAGTTGTCAATTCAACCATACCAAGCTCTAGGTGCTTGCTTCAGTGCATACAATGCCCTCTTGAGCCCGCACACATGAGTTCTCTGGTCATGCATCTCAAAGGCCTCTGGTTGTTCAATGTATACTTCTTCCTCGATCATCTCGTTCAGGAACGTAGTCTTGACGTCCTACATATAGCACCAATATATGAGGTTCATCCCCTACCCTCAGATAGTAGAGATTGGGATCTGCTGTAGAAATTTTTGTTCCCAACCCCGATTTTCAGTTTCTCCTTATTTCTCCCATAAAGTTAAATGCCCATTCCCATAGCCATACATTCAACAAGCTGAAAAATAAATATTTTCTGAAAACACAAATTCTGGAAATTTCACAGTGCTGAAATGCAGAAATAAAACTCAGAAAAATAAATCAGCCACACACAGAAAATAGACACGTTGATTTTTGGTCAACTTGACCTTGGAAAAACCCCCTACAAATCTTGGGGAAAACCAGTTTGAAAGCTCTTCTTATTTCTGATAAATAGCTTTTACAGTGAGACAAAAATTACAACAAAAATTCCAGCGACTTAAGAAATGTAGTTATCTCGATTTTCGTGCTTATACACTGCCTTGGAAAACGTGCCGAACAGTAAATTAACAAAACAAAAATTTTACAGCATTAATTTCAGCATTAAATGCTGACTGTATTTTTCGATTATTGTGCCCAACTGTATGACCGTACTGCTGTACAGAATGTACAACACTGCCTCCTCGATTTCTGTGCCTCCCTCTGCCTCGAAAAATGTGCTGAAGCTGCTGTACGACTGTTGTACAGATTTCCTCGAAATATTTGCCACCAAACAACAGTACTTCTCCTTGATTTTTGTGCCCAAAATCTGCCCAGAAAACTATGCTGAAGCTGTTGTACGGATTCCTCAAAAACTGTGCCTCCTTCCTCGAAAAATGTGCCACACTCCTGCTGTACGGATTTCTGCCTTGGGAACTGTGCCTCTTTGCTTCTGTACGAATTTGCTGAAGTCTCTAGCTACTGCCCTCCTTCTCCTCACTGCTCAGAAATTTCTACGTTGCTTTCTCTTCTCTTCTCTCAATCTGCTCATGAAAGAATAAATGACCTTTTCTCTCATTTTCCTCCTTTAACCTAACACTAAGTGACTTTTGGGTAATCCCTAAATCCAATGGCTGAGATAGCTTTAGATCTAGGGCTGAGATTAAATGCTCATTTAAATCTCACTTTCTATTTTTTAATTCACCCCACTTTAATAATGACCCACTTAGTCATTTATTTCCAAAGTCACTTTTCACTTTCTAATTTCACATTGACTTTATTAAAGTCATTTTAAAATTAGACTTAGTAACTTTATCACTTAAGGTCATTTTTAAATTAGATTTGACTTTATAACTTTATAAAGTCACTTTAGGAGAAAAATTAAATTCTTTTGGACACTTTTCCCTAGGCCAAAGATCAAAGCCTTAGGGAACCACCTGTCCTCTGGTAACCAAATTTCAACATCTGCATCACTCTTGACAAATCCCATCTTCTGCAAGTAGTTGTCAATTCAACCATACCAAGCTCTAGGGGCTTGCTTTAGTCCATACAAGGCCCTCTTGAGCCTGGACACATGAGTTCTATGGTCATGCATCTCAAATCCCTATGGTTGTTCAATTTATACTTCTTCCTCGATCACCCTGTTCAGGAACGTAGTCTTGATGTCCATTTGGTGAATCTCCCATCCCATCTGCGCAGCAAGGGACATCACAGATCTAATAGAAGTATATCGGGCTACCGGGGCGAAGTTCTCTTTATAATCTATCCCTTCCTGGTAAGCGTAGCCCTTAGCTACAAACTCGGCCTTAAATTTCTCGATGCTGCCATCAACAACATATTTGATCTTGTAGATCCATCTCGAACCTACAACCGATTTGTCCTGAGGCCTGGGCACTGCTTCCCAGATATCATTTGTCATGATGGCGCTGTACTCCTCCACCATCCCATAGACCCAAACTTGGTGCTGAGCTGCCTCCCGAAAGCTAGATGGCTCTCCAACCTGTGCGACTAAAGCTTGGTACCTGTCAGGTTGTCTGTACTGCCTCTTCTCATTTCGGGGGGCTCCGACAAACTCTTCTGCATCCCTCAGAATCTGTCGCAATTCCCTGCTCGTCTTACCACTGGTAGTGGGCAGATCCACCCGCTCTCCTTCCTGTTAGTCCTCGGGAGATGTATCCCTTGGATCCCCATGCCTTGGAGAGGCACTCGTATTACCCTCCGCTGGTCGTTGTGGCTGGACCAATGGATCCTCAGACTGCGTAGCAGAAGGCAACTCCCAAGATTTTCTAAAGGCCCTTTCCTCCTTGAATTTCACATCCCGCCGTACCACAATCTTCTTGCTCTTAGGAATGTATATACGGTAAGCCTTTGTGTTCTCACTATATCCCACCAGATATCCCTTTTTTGCAGTCTTATCCAACTTCTTCCTCTTCTCTTCACTTCAGGCACATGACAATATGGCGCACTGCCAAAGATCCTAAAGTGGCTCACTTCAGACTTGCTGCCAATGAAGACACTTTCTGGAGTGATCTTCCCCAATGCGTTGAGGAATCCTGTTCTGTACATAAACAACTATATTACAAGCTTCAACCCACAGAAATTTGGGCATGTCTTGATCGTACAACATTGCCCTTGCAGCTTCGACAACAACTCTGTTCTTCTGCTCTACAACACCATTTTGCTCCAGATTATACAGAGCAGTCCACTCTCTTCTAATACCTTCCCTTGCACAGAACTTTGTGAAGTTTTTATCCGTGTATTCTCCACCATTGTCTGAACGCAATGTCTTGATTTGCTTTCCAGTTATAGATTCTCTACCAGAGCCTTAAACTCCTTGAATCGACCAATGACTTCATCCTTGGTTTTCAGAAAGTAGATCTGAGTCTTTCTGGAATGGTCATCAATGAAGGTGACAAAATATTCAGCACCACTAATAGCTCTAGTGGACATTGGCCTACAGATGTCTGAGTGTATTAAGCTCAATACACTCTTAGCCCTATTGTTGCTTCTAAGGTATGCTGCCTTGGCATATTTTCCTAATACACACCCTCTGTAGACATTGTCTCGCTTGGTGCTCAGTTCTGGAACTCCTATAACAGTCTTCTTGAGAATCCTTAACGCCCCATGATGCAAGTGGCCCATTCTCCTGTGCCATAGTTCATTCAAGTCCTTTTCATTAGTGCTGCCTATTAGTGCCATTGGGGATTCGAGTTGTAACTTGTAGAGTTTATTGCTCCTGAATCCAATTTGTGCTTTCTTCTTCCAACTCGAGTGTTTGACGTATACTCTATTGCAGTACATTAATGGCCCGAAGCTTATTATCAGCTTCCTTTTGAAATACTATGATACCTCTTCCAATAGGGGTACATTTTTCCTTTTTGCCCATGGTGATTTTAAAGTTCATTTGCTCTTCTTGGTAGTTTGAGAAACATTCTCGCACTCCCGTCATGTGAACAAAAGCCCCATTGTCAATGTACCAGATCTCTGGAGAAGACGACCTTGACACACAAGCAAATTCTTCTTCCAATCTGGATGCCAGAACCGAAACATCGTGATCCATCTATTCTTCCATGCTTCCCTTCTTCTCCAGAGAACTGCGTGAACCCTTCCTAGCTGCTGCAACAACGTCTGTTTTATGTTCGATCGCCGGTTCACTGCTCCTGTTACTCATCTCTGGCTCTGATACCATCTGAAAATTTCAATCCAGAAAAACTTACTAAAGTGATAGATTTATTTCTCTTACTTATTATTTCAATAAGTTATTTACAAAATTCTTCCAGTAAATTTCGAAATAAATACTACTGCAACATTCACTTATGTATATGCAGAGAAAGGAACAGTAAGAAATATAAGCATATGAAACAATCACATGTACACGCTTATTTTTGGACAATTGTCCTCGGAAAAACCCAATGCGGGAAAACCGGTGCAGCAAATGAGGGTTTATATTATTATTCTTCAACAATGAATTCTTTACAAGAAATAGACTGGCATATTTCTTTAGAAAACAACTGATATAGATTCTCCGGTTCCTTCTAGAGAATTCCTGACACCCGGAAGACCCACTATCTCCCACTGCATCACTCTGCATGCTTCCCTGTGTAGTCCCTACGCTGGACTGCGTCACTCTGCATGGGCACTACATGGGCAGACTGTGCTGCCTTCTGTGGCCCTTTGCGTCCCTCCCTCTTCCTTCTCTGTCACTGCTGACTCCCTCTCCTTCTTCTGTCTCTAATTCTTCCCTACAACTCTCCCTTTGAAATCGAATTCTATTCCTTTAGAATCGACTTCCTTTGGGTTACTGAGTCTATGCCTTGCTTGCTTTCCAAATGACCCTTAAGCCTTCTTTTATAATCTTCTCATTGACGAATCAACGACTCAGATTAGAAGTTTAATCAATAGCCAAGATTAAAACTTGACTTGATCTTCGTTCTCTAGAAGATTCACACTCTGTTTTATTAATACCAATTAATTATTTAATTTCCCTAAGTTTAGACTTAGGGTCTCCATTAAAATAATTAATTATTTTAATAAAACACAAACCGAGTGGAATTTCCACAAACGGTTTTTGGGTTCTTTGGAATACTGATGACCAAACCTCCTTGCAAAATTTGAGACTTGAAACACTTTCTGATGCTACAAAAATCAACACAAGACCTATGGTTTGATGTATTTGACGATAATGGGAGTTCCAAAGGTCAAGACAAAAGAGAAAAGTTTCCTTGCGATGGATTCCAACAATTACAAGGCTCATGAAACCTTCAAGAAAGTTCTCAAGTTGAGGGAGAAGAAAATAGGGTTTCCCTCTTATGGCAACCCCTAGGGCAAGAGATTTATGGATGAAATTTGAGTGGATGCCCACCAAAATGATAGGTCATGTAGTCAAGACCTACCTCTTGATGTTTAGGCTCTCAAACCACCAAAAACCCTCCTTCGTAGAGTTTTGCTCCAAGTTCGAGATTCTCCTTCCTAGCCTTAAAAGGACCAAATTTAAGGAGAAAAATTTATGGAGAAAATTTCAAGATGATCACCAAGTGATAGGACTAGTGCCTTGTCCTATGGGCATATGGAGTATAGGATGCTTAAGATAAGCGAAATTTGTTCCCAAGGAGGTCGAATTTGGTACCATAGCTATCAAATTTCCAACATTTACCCATTCAATGGAAAAATGGAGTTTCATGGGAGAGCAACAAGGAGATCACCACCAGGAACATTCTTTACATGTTATGATGAGTAATTCATACAACATTCATTTTGATATTCTTCGATAAATTGATCTTCAACAAATTAGGGTACAAAATTTTAACCTGGAGTCAATAATTCCATGCATTAGACATTCAAGAAAAGATATTCAACAATAGGATTCACTTACAAGATAACATGCAATAAGATATGGGTTGATTCCTAAAGCCTATTCACAAGAGAGGCTCAAATAAGTGGCTTACTTGCTTTGAAAGCAAGGTTATGGGCTCTCAAGGAAGGGCGAAAGGGATACTTGGACCCAGGTTTGTAGAATTTCCTTTGACAAGGGACTTCCTGGGTCTAAGAATCCTTGTGGAGAAATGGCTTCTATGCAATCCTTGTTGAATTTGAGTTATCAAGTTTTGGGACAAGAGAGAGCCAAAGTAGACCCAAACCAAGTCAAGGATGTGGAGTTCATCAACACTAGAGGGGCTTGACTAGTTTGGGGAGGAGAATAGGATCAAAGGACAAATTTTCTTTTGAAGTACAAATGCAATGATCCAAGAGAAGACACTAACCTAGATCAACCTAGGGAAAGAGATGGTCCTGTGGCTAGGGCTTGCTATATCTCAGGATTCCACCATCGAATTTGCCTCAAACATGGAGGACCTCTTGAGAAAATCCAAGTGCAGTAGTGGACCAATTTTCAAGGTTTGGATGGCTACAAAAGATTTTGCTTGATGCCTTAGTGAAACTACTAGGGTTAGGCCTAGAATTGGGAGAAGTGAAGAAAAGAAAGGTTATTTGACCACCAAAGGGATGCGAGGATTAGTGCCTTGCTTCTTGGGCTTAATGGAGTCAAGATACACCTAGATCGAGGATTTTCTTATGCTAAGGAGCCCTAATTGACCTTTGCTAGCCTTTCCAAGTACAACAACTACGTTATTAGAGATTTATACTTCAAAATTTGCAAAGAGATGAAGTCTCTTTTCCAGGTTGATGGTCTCCCTCTTCAAAGCATTAAGGAGCACTTCCTCTAGTAGAAGAGTTTAGCTTCTTGCTAGATTTGGAAGAGTTCCGAGAATCGCACTAAGTGTTCCAGGTTGAGAACCAAAGGTCTCCCTTTTCACAAAAATTGGGAGCACTTCTTCTAGCAGAAGACTTCAACTTCTTTGTTGATTTTGAAGAGTTCCAGGAACTTCTCTAAGCGTTCCAGTGTTGGTGGTCATCCTTAAACCATCACCGGTTGAGACCTCGAGTTCTTCCACCTTATATCTTCTTTTAAGAGAGCACATTCAGTCATTGGCTGCCACTTTTATATTACATCTCTCTTCTTGGACTCGTATATACTTCTTTGGATTAAGCGGGGGAATGTTGGACACCTAATCGGCTAAGGGTTATGGTGTGGAAGTTGAACAGTCAAAGGGAGTCCAAGAGACCTTGGAATATGAATCTAAGAGTAATAACAATGTATTATAAATGTATGTCTTTGTTAATTGAAATGAAATTCACGTCTTATCTTTCATATCTCTTGTTTATCATGTGTGTGTTTAGCAATTGTTGACAGGGCAACATTGATTGCTGTTGATTTTGACTAAAAATTGTAGAAATGAAGTTTGCCTAGATTTGACTTTCTTACTCATATTTGACTAGATCTTCTTTGGTTGATTTGGCTAGTCAAGGCTTTGACCTTTGACTCATTGTTGATGTACTTGGACTATATATCTCTCTGCTGAACATTTGATGACAATCTAATAGAAGAATTTGGAAAGGGTTTCTGTTAAAATTGGACAACTAGGTCCAAACTCCGGGTTGTGCTGCTCAGATGACGATCCAAATATTTTTATTGGATTCCTCTTTCGGAGAGGTGTAAGATTGATCTAAAGATCATTTTGATCGGATGAGCAGAACCTGTAATTTGAATTTATTCCACTTATGTGCTAGGTCGGCTTGTAATAAAATATAGACTTAAATGTCTTAAAGGACGTGTCACACACCCCCAAAGATTCCTATATATTGGAGAGACTTAGAATTCATTTGACACACATTGTTGTGTAGGAATTCTCTCTCTCTGGATAGTGTTGGAGCTGTGATATATGTGGACTGTTCTTTGTTTCGGTTGTTCTGGGTTATGTGTGACACGCTTGGCTGAATGACCTATTGGAGACTTTGCTGGTTGAAGCATCCTGCTGATCGCCGTAACGCCACCATTTCCTATCTCTGTTTTGGCTTGTCTTCTATCGATCTATTAGTATGTTCTATCTTCTTCAGTATTATACCCTAAGCTAAAATGGCATAGAACATATGCATAAATTAACATGGTATCAGAGCTTTAGGGAAGACAACGCTCAATTTATAACTCGTGGAGGAGAGACTATGTCTCTGTCTTAGCCACAGCTAATGAAGTTCAAGAACAGGGAGGCATATATGACTGTTTTAGGGTCAATTTAGGAAGGCCGAATTAAAAAGTTGTTTCAGCCTACATAAATGTGTCTTGGGTGCGATGGATAGCAGCGTACACTGCTATATGTGGGCTGTAGCCCCTACCTCATTAAAGACAGCGTGGACATTTTTTTTTAAACCGGCAGCAGCGTATTGTTAAAAGACACCAATTGGGAAGGGAGTCTTATTTTCACGCGGTCAAAGCCATCAAGACTCGTAGCCACATACTGTTTTGGAGGTCGGTTGCTACGAGAGTGCTGCTGTGCTAGGCCATGGGCCATAGCTCTACAACTCGGCTTGCGTAGAGTGGTCAAGGGCTGGCATATGCCCTAAGGCAGCGACATAGCAAGGGATGAGCTCTTGAAGGGTGTGTCGCAGCCCTATAAGGCTTGTTTTGAGACACGCAAGCCACCATTTTTTTCTTACGGAACCTGCTAGCAAACCTGTTGGTAAAGACAGGCATGGGATTTGCCGTCATAGGTGGAATTATAGGAAACCATTTACAGGGTGGCCTCACCAGATTTTGGATGTTGTGTACATTGAAAATTCGGGCAGATTGGACGAGTTTCAATCTGCAAGCGGACGAGACATCGTGATAGCGGAGGGTCAAATTTATGAACCCGCGAAATCAAATTTAACCCAAAGCACAGAGAGCTGTCTAAGTCTGTTAAGCCGTCGCCTCTGAATTTCGGGCTCGAAACAACCCGGACAAAGGACGCCGAAGAGCGTAATGTCTTGCATGCCCTCTACGCGAATTTTGGACATGGTGCTGGCTGGAATTATCACAATGGAACCCGCAGCAGAGTTGATTGCAAATCAAAAAGGCAGGCCGACAGCTTTGAGATCGGAAGCCTCGCCTATTGGGTCGGTATTCAACGATGATTGATCTCGAGGAATGGTGTGGACGGCAGGTTTCTTCAATCTGCACCGCGAATGACTATTACAAGTGTCGAAGTTATAAAGATTCTGAATGGCCAGAATATGCGCAAAATGGAATGCATGGGCGAGGAGGAGTGTAATGGCAGAATGTTATCGCCCGTCTATGGTCTCTGTAGCATGTGGCAAAATCTACACAGTCGTGCCGTAGATTGGGCCAGAAGAATGTTTGAAAATTTGACTTTCCAGCGTGGTCACGAAACTTCAATAATAAATATGGTCACGACACTTCAATAATGAATGGTATGTCTTTCAATCGACTCCCTGGAAACGTAAAACTCTTGAAGCGATTCACCTTTGAAGTAATAGCTTAAAGGGCCATGTCAAGAGAAACAGAAATCTGTTTTTTTTCTCAGAATTTGCCGAAGATATAAGTGTAGTCACTCATATATTCATTCCTGTGATAATACATTTAAACTGAAATTCTTCATTCCTGTGATAATACATTTAAGCCGACCTGTGAAATTCTTCAACTTGGCTTGTGCTAAAGTTCTTGGTTCGAATCATACATTCACTTGTGGCCTCAGTTTAATTCAGGATAAAAGGTCATCAACGTTGGCCCTTCCCCATATCATTATTTGGGAGCTGTTGATCCTCTTTTCAGACCTATTGTATCATCATTAAAAGAAGACGACCTAAAGATGTCTGTGAACATATTTTTTTCTTTTTCTTTTCTCTCTCATACAAAGAATCTTGTTTGACTTATAAAATAGGTCAAAGGTCTGCAAGAATCAAAATCCCGAAGGCAGAAGAAAGATTGTCCTATCTCAGAAATCTGTATAAGGCAGGTGTGATTCAAATCTGTACATTAACATGACAAATGTAACATTTTATTGATGACATGAGATTTATCCTGCTGGATGACTGGGGCTGAATCAGCGATGAGTAGGATTGGCCTGTATCCTTATGGAACTCTGATGAGTAGAAGTATCTTATGAGTATGCTATATCTGCATAAGAGAAAGGTTTCACATAAGGTATGGAGTCTGGACTGGCATGAAGAATGGAATATTCTGTGTTCTTTGAACATCTGTATAACTGGTTTCTAGACCTGTGCAATTGAAGAGACAAATCGCAAAACTGAGTTCTGAAGTCTTAGATCCGTCAATTGTAGCTGGGCAGATCTGAAATTAAGAAGCAGTGCTGGATAAGATGCCAGATGTAATAGATGAAGCTATCAAGTGAAGAATTATGAGAGAAGGAATCATATTTGGATTCCTAGTTCTGTGGGTCGCAGTAAAGAGGGCTGGTTGAGGAAGCTGCAGCAGACCTCCTTAGAATAACAGGACTTCTAGCACAAGCTGGGGCCTGTTGGTATATTCTCCCTGTTGGACAGTGACATAGATAGTCACCTATGTAGCGTTTAGCATGTGACAGTTGCAGTCTCACTCTGAAGCATAATAGTAAAATATGTTTCGACAGCATTCAGACATTGTTGGAATCTTGAACCATGATCAACAAAGCCTGTTAGATTGCTTTGACCGTGGATAATTAAGTTCCAAGTTGGTATCTGGGATGCCCTCATTTATCTTCTCTCGGGAGGAAAGCTGGCATTAAGAGGGAGAATATATTTGTATATGCTCCTAAACTAATATCATTGTTGAACGAAAGAAGATTCTTATGGCTCAAAGATATATGGCTTCAGAGGGGGAAATTCTGAAAGAAAACCAAGAAGCCATATATATACCAGGTAGCCATGAGTACAATATGAGCCTAGATCATTTGAAGAAGCTGTAAAGTATCTAAATTTGCAAGGATGCGAGGGTGATGTATGGGATATGGTTCCTAGACCACAGATCAAAGCTGTTGTCACCTCAAAATCAAGCATGGAAGCGCTGAAAAGTTCAAGGCAAGATTCGTTGCCCGTGAGGAAGGCTTAGACTATGATGACACACCTGCACCTATGGCCCGATATACCACCATTCGATCGATCATAGCCCTTGCTGCTACATAAGGATGGAGTCTTCATCAGATGGATGTAAAGACCGCATTTCTGCATGGTACGATAAAGGAAGAGATATATGTGGAGCAACCTCTGGGGTTGGAAGTCCAGGATCGAGACACCCATGTCTGCAGGTTGAAGAAATCCCTTGATGGGTTGAAGCAAGCACCCAAAGATTGGTACGAGAGGATAGATAGCTACTTGATGAAGTTGGGCTTCACTCGAAGTAATGCTGATCCGAACCTTTACTTCAAGGTTGTCAAGGGAAAACCTCTCATTCTGGTGCTGTATGTGGATGACCTCTTCCTAACAGGTGCTGACCCTCTCATTCATCAGTGCAAGAGGGAGCTCGCTGCTGAGTTCGAGATGAAGGACATGGACGAGTGTCTAGGCCTGAAGGTCTAGCAGAGACCTGGCAAGATTTTTTTTTCTCAAGGAAAATACATTATGAAGTTTCTGGTATGATGGACTGTAAGTCCATGGAACTCAACTTTAAGAAGTTGAGTAGCAGCGTTGCTGGGCCCGTATTGTCAAATCCTACTGAGTATCGTGAACTCGTAGGGGCCCTGATGTTCTTAGTGAACACCCGTCCAGATATATGTTTTGCAGTGAATACTTTGAGTCGACAAATGGTTGAGCCTCATCACTTTCACTGGGTTGGTGCCAAGAATCTTCTGAGATATCTTCGGGGCACGATAAACCATGGGCTGAGATACACTGCCAGGAGCATGACACTCCTTGGTTATACTGATGCCGATTGGGCTGGCAATGTGGTGGATTGCAAGAGCACATCTGGATGCTACTTCACTCGTAGCTCTGCTTCGGGCAGGAAACTAAAGTCGGTAGCCTTGAGCACCACTGAGGCCGAATACATTGTAACTTGTATGGCCTGTTGTGAAGTCACTTGGTTGTGAAAGATCTTCAGTGAGCTGTTCGAGCATGTGATAGATGCCACCGTTATCCTTTGTGATAACTAGAGGGGGATTCATTTGTCATAGAATCCCGTGTTCCACGATTGATCCAAGCATGTTGATGGCTGGTACCACTTTATCCAGGATATGGTACAACGAGGCGTTGTAAGGCTCGATCATAGGAACTGATGAGCAGGTCGCGGATATTCTCACTATGCCCTTGGGGAAGGTCATGTTCCTAACCTTTCGTGAGAATCTTGGAATTGTGGAATGACCCTATTCTGAGGGTCCTGTTGGACGATGAGCTCTGGGAGCTTTGGGGGGCTTTGGGGATAGCTTCTCGGAGCTATAAGCAACCACAGGGCTATGCTTGCCGAACCTTGTTGGTGTGCTTGGGCCCCACCGTGATGATTGAGTTTGTTCGCCTCTCATTATCTATGCCCCGTATGCATCCTACCCATTGAGTTCAGGGCTCATGGGAAGTACCTCTCATTTGGCCAATGAGATGGGAAAGGCTAGAGACCAGTAGAAAAGACTGATGGACGCATTAGAAATTGTCGTACTCTCTATCTAGGATGGCACGGTCCAACCACTTGATCTGGGATCAAGTATAGTGAGGTTTCAGATCTCTTGCTGACTTCGGGTCAGATGAACCAACTTCGGGTTGGTTGGAGACTCTTTGTGAGTCTGATAGAGGTTTTGACCTCTGGGCTGAATCTTTCAGCCGGGAATGATGTCCTTGTGACTGACCCACTTCTGTTCTGAAATAAAGAGGCCAGCAAAGCAAGTTACGGCGGGATGACGCACGATGTTTGAATTGCACTTGTGGACAGAGTTCTCCCTAGTTGAGAGGGAGTGTTAAAATTGGACAACTAGGTCCAAACTTCGGGTTGTGCTACTTAGATGACGATCCAAATATTTTTATTGGATTCCTCTTTCGGAGAGGTGTAAGATTGATCTAAAGATCATTTTGATCGAATGAGCAGAACCTGTACTTTGAATTTATTCCACTTATGTGCTAGGTCGGCCTGTAATAAAATATAGACTTAAATGTCTTAAAGGACGTGTCACACACCCCCAAAGATTCCTATATATTGGAGAGACTTAGAATTCATTTGACACACATTGTTGTGTAGGAATTCTCTCTCTCTGGATAGCGTTGGAGCTGTGATATATGTGGACTGTTCTTTGTTTAGGTTGTTCTGGGTTATGTGTGACATGCTTGGCTGAATGACCTATTGGAGACTTTGCTGGTTGAAGCATCCTGCTGATCGCTGTAACGCCACCATTTCCTATCTCTGTTTTGGCTTGTCTTCTATCGATCTATTAGTATGTTCTATCTTCTTCAGTATTGTGCCCTAAGTTGAAATGGTATAGAACATATGCAGAAATTAACAGTTTCCCCCCTTGCGAGGTTTTTCCCTGGTCTTTGACCAAATCTCCGTCTCTATTGTTATTAGCTGTGTTTTATTGTGCATATGGTTTTATGTTCTATCTACAATTGCTTACTGTCATCGGGTGATTGAAAATATACTGGATAATTGATTGCTATTGGAAGAAGAACTGTTAGAAGTGATTGTTACAACATAGAACATTGGAAAATTAACAACAAATGCAATGTCCTTCTCTATGTTCGTTTTTGTGGCATCGAATGTGTTCTAGCCACGAAACTTTGTGGAGAGGCTAGAATACATGAGAACTCCAAGACCCATAAATCGTTTTTGGAAATTCCACCTAGAAGTGACTTAATTAGATTATTAACCAATCTTTTTAATGTTTTCTAAGTCTAAACTTAGGAAAACTGGTTAAGTAATCAGTATTAATTAAGTCAAGATGAGAATCATCTAGAAACTCACACGGATCGATTCCAAGATGATCCTAGCCATTGATTAAGTTTTAATCTTGGCCGTTGGTGCTCCAACAGTGGATTATAAGAGGAAGTCGATGGGCACTTGGAGAATACACTTGAGAGGTTGAGCAGTTCGATTTCTTGGTAGATTTATTTCTAGAGTAGCAATCATCAATTGCCAGAGAGAGTCAATTGTCGGAGAGAGCCAGAGATCGAAGCAGTGAGTGAGGGGTAGGGGCGGTGATCTGGAGGAATACTTCTAGATCCGGATAGGCAGCAGCAAGAGGGCCGAGTTATCCTAGTGAGGCAGTGCAAAGCTCTGCGCAGTAGCTTCAAAGAGGATAGTTCGATTTGCTGAGAGGGGAAGACGTCTTCAGTTCTAGAGGTCGGGAAGGAGTCCCAGAGTGCTAGAGAAGAACTTTCCCAACCAACAAAAGGCTGAACGACTTCATCTGAGACCAGGCAGAGGCTTGACGTCGAACAGACTGCGTAGTGCAGCGCAGAGTGTAGAAATTTTAGCCCAAGCCCGGTTTTCAGTTTCTCCTTATTACTCCCATGTAGTTAAATGCCCATTCCCATAACCATTCATTCAACAAGCTGGAAATAATAAATATTTTCTGAAAACACAAATTCTGGAAATTTCATAGTGCTGAAAAATGCAGAAATAAAAACTCAGAAAATATATCAGCCACACACACAGAAAATGACACACTGATTTTTGGTCAATATGACCCTGGAAAAACCCCCTACAACTCTTGGGGAAAACCAGTTCGAAAGCTCTTCTTATTTTTGAATATTGCTTTCATAGAGAAATGAAATGCACAGTAAAAATTCCAGCAACCACATAAATGTACTTATCTCAAAAACCGTGTTTGTACTCCACCTCGATTTTCATGCCAAAGCAAAACAGAAATGATAGAGAAATGTATAGCCTTAAATGCTATACGAACAACATAAAAAACTGTGCCGGACAGCTGTACGACCTCCTCGAAAACTGTGTTATACAGTTGCCTCGATTTTTGCGCTGTACAGACTTTGGTTTTCGTCCTGCTGCTACTGTACGGACCTTGAAAACAATGTCTCCTTGCTATTGTACGGACCTCGAAATGCGTGCCAATATAGCAGCAATAAATGCTGTTCTCCCTTCCTCAATTTTCGTGCCTCTTGCCTTGAAAACCGTGCTCTTGCTTTGCTGTACGGATTTGCTGAAATGGTGCTGTCTCTCTTTCTCTTCTCTGCTCAGAAATGTCTCCTTTGCTTTCTCTCCTCCTCTCTCAATCTGCTCATGAAAGACTGAATGATCTTTTCCCTCTTTTCCTCCTTTAATGTAACCCTAAGTGACTTTTGGGGAATCCCTAAATCCAATCGCTGAGATAGCTTTAGATCTAGGGCTAAGATTAAATGTGCATTTAAATCTCACTTTCTTTTTTTTAATTCACCCCACTTTAATAAAGACCCTCTTAGTCATTTATTTCCAAAGTCACTTTTCACTTTCTAATTTCACATTGACTTTATTAAAGTCACTTTAAAATTAGACTTGGTAACTTTATCACTTAAAGTCACTTTTAAATTAGATTTGACTATACAACTTATAAAGTCACTTTAGGAGAAAAAGTTAAATTCTTTTGGACACTTTTCCCTAGGCCAAAGATCAAAGCCTTAGGGAACCACTTGTCCTCTGGTACCCAAATTTTAACACCCCTGAGTGACAATGCAGAGACTAGCAACAGTAAGATACCGTGGAGTGCAGTGCAGTTGGCACAATGCAAAGTCAGCGATAATGCAGATTCTTTAGTAGACAATGTAGTAGCTAGTAGTAGTCAGGACTTGGGTGATAGATGCATCATACTGAACACAATTGATTCAATATTTTGTATGTTTTTCAGTTGCAGATGCTGTAGTAGCAGCAACAATAGAGTTGTAGTGCAGATGCAGTGTTGGAAATAGTTTAGCAGGGTCAACATCAGTATAGATGCAATGTATTAGAGTTGTGTAGTGGTTGGTGGGCAGCAGCAACCAAACATCAACATCGTGACAGGAAACCCTCTTAGTCATTTATTTCCAAAGTCACTTTTCACTTTCTAATTTCACATTGACTTTATTAAAGTCACTTTAAAATTAGACTTGGTAACTTTATCACTTAAAGTCATTTTTAAATTAGATTTGACTATACAACTTATAAAGTCACTTTAGGAGAAAAAGTTAAATTCTTTTGGACACTTTTCCCTAGGCCAAAGATCAAAGCCTTAGGGAACCACTTGTCCTCTGGTACCCAAATTTTAACACTCCTGAGTGACAATGCAGAGACTAGCAACAGTAAGATACCGTGGAGTGCAGTGCAGTTGGCACAGTGCAAAGTCAGCAATAATGCAGATTCTTTAGTAGACAATGTAGTAGCTAGTAGTAGTCAGGACTTGGGTGACAGATGCATCATACTGAACACACTTGATTCAATATTTTGTATGCTTTTCAGTTGCAGATGCTGTAGCAGCAGCAACAATAGAGTTGTAGTGCAGATGCAGTGTTGGAAATAGTTTAGCAGGGTCAACATCAGTATAGATGCAATGTATATTAGAGTTGTGTAGTGATTGGTGGGCAGCAGCAGCCAAACATCAACATCGTGACAGGAGATGGTGCAGAGATAGGGTGTTGTTACAAGGGGTTCAACACTAGAACACACCTCTCGCAAAGAGGAGTGTTAGTTTTTGTAGCATGAGATGTGTTCTAGCCACAAATATTTGTGGAGAGGCTAGACTACATGAGATCTCCAAGACCCAAAAATCATTTCTGGAAATTCCACCTAGAAGTGACTTAATTAGATTATTAACCAATTTTTTTAATGTTTCCTAAGTCTAAACTTAAGAAAACTGGTTAATTAATCAGTCTTAATTAAGTCAAGGTGAGAATCATATAGAAACTCACACAAATCGATTCCAAGATGATCTGAGCCATCAATTAAGTTTTAATCTTGGCCGTTGGTGCTCCAATAGGAAGTTGATGGGCACTTGGAGAATACACTTGAGAGCTTGAGTAGTTCGATTTCTTGGCAGATCGATTTCCAGAGTAGCAGTAGTCATTTGCCGGAGAGAGCCAGAGATCGAAGCAGTGAGTGAGGGGCAGGGACATTGATCGAGAGGAAGATTTCCAGATCCAGAGAGGCAACAACAAGAGGGCTGAGTTATCCCAATAAGGCAGCGCAGAGCTCTGCGCAGTGGTTTCAGAGAAGATAGTTTGATTTGTTGAGAGGGGAAGACGTCTTCAGTTCCAGAGGCCGGGAAGGAGTCCCGGAGTGTCGGAGAAGAATTTTCCCAGCGAGTAGAAGACATAACGACTTCATTAGATACTAGTTAGAGGCTTGACGTTTAGCGGACTGCATAGTGTAATGCAGACAGTTAGAGGGCCGAGTTTTTGAAGGCAAGTTGTGTCGGGGATTCCCTGTGGAGGAAGGGAAATTCCCTTCAATAATTTTTGCCCAGATTATATTGTCATGGATTGCCAGTTTCAGGCATCCAAATTGTACTTAATTTTTCACTGCTGCGTAATAATAAAATCCTCAATGCTGCACCGATTTAACCAAGTTGGGTTTTTTCCAGGGACTTTTTTCCAAAAATAATTGTGTTAATTTTATGTGTGTGCTAGCGTTTCTCAGTGTTAATTTTAGATAACAATGATATGTTATATGCTTATAGCAATTTACTTCAATATTTTCTTATTAGCCCAATTTCAATTCCAGATTAGCAATCACATCATCATTGACAATAAATGTTGATAGAACATAAACAAATAACCAGAAGACAAGAGGACACAATATTTTGGTGGATGCCAGGGAAAAACCCCAATGTGGTGAAAACCCTTTGATCAAATCTTCTTATTATTCTTCAAAAGTTCAGTAGAGAGAGAGAGAGTACAATATACAAAATTCATTTGCCCAAAACTTCAGTCAAACAACAATCAACAGGATGCCCTAACTAGAAAGTCAACGTTGGTCAAATTAGCAAGTTTACTTCACCAAAATGTGTCTGGTCAGCCTTAGTCAATGCAGCCTACAATAGTGAACCAAATCAGCCCAAAACAGATATGAAAATCACAGTCAAACTCGATCAACCTAAAAAGTCAATGCTACGGTCAAAGTCTGCGGTGAACGCTGCGGTTAAACTACCCAAAATTCCTCGGATTTCATGCCAATAGCTGCGGTCTCAAGAGATCAAATTTTTGCCCAAAAATCGAAGTCAAAAGAAGAAGTTTGACCCTTGGTCAACGCTAGTCAATGCCCTGATTGGTTGCCTTAGAACAGTCTGAAATTTTTGTCCTTTCTTTCACATGTGCGGGGAGAGAGAGAGAGGTTCCTTGAGGCTGTGCGAACCAATGAGAAGAGATGATGTGATGAGATGATGATGTCCAAATGAAGAATGAGTCTCTCTTATTTATATCCTTCAATGATGGGTGGAGACACATCTTTTGGGGCTTATGAGCCTACATTACATTTCTGGTTGACCTTGACATGTACATCTATGAGAGAATAAATTCAAAATCCAATTTCTGCTCATCCAAACAAGATGATCTTTAGATCAATCTTGCACCTCTCGGAAAGAGGAATCCAACAAAAATATCATCTCCATCGTATGAGCAGTTCAAAGTGGAGTTTGGCCCTAGTTTCCAATTTTAACACTCCCTCTCAACTAGGGAGAACTCCACCCGTCAATCCATCTGACAACCTGTGCAATTCTGTCATCCTGTACCATCCTGTACCATCCTGTCATCCTGTGTCATTCTGCCATCCCTGTACTATGCTCTACTGAACCATGAAGAATAATGAAGAAGATTTGATCGAGAGTGAGTCACAAGACTTTGCCACTCTCCACTGACTCAAAGTTGTTGGACACAACCCATCCTAGCATATAGAGTACGACAATACACGATGCATCCATCGATAGTGTTATGGTCTCTATCTTCATTTCTCAACTCATTGGATAGATGAGAGGTACTTCCCATGAGTCCCAGACTACATGGGTAGGATGTATGTGGGGCATAGATCAAGAGAGGGTGAACCAGCCCAATATCATAGCTGTGGGGAATAACACACTAATAAGGAAAGGCGAACCTCACCCTATGGTTGCTTATAGCTCCAAGAAGCTACCCCAAGCCCCCCGGAGCTCCCAGAGCTCAAAGTCCAACTCAAGTGGGACCCTCATAAGAGGGTCTGTCCACGATTCCAAGCTTCTCACGGAAGGTTAAGAATTTGAGCTTCCCTAGGGGCTTCGTGAGAATATCTGCAACCTGCTCATCAGTCCTAATGTGATGGAGCCTTACGACACCTCGCTGTACCATATCCCGGATGAAGTGGTACCTGATATCAATATGCTTGGAGCGGTCGTGGAACACGAGATTCACTGCAAGTCAAATCCCACTTTGGTTGTCGCAATGGATTACGGTGGTATCCAACACATGGCCAAATAACTCACGTAAGAGCTTCCTCAGCCAAACAAATTCACAATAGGCCATACTAGTTGCAATGTATTCGGCCTTGCCGATGCTCAAAGCAATAGATTTATGCTTCCTGCTCATCCAGGAGATCGAAGCAGAACCTAGAGTGAAGCAACATCCAGATGTGCTCTTACGATCCACCACACTTCCAGCCCAGTCAGTGTCAGTATATCTGTGGAGCCTCGTATTCTCGACAGTGTATCTCAGTCCATGATTGATTGTGCCTCGAAGATATCTCAAGAGTTTCTTGGTAACAATCCAGTGTATGTGATGAGGCTTGACCATATATTGACTCAACGTGTTTACTGCAAAACATATGTCCAGACTGGAGTTCACTAAGAACATCAGAGCTCCCACGAGTTGACGATACTCGGTAGGATTTTCCAAATTAGGTCCAACAACACTTCCACACAGTTTCTTAAAGTTGAGTTCCATCGGAGTAGTCACGGACTTGTAGTCCCCTATCCCAAATATTTCCAGCAGCTTCACAATATATTTTCCTTGAGAAAGGAAAATCTCTCCTAGCTTTTGCCAAACCTCCAAGCCTTGGAAGTAGTGCATTAGTCCTAGGTCCTTCATCTCAAATTCAGAAACCAACTCCCTCTTACATTGATGAATGAGAGGGTCTACACCTGTCAGGAAGAGATCGTTCACACAGAGTACCAAGATGAGTGGCTTGTCATTATCAACCTTGAAGTAAAGGTTTGGATCAGCTTCACTTCGTGTAAAGCCCAACTTAGTTAGATAGCTATCGATCCTTTCATACCAAGCTCTAGGGGCTTGCTTCAACACATAGAAGCCTTTCTTCAACCTGCATACATGTGTATCTCGATCTCGAACTTCAAACCCCAAAGGTTGTTCCACATAGACCTCTTCCTTAAGCGATCCATGTAAGAAGGCAGTCTTGACATCCATGTGATGTAGACTCCATCCCTGTGAGGCAATAAGGGCAATGATTGAATGAATGGTGGTATATTGGGCAACAGGTGCAAATATTTCATCATAGTCTATACCTTCTTTTTGCGAGAAACCTTGGGCAACAAATCTGGCCTTGAACTTTTCAGCGCTTCCATCGGCTCCTGTTTGATCTTGAAGAGCCATTTCGAGGTGACAACAGACTTGTCCTTTGGTCTAGGAACCGCACTTTGTCAATGTCACCAAAGCAGTACACCCCTTTTACAAAAGGGATCTATCATGTTCGAGTGTTCGTGCCGTTCAGATTTCATCATTCATCTGACAGTTTTGTAAATGATGTAAACCCATTCTGCATATCTATAATGTAAATGATCTCAGTAAGACCATCATGTATGTAACGACCTAGGTAAGCCTAGTATTTTGGTGACGATTTCTATCCTAGGAGGTTTTTCGTCTTACTGATTCATTTGTGTCTCTAGACACAAATGATCGGCAGAGTTTTTTCCCTCCAACCTCACCCTAAAGCTAGGGTGGATTTTGTTATCAAGATATTAAGTGAGTCCTAGTGTTTTTTATCGAGTCTCTGTAAAAGTAATCTGGGAATGGTCCTAGCTAATTGGCTAGATCATTTTATTACAGATTGTTGGGTCTACCAGATCATATTTTCAGTCGCAGAATTGGGTAGATTATTGAGGGTCTGTTACGAACGGGTGTGTTGAGAATTTGAAGGGCTGTAGGTTAATACAAATTCTCTTCTTGATAATTACTTGTGAGCTTACTTATGTCTTCTCTTCTTTAGCTTAGTTAATATTTCATCAAGTCAATCATCAAAGTACACGAGATACACAAATAAGGCTCCTAGACCCAGGGCAAAACCTCTCCCTCTTGGAGAGGAAAACCCGCAAATAATTCTTCTTATAGATCTTCAAATGACAAGTACCATGACCAAGACTTGGACCCCTAACCTAGATATGCTTCCAAGACCCTGTCACAACTTCTTCAAACTTAATTCTTCTCGTCTATGCCAATCTCCACTGTTCTGCACTGGGACTAGAGAACTCGGTCTCCAAATTACACTTCTTGATGCTCAGTCAAATGTAGGGACATAATTATCTTCACTTATAACTGAATTCCTTGAAATGTAGTTAGGAAGGTAAATCTCTGACTCACTTTCTCCCACCTTTAGGTCTACCTTTCTTCTTATAATCGCTGTCTTGATTTCAGAAAATTCTTCCTTTAAGAAGACTGCCCTTATCTTTATCTTACAGGACCTTTTCTTAATTCTGGAAACACACATCAAACAACAGTAGTATATACGCATCCTTTTCCTTGCTTTAGGGTCCAACATAGGTATCGAGACAATGTTGATAAGTCTGCACGTTATATCCTGTACGTAGCTCTCGAAGTCGGCATTTCATGCACAGTAAAACCGCACTGTTCTCCACGCTGATTTTCCTTATATATATTCGCACTTACTTACCTTAAATTCTCGCACTTCTCTTCCTCTTAAAATCTGCACTATTTTCTGTCTTTCATCCGCACTGTATTTTCAGAGAGAGCTGCATTTACTTCTTGGAGATGTCTGCATACTAATCTTTGAGATATCTGCATCGTAATCTTAAAGGCACCCTCATCATAATCTGTGTGATATCCGCTTTCCTTACTTAGTGATGTCTGCATTCTTTACTCAGTGGTGTCCACTGTAAGTTCAATGCTATCCGCAACTTTTGAACTTGGCCAGTTCCGCAATATTATTTTATCCACACTGTAGACTGAGAGGTATCCGTACGCTGCTTCAGAGATGTGTTTCGCACTAGCTTCAACAAACTGTCTCAGATGTGATCAAATTTTCATATTCCCAAATGAGCCATAGACCAGATATATATACAGACAGTCGTAGTGTCTTTTAGGCCGACTACTACTTTACCATTTAGACCGACTTGTAACCCATCATAATAGCTTAACTTTTAACGTTGATGTAGAGCTGAATTAAGCCATTTGATTCACATTTTCTCTGACCAGGTCTTGGAGCATTTCTTAGACTAGATGATTCATATATATATGACACATGTTACAGGTAAATCTAGAAGACAAAAACCTAGATAGACATCAAGAAGAAGTCTACTAGCCTATAATAAACTCTTGCTCATGAAACCCATGAAGCAAGTACACGATACATTTTATTATCTTTGTCTTCTACTTTACATAAATTCATAATTACAAAGTCAATATGAACACTGACCTAGTTACACTTTTCAACAGGGTGTTCCCCTCATGGTTTAATGTACTCATCTTATGTAAATAGGGTTAGAAAAATAATTAATCTCCTCGTGAGTCAATTAATTAAACTTTCTAGCCAAATTGAATTAAAAATCTTAAGCCATAAATTTAATTAATTTTATGTCCTAGGTAAATTTAAATTCTTCAAAGACAGAATTTGTGGATCTCTGAAAAATAATTTTTTAAAAAGGTCCTAGGCCAAGGGAATATTGAAAATTTTGAGAAATTTTAGACCCTTGGGCCTTGGTAGTTAAGTCAAAGTCAATTTTTTTGAGTTAATTCAAAGGGGATTAATTGAAAATTTGAAATTCCTCAAAAAATAATAATTTCGATGGACGAGATTAAAAGATAATCAAAAATCATTTTCGACGGTCAAGATTACTTTGATGGGGATCAAGCGAACTAGCCGTCGGAGATTTTACCTATAAATTAGAGGTCAGTGTCAGTTTGATTTTTTCATCCAATCTTTTGATCGTGTACTAGCTCTTGAAGCTCTCCTGTAATACTTTATGGAATAATACAAACGAAGTCTTTGGGGTTTTATTTGATGGTTGTGTTCTTCTTCGACATTTATGGTAAACTTGTTCTTCATATTCTACTGGTAATTATTTTAACGAATTGTTGATTAATGGCTCTTGTAGAGTAATCTCTTGCACATGTATCTTGCTTAGGTTACTAGATTTAGGGTAAAAATTTTAATTGGATTGAGTTAACAGGTATCTCTAACTCTTGAAAAATTTATTTTTTATCTTATTTCTCTATTTATTTAACAGTTTAACTTTAAGTGTGCAGAAATCTTTCGGATTTAGAATTGGGCGTTTGGGGAAGTCTTCGGCTGGACCAACTGACTCCCAAGGAAATAAGATCTGAAGAGCCCTCCGGATCTAATACCCCAAGCTTATCTCAAGTTATCTTTTTTGCAGGGTTCTACTAGGGCTTGTGCCTAAATAAAAAAAATTATCTTAATTTTTATTGATTTAAAGTTAGATTTGGCTAGTAAGAGCATTAGATCTTCAGATCTGGGAGCGAAGTCAGACTTACACTCCTCAGATCTGACAAATCTGCAGCTTTTGTGCATAGATCTGTATATACATTATATAGATCTGTATTTTTATAGTGTAAATCAAGGTTACTTGGGAGCGCGGAGCGTTATTTTTAGAAGCTTCTGGTTCGGAGCGTTTTCGGGAGCGTTTATATATATATATATATATATATATATATATATATATATTTTTAATATTTTGATGCATATATGTCAACAAAAACATGTAGAATGATGAATTAGACATAAAAAACATAAAAACATAGATTGAATCATATAACATCAATCATCTAGAAGTTATAACTTCATCAACCACGCCCACAAGTTGGAAGCATACAACATATTGACTCTTGAGTCTCGGGATTCATCAATCTGAAGGTTTTAAGCTTTCAAAATTCAATATATAACATTTATCATCATTGATTTCAAATTTCAATATCTAACATTTATCATCATTGATTCATTGATTTCAAAATTCAATATACATTTATCATCATTGATATATAACATTTATCATCATTGATTCATTGATTTCAGAATTCAATATATAACATTTATCATCATTGATATTATATAACATTTATCATCATTGATTCGTTGATCACCATATAACTTTCATGAAGCATCATATTCATAATTCATAATGACTTGTAAACAGTAAACTTATAAATGCCAACTTCAAAGTTTCACCTTTCAAATTCAAACTTCAAACTTAAAATTGTCATTAAATATATGAAATCAGAAAGAGTCAAGTTTCAACTGTTCAACTGTCAACAACAAATAGAAAAGACTAGTAAACAACAAATCTATTTTATCTGGCTGGCCCCTTGCCACGCCCACGAGAAATGTCTAATTTTTGTGAGCCACGAGGAAATGTTGGTCTTCTAGTACTCTTAGGAGTACCACGACCACGACTATAAGGTGGAGGCTGGATCTGCAAAGGAACAATAGTGTGATATCGAGGAGTGGCACTGGCACTTGCACTGGCACCTGCACTGCTACCAGTAGATGGTGGCACTGGCCCTATGTGTGGCGGCGCTGCTGATGCTTCATCATCATCCCTATAAAGTTTTGTTTCCAATTCTTCCAGATGTAACGTGTCGTCCTCCAAATTATCATCCTCTGGGTTGTTGTCCCAGACTCTGTATGATTGATCCTCATTTGCCCGATCACAGTAATGGCTCAACAACCTCAAGTTATAATGCATATAAACCAAGCTTTCAGCTCGGTTTTCATTCAGCCTGTTTCTTCTCACATTGTGTATAAAGCTGTAGGTGCTCCAACACCTCTCTGTAGAAGAAGTGTTCACAACCTGTGAGAGAACTTTTTTAGCCAACTTTGGCAAAAGTCCCATGCCGCCATATGCTTCCCACCATGTGAGAGCCTCAAATCTGTCCCTGTCTTCCATTACATGGAAAGAACCAAAGTTAGTAGTGCAACTGAAGTATTTGCCTAATTCAAGGCGCAATCTAGCACACTCTTCCTTGTCAGGTACCAACTTGTCCAATGCCTTCATGTACCCCTCTTGTACCTCTGGATCTATGTGAGGTTTCACCCTAACCGCACCTCCAGGTGCAGGTTGGCCCAACCAAGATGGAGAGTAATATTTTGGCACAAGGATATATGCCAAAGCATGTAGTGGAACATTGAGTTTATTCCACCGTGCACACACACAGTCATGAATCATAGCATACAAGTTGGGATCATTATCCTTAACAATATCTTTTATTTGCCCCAACATGCTATCCATATGCTCATAAACCTCTCCAATGATTGGTTTATCAGTATCTACAAACCGAATCATGTTATAAATGGGTTTGGTAAAATTCAAAATTTCCCTCACACGTGCCCAAAACAGAGGGTCAAGGGCGGTCTCCTCCACATGTTCGAAACCTTGCCTGTCAACTATTGTTGCTGCCCTATCCTTTAATAGCTTCCAGTGTGGGCTTGATACCATTGTAGCCAATGACTCTCTTACCTTCAAAAGGCACTTGAAGGTGAGGTAATAGCTAACAAATCTAGTTTTTGCTATCTTCAACAACTCCAATTTGGAGTGAGTACGGAAAAGCCCATGGGTATTGCTATGATTTGTAATAAATTTTATCATTTTTTTACCTCTCTTGTATAAATCACCAAGCCATTTGAATTGAGGTTGTTTGTTTTTAATGATATCATGCATCAAAAGGTTCATTGTGTGAACCAAACACCTAGACCAAAATATGTTGGGGTATTTATCCTCAATAATTGCTCCTGCTGCCTTACAGTTAGCAGCATTATCAGTGATGACCTGTATGACATTGTATGGCCCAGTCTTTTCAATTATATCAAGTAATGGTTCTGCAATGTTAATGCCGGTTTTGAATTTGTCTAAATAATCATATGCTGCTAGGAAGATTGCACCACTAACCGACACAGCCAAAACACTTATCAATGGTTTTCCTTTTACATTGGTCCATCCATCAGAGACAATGGACAGCCCATGCTCATTCCATGAACTTGTCATTCTAGCCAAATAATTGTTTATTTTAGCTTTTTCATGATCATGACCCACAGTTCTGGCCTTGTCATACCCAGGGCTTTTGTATCCTTTGGGGGCATCATTAATGGCAAACACCATTTCATGCCAATAAGGTGAGTGAAGAACATTGAATGGCACCCCACATGCATATAGAAACTGGTAAACTTTTGAATTCACATCATTCCTACACCATTTGTCCAGGTAATCGGATATGGTTCTACGCCTTAATCCAATGCCACTGCCTCCAAAACCACTGGCATGGGTGGAAGTTGAACTTGTTTGTCCATGACGTGTTGGGCCTGAATCAACGAAACTGTAGGGCAGCCCCCTCTTCCTTCCTATATATCTCTCTCTGTGGTGCTGGGACAAAAGGACAAACTTTGATTCCAATATTTTTAGGTCCATCCCCTGGCATTATCCCACAAAGGTGCCTTCTCGCACAGGTGTATGAACCATGGTATTGTTTATTGCAATGGGGGCAAATAAATTTAGTGGTTCCACCACCTTTCCCTCCTTCCATTTTCTAAACATATTTCCACAAAGGTGTCTGAGTTTGGTCTCGTTTAGTTGGGGAATCTGTGTCCTCAGGTTCTCCACTCCCCACTTCCTCCTCAGCATAATCCTCCTCCTCTTCAGGATTTTCTTCAAATCCACCATAACCCTCCTCTTCAGGATTTTCTTCAAGTCCACCATAACCCTCCTCTTCAGGATTTTCTTCAAGTCCACCATAACCCTCCTCTTCATCCTCCTCTTCTCTGATTTGCCTCTTTCTTCTAGCACTCTCCAACACCATTATCACAAAGAAAGGAACCAACATGAGAAAAATCCATATAGCCATGATGGAAACAAGTTTCAAGTTTCTAGCCTGCAAAACAAATGGAAAAATGCCAAATGGGAATAGGAAATGCAACATAGGAAAAAAACAATTCATTTTTTAAGTTTTAAATTCAATAAAATGCAACATTAAAAAAAAAATCAAGTTTTTCATTTTTAAACAATTTAACAACCTACAAATTCATCCTAGAAAATACAAAATTGGATTAGAAGGCCTACCTCCTGTTGCTTTGCTCCTTGCTCTCCTTCCTTGCTCTCCTTGTCTCTTGCTCTAGCTCTCTCAACACTCAACAAACAATAAAAACTAAAATGAAACCCCCCCCCCCCCTTATAAACAATTCGTTTTTTCACTTAAAAAAATTTGCGCGCGGCGGGAAGCGTTTGGGAGCGAACACTCCCCGATCGTTTCCGGCGTTTAAAAAACGCTTCCGAAGCATTTTTTAAACGTCGGAAGCGCTTAGGGAGCGTTCGCTCCCGAGCGCTTCCTGAAACGCTCCCGAAGAGGCAGGGAGCGTTTTAACATGTTCGGAAACGCGCTCCCGAAAATGCTCTCCTCAGGAATTGTTTTCGGGAGCGCGTTTCCGAGCGTTTCCAAAACGCTCCCGCACGGAGCGCGTTTCGGAAACGGGAATGAAGGGGGTTTGAAGCTTTCCCCGCAACCCTGGTGTAAATATTTAGTATTTTTTTTTAGTTTTCTGATTTCTAGCTTGGGGTTTCAATTTTAGATTTTGGTATATCTGCTGGGGTTTCTGGCTTTGTGCAGGTGACATTTGAGGGTTTTCAGAGATTTTTTTTTTTTAGTTCTGAGACAGATTTAAGCCCTGGAGGGTAAGATCTGATCACAAGACCAGGATTTTTGCAGAAATATTTGAGTTAAAATTTTTCAGATCTGTGTTTCTGTGTAAAATTAATTGCTGGACAGAAGGAAAATTTTGAAATTTTTTATGCACCAGTTGTGCTTGCGTTTTCCACTCGTGAGCTGCCTTTCTTCCTGCAATCTTCATCGCTGCTCAAGCTCCAACCTCCTCGCGCAGTCCCTTTCCCTTGCTTTCATCAGCGTCTGAATTTCTCCCCTCATCCTCGACTCTCATTCCTGCTGCGCGTACCCTTCTTCTCCATTGCTCCTTCTCACAGCTCTAGCTCCCTCGCTCCCTTTCCTTCCCTGTCATCTTCCCCTCCACTGCCCTCATTCTTGCTTCCTTCTTCTTTGTCCCTACTATCTACATCCCTTTACTCGTAGCAGCTCCATCTCCTCGCAGTCCTCTTCGCGTGCCATCTCTTTCCGTTTACTCTTGCTGCGTAAGGTGCATCCTAGCTGTCGGCTTTCATTCCTCGTTGCTCTCCCTCCTGCCGGCTTCCATTCCCTAGTTCTCTCCCTCACGCAGTCGTTCTTACCTCTACGCTCCCGCTCTTCTTTTTCTTGACCTGCATATACCTAACTCAAACCTAATGCCTAACAAAATAACATCGTTTTTAAATTTTTTTAGTTTGACCTTTTCACATTTAAAATTTTTTAAATAAAAAACATTAACATAACATTTTGATTTTAATTTAGTTTTCAATTTTATTTGTTTTAAAGTTTGGTTTTACTTTTTTTTTTTATTTTGTAAAGTGAGCTTATTTTGAATCTTCATTTAACTTTTGACATTTAAAAATTTTAAAAAATTAAAAAAAGAATAACTTTAACTTCTAATTATTTATTTATTGTACATGAAACGAAATAAAGAATTTTATTAACTTCTAACATTAGAAATTGTTTTAATTTTTAAATTTTTTTTTTTCTCTTTTGTATATAAATTTAAAGGCCATTTATATTTTGAATTTAAGGTTTTTTGGAGCTATTGTTAATGTGGTAAAATTCTAAGCCCTCAACGAAGATATTTATTCTGTGGAGAAATTCCTATAGTTGACAAATATTTAATATTTAATACCCTAAGTTTGAGTATAGAGAAAAATAAAAATTTTCTTGGATTTGCATTATTTTAGAATATCATTTAATCCATAAAATTTCTTGAGGAAGTGTTTATTTAGCATTGAAATTTTATAATGAGATTCAAGCGCTAGTTACTTTCATATGCTTCAGTTGAGTTTGATGATCATTGGCATCTGATTCTAAAATTGTCTATCGTGTGCTTGAATTATTATTGAATATTTAAGTTTGAGAATCTTTCAAGTAATTGTAATCGATATTCTTCAGAGCTTTATTGTGGATCTGTGACAAACTGTATATCTTTTAATTGAGTAATTTCTGGCATCTTCATAATTGGCACTCTCGCTTAAGTACTTAGTGGTTAGATCAGATTATTTGTAATCTAAGTGCTTTAAGCTTTCAACATCACCTCTCATCTTCAAGGCTTGCTTCATCTCGCTTCTTCTTCAAATGTTTTCCTTGCATTCTGCATTTTAAGTTAGCATTGCATATAGGATAGCTATTCATCCAAGCAATAGTTTCTCATCAAGTACTTGGTTGTAATTTCCTTAGCAAGATAGTTGACTCCATAAGGCACTGATATCAATCATTCAAATTTAATTGAATCATTTAATCTTACTAGATTTTTTACAAGTAATTGGTCGTTTAACTGTGTCTCCCGAACTGGTTGGTTCCCAACTAGTTCTCCTTCATTCCATTTCCATAGGGTCTACCCCCTTAGTCTGCTATAAGGAGTAGCTTAAACAGAGAGATTGGGGATCAGGGTGACAGGCCCCGATTTGAGTCGTTGTCACGGTTCCTAGACATTCTGTGCGACAACAGAACCCTACTGTGATATTGTGTGATAACAACAGTTGTATATGTTTGTCTAAAGATCCAATATTTCATGGAAAGACAAAGCACATTAACAATAAGTATCACTATGTACAAGAGCTAGTACAAAATGGAGTGCAACAACTTTAGTATGTTCCTACTGATGAGCAAGTAGCTGATATATTGACAAAATTACCTCCAAACAAGAAGCTTGTGTATTTAAGAGACAAACTTGGTTTGGTGGATATGTCCTACCTATGTGAGAGGGAGAGATAGACACTCATTCTTATCTTCACTAGAAGAAAGAATGGAGGATATGGTAACCATCTGGCATCCGATACTCTTTGAGAATGTGGTAGGGAATTCAAGATAAGAGTAGTCGTGGACCGATCTTCTTTGAGGATTAGCTACCCAAGATAAGAATAGTCCAGTGAGGTCATACTCGATGAACAGCTGAGTGGAGTATGTACCTTGGAGAGACAATGACGATGGTGTCTACAAGTCATTAGTCTTGCTAGCATTGTAGCCCATTGTCTAGTTGAGAGATGGGGCTGTTAGTCAAGGCCTTGCACTATGACAATGTTGGTTGATATGATGCTATAACAGATGGGTTACAAATCCGACTATTCTTATGAGATCTCTTCAGATTGAGAATGACCAAGTACCATTATGAATACCTCCGTAGTTAAGAGGGAGCGTTGAAAAGTGTAACTAGGTTAGGTCTTCATAATAACTTGTAATTATGATTTTATGTAAATGACAAAGAATAAATATATATTTGCTTGCTTCATTGATTTCATGAGATAGAAGTTTTCATAGGTCAAAAGACTTCTTCTTGATGTCTTTAGGGTGTGTCATTAGGTCATAAAGATAATTGAGAAGTCATGTATATGAAGTCATACTTCAAAGATATTGTCACTACTTCTTGATGTCGGCCTTAAATCTGATAATACACCTCCTTGAAGTTGGTTGATCCACTGTCTCATGCCGGCTTGAATAAAAAGTGTAGTCACTGTATATATAAAGGCACGAGCTCTATGGAAGTGAAATAAAGTTCGGACAAAGCTGAAGTATGACAATGCGGATTACATAGTGCGGATTATACAATGTAGATTACACAGTGCGGAATACAGATTCAAAGAGACATATATATATAGCGGAGATACTAACTGAAGAAAGTGCGAAAAGCAATGTCACATGGTTCGGGTTCGGCAATGGTTAGGTTCAGTTTGAGTTCGAAGTTTTTGATGGGTTCGGATAAGGTTCGCCATTAGGTTCGTCTATATACATTTTCTATATGTATAGATATATTAACTTGAAAATGAAATAAAGGATAAAATTGTAAGAAATCAACACCAATAAAAAAAATGCTATCACGAACATGGAAACTGCAAGGGTAGATTACAAGCTTGAGTTGTGACATGAGGTTATGAGTTTTGATCTATGGACTTGGTTAATGGCCATGAGGTTCGATGAGGTTCACCGAACCTCAAAATATTTTTAAGGTTCACCAAAATTCGAACCTCAAGGTTGAAGTTCGGCGAACCTTGTGACATAGGCGAAAAGTATCATTGTAATTTCAGAGTCTGTTCTGTGATTATATCCACCCAATCACAGTAGTCCGAAGACTGTTTCAAGAGTATTACTATTCGATGTTAGTCTGTGTTAAGGGTGTAGAAAGAAGTGGTATAAAGGAATCTGTTGGAGAGTGAAATAAGAATTCTATTGGAGGCCAAACAAAAACTAAGTTTCTCTAAAGTGATATGTGCCGAACAGTGAATAAGAGGAGGACCGAAAGGAGAAGGCTGAGGAGATCAAGAAATAGTGACAAGTGTCTTGGAGGAAAACCTGAGCTAAGTGTCTTTTTCAGGGGTCTTGGTCTTTGTCAATTGAAGTATCTATAAGAAGAGATTTGCGGGTTTTCCCCTCAAGAGGAGGGGTTTTGGCCCTGGCTTACAACCTACATATTGTGTCATTGTTCTTACTGATTTGATAGCTGTTTGATGTATTGCTTATCATAATAACAATAATCGAAGATAAAGAGGCTAAAGCATACCACAAGCAGTTATTAAGAAGAGAATTTGAATTAAACATTGCCCTACTGAATTCTCAACACCTTCGGCACCTCCACACTTGGATGAAAGTCCTTCTCCACCCAGTCACTAAGATGCTCACTATCTCACTGTGTTTAGTGCTCATTGTTGTTGTGTCTTCCTCATTCACTTAGCCTACTTTTATAAGCTTGAGTTGTTGATCGAATCCATAACCCTAATCTCCAAAGTGATTGAGGGTTGAGATTAGATCTCACTTCACTTGACATCAATAGCTAGGATTCATCTAATTCACTAATGCAAATAACCGTTGCATTTGATTGGATAAACTCACTTTTCTTATAAAATACACTTTACTTTATTTATTCCTTTAATTAAAATATATTTTCTAAGGTTGAAGGTCTTGGATGACTTCCACATGTCTAGACACTTAGACTTATGCGGAAGTTCCTGTTTGATACTACAATAATCAACAAGTATGGGGGGATTATAATTAAACCCGAAGTACAAACACAAGTAACATTTGCATGGGACCTAGGGATTGCAACAAAAGATGGGGCCAACTCTTGAGGCTCTAGCACTCTACCAAGCATTAAAACTCATGCACTTTATGGGAAACTACAAGGTAATTATAATAGGTAGTTTCCATAACTATTATTTAGGTTTTGATCCAAATATTTCAAGGATACTTCAACATCTTGGGCCCTTACAACAAAGATTCTAGTACATAATCTTCTAAGTGAAGCGAGCTTTGAGCCACTAGGTGGATGCAATGGCAAACTTAGGAGCTTCATGCGCATAAGGTGATCTATGGTTTCGACAAGGAAGTGAAGAAAGAGTGTTTATGGCCTCATCCCATGAAAATTGTTTTAAAACTGATTCACTAGGGTGTTCTTGCTCCTATTGACCATCTTCCACGAAGGATCCCGAAGGGGTGTTTACTTTCACTATGTTGTTGTTGATAAAAACATGTTTCAATGGGAGGTTCTCAACTCCACTTGGCCATCTTCCACAAAGGATCTTGAAGGAGTGACCATGCTCACTGTCTTGTTGTCAGCCTTTATTACCAGGTGATTTTGTAACCCTCTTGAAGTTAGTGCAATGCTCTTCAGGTGTGATTAACCCCCATCTTAAGAGTGGGAATCTCCATCAATGGAAATCTGAAGGATGGTGAATTCGTTGCAGTTTAGGTGTGATGGGTGGTCAGGGAGTGAAAGAGTGAGGGTGTGCCCACCCCATTCACTCTTTCTATATTTTCTTGTTGACTGCTGGTATTCTCTGTTTGTTTGGCCTCTTGGTTATCCTTTCTTGTGATGGCCATTTCCACTTTGATTTCAGTATGGCCCATTGATATCACCGTTGTGGGTGTGGTGCTTCTATTGTAGATTTGAATGAGGTTCCGCGGGATCTGAAGAAATGAATCAAGGGATTGGTAGAGCTACATGGTAATGTAATTCGTGAACTGTTGGATACTAAAAATTGGGAAGAACCAATTCATGATTCAGTGTGCTAATAGTGCTTTGAACAATCTAAACAATGAGTTGGCAGGCATATTCTATAGCTCCAAGATTGGGAGTAGGAATCCTAGTAAGAGATCACTGCCCGTCCATATGAAATTTTTGGAATTGGACACTACTAATTCAGCTGTATAGGATGTCTTGCTCATGGTGAGTGTCAAACCAGGAGGTAACTCCTCAAAACTAGAATTGTGTTTTAGCTGAAGAATGTACATGCTTATATAGATGGGAGGTGAGGCTATTGGGATTCAGCTCCCAATGACTCTTGGCCTTCCTTATTTCCTAATAATAAATAATATACAAAAATACATATGCACACTCATCCATAGGATTAGGTGTCAACATTCCCCCCTTTAATCCGAAGGGATGTTGGTGAGTCCAAGCATCGATCTGAACTTTTCAAACTTCTCTCTTCCAAGTGCTTTGGTGAAGATGTCAGCAGTTTGCTCGTTTGTGGAACAATGATGTAGATGGATGGTCTTGGCCTGAACATGATGTCGAATGAGATGGTACTTTGTATTGATGTGCTTTGTTCGATCATGGAACTTTGGGTTCTTGGCCAACTTTATTGCGGAAGTGTTGTCGATCATGAGTGGAGTGGAATACATCTGTTTCATCTGCAAATATTCCAGGATTTTCCGGAGCCACACAATTTCCTTTGTTGCTTCAGCTGCTGCCACATATTCTGCCTCGGTCGTGGAATCTGCTGGAACTGACTGTTTGCGTGATCTCCATGAGACAGCTCCTGATCCTAGACTCATGGTGTAACCTGTAGTAGACACGCCTGTTTCTTTGTCGCCATCAAAGTCTGAATCAGAGTATCCGGTCAAGATGAAGTCGCCTACCTGTGTATATTTGAGTCCAAAGTCTTGAGTCCCCTTCGAGTACCTTAGTACTCTTTTTGCAGCAGACCAATGTCCTTCACAAGGTTTCTGCATGAACCTTGAGAGGATTCCAACAGCAAATGAGATGTCAGGTCTGGTGGTGGTCGGATAGATAAGACTTCCTACAAGCTGTCTATACTTATTTGCATCCTCAAATTCCTTCCCTTCAACAGATGTGAGCTTCAAGTTTTGTTCCATTGGAGTGCCTAAGGGTTTACAATCATCCATGCCAAATTTGTTCAAGAGATCTCCAATGTACTTCTTCTGAGAAAGAAAGATGAATTTGGGATGTTGAATTACTTCAATACCCAAATAGTAATGAACATGACCCAAATCAGTCATTTCAAAACCTTTCTTCAACTCTTTCTTCATGGATACAATATAGCTCTCATTGTTTCCTGTTATCAAAAGATCATCTACATATACCACAAGATATACAACTGTTTTTCCAACTTTCTTAACAAACAAAGTTGCATCATCAAGATCAAAATGTTTGAAGTCAAGTTTAAGAAGATGCTCGGTCAATTTCTCATACCGGGCTCGTGGTGCTTGCTTGAGGCCATACAAGGATTTTACAAGTTTGCAAACTTTGTGTTCTTGACCCTTTATCACAAATCCTTCTGGCTGGGACATATAAACTTTCTCCTTTAGATCTCCATTCAAGAAAGTTGTTTTTACATCCATCTGATGGACTTTCCATCCACTCTGAGCTGCTAAGGCAAAGAGAGTCCGGATGGTGGTCCATTTTGCTGTGGGAGCAAAAGTTTCTTCATAATCGACTCCTTCTTTCTGTGCGAATCCTTTTGCCACAAGCATGGCCTTGTGCTTGTCAAGTGAGCCGTCTGCTTTGTACTTGTTCTTGTAGACCCACTTACAGCCAATTGGTTTCGTTCCCAAAGGCGGATCAACCAGCTTCCAAGTGCCATTCTTTATCGAGGCATCATACTCCTTCTGCATCGCTTCTTTCCATTCATCATGAGAAGCGGCTTCTTTGAAGGAAGTTGGTTCATGATCTGTAGACAAACTCAATTCACAGTTATAAGCAATATCCATATCAACAGGGGAATCCGAATTATCTACATCACCTTCGATTTCTTGAGTGGAACTTCTTGTTCCTGTTTTTCCAACCTCATCAGGATGAACATCCTCCAGTGTCTTTGTCAGCCATTTGGGGGGACCTTTCTGAGATGGCCCTAGCTGGTCACTTGACTGAGTTGGGATTGATTCAAGATTCAATCTCCCAATTCTGTCAATCACATCATTCAATGTGTCATCCGTGGTTGTTTCTTCATGTGGGGGAGAGTGTGGTTCAGGAAATGATTCCACGGTTTGATTCAATATCGGAATCCCCCCTTCAAGGTGTGGAATCACATTATCAAACTCTTGGAAAGAATTTGCATGTGTGAATCTGTCCAGGCGATCAAGTTGCCGCTCAAAAACTTTGTCACTCTTGGAAGATTCAAGAAATATGACATCTCTTGCTATCACAAACTTCTTATTTGCTTCATCATAGAGACGATATCCTTTGGAGGTATTGGAGTACCCCAAGAAGATACATTTTCTGCTTCTAGCACTAAGTTTGTTCCTTTGACCCTTGGGTATCAAGGCATAACAGGTGGACCCAAAGACCCTGAAATGCTTTACCGAAGGAATGTGGCCATGCCACATTTCAAAGGGAGTTTTGTTTCTAATTGAACTTGAAGGACACCTATTCTTTATGTAAACAGCACATAGAACTGCATCAGCCCAAAACATCAATTTTACATTCTTGAAAAATAGCATGGAGCGGACCATATTTAAGATGGTTCTGTTCATTCTTTCAGCTACACCGTTTTGTTGTGGATTATATGGCACAGTGGTTTGATGTTTGATTCCATGTTGACGAATATAATTTTCAAATTCGTTTGAAGTGTATTCTTTTCCATTATCAGTACGTAGAGAGCCAATATGTGTTTGTGCATCATTTTCAATCCATACATGAAAATTCTTGAAAGTTTGAAAAGCATCAGACTTATTCTTCAGTAAGTAAATCCAACACATTCTGGTGTAGTCATCAATAAATGTCATCATGTATTTGTTTCCATTTGCAGAAGCAATAGGCATAGGGCCACATAAATCTGAATGAACAAGTTCAAGTTTCCTATGATCTGACCTCTGCCTTGCCATCAAACAAGTGAACTGAGTGTCCTTGCTGTCGGATTTCGATCAGGGACAACAAGTTTCTCTTCAACTCCGGGAGGTATAGAACCTCATGTAGGATATGATCAGGAAGACCAGGCAGTTTAAGCCTGACTGTGCCAAGCCCTGATGGCTTGAGTTTGGATTTATCTGCGAAATATACTGCTCCATCAACTTTGTCAGTGAAATCTTCAAAAAAAATCTTTTCTAAATGTCATGTGACATGTTGCTCCTGAATCTATCAACCAATCATCTCTCCATGAAGTAAATGAAACATCAAAGAGGTTTTCAGTTACTCCATTGTTACAATGTGCTAGAACATAGTGAGCGGATTCAGGTGCTTTACCTTTGTCTTTGTCATTGGTTTTACCTTTGTCTTTGTCATTGGTTTTACCTTTGTCTTGATTTCTGTGCTGCTCAATTTTGTTCCATGGTGTTCTGCATTTGGATGCATCATGTCCATCTCTATTGCACCGTGTGCAATGAAGATTGGATTTGTCAGCTTGTCTGCCCCCCCTTTCTGTGAAGTTCCTTCTTCCTCTTCCTCTTCTGCCACCTCTTCCTCTGGATGAATCTGGAGGATGACTCTTTTCTCTATGTGCCAAGTATGCAGCCTCTTTGGAAGATGAAGGGACTGTCATCTTCCCAAAAGCTTTCTCTCTTTCTGCAAACTTTTTCTCAAGTTTATCAAAGTTGATATGCTCAAGGTTTCCACTTGCTTGCAAAGACTCAAGATAATGTGAGTAAGTCGGATATAATGCCTTAACATATGCTATGAGAGGTATGTCCATTTTTACACCAGTGTTTTCAATGTCATGCATTATAGATCTTACTTCTGAAGCTAAAGCAAGGGGATCATCATTCTTCATTTCAAGACTGAATAGCTTAACCATCAATTGAACATTTTCTAATTCTGAATGTGAGTCATAGAGTTCTTTTAGTTTCTTCAAGGCTTCATAGGCATTTGAGAATGATGAGATATGGCGACTCACCTCTTCACTCACTGAGGCTACAATCAAGGCATAAGCCTTGCAGTTCTTGTTTTCCCAAATGGCAAGTTCTTTGTCTGAAGTGGGCTTCTCTGGTGGATTTTCTGCTTGTCCTTCACAGATTCCTTTCCACGGCTCATTAAAAATGAGTGTGTGTTTAATCTTCCGCGACCATTCAAGATAGTTCTCTTTGCCGGAGAGAACTATCCCAACAATTGAGATGAGAGAATGCATTAGACTGCTGGAAAAAATCTTCTGAAGAGGAAACAAATTCTGCTATAAAAACTTCGAACTCTTGAAATATTTCAAATAAAGGGGCAAAAACTCTTGCTGGAAAAAAATTTCTGAGTTTAAAAACTCTTTCTGGAAACTAAATCTGCTCAGAAAACTTTTGCTGAAGACTGAATTTTAAACAAAGACTCTTTGCTATAAACTGATTCTACATAAAAAAAATGTATTTTTTTTTTTGTTTGGGGAAAAAATGTATATGAAAAAAATGGAATTATGAATGGGAGGGGGGGGCGGAATTGTGAAAATGAAAAGTGGTGTGGAAGGGCGAAATGGAGGGGAGCAGTGTGGGAGGGGCGGAATTATGAAAGGGGAGAGGGGCGTTGTTTTATTATGGAGGGGCGGTGTATTATGACATGGGAGGGGCCCATACCATAACAAAAAACACAGCGTTTACATGTAATATGGTCGATGACAATATATGACAGCGTGGTGATATATGTAATGTCAATATATATCAAAACAGCGTGATATATAACAGCGTAATGAATATATGATATAACAAATGTTGAACTATGCAGACAACGCGGGCGTGATTAAACTATGCAGACAGCGCTATTTTATAAGTGGCGTGGTATGACAGCATCAGCGTTTAAATATATGACTGGCGCAGGTGTGAAGTGCGTATTACATGTGGACATATCATACAATACAGCGTTTAAATAACAAAACACAGCGTTTAAATAACAAACCACAGCGTTTCAACGCATGACAACGCATCAAACCACAGCGTTTTTTTTATATACCACAGGCGGCGTTTAAACCAGGAGGTAACGTTGCAGCGTTGAACTAGATCACAGCATTTGAATATAGTGACAGCGTGGGCGGACTGTGTATAGACAATGTATTATGTATGGAACAACATTAAAATACCACTGATATACTATGCACAAAACGCTGTATTATATATGGAACAGCATTGAAATACCATTGACAGAGGGCAGACTGTGTTATATAAAGCAGACAGCGTATTGATGACAAATGGGCGGTAATATATAACAGAGTGGTTTTGAAATGGGAAATGCAGACAGGTGCTGGTGTATATATATACAATGCGGTCGACTGAATGCTGCGTGAGCGCTGTATGGAAAGGGCAGTATATGCGTTGGGTAATGTAACAGTGAGGGAGATGAGTGAGGGCGCTGGGAGAATGGAGGAGGGAGGTGTGAGTGAATGGAGCGTAGGGATGAATGAGGAGGCCCAAAAGGGCGTTACATAAAAAAATTTGAACTTGAATCTGCAGAAGACAGAGTTGCAGGACTGCTGGAATGGCAGAGCCTGCAATTTGCAGATTGACAGAGCCTGCAGTCTGCAGGAGCTGGAGCTGCAAATGTCAGTGCTAAATAGGGAAAAAAATGCAGAATAACAGTCTAGCAATTAATGAGCAGCAAAAACATTAAAAAATATGACTGAGCAAAGGATAGGGAGTTACACCACAGGGCAGAAATGCCAAATGTGGGGCTGGCTCTGATACCATGTCAAACCAGGAGGTAACTCCTCAAAACTAGAATTGTATATTAGCTGAAGAATGTACATGCTTATATAGATGGGAGGTGAGGCTATTGGGATTCAGCTCCCAATGACTCTTGGCCTTCCTTATTTCCTAATAATAAATAATATACAAAAATACATATGCACACCCATCCATAGGATTAGGTGTCAACAGTGAGAAGGCTGCTAGAACCTCATTTTCTGTTGAATTGTTTTGTTGCTTCACAGGATGGACCTGATTTGGATGCATAAGTTGACTCTATTGCAAGTTAGCGCCACAATGTTTAATTTGATGATGTTTAACTGTTTTCTAAGTGTGTATATTTGCAAAAACATTATCTAAAACTCTATGATTGCAATTTAAGTAGTAGGGATGCTAATTTTTTTGAACAATGCTGCATTTATGATATGTCCGAACTCAACCGCTTTTTTGAACTCGGCTGGTATTGATATTTGGATGTAATAGAAGCTACCTCAACTGTTTTGTGATAATATAAAATATAACCATTATTTAAAAAACATATTCCCCTTGATAATTGAATTTAAAGTATTTGCATTTGGAGATAAACGCTGAAAAATAAATTTCACTTATCATGGGAAAATGTTACCCAGGTGTTTTTGGTACTTCTAGGTTCCCGTTGACCATATCTGCTGGATCCATGATGCAATGGCCCGTTTTGTTCAAACAATCGACCTTCTACTTTGCTTGAATGTATTTGTTCATATTCGTAGTATCTTTTGCAAGTATTCAATGGATCATAGCTTTGGCAACATTCTCTTGTGGCCTCCTTCCTGAGCTCCACCTTCTTCTTTTCTCTGTTGCATGAGTGACTTCATCTCTATCATCATGCCAAGTGACAATATCCACTTGCTATCATCTTTGATTTTTTAGGAAGGGTTTGACCTAGATTATTAACTTTCTCTCACATATCCTTCATGCTCTCCACATTCATTTTCGCTGCCCCAACATTAGTATCTTGCACTGCCCTTTTAAAAGTAGTGGTTGTCTAACGGAAATTTTTTTAGTTGCAAGTATGTTTAGGATTTGAAAGTGGGAATATGGAATGACCCCTTGTGCTTCAGCTTCCCCGCCCTTCAAAAAAAAGGTGCCATGGCTCTTTCCTATACCCTAAACTATCTTGGCTCCTCAACTTTGTTTTGATTGGAGAAGGGCCATTCTCTAATCACCTTTCATCATTCATGTGACCTGGTGGATCGCTTTCCCTTTCTTTCTCAGAAATTGTCACTGTTACCCACCCTTTTGTTCGGTAATAAAGAGGGCCGAGAGAGGGTGGATTTCTGAGAACTATCAGTGCACATGTCAATCCTCATGTGCATGAAACTTTGACTTGACTAAAAATGGAAATAGCTGAGCAATGGGGTTACATTTTTGCAAGTGGTTAAAATGAATGGTGTGTTTGATTCCATTTCAGGGAGATGGGGAAGACTCCCCAAATCTGCCATCCGATACATGTTTTAATACACGATACAGGTAATCTCTGTCTGCTGGTACTCATCTCCTTGTCTCGTGACAAGAGATGGAACGTCTTGTGATCTGGAGGTATGACCTGTTAACTAATGAATGGTACAAAGGACCATCTCTGCTCCCAAATGTCTCTATGCAACTTTCCTTCGTGACTGGAGATATCAGTGTAACAGGAACTTTTTTAGAAATGCAGAGAGATACATTGACTATCAGAAAGGGTAGGTTTACCAATGAGTTCTCAGCATTGAATAAAGTTTTGGCGTTTGAGTGAGTTTGAGTGTGTGTTCCCAGTCTATATGAGCAGAAATATGTGAATTAATCAATGTGCTATGTGCTTAGGACTCCATAGGGCAGTCAAGACTTTCCAAGCTGCAGATGACTTTGTTCCCTGTAGCACAGTCTGCATAATTATCACAGCAAGGGCCACCTTAATGTATGCTTCAGCGAGGATAGTTGGATACTGTTACAATTGTGCACCCATTTCCTATTTTGTAGAGGAGGCAAGTTCCAATTCTCCTATTAGTATTCTTGTAGAGAAGGCTTTTAGGTCATATATCTATACTTGGAAGTGACATCCTAAAGGAGAAGGGTGAGCCGACTTTGAATGCTGATTGGAGGGCAGACTTTACAAAAGAAAAGTTCATACTTGAAAGAATAAATATGGAAAGCAGGAATGACCTATACAGCCCTGAACAAATTCGGATTTTTTTTTAGCTGAAGCTGACCTCTTTGAAGGGGGAAATTCTCATATAAAGTGATAGGGCTGACCTGTTCAAGGTATGTAAACGAATGCACCCTTTGGCAAAATGGAAGGCATGGGTGCACATATAAAAGAAGAAGTTGGGTTTCTTTTGAACAATTTAGTGGGGATGGGGGGAGTTTTTTAGCCTTGGAGGTCTTTGCAGGCTGAGTGCCTACTTTGAAAGCCTATTGGTCCACATTGAAGGGTACTTGGAAAACACTCTAGATGTAGAACCTATTGAAACTGGATGGCCCACTTTAGAGGTGATGCTTTCCTTTGGGAACATGTGAGGGCTAAGCATATTGCTTTGGAGGTCACATATGCTCATGCATAGGGTGCTGCTTGTTTGGTTGGAATATGGAATGATTGTTGGTGGATTGAAAGGATCACCTTGAATGTAGAATTAGGGGGTCTTGTTTACATGTTTATGGAGGTATGGGCCAACCCTTCTATTAATGGAGGTGTCTCATTGTTGGAACATGTGTCCACATTTGGAGATCCTTTCAGAGGTTAGATTTTGCTTTAAAAGGCCCTTTTGGGTGATGTTGTTGTAGTACGAGGTTTATGTGCCCACTTTGGAGGCCACTAGGATGCTTATGAGGTCATTTGAAGAGAAGTCATACCTCTTAGGGGCTTGTGTTCCCACTTTGGAGGGTTACATGGCATGTTTGAAGAATAATGGAAAGATTCTTGCGCATTGAAGGGCCTTTGGAGGACAGACACTGCACTAGTACCCCCTTTTGCCCCTTATTTATTAAGGATGGGTAACTTTTGTGAGCTTACGACACTTTATATTTGTACATGTTCTTGAATAGGTTGTCTTTGATGTCAAAGCGAGAACAGTTGTAGGATGATTGAGCGGATGTGCAGCTGGTCATTGATGTCAAAGCAAGAGCAGGAGCATGTATTAAGTCGATGTTAATTTTGGACAACTAGGTCCAAACTTCATGTTGTGATGCTTAGATGAAGATGCCAATATTTTTATTGGATTCCTCTTTCGGAGAGGTGCAAGATCGATCTAAAGATCATCTTGATCTGATGAGCAGAACATTTATTTTGAATTTATTCAAAATATGTGCAGGTTGGCTTGAAATGAAATGTAGGCTTGAAGCCCCAGCAGTTGTGTCACACACCCTCATTGATGGATATAAATAGGTCAACGTTGGAGTTCATTTTCACTCATCCATCACATCACATTCTCTCTCCTCATCTGATTGGTTCGATCATCTATTGGAGTCTCTTCTTCTCACACGTGGGAAAATGCAGCAAGAAGATTTCTGTTTTTCGACCTAGGGTTTTTCAGCACAGAGTTGACTAGCGTTGACTTTGGTCAACGCTTGGTCAAACTGACCCAAATCTTGGTCAAAATTCCGATTTATGCAGTCCGCATTTTCTGGCACAAAAATCGAGGTTGACCGTTGACTTTGACCGGGCTGCGTTGGCTTTTTGTTGCTGCTATTTTGCATTGACCGTTGAAACTTGACGGGGACAACGTTGACTTTCGTTGGCTTTTGTTGACTGATATTGCTGTCCAAGAGGGTTGTGTGACACTTCTAGTTGGCTGACCGTATTGAGACTTTGCTGGTTGAAGCATCCTGTTGACCGCCGTAATGCACCATCACACATATTTTTGGCTTGTCTTCTGTCGATCTATTGGTATGTTCTATCAACATTTTACTTTCTTGTTTATGTGATTGCTGGTTGATATTGGGGATAAAAAGTAAAGTTGCATCATGCATTTACATGGTATCGGAGCTGAGGTGAAGATAAAGCCCAAGTTTGTAGCAATCATTGAAGAAGAGCATGGGTACCTCAAACTACAATGGCTTTAAAGTTGATGACAAATTGACTGGGAAGGAAGACTTCCATGCCTGGAAGATGACATTGGATCTTATGTTGGAAGACCAAGATGTCATGGACTATGTGTAAGGTAAAATCCAAGAGCCTCCATCCACTGCACTTGTTGCCACCAAGTCAAAGTATAAGAAGGGGAAATCAAAGCGAAGCTGATGATCAAGGACTCAATTCATAAGAGTCTAGTTTCCTACATCTCTGAGTTGGGCACATCCAAGGAGATGTATGATAAGTTGGTCAACATGTTCAAGGCCAACAATGCAAATCAAGTCCTATTCTTTAAGAATCAACTGAATAATTTGATGAAAGGTAGGGATGAATCCGTTCAATCCTATTTTCTGAAGTTGACTGAAATCAGAAATAATCTTCTAGTTATTGGGGAGACAATAACTGATCGAGAGGTGGTTCTCACCGCACTTGGAGGTCTCTCATTTGAATGGCATGTATTCAACACTACCATTCTCAATAACAATTGGATACCTGTTTTGACGAAGTACTATCGAGATGCGTACAAGAAGAGACAAGGATGAAGGAATATGAAAATGAAGGAAATGCTGCCTTCACTGCTCGTGCTAAGAAGAAGAACTTTGGTGGTTCGAGGAACAAAGAAAGAGCAGGGGTCCAAGGGAAGAAAGGAAAATGTTACACATGTCACAAGACCGACCACTATGCTAGAGAATGCCCTTTCAAGAAGGATTCTCCCGATGATGATGACAACACAACAACCAGAGGAATGGCAATCAAAGGAACAACAGGTTCAAAGGAAAAAGGAAGACTCCCTCTAGTGGAAATGGGCAACCTTACAAAAGGTCAAGAAATTCTAGGTATGAGGAATCAAATGTTGTTGATGATAAAAGAAATGAATTCATTCTTGTATGTGCCCTCTCTGCTGCATCTCCACCCGACACTATGGATGTCTGGTTGATAGATAGTGGTGCCTCAAGGCACATCACTGGGTTCAAGGAAGCACTTTCTGATATGATTGAGAAGGATGTTAATCTGAAAATTATCCTTGGAGATAATGCCACATATCTCGTGAAAGGGACAGGGACCGTGACCCTCCACTTGTCTCAAGGTCAAGTCCTCCACTTGCAAGATGTACTATATGTACTTGATTTGAAGAAGAAGCTTGTGTCTATTTCGGCCATGGAAGACAAAGGTTTCAATGTGGCTTTCATTGATGGGAAGGTGCGCATCTGGAAGAATAGTTTCAAGGAAGCTATCACGATTGGGTTTAGAGTTGATACACTCTACCAGGTTGGAGGAAGTCCACTAGGAGCGATGACATGTGATACTATTCGAAAGACTAAACTATGGCATCGGAGGTTCAGACACCTTCACTACAAAGCCCTTCCCGAAGTAAGGAAGGTGGTGACGGGGATGCCTGAGCTCACAAATGATCATGAAGGTGTATGTCAGGGCTGTGCCGAAGGAAAGCATACAAGGGGACCTTTCCCCTCAAGTGTCACAAAGACATCTGATGTCTTGCAATTGGTACATTTTGATCTATCTGGTATGCTGCCTGTGACATCCTTGGGAGGATGTTCTTATTATATGACGTTCATAGATGACTTCTCTCGCAAAACCTGGATATACTTCTTGAAGAAGAAGGATGAGGCTTTCATGTGGTTCCGTACCTTCAAAGTCTTGGTGGAAAATCTGATAGGGAAGAAGGTCAAGATATTGAGGACCAATAATGGCACTAAATATGAGACGAACGAGTTCAAGAACTTTTGCAGAGAAGCTGGCATCAAGAGGGAGACCACAATTGTCTATACTCCTAAGCAGAATGGCGTTGCTGAAAGAAAGAACAGGACCATTGTGGAAGCTGTCCATGCCATGCTATGTGACCAAGGTCTTCTAAAGTTTCTGTGGGGAGAAGCTGCGAACACTGCCGTATACATACAAAACTGATGCCCGCATTCCGCTCTGGACTCCAAAACGCCCGAAGAGGTTTTCTTTGGTAAGAAACCTGACGACTCACATTTCAGAGTTTTTGGATGTCTTGTTTATTTTCATTTATTGAAGGAAAAGAGGAGCAAGCTAGATGCTTCTGGAAAGAAGGAAATGTTTGTGGGCTACAACAAAACTTCGAAGGCCTATAGAGTCCATGTGCCTGGTCAAAGGGAAGTGGAGATATGCCACGATGTTACCTTTGGCGAAGATGCTTCCCTGAGGAAAGTAATCAATCTTCCGAGCTCTGAGGAAGATCACGAAGTAAGGTCTGGAAATCAAGAAGAACTGAAGGATGAGACGATGCTCGATGTTGAAGGACCGATGGACCCTATTGATCCACCTCCTTCAATGAAGAGGAGACCATCATGGCTCAGGGACACTCTCGAGGATGCCGAGAGACATATGGCCCCAAGGGGGATATTCCGTGAAAGCAAGAATCCGAATAGATACCAAGGGTATCTAGCAGCCATGAGTACAATCGTACAATCTGAGCCTGGATCTTTTGAAGAAGTCGTAAAGCATAGTCTGGAAGGATGCTATGCACGAAGAATATGAGTCCATTATGAAGAATGATGTCTGGGATGTGGTTCCAAGACCGGAGGACAAAGCAGTTGTCACCTCGAAATGGCTCTATAAGATCAAGCATGGATCTGATGGTAGTGCTGAAAATTTCAAGGCAAGATTCGTTGCCCGTGGCTTCTCTCAAAAAGAAGGCGTAGACTATGATGATATATTTGCACCTATGGCTCGATATACCACCGTCCGATCTATCATAGCCCTTGTTGCTACGCAAGGATGGAATCTTCATCAGATGGATGTGAAGACCGCATTTTTGCATGGTGCGATAAAGGAAGAGGTGTATGTGGAGCAACCTCTGGGGTTCAAAGCCCAGGATCGGGACACCCATGTTTGCATGTTGAAGAAAGCCCTCTATGGGTTGAAGCAAGCACCCAGAGCTTGGTACGAGAGGATAGATAGCTACCCGATGAAACTGGGCTTCACTCGTTGTAATGCTGATCCGAGCCTTTACTTCAAGGTTGATAGAGAAATGCCTCTCATTCTGGTGCTGTATGTGGATGACCTCTTCCTGACAGGTGCTGACCCTCTCATTCATTAGTGTAAGAGGGAGCTCGCTATTGAGTTCGAGATGAAGGACCTAGGACTAATGCATTACTTCCTAGGCCTGGAGGTCTGGTAGAGACCTGGTGAGATTTTCCTTTCTCAAGGAAAATATATTTTGAAGCTTCTGGAAAGATTTGGAATGGTGGACTGTAAGTCTGTGTCGACACCGATGGAGCTCAACTTTAAGAAGTTGAGTGGCAGCGCTGCTGGGCCCGTGCTAGAAAATCCTACTAAGTATTGTCAACTCGTAGGGGCCCTGATGTTCTTAGTGAGCACCCATCCAGACGTATGTTTTGCAGTGAACACTTTGAGTCAACATATGGTTGAGCCTCATCACATTCACTAGGTTGGTGCCAAGAATCTGTTGAGATATCTTTGGGGCACGATAAACCAAGGGGTGAGATACATTGCCGGGAGTGTGACACTCCATGGATAACTGATGCCGATTAGGCTGGCAGTGTGGTGGATCGTAAGAGCACATCGGGATGCTGCCTCACACTTGGGTCTGCTTCGATATCATGGATGAGCAGGAAGCAGAAGTTGGTGGCTTTGAGCATCGCGGAGGCTGAATACATTGCAGCGAGTATGGCTTGTTGTGAAGCAGTTTGGTTGCGAAACCTCTTCAGTGAGCTGTTCAGGCATGTGCTAGATACCACCGTGATACTTTGTGATAACCAGAGTGGGATTTGGTTGTCTGAGAATCCCGTGTTCCATGATCAATCCAAGCATATTGATATCAGGTACCACTTTATCCAGGATATGGTATAGCGAGGCGCCGTAAGGCTCGATCATATAGGAACTGATGAGCAGGTCGCAAACATTCTCACAAAGCCCCTGGGGAAGGTCAAGTTCCTAACCTTTCGTGAGAATCTTGGAATCGTGGAACGACCCTATGCTGAGGGTCCTGTTGGACGATGAGCTCTTGGAGCTTTGGGGGGCTTTGGGGATAGCTTCTCGGAGCTATAAGCACACACGGGGCTAGGCTTGCCGAACCTTGTGGTGCTTCTGCCCCTCCGTTATGATGTTGAGTTGGCTCACTTCTCATGATCTGTGCCCCGTATGCATCCTACCCATTCAGTCTCGGACTCATGGGAAGTACCTCTCATTTGGCCAGTGAGGTGGGAAAAGCTAGAGACCAGTAGCAAATACTGATGGACGCATCAGAGATTGTCGTACTCTCTATGTCCAGGATGGCACGTGTCCAACCACTTGATCTGGGATCAAGTCTAGTGAGGTTTTGGACCTTCAACTGACTTCAGGTCAGGGAAACTAGCTTCAGGTTGGTATGAGACTATTTTTGAGTCTTATAGAGGTTTCGGACCTCTGGGTTGAATTTGTCAGCCGGGAATGATGTCTTTGTGACTAACCCACTTTTTTTCTGAAATAAAGAAGCTAGCAAAGCAAGTTACGGCAGGATGACGCACGATGTTTGGATGGCACAGGTGGATGGAGTACTCCCTAGTTGAGGCTCGAGAGGGAGTGTTAATTTTGGACAACTAGGTCCAAACTCCATGTTGTGATGCTTAGATGAAGATGCCAATATTTTTATTGGTTTCCTCTTTCGGAGAGGTGCAAGATCGATCTAAAGATCATCTTGATCTGATGAGCAGAACATTTATTTTGAATTTATTCAAAATATGTGCAGGTCGGCCTGAAATGAAATGTAGGCTTGAAGCCCCAACTGTTGTGTCACACACCCTCATTGATGGATATAAATAGGTCAACGTTGGAGGTCATTTTCACTCATCCATCTCATCACATTTTCTCCTCATATGATTGGTTCGATCATCTATTGGAGTCTCTTCTAATCACACGTGAGAAAACGCAGCAAGAAGATTTCTGTTTTTCGACCTAGGGTTTTTTAGCGCAGAGTTGACAAGTGTTGACTTTGGTCAACTCTTGGTCAAACTGACCCAAATCTTGGTCAAAATTCCGATTTATGCAGTTCGCATTTTCTGGCACAGAAATCGAGGTTGATCGTTGACTAGGATAGTGTTGACTTTCGTTGACTTTGGGTTGACTGATATTGCTATCCGAGAGGGTTGTGTGACACTTTTGGTTGGCTGACCGTATTGAGACTTTGCTGGTTGAAGCATCCTGTTGACCGCCGTAACGCACCATCACACATATATATTTTTGACTTGTCTTCTGTCAATCTACTGGTATGTTCTATCAACATTTTACTTTCTTGTTTATGTGATTGCCGGTTGACATTGGGGATAAAAAGTGAAGTTGCATCAAGCATAGAACATCTACAAAAATTTACAGTAGATGAGAGGTTGCAGGAAAGAAACACTAGCCCTAGGGTTTGGGTTCTTGGACTATGGACATACCCCGCTTTTGTTGGCATTTTTGGAGCAGCAGATTAGTATGTTTGTCCTTGTGATCCTTGCCATGAGATTCTCCTCGTCATACTGATTCCGACTGTATGTGGGGCGTCTTGTGGGCCTTCTCGGTTTGTGAGATATGCCCTGTCAAAGTTTGTGACCCAACATCTAGACCAAAAACCCAAAGGGGTTCTGAGGTGGCACCATATGGTTGGATAATATGTGGCACCTATTAGTGATGATGTGGCATTGAATGAAACTAACAAATGAATGATGTCGCAACTTCATTTGATGAGGTGGCAATCAAGATAAGTGTTCAAATATATGTGGCAGTGAAATTATATTTATCCAAATTAAAAAGGGGTGAAGTGAAAAAGGATTATATATTATGATGGGGCCAAGGAAATGTATTTTAAATTATTTAAAGAGGGGATCTGTTTGATATGTTCAAAAGAAAGAGGTTGTCATACAAGGAAACACTTTTTTTGGGCATATCCAAAAGGGGGTTATAATTAAAATATGATCCAAATAAATATTTGGCATCCCCTTAACCAACCGTGGTCCAACAAATTTTCTCTCTCCATAAACTTTGGTCGGCCCTAATGTTGAATTGAACCTCCCAAATTAATCCACTCAATATTATAAATAGGGGTCCTATTCTTCACAAATAAAAAAAATTCAATGAGATATGGAGTACTCTGAGATTCTCACCCAGATAATGTTTTGTAGCTCTTGCGCAAGAAGGTTGAAGAATTGTTGCATTTTTCTTATCCTGGATCACTCTAAAACAACCTGTGGCCAAGAGACGGACAAGGGTTATTTTTTTTGCTTTGGTTTTCTAGTGTTATGTTTGGGATAGGGTTTCACTTGTTTTTGTTATGCAGGTATATCATGGTTGAAGAAAACCCATTTGCTGCATCAAATCTCCTATCTATTGGGGAATCGATTTGTTGAAGGAAAGAGTATTAGAGAGGTTGGGACGTATTCCATCTTGTTGCTGGTCCAATGGGTCGAATTTCTGGAGGAAAGAGACGAGATTTGAAGAGTGAGCTGGGTTGTGCTTTCCTCTTAACTACTAGATGATTTTACCACTGCTTGCATGAGCTTAGATTTGAGGCCACATTATCACTAATAAGCTTGAAGTGATCTAACAAACCTCTGCGGCAGTCCCTTTAGGCATAAACATACACTTCTGTATGTTCATATATTAGCACCGACTCCTGTGCACTAAATTGGTCAAGACACACATGTAACATTTATTGATGACTTGAGGTGAGTAGACCTGATGCAGTAAGGCCAAGTATATGATGCATAGGCAGGATTTCGAGTGAAGACAAATATTTGCAAGTCCTATACCTGTAAAAGCCGACATTCTTAAGAAATTGTTTTGGTGTACTTGACAAAGGCTATAAGATCTTTACATGCAGGGGCAGTGAAGTGCCTCATATGACAGTATTATGATAATGACACAGTTGACTAGTGACTGTGATTGTGAACAAGCATATACCTGAACTTAACCTATTGGCAGTGACCTTAGAAAGTGTCTTGACCAGATTTATCTTGTTGGATGTTGGGGCAGAAACATTGATGAGCAGGATTGGCAGTAGCTTGCAGTGGAATCTTGTATTGTAGATGAGCAATGGTTGGTGGCAGTGGTAGTGATAGGAAATGGAGCAATAGTTGCAGCAGCTAATAACAGTGAGTGCCAGCAATAGTATGTTGTAACAGTGGACAGATAAGTGAGCAGTGACAATAGCAACGACGCACAACATAAGTTTTCTGTGGCAACAGTAGATAGTGGGAGCAGAGGCAGCAACAGAGGCACTGAAGGGGCTACTAGCAGTTGTGGCAGCAGATAGAGATGGCAGCAAAGTAGTGCAGGGAGAGTGGCAGCAGTAGTGGTAGTTGCAGCGGACATTTGTAGCAGAATTGGCAGAAGACAGAAGCTGTATAACAACGGAAGTGGAAGTGGTATAGCTTATTGTAACTGGGCCATTATCCCTGGTACCGGAGCCCAAACATTCAGGGAGCATTTGCTTCCTTCCAGCTTGTTGGTAAACCTTGGGAGTCTTGCACTTCCTTCCAGTTCCCCTGGTAAATTGTTGTATGTACATTCATACATAACAGAGCTTTGATTAAAGCCAAATCTTGTCTTGATGTGATGATTTCTGTTCTGTTCTAATGCTCTGAATATTTAAGTAAGAAAATAACTATTTGTAAGAGGAATACTGATTCAGCCCCCCTCAGTATTTCCAACACGTGTGGCATAATTGCCCTTATTTTAATTTTATGTAATTTAGAATGATTAATTGTTGAGTAGGACCTTTTTCTCTTTAGGATAGAGTTGGGGCTTTTAGCCTAAAAGATTAATATTTAATATAAAGCAAGTTGAGCACCTCCTTCATAATTAAAGGCACACTTCCTCTCATTTTCTCTTGGTTGGATTTGGGGGAGAAATTTTGTAGGAGGTTTGAAATTTCTGTGATGTATGGATAAGTTGAGTTAGTTGGCTAGAATTGTGGTTTGGTGTGATCTCTTTTCACGGATGCTTATGGCGGATCTTGGATGATGCATGGTGATGTTAGTTAGTTTGTTTTATCTTTGTATTATGTTCCACGGGATGAATGTTCATGTCCTAAGTTAGTTTATTTGGTATTTGCTTCTTTGTCCCTTGTTGAGCTAAACCCTTCTTCCAAGTATTTGAGAAATAGAGAGAGTTTTTTCCCCATAATCATCCAGAAAATTGAGAACCTAGATCTCAAACCGTAGGGTAAGTTAGTTTATTTTCCCTAGTTTGTTTGGATTTAATAACACTTAAGGGAAACCCTAAATTGTTTGATTCTTTGACTCCATATGTTTCATATATATTAAACCCTAAAATTGTTTGATTCTTTGACTCCATATATATATATATATGTAAGGCACTGAACTTCTATCCTCCATCACCCATTTTTCTCTATAATCCCAAAACTGTTTAGCTAGAGTTTCTTGTCCCAGATGATCTTATAACCCCTTGACAAACTAAGTTACCTCTCTTGTATCCTCCATCAACCATTTTTCTTTATAATACATAAAATTGTTTTGCTTGGGTTTCCTCTCCATGACCATCTTGTAATCCCTTGGTTGTGTGTTTGGGAACCTATTTGAGACTCTATTGGTTTCAACCTAAACCTTTAGGTTGAGCCATAAGTAGAAATTGAAAAAGCTTAACATGACTAACCAATGTTTTTGGTTTGAGTGAAGGGTTCATAGCGTCAACCTTATAATACGGTAGAAAAAGCTTAACATGCCTAACCAATTATTTTGGTTTGAGCGAAGAGTACATTTTTGTTAAGGTCACAACAAAGGTGTTCAACAATATATACCACCAACATCAAAGGAGTTCATCAATCTGTTGAAAATTGACAGCTATGGGATGAATTTCCTTGAATAAAATTTGATTTCCAACTTTCTTTCTGCTGGAATATCTCTTGCTTTCAACTCCATTTCCAACTTTCTTTCTGTTAGAATATCTCTTGCTGCCCGTTTTATTTGCAACTCATTTTCTGCTGAAATATAACTTGTTGTCCGCTCCATTTGCAGCTCTCTTTTTACTGAAATGTACCTTGCTGTCCGCTCCATTTGCAGTTCCTTTTCCGCTGAAATATAGCTTGCTATCTGCTCCATTTGCAACTCTCTTTTTGCTGAAATATAGCTTGCTGTCTGCTCCATTTGCAACTCTCTTTTTGCTAAAATATCTCTTTCTGTTCCTTGAACCTTCTACTTACTGCTCATTTTCTGCTGAAATTTCTCCTCCATTTTGTCGCTGAAATATCTGATTTACAGCTGAAATATCTTCCTCTTACTTTAAGAATGAAGAGAAACTGGTTGATGTTTCAAAAGATGGCCAAATTGGATATTACTCTTGAGGAACATGATGTTTCAGAGTATGTTGAAGGAGAGGTAGCAGAACCAGTTGAAAACTCCAATGCTGCTATCAAGGGCAGATACAAGAAAGGAGAAGTCAACGCTAAAAAGATTATCCTTGACTCTCTTGGAGACCACCTCATCACTTATGTTTCCAATTTGAAGAAAGCCAAAGAAATAATTTTTGTGTTCTGTAAATAATAGTGATTTTGAATGATTATGATATACATTACACTGATGACAAGTCACACAAGGGTTTTAATTTCTAGACTCTTCATTTGAGATTTATAATTAAATTTTAATAACTTGTTCATGTTTACAGTTTTATGAAATTTTACTTTTAGACTTTAAAGTTTAGTTGCTACTTAAATTTTGAAATGATTCATCATGCATGATAGAATGGTTGTGTACACAGTAGTAGATTGTAGGTTGTAGCAGACTAATTGTACTTCCTAAGTTCTTGACAATGGACAATGATGACGAGATTTGTTTTTGTGATGCACAATGATCATTAGATAGTATTAGACTTTGGTATTTTATTTTGTAATTTGAATTTCAAAATTAGTAATAGTTCTAATTTTTATATTTTAATTTATCATTCATGTTTATGCTGAATTACTAAATTTTATTTTAATTTTAATTTTTTAATAAATATAAAAATTAGTTTCCGCACTCGCTGTTACCAACCTTCCGTCTTCTGAAAATTTGGGGATGTGCTCTAGTCGTCTCGGAAACTCGTCCCCCTGTACCTCCTGTCCCCACAACCAATGCAACAACATTGGTAACAACATTGAACATCAGAATTTCAACACAATCAAAACCACCAACATCAAGGTACATTAAGGGTTTCATGCTCTTGATTAAATGCCAATCCCATACCCCTATACATGATAGAATTCAATGAAAATGTTGCAATGCGACAAATCCTAAAATATTGAAAACTATTAAGTCTACTGAATTTTAAGTGGGATATGAAATTCTACTGTCTCTAGGTGAAGTCCGATAAGGTTGAAACCACTGTCAAACACGTTGAAACAATTAATGGTAATATAAAAAATTTAAGTAAATGGATAAAAAGGAGGATTGAAAAATTTAAGTAAATGAATAAAAATGATTGTAACTTGCTGGTTGGTGCCTGTTTGTATTGGTTAGGTACCAAACCGTCCTAGTTAGGGTTGGAACTGGCTGGTTAGTGTCGGTTTGTATTGATTAGGTACCAAACTGACCTAGTTAGGGTTGGAATTGGGCAGTTAGTGCCGGTTTATTGGTTACTGGTTTGGACCAGCTGGTTTTGAAACTATGATTCTCAGTGCTGTCCCTCGTCTTGCTTTTGACATTTGCGATTCTCCTTTCTTTAATATTCCTTTGTGAACTGTTGGTTACTTGTGCATTAGAGATTTCTTGCTCCACAAGTGTTTTAATCTTATGGTACGAGATGAGATAAGAAATAAGTGTAGTCTTCCAAGAGTTAGGTCAATTTTTCTTTGAGCCCAGATGTTTGAGAAGTTCTAACTGATATCTTGCTTGTTTGTTCAACTGAAAAAGGCGTATTTCTTTACCGGCATGGGAGAGTTTAAGTTTCAAGTGTAAAATGCTGTAATTCTTTCCTTTGCCTAGATATTGTGCTTTGGCAGAAGAGGTTGATTTCTTGCACTTTGTTGACATATATAAAATCATAGTTGGATATCAGTTTATATGTTATTTTCTAATTGTTTGGTTTGTAAAAAAATTCTCTGTTTTTTGAAATGTATTTGAATTTTGAACTAATACTAGATCAAGTTTGAGCTAAGATGCTGCTTTCAAAACAGGTCATGGGTGTCAATACAGTTATAATTCATGTAATGCATCCTGATTGTATTTTTATGTTTGATTAATTTATTGTTACACCCGCTGATTGAGCAGTATGGACCTATTGTCAAAATTGACCTGAAGTTTCCTCCTCGGCCTCCTGGCTACTGTTTCATTGAGGTATGCTATTTAACTTCAAATTTGATTCTTTGTATTTATTGCAAAATTTATTGCTGTTATAATATCAATAGGTGGCAGACAATGCCATTTTTATGTGAGGCTTGATGTTTTGTAAACATTTATGCTTTTTCTAACATTCCAAAAATGTTTTGACGCTCTTCATTCTCTGTGAATGTAATGCTCATCACATCCATTCCTATGGTATCTTATTTGTTTGTTCTTGCAGTTTGAAAATGCACGTGATGCAGAGGATGCCATTCGAGGTCGTGATGGATATGATATTGATGGCCATCGTCTGCGGGTGATAACATATTATTTGAATATTTTCTAAGCATTAAGGTGATAATTTATGGATAGAACTCTCTTTTGAAGAGAATATCTTATGACTGCCCTTTTCTGTACAGGTTGAACTTGCCCATGGTGGGAGAGGAGCATTATCTGTGGATCGTTTCAGTAGCTTTAGTAGTGGAGGTGGCAGACGTAATGGCAGACAACAAAGGCATTGTGACTATCGAGGTCCGTTTGAAGGATTACTGCCATTTTGAGGGCTGCATATTCCTCCACCTCTTTTATTCCTAGTACTTACTAACAACTCTTATCTGAAGTCTTGTATATGTTGTGCAATGCAGTTATTATCAGTGGGCTACCTTCATCGGCATCATGGCAGGATCTAAAGGTGAAATACCATGTATAGTGTTGTAAATATAAATATAAAGATTGTGTTAGTATATATATATTTTTAAAATTTGTTGTAAATATAAATATAAAGATTGTGTTAGTATATATATATTTTTAAAATTTATTGTGACTTTTCAGGATCACATGCGGCGAGCTGGTGATGTTACATTTGCCCAAGTGTTCCGTGATAACAATGGTGAGTATTTTACTTTCTACAAACTATTTTACAAGTCAAATCCATTCATTCTTTACAAGGTATTAATTATTCGTCAGGACTGAGGATAAAGAAATTGTTACAAGTCATTCACCGTTCATCATTATTCTTTATTAGGTATTCTTCATTATTGTTACAAGGTATTCACCATTCATTGGGATACAGAAAATGTTACAAGTCAAATCCTTTCAAATCCTTTCATTCTGTCAAAATTTGCGGGCCATTGGGATAAGAGAAATAAGAGCCATGATTTCGCTGTCTTTGATAATTGTGAGAGATTGCTTATGTCACCCATGTGAAGCGAAGTTGCAAAAAACGCTGAAACGTCTAGATGTTTCTGAAACAGGGATGGCCCAAATTGTAACCCCCAGAAAATAGAAACACCCGCTGAAACATCACACACACACACATATATATTATAAATGAGTTAATAATGTGAAAATTTCTTAATCTAGGATACCCTACTGCAGTATCTTGATTTACTTCTCCTACTTGAATTAAGTTACAAGTTAATTTCTGAAATATTAAGTAAATCAGCGAAGTAAATACAACTAGCAGCCTACACATACAGATCAATTACTGAATAACATGCTCATATGACAAAGTGACACAGATTTTTCGGACCAATGTCCTTGGAAAAACCCAATGTGGGAAAACCGGTGTAGCTAGCTCTGGAGGGTTTTTATTATTAAGTAGATTCTAAGTACAACAGTTTCTGGGCACCAAATTGGTTTACCCTATAGAGAAATAATACGACAACAATACCTCTATCCTCGGAGACGGAAAATACAACTGATTTACACCCGTAAATGGAATTTACAGAACTCGAGCCCTTTCTGGCCCACTGGAAACCCCAACATTGCTCTGAAGCTCTCTGCGTCAGCCTGACTGGCCTGTGTCAACCTCTGTGCTACTCTGGAAGGGCCTACGTCAACCCTGAAGGGCTTACACTGCCCTTGCGCTGCCCTGACTGGGCTTGCGTCAACCCTGCTTGGCTCCTGCTGCCTTTGCACTGCCCCTGTTGGGCTCTGGCTGGACTGTGTAGCACTCGACTACCGCTGCGTTGTTCTGGTATGTTGCCTCTCTGCACTGTGTTGTACTCTTGGCCTGGGATCAAACCATCCCCTTGCCAATACTGCCCCTCACCGCACTGCAAACTGCTTCTGAAATTCTTAGCAAACCACACTCTAGAATTTCATCTTAGCTTCAGTGCTCCACCAATGTGTGTGTTCTCCAACTGACCGCAAGCCCTTCTCTTATAATTTTCTTGTTGAAACATCAACAACCATGATCTAATCTCTAATCGACAGCTAAGATTAGACGCTACTTGATCCGCGTCACTTAAGTCATTCTCATCACATGTTTAATTTAATTCACTTTAATCTTTTAATTTTCGTAAGTTAGACTTAGGGTCCTTAATTAAAAAGATTAATTATTTGAATCTTTTAAACCTGATGGAATTCTTCTAAACACTTTCTGGGTCTTGGAGATCTCATGTACTCCAGCTCCAAAAAATTTGGGAGCTAGACCACATCCGATGCTACCCCAAAATCTCAACACTCCCTCTTAGCGAGGAATGTGCTCTAGCAATACACTTCACTTAGAAGTACTGCTTTGATCTCTACGTCGGTCTCCGCGCTGATGTTGGGCCTGCTCCCCTTCATCACTGCGCTATTGCTGCTCTCTATACTGCTGCCCATGACTCTGCCACCGTCACTGGTAAATCCTTACTGCTACTCCCTCTTAAATTACTGCATTGTGCTGCCAACTGCTGCACGATAACTCATTTGCTTAGAGTAAGCAACTGAAGGACCCCTGCCCAATGACAAACAAGTTAGTTGGGCTGCATCTCATCACTGAAGCTCCTTAGGCTACTGCTCTGCGCTGTCCTACTGAAGCCACTGCACTGCTGCAACTCTACTTTGCGTAAGCATGCCTCCTCTGCGTTGTTGAAGTCACATCAGCCCCTCTGCACTGCTGCCTCTACGCTGCTGCCGCCTTTGCACTACGCTGCTCCCTCTACAACGTCCCAGCCTCTGCGTCTTCTTCATCCGTGATCTTTGCACCCACTGCTCTAATCATTCCTTACTACTGTCTTAAGGCTCCCGTAGCACGGATGTGATCCAAGATTTGGACAACTCAAGGATCCCGCCACCACTCTATAGCTTCTCTACAAATCAATATCGCCCCACCTTCATGGTTCATGAGCGCTTATGGCTACGTCATCATCGGAGCCATCGTCTTCTTTAGCTGCCACAACCTTGGAACTAGAAGCTTCCTTGTCCTTCTTCCTTTGAGGATAATTGCTAGTGAAGTGTCCAAGTTCGCCACATTGGAAACATTTGATCTTAGATAGATCATGCTTCTTTTTCCCTTGCTACTTCTTAGATGCCAGGGCTGCATCCTCCTCTTCCTCCTTCTTCACTCTGCAGGATCCGGTGCTGGTTTGTCTCTTGGTCATTCGGCGGATTTCTTCTTGTCGAAGGATAGCCCACATATTGTCTCAGTTTGGAAGGTCCACTCTGCCCAAGATGCTTTGGACAAAAGTTTCCCAGTCCTCTATGACTCCATTTAGAGGAGTCCTCACCTTGACATCATCCTCCACCTTGACCCCCATGGTAGTCAGATGATCCCGAATCGCTTGCAATTTGAAGAGGAAAGGATCGATTTCCTCTCCCTTGGTCATCATAAATAACCTTAGCTAGTTCTCCAGAAGCATCTTCCTCTGGACGGATTTCCCTTGATACAGTGTGGTTAAAGCTTTCCACATCTCATTAGCCGTCTTCTTCTCAGCTATGTGTGGTACCACATGATCCTTAACCCCGTCCATGATGAAGCGCTTGGCATGTGTTGCTGCTTCATTATGCTTCGCCAGGAGAAGAACATCGGTTGGTGTAGCCAAGACACCCTCTACATGCTCTTGCAAGTCGTATGCCTCTAGGACTACCAGGATTCTGGCCTTCCTGATAGCAAAGTTGGACAAGCCGTCCAACCTATCTTGATCACGCAGTCTGTGTGGCGCCATTTGCTTAGAAATAATCTGTTGGAACAAATTTTCCTCTCCCCGCTTCTGCTGCTACCCTCAATAGAAACTCGGATCTAAGGTCCTTGGCGAGAAAGGCACCCTTTGCTCCCTCTGACAACTGATTTCCTCCCTCGAAAATCTGCCAAATCCAACGAATCAACTCTCTTCGATCACCCTACGATTGATCCTCAGATTTCTTTTGGCAATGAAATCTACTGAGCAGTTGTTCTCCTCCCGCTCTTTGTCAACTTAGCTTAGGCACGATTCTGTACCGGCAGAATCGCCACCCCACCAGCAACTGCTGAAGATCTGAAGCTCTGCTTCTGGTCCACGACAAATCTGCACATCACTCGAAACTGGACTGCGTCACCTTGGCTAGCCTCTGTGTGAGCAGATTGGCTCAACGCAACCTCTACGCAACGACTACACAACGCAGGCTGCTCCTGCATCCCTCTGGAGGGAACTGTGCTGTCTCTGCATCACCCAGTTGGGACTGCGTCAGCCCCTGCGTGGCTCTTGCTACCTCTGCGTCCTTTTGGTGCTGCCCTGCCCTCTTTGGATTCTCTGTTGCTTCAGCTGCTCTCTGCATCCCAAATTTCTTCTACCGATTTGCTGGAGGTCCAGCTTGATTTGCAATCGCTCTGATACCATGTGAAAATTTCTTAATCTAAGAAACCCTACTGCAGTAGCTTGATTTACTTCTCCTACTTGAATTAAGTTACAAGTTAATTTATGAAATATTCAGTAAATCAACGAAGTAAATACAACAAGAAACCTACACATACAGATCAATTACTGAATAACATGCTCATATGACAAAGTGACACACAGATATCTCTGACCAATTTCCCCGGAAAAACCCAATGCGGGAAAACTGGTGCAACTAGCTCTGGAGAGTTTTTATTATTAAGAAGATTCTAAGTACAACAGTTTCTGGGCACCAAATTGGTTTACCCTACAGAGAAATAATACGACAAGAATACCTCTATCCTCGGAGACAGAAAATATGGCTGATTCACACCCTCAAACGGGATTTACAGAACTCGATCCCTTTTTGGCCCACCAGAAACCCCAACGCTGCTTTGAAGCCCTCTGCGTCAGCCTAACTGGCTTGCGTCAGCCTCTACACTGCTCTGGAAGGGCCTGCGTCACCCCTGAAGGGCTTACGTTGCCCCTGCGCTGCCCTGATTGGGCCTGCGTCAGCCCTGCATGGCTCCTGCTGCCTCTGCGCTGCCCCTTTTGGGCTCTGGCTAGACTGCGTAGCACCTCGCTGCCTCTGTGCTGCTCTGGTGTGCTGCCTCTCTGCACTGTGTTGTACTCTTCGCTTGGGATCAAACCATCCCCTTGCCAATACTGCCCCTCACCGCACTGCAAATTACTTCTGAAATTCTTAGCAAACCACGCCCTAGAATTTCAGCTTAGCTTCAGTGCTTCGCGAATGTTTGTGTTCTCCAACTGACCCCAAGCCCTTCTCTTATACTTTTCTCGTTGAAACATCAACGACTGTGATCTAATCTCTAATCGACGACTAAGATTAGAAGCTGCTTGATCCGCATCACTTAAGTTATTCTCATCACATGTTTAATTTAATTCACTTTAATCTTTTAATTTTCCTAAGTTGGACTTAGAGTCGTTAATCAAAAAGATTAATTATTTGAATATCTCTTAAACCTGATGGAATTCTTCGAAACACTTTCTAGGTCTTGGAGATCTCATGTACTCTAGGTCCTTCACAAAATTTGGGAGCTAGAGCACATCCGATGCTACCCCAAAATCTAAAGAAATAAAACATTATCTTGCAAGAAAAGAAAGAATGAGACATATAAGTGACGTTTTAGAAGGAAAACCAAGTCTATATTAACTCCAATAGATGATTACATGATGCAAAATTCCAAAATTAGCCTTTATAGATGAGGCTTTACATTGAAGGCTCCAAAATGAACCTTTATACGTGAGGCTATATCTGCTAAAACTGAAATAAAACATGAGCTAATGTTATTGGCTACATTAACATATCTTTAATAATAAAAATCCTCATCCTCATCAACAAAGATAGAATAGGATGCTTGTTTAGCAGAAGAGGCAACTCTAGTAGTACTTGCACTTCCACTTCCACTTGCATCACCATTGGCACTAATATCAAGAGCAAAAAGTATTAAGTGTTTTTGGGTGATAGAAGGTGTCCACGCCTTTCTTGACCCCTTGAGACGCTCAAAAAAGAAAAAGAAAAGTCACATTTCCGGCCAAAATGTGGCTTGTAGCAACTGAAACAACCCCGAAATGTCGCTGACTGTTTTGGATGACATTTCGAAATTACGAAACACCGTCCAGGACAGTCTGCGGCATTTTGGGGCTGTTTTAGAGCCGCTTTGGCGTTTCAGTCCATTTCTGGTACTGGGAAGAGCCCTTCCATGACGTTTCCTGCAACATAGATGTGAAGTGAGGAAAACACCATTCACCCCACAACAGTGCAATAAATGCCATATATTTTGGGATATACACCATTGGATCTAAATGTTTTTAAATACAATAGTGTATATCCTATGGTATACAACATTTATTGTATTGCTGTAGGGTTTGTTAGGATATTCCGACACATAGGAAATAGTTAAGAATAACTTGGTCTAGTGTAGAGTTAGGTAAAGTGTGTTTCTTTACCATGTACATTTGTAACTTATAATCCGACGGTCACGATTTGTAGTGATCCGACAGTTATCTCTCTCCTCGGTATTAACGACACTTGATTCGTGGCTTAACACCCGATTGGTCCATGATCTCTATTTAAAGAGCATGGAGGGTCATTTGTTCGGTCACTGTTTATGAGAGAAACATATGTAACCTTTCTTTTTATATTAATAAATTGCCTGAAGTGGCCATGTTGGCTCAGGTCGTGGACTGTTTCCCTCTTCGAGGGTTTTAACCACGTGATTATATTGGTGTACTGATTTGTGATTTGTTTGTGAGCGGTGACCTTTGGTTCTTGATCTAAGGAACTTACCTTGTAAATTCCTACATGGTATCAGAGCTATTTTGAGGGCCGCATCCGTTGTTGATCAAAATCCGAAGCCAGTTTGACTGCATGCGAATGCCGTTTTGTAGATCTACTATTTCTGTACATTTTTGGGCTTGGAGAACTGCTTTGTTGTGTTCGGAGCGTCTGTTACAGTGAGGAACGCCTTTCGTTTCATGCGAAAAGGTTTCCGGCTGCCCAAGTTATGACAGTTTAGATCTGGAGGTATAAAACATCTGTTTTGCAGTTATATTTGTTAATAGTTCTACTTATTTCGGTTCCCTTTGTTTATTTTCGGTTTTTAGGTTTTATTTATTTGCTGGATCTATACCCTCTTCTCTGTGTATGCTCTTTGCTCTACACTGCGTGCGATCTCGGCAAATCAGAAACAAGAAAAGGGATTTTTTTGCTACATATGCTCTTTCCCCCCGTCTTTGTACGATCTCGGGAAAGCAGAAATAGTAAAAAAATTGATAGTTGCCAGTAAGGCTAACCGAAATCTAACATTCTGCCATAAGGCTTGCATTTCGTTTTTTTTTTTTGGCTCGGTTTTTGTGTTTTTTTGTGCAGGAAAAGACACGCACATCGAAGAGTAAAAAAAAAAAAACCCCTTCTTCCTTTCAAACAATAGCAAAATCCTTTTACTATCTCACTTGGTGAGGAGTTAGTTTATGAGAATAGAGGTCTTGGGTTCAAGTCTCATTCTCAAGCTTCTTTTGTAAAAAGTTTTTGTTAAAAGGGGCAGAGTTTTAAAAAAAAAAAAAAGCCGCACTTCATCCCGTTCCTGTAACTATTCAGAATTTTCAACTCGTCTTTTTAAAAAGGCATAACTTCTTCATTCGGACGCCGTTTTTCAAGCCGTTTTTTTGAGAAGGCCTAATTTTTCGAGATCTTTCCATTGGAGCAGTTAGTTTAAGCTTTTCTCAGCTTCGTTTTAAAAAATAAAAATGGAAAGTGCATGCTCGATTATTCTTCACAGCACCAATTATTTCCAATGGCTACCTCACATGGTAGATATACTTAGAAGTAAAGGGCTTTATAGAATAGCCACAAGAGTAGAAACTAAACCTTCTGATGATGATAAAGTCTCTAAATGGGAAAATAAACAAGATCAAGCATGAGGGTTGATAGGAATGTCCATTGCTCAAGATCTTCGATTTCATATCTTTGACATTGACACCCCTCATGAAGCCTTGGACATGCTAAATACTGTCTTTGGCATTCAAAATCAAATCAGGGCCCATCAGCTTGAAAATGAGTTGCTTACTTTGGACTCCAATAATTTCTCCTCTATTGAAGACTTTTTGTCCAAATTCAAGACCCTTAGACTTCTTTTAGAAGGTTGTAAGGTCAAAAAGGAAGATAGTAGCCTCATTTATTGCATTCTTGCTAAGCTTGGCCCTGCATACTCTGTATTTGTTTCTACCTTCCATTCCACTAGAGAAGCCATCATTTATTTAGGAACCACCTACAAGAATCCCTCTTTTGATTCCTTTTCTGATTCTTTGATAAGAAAACAAGAAAAATTCTTACACCTTGGTCTTATCACTTCTGGAAACGCTTCTAAGAAAGCCTTAGCAGTCCAACAACAATCATATCAAAAGAATCCCAAGAAGCAATATCCTAAAAAGTATGGTCCGAAACCAAACAAGGGTCCTAAGCAATTTCAACCGCAAACTGAAAAAGCAACTCACCAAAATGATAAGGCAAATAAAAACAAAGGGAAGAAGACAGATAGACATTGCAACTTTTGCAATCGTGATGGCCATATAGAGTCTAAATGTTTTAAGAAGATGGAAGCCTTAGAAGCAACAATGAAGAAGCACAACATCAATTTGGAGCACTCTTCACCTTCATCTTCAGGAATGGCACTTTCTGCTTGTGGTTGTCAAGCATCAAGATTTGGTTATGCATTAAATGTATCTTCCTCTTCTCATTCTCATGAGTGGCTCATTGATTCTGGAGCTTCTTATCACATGGCCAAAAATAAAGCCATGTTTTCTTCTTTAAATGATTATAACACCAAACATATTTATGTTGGTGATGATAGATCTCTTAGTGTTGTAGGATCTGGAACCATTCATCTAGATAATGGTCAGTTTAATGATGTACTGTGTGTTCCTACCTTGTCATGCAACCTTCTATCTGTTTATCAGATAACTCATTTAGGTGAAGGGAAAATAGTATAATTCTCACCTCATGATGTTGTAATCAAGGACCTCAAAGATCCTAAACATATTTTAGCTACTGGCATTGCTGATGATTCCACAAGGTTATATAAGTTTGACAACTTTGGGTCATCATCTCTTCCCTCTGTTTTTGTTGCTCATAATGATGATGTGAGCAAACTTTGGCATGAGCGATTTGGTCACTTAAACTATCGCTCTCTTCAAACTCTATGTAAGGAAAATATGGTGACGGGCCTTCCTATGGTATCTTGCCGAGATGGTGTTTTCTCCGGATGTGTACTCGGAAAACATCATCGGGATAGTTTTGACAAACGTGCCTCTTGGCATGCTTCAGCCCCTTTGTAGCTTGTGCACAGTGATTTATGTGGTCCACTTCTTGTTGTTTCTTTCTCTGGTTGCAAGTACTTCTTAACCTTCATTGATGATTTTTCCAGACGCACTTGGGTATATTTCTTAAAACTCAAGAGTGAAGTTTTTAACATGTTCTCGGCCTTTAAGGCCTTTGTTGAGAAACAATCTAGACATCAAATTCTTAAGTTAAGATCGGACAATGGAGGAGAATATGTTAACAACAAATTTATCAACTTCTGCACTGAGCATGGCATTCAATTGCAACATATTGTTCCATATACTCCACAGTAAAATGGTGTAGCTGAAAGGAAGAATCGCACCTTAAAAGAAATGGCTAATTATATGCTTCAATCTAAAGGACTTGGTCTCAATTTTTGCGCAGAAGCCATTAACTGTGCAAATTACATAGTAAATCGCACTCCTACTAAGGTTTTAAAGAATATAACTCCAGAAGAAGCTTGGAGCTCAATCAAACCAGATGTAAAGTCACTTTTGTGTTTTTGGAAGTGATGCTTGGGCCCATATTCCAGATGCAAAACATAAGGCCTTAGAACCTAAGAGTGAAAAATGCATTTTTGTTGGATATTTTGAAGATGTCAAAGGATATAGACTTCTTCAACCAAAATCCAAAAATATAATCATTAGAAGAGGTGTAAAATTTGATGAAATTATATTGGCCTACGAGCCTAGTTCGGCGGGTGTGCCACCTTTGGCTTGCGAGCCTGATTCGGCATATGTGCCACCTCTCTCTCTCTCTTCTATTTTTAATAGCATTCCTTCTAGTTTAGATGATGACAACAAGGATGACAATCCTCCTCCACCTCTTGAAATTGTTCCTTTTACTCCACCGCTTCCAAGATGGGTCCGCTCTACTTGGGATGCAACAGGTTCTCTTGCAGGGGACCTTGCCGATCGGTGACGTACACGTTCTCAGTTCGAAAGAGCCTCTTCCTTATTCGCTCAAGTTCCCGAAAATCCTGATCCAGAAACCTTTGAAGAAGCCTTCGGTCATCCAGATTGGGATGAAGCTATGAATGAAGAATATCCCTCCTTATTGGCAAATGATACTTGGGATCTTGTTCCTCTTCCAAAAGGAAGAAAACTTGTCAGATGCAGATGGGTTTACAAAACAAAGTTTGGACCAGATGGAAAAGTGGATAGACATAAAGCTCGTCTTGTCGCTAAAGGATTTTCACAAGTTGAAGGCATTGACTATACTGAAACCTTCTCCCCTGTCGCCAAAATGAATTCTATCCGTCTTGTTCTTTCCCTTGCTGCCTCCTTTAAATGGGAAGTCCATCAGATGGATGTTAAATCTGCCTTCTTACATGGAGATTTACGTGAAGAAATCTACATGGAACAACCCTCTAGCTTTATCCAAAACGACTCTAGCCTTGTTTGTCGCCATAGGAAGTCTCTCTATGGTCTCAAACAAGCTCCTCGGGCTTGGTATGCCAAAATGGATAGATTTCTCTTAGATAATGGATTTTCTAACATTGTCTACACCAAGAAAGTGGGTAAGTCCTTCACCATCCTTGTTCTTTATGCTGATGATCTTATCCTTACTGGCAGTGATCCAAACCATATAAACCATGTGAAGTCTAGCCTCAAAAAGAAGTTTGAAATGACAGACTTAGGACACTTGCATTATTTCCTTGGTCTTCAAGTCTTGCAATCCAAGGAAGGCATTACCCTCTCTCAGTCAAAGTATGTCTGTGATATTCTACACAACACTAGGAAGACTATAAGCCAACCCCTTCTCCCTTTCAGTCTGGAGTCAAGCTTTCAGTCAACTATACTACCCCTGAAGTTGATGCTACCTTATATCGTCAACTTGTTGGTAAACTTCTATATCTAACCCATACCCGTCCTAACCTTTCCTCTGCCATTGGTCTTGTCGCTCAGTTTATGCACCAACCTCATGAAAGTCACTGGAAAGAAGCTTAAACAATACTTTGATATATTCAAGGTACAGTTCAGTTCGAGATTCATTACAGTGCAGGAGCATCTCCATTGTTGATTGGTTTCACTAATTCTGATTGTGTTGGTGACCCTGATGATCGAAAGTCTACTGCGGATATGTATTCACTCTTGGTTCAGGACCTATTACTTGGCATTTTAAGAAACAAAGTTCTATCTCTCTTTCTTCAACAGAAGCAGAGTATCATGGTGCAGTTGAAGCCAACAAGAAATCCATGTGGCTTTGTCAGATCCTCTGTGAATTTGGTCTTCATCGGCATCATCCAACTTCCCCTTTAGTGATGTCAGTGCCATTCAGCTATGTAAAGATCCAGTTCAGCATCAGCGTATGAAACATTGAACTCCACATATACTTCATCAGAAAGCTCATTCATGATCGTGTTCTTGAAGTGCAGTACTGTCCAACCAATGATCAAGTAGCCGATATCTTTACAAAGGCTCTCACAGAAGCGAAGTTTACCAAACTTTGATCCATGCTTGGAGTTCAGGAAAGTTGTCATTAAGGGGGGATAGGCTCTAATGCCTCCTTCCTTCTCCTATTATGTCACCTTTGTAAATCCTTCAATCCTATCCCAATTTGTTCTTAAGGGGGGATGTTAGGATATTTCGACACATAGGAAATAGGCTCCTTTTGTGTCACCTTTGTAAATCCTTCAATCCTATCCCAAGTTGTTCTTAAGGGGGGATGTTAGGATATTCCGACACATAAGAAATAGTTAAGAATAACTTAGTCTAGTGTAGAGTTAGGTAAAGTGTGTTTCTTTACCATGTACATTTGTAACTTATAATCCGACGGTCACGATTTGTAGTGTTCCGACGATTATCTCTCTCCTTGGTATTAACGACACTTAATCCGTGGCTTAACACTCGATTGGTCCATGATTTCTATTTAAAGAGCATGGAGGGTCATTTGTCCGGTAACCGTTTATGAGAGAAACATATGTAACCTTTCTTTTTATATTAATAAATTGCCTGAAGTGGCCGCGTTGGCTCAGGCTGTGGACTGTTTTCCTCTTCGAAGGTTTTAACCATGTGATTATACTGACGTACTGATTTGTGATCTGTTTGTGAGCGGTGACCTTTGGTTCTTGATCTAAGGAACTTACCCTGTAAATTCCTACAGGGTTCATGTTGCTTGTTGTGAAATGATGTTGCCCACATGATGTTGTTGCGAAAAGATAACATAAACAAGAATTAGGATACAAAGGAGACATGGAGCAACGGGTAATGAAGTTTTCTAGTAAAGAAAATTGTTGCTATGTATGATTTTATACGGGAATATAAGATTGTTGCTCATGTAAAAAGAAATACAATGTTGTGAATATCTCGCCCCTGCATTGTGAAGGGAGAATTAGAGACATAATTGTAAAGCAAGTTGAAGTGCATATGCTTAATTACATTAGAATTTTCAATATATATATATATATATATATATATATATATCAGTGTTTTAAAAATCGGACTCGGGTTCGGATCCGAGTCCGATTCGGCCGAGGGTCGGCTCTGACTTCGACTCCGACTTGGTAAGACTTGGCCAGTTCAGTTTCAATGACTCGATTTTTGTAAAAAATACATTAAGTTTTAATTTTTTGTAAAAAAACATAATTTTAAAGATTTTCATTCATGTTTCCAAACACAAAGCATTAAAATATAGACAAAAGACAACATATGATCAAAGTAGGCTCATGAATATATCCATTATATCAAAATTGCATCCAGTGCACTGTCCAATACATGATGATGATATAGAGATCAAAACAAAAAACATAACCAAGGAGGCTCTAAATGGCCTCTATAACAAAACATGAATAATCACTACTGCTAGACATTTGACAAGCCAATGTCCTCTTCCTCAAACTCTGAACCAGAGGGGGAAACTGCTCGCTTCTCCTCCGAATCAACATCCTCCACTGGAACTATAGCCCTAGCATCCTGAGATATACGAGTTATGCGCCTCCGTCGTGGATGACTAGAGGAAGTGCATGTGTCTGCAACTGGAGGGCTTGGGACTAGGCCTGCTACTAGTGGATCTTCATTGAGCAGAGCCTCTACCTGTGTATCGAAGTCCATCCCCACACCAATATCCTCATTAGAGTCAAACTCTGGTGGATAAGTCTCCACTACCCAATCTGATGTTGGATCAATATCCTCCAACACAATGGGATTTGAATCAAGTCTTTTGTTCAACAATTGGTTGCGTCTTAGTCGGAGGTTGTACTCGACATACACTAGATCATTAAAACGATTTTGCTCCAAACATTTTCTCTTCTTTGTGTGAATCCTCTCAAAGTTAGACCCATTGCGCTCACACCCAGAAGCACTGCAAGTTTGACTCAAAATGCAGATTGCAAATCTCTGCAATTCAGGACAGTGGCTACCAAATGCCTCCCACCATTGTGCTGTAAAAAATGAGTTTCAGTTAGCTCAACAAATTATATCCAACTTTGAAATTGAAATTATAAACAATTTATAATAAAATATGAATTTGAAAATTGAAATTCTTTGTTTACCTGGCTCATCTGATTCCCTTGCAATCCTTGCAAGGTTCTTACTAAAGGTACCTGTGGCTTGGCTGAACACAATGATCTGATTGTGTATCTGCAACTGGCCACTCTCTGTGGGGATCATGCGATCAATGCAGTCAATCAATCCATCTCTAACCTCCCCAGTCAAAGCTCTTGCTACCTGAGCTTTATTATGATACCTTGGGTTCAAAAAATATCTAGCTGCTTGTATAGGGTGATAGAGTTGATTTTTCCATCTCTGATCAATGATTGCCCAAATGTGCCCATACTTACCCACTCTGTCCTTGTATGCTGCCCTTATTTGCTCCTTTGCTTGATCCATAGCCTCATAAATGAAGCCCATAGCCAATCTTCCCCATCCACCAAGCGCAACACCTTAACCAGTGGCTCAACAAGTTTCACAATCTTTGCTGCCTTTTTCCAAAATATTTCTTCATTAACTTTCCTTTTCACATCTTTTCCATTCTGTTTGCGAGCCCACTGACATTCATTCCATTCATTACTAGAAAACAACTTTTGCAAGTTTCTATGTTGGGCAAGCATAAATTGCAATGTCAAAAAATGTGTTGCAAATCTAGTGATGACAGGCCTAATAATTTCATTGCCCCCTGTGTGTTTCCTCATTAGATTCAGAATCCATGAGTGATTGTAAATATATTTTGTGATGCTTTTGGCATGCTCTATAGTGTTCTTGATCTAGTCTATTTTGCCAATATCGTCAAGCATGAGGTCAATGCAATGTGCAGCACATGGGGTCCAAAAGATGGTCGGGTGTTTTTCCTCTAACAATTTACCAGCAAGAACATAGTTAGAGGCATTATCTGTGATTATTTGAACAACATTTGCCACCCCCACCTCTTCAACAACCTCATCCAAAAGCTGAAACAACAAGTGTCCATCTTTCACTCTATCAAATGCATCAACTGATCTTAGAAACATGGTTCCCTTGGTCAAAAGACAAGAAAGTTTATGATGGTATGGTTCCTCTGATCAGTGCATCCATCTGACATGATGGTACATTCTGTATGTGCCCATGAGTTTTTGAACTCTTTCAAATAATCATCAATGGACACAATCTCTTTTTGCAAAAGAGATCCTCTTAACTCATGCATAGTAGGGCCTTTGAAGCCCTTTCCAGCAGCATATATGGCATCAAACATAGGTTCATAATATGGTGAACGAGTAGCATTGAAGGGAATATCAGCATCATACCACAATCTAGCAATGTAATCAGAAGCAACAACTCTCAATTCTTTTTTCCAATGACCATCTAAAGTGGGGCCTGGGCTGCACTGACCTCTACTTGGAGGACTAGGACCATCTGCACTATCAAAGGGAGAAGAGGGCATGAAAAAACTTTTGATAGTACCCCTATTTCTCATTTCACCCTTACCCTTTTCAGAAATAGACTCCATAGAGGGAGGAACATAGCGAAAGGGGTTTGATGCATTAGTGCAAGGGATAGATGAAGAACCCTCATAATCAAAAGTTGGGTTGGCACCCGTCATGTATTGTATATTTCTCTTCCTCCCAATTTCAACCTCTATTTCTTTTTGCCTAAATTTGTCTCCCTCAAACTTCTGAAATTGCTCTTTCAACTCCTTCCTAATTTCCCATGTTTTCTGCTTCACATGGAGTAATTTGGCCTCTAAGACCAACCAAATGTAGTTTCAGTCTATAAATGCCCCCTCCACCCCCCTTAATTTTTCTCTTACAAAATTTGCAATGCATTTGATCATCAATCATTTCAGCATATGCCCAAGCAACATCTTTCATTGTAGGGGCCATTTTGGATTGAGTTTTTGACTTGGAAAGAAAAGGTTTAAATCTGAAAATGAAAACAAAAAAAACTATTCATTCTATGTTCATTTCTTTCACCAAAAACTATGTTTACCATTTTCAGATCTGCAAAAAAAAATAAAACAAGCAAATGCAGATTTTAGAAGAGAAAAAAAAAAACCTGTAGGCTCTAGCCTCTTCAATGCAGCTCCAACAAACCAACTTCTCAATGCTGCTCCAAAGCTTGCCTAATAAGTTCCTCACTGCTGCTCCAAAGCTTGCCCAAAAGACTTCTCAAAGCTGCTCCAAAACCAACTCCACAACTCTTCACAAATTCCTCACAAATGCTCACTAAAATTCAATGAGATAGATGTCAGGTATTGAGAGGGGTTGGGTAGCTTAAATAGGATGGGGAGGGGTTAGAGACATGCACAAACCCTAACAACAGGAAAAAATCTGATTTCAAGTCCGTTTTTTTTGCTTTTGAGGGGTTGTGGTCAGCTTGGAGCTGCTCGAACAGTTTGTTGGAATATTGCAAATTCCAGAACAAACAGTGGAGAATAAAACTCCCCTCTTTAACACAGAGAAAATATTTAAAATTTCATTCACAGTGACAGAGTTTACACATAAAAAAAATTCTATTCCATAAAAAACTGATACAATTTCTTCCTCAATACAGAGGGATTACAAAATAGTTTGTCTGCTGTAAACATAGTGCAAAACTATCACTCGGTATTTCACTAAATAACACTCTGTCATTTACAAAACATACTCTGCTGTATATGCTCTGTTTTTCCCAAAACACTCTGCTGTGTTTTTCATTCACAGTCTCTGTCTTTTACAAACGCACTGCTGTGCATAAAAAGAACATTTTATAAAAATGACTCTGTTTCTGTATATAAACAAAATATCTAAAAAAAATTAATGTCATTCGTTGACAAAAAATCACCGCTTGAGAATTCATTTATGGCATAATAAATTCTGCCGGCACTGCTTGAAAACGCATTGATGGCGAATTTGCATGGTGGCAGCGATGATGGTGTGCGGTGGTGCGTGGGCGGAGACACCACACAGTGGTGGTTGTGGGGGTTGCCTTCCGCCGGTTCAATACGGACTGGGTATGGCCTCGCAGTTAATATTGGCTGTTGATTGCTGGTCAACGTGTGATCATTGGGTCAATTGCGGGGGTTCACCACCTGTTAACTTCCGGGGTTTTTGACCTCCCGCTAACCGTTGATCTTCGCCAACCTGCTGCACCTTTAACCTCTGCGCTGATCAACATGCTGCCGTGATAAAACATTTGACCCGCGATTATTTGTGAACATATAACATGTGGACCCCGCTGACGTCATCAGCTCCGATGGGGTTCACTCATCCCCCTGCCCAGGCTGTTGGACCCCCGCGGACATGACTGCCGCTTGGCCTCTTTTTTCGTTTTCTGGGTAGTTGGAAATTAAATTCCAACACAGTTTAGCTCGGGCTCGGCCGGTTCGGTCACAAACCGACCGCTGGACCATTTTTTCTGCTGAGTCGGACCGGCCGGGGGTATGGCTCGGTTAACTCGGCCGATTCCGAGCCAGTCCGACCGTTTTTTAAAACTATGATATATATATATATATATATATATATATATATATATATATATATATACATTTGAATGGCCCTCCCTATAAATACAACTCGAAGGGGAGGCTTTGTGCCTTTTAAATGACAAGATGTATCTTTTTATATCTATCTATTATATTTGTTACTTATCTTTGTATTTTTTCCTTTCCATCCAAAAAATCTAGTAATTTCATTTATAAAAACAAAATTATAGTGATAGATTCTGAGAGAGCATTCAAAAACTAGCCTTACAAGCCTATAGCTTTAGTCAAAACAAGTGTTGCAGGAAACCCCCTTGGCTCCAACCCCCGATCGGCGTCTCATACGGAAACACGGAGGATCCGCCGTCCGAACCATGTTTCGCAAAAACGGAAACGCGGATCAGGCTAAAAAACACGGTTCCCACCTATTTCTTAACTGTTTAGCCTGATCTGCGTTTTCGTACGCTGGAGCCGCATTTCCTACGACAGATTGATGTACGAAAACGCGACGTTTCTGGGTTGGATTCGGACGGAGATGGGCGGTTCCACAAGTTCTATATATATATATATATATATATATATTTTTTTTTTTTTTTTCCTTTTTCTTTTACTTATGTTGGGTTGGGGCTTTTTGGACACTCTAAAGGTGCTCCCTTGATGCTCCTTAGATGCTTCCTAGATGTTCCCTTCATCCTTTTACTTAAATTTTTAACATTATCAAGAAATGACTCAGGATGTTTGAGAGTGGTTCCAACCTCGTTGGACTTCATATGGAGAAAATAGAATTTCATATCCTATTCAAAATTCAGCAGACTTAACAGTTTTCAAGAATTTAGGTTCAATGAGATTGTGTCATTTCATTAGATTATATCATGTATGAGAGTATGTGATTGGCATTTAATCAAGAGCACCAAGCCCTATATGTACCCTAGTGTTGGTGGTGTTAATTGTTGAACTCTTTTGTCATGCCGTTAGCAAAAAAACACCTTTCAATCAAGTCAAAGTCATCGATCAAGCATGTTAAGATTTTTCTACCATATTTTAGGGCTTGGAATCTAGATTAATGATTAGGTAGTTTGATAAAAAAAGGGCAATTTTGACTAATATCCTAGACAATCGAGGTAGAGGCAAAGGGTAGACAAGAGGAGAATAATCTAGTTTCTAGATGGTTGATCTCGAATAATTAATCATTAATGTAAAATGGATGCCATATCTATCTTTTTTTTTACAAATATGCATGTTTCCATATCTTCTACAACTAATTTGGTGTTTTGGATATTTTTTTAATATAAATGCAAATATATATATATATATATATATATATATATATATATATATATATATATATGTATAGTTGACGCTTCGCTTCCTAGATTTTTGGGAAATGACGCTTCCGTGTCTCTGCTTCCAAAAAACGTTCCTGCTTTGTGCAACGTTTGTCAAAATGTTGACACTTGTAGTTCCAAAATTTTCCTTCAAATAAACTTAGACTAAGATCTATACTAGTGAAACATCATATACAATTCTTGTCAAAATTTTTGATAATGTATAGTCATCTTTATACATTGAGAGAGTTCATTTTTTCTTTCCACGAAGAGATATCAATTATTGTGGCCATTTTTTGCTTTTATCGATCTTTTAGCTGTATCGACCTCCAGGGCAAAGTTCCCAGCAAGACTCCAAGATCAGGATACACGGATGCCATTCCCAATGAACCAATGACCACAAGCCCAAAGAATGGAGATGAAATCAGGGGAATAGTGGAAAATGGTTAGTATGGAAAAGTCATGGATATGCTACATCATTCCAACTCTCCCAAGTAATGCCCCTCCTATAACCGTAAGGGCATACAAGAGGTCCCACTAGGGTAAAAAATTAACCTCCTTGGTAAAGTGAGAGAATAGGTTTACAATCAAGATTGGTCAATCATTTCGATCACCCCTTGATTCATGCTAGAATGCCCAACACATTAAGTAAAAGCACAAGATTGAAAAATGGTTAATTACCTGCTGAATGGCGACCCACCTTCCTTCAAGGGGAATGTCAGATGATGAGAGGTGTCTGACAAGTGCAAATGGTAAAGGAATAAGGCATATCATCACATACTTAGCAAATGTAGGGATGTTGGCTAGTTGGTTGTCCAAAGTAGGGGAAAAAATTCTCCTATGGGGTTACCCACTTTTCGTTGGGTAACAAAGATCAAGGCTAAGATGGAAGTATTAAATGCTGCTAGTACTTTACCAATATTGTAGAGACTTCAACCACTTAACAAGGTCCTCTCCATTGAAATAAAAATACCCAAGTAAAGTGTGCATAAATACCCAAGTAAACTGCGCATAAAAGACAAACAAAACAGTTCAGATGCCTCTGAGATTCTCGGGCTTGATTACAAGAAGACAAGTTCGGATAAGCTCTGAAGTGCAAGGTGAATTAATTGTGCAGTTTGTACGTTGAAGAGGAGACAGAACAACAAAGGGAAGAACGTATAAGTTACCTTTGTTTTGGGTTCAATCTCCCACGTCATGTTCCAAGATTACAGTGCAAAGAAGAGTGTGTTTCTGGGTGCGTAAAATGGAGTCAATACAACGAAGAAGGATCACGAGATAACATAGTGATAGGCTCTCCCTGTTGTGGAGTATGCATCTACCTCGCATATCTGTAGTAACTTCAGGAAGGTCGAAGTAACAGGACTGTAATCAAGTGTGTGGACCAGTGCGTGTTGATTTTCGTAGCATCGGAAAGAGCTCTAAGCCCCAAATTTGGTGGAGAGGCTTAAACACGGGTATTATAAAAAACCTAGAAACTGTTTGTGAAAATTCCACTAAGATCATGTTTTATTAAAATAATTAATTATTTTAATGGAGACCCTATGTCTAACTTAGGGAAATTAAATAACTAAAGGGAATTAATAAAACAGAGTGAGAATGATCTAGAAAACAAAGATCAAGTCATGTTATAATCTTAGTCGTTGATTGGAGATCTAATCTCAACTGTTGATTTCTCAATGAGAAGACTATAAAGGAAGGCTTGAGGGTTGTTTGGAAACACACACAGAGTGAATCTTGAGATCGAATTCTTCTGACAGAGCAGTGCTCGGATGAAGATCAGATCTACGTGATTCAGTGTAGTGAGGGGCAGAGATAACATCTAGAGAGAGAGTTTTTCTCAGCCGGAGAATCATCAACAGAGAGAGGAAAAGAGACATCCAACAGAGCCATTCGGGGGACGTAGAGGCTGCGCAGAGCCATGCAAGGCTACGCAGAGGTTTAGAGGGTTTTCAAGATTTCACTGTCGGAACTGATCCAGAAGTTGAAAACCGGGAGGCTGAGATCTGTGATTTCGGGAGTCAGATCGATACACAGTTGGGGTGACACAGTGCTTAAAGGAGGTGACGTAGGGCCTACACAGTGATTACACAGAGGCTGCGCAGTGACCTCCAGGGGCAACTTCTCCAGTGTCCGGATCAGCCGGATTTTCCAGTGATTGAGCGAGGTATTCTCACAATTTTCTTTCTACCAGTGTTTCTCTCTGTAACTGAATAACCCTTGAGGTATTCAGAGATGTATTCAGGATTTGCTACTGCTTAATAATACTAACCCTTAGATCTGCTGCACTGGTTTTCTCGCATTGGGTTTTTCTGGGGATTTCTGTCCAAAAATAATTGTCCTATGTGTGATTGATTTCTTGCTCAGTTTCCTTGTTTTGGAATCATATTTTTATTCAGTGTAGGCTGCTTCAGTAGTTACTTCAATAATTCCGATCTGAATTAATTCTATAAAAGTAAATTACATAATAGGAGAAGTACACTCAGTTGTTGCAGTCGGATTCCTAAGTTTGTCAGATCTAGGAATTTTCACATGGTATCAGAGCGTTTGATGTGAAACAGAAAGAGCGGATCTGAATTCGAAGTGAAGGGAAAATTGCTGTAGTAGCAACAATTCCAATTCCCAAGGGGATTGCACAGTTCTAGCTAGGAGGGCTAATTTTTCGAGGTTGTCTCTCTCTAAGTGAGTCGACAGAGAGGTAGGACTTCCAATACGAGATTTTGCCAAGGCAGAGGGAGCAGTGAAGAGCCTTCACGCGGAGCCAGAGGGACGTAGTTTTTCTGCAGGTAGTTGCCGGTCATAAAAGCGTCAAAAGAAAGAAAAGAGCACATAGCGGGGAATTCTTCCTCAGTGAGTTCCTAGCCTAGGAATTCAACATTTTTCTAGGATCTAAGCAGCAGATCAGGGTAGTAGATCTACGAGGTCCAAAGGGAGTGCGTAGGCCTGCCTAGGCTGTGTAGAGGGGGAGAAGGAGGAAGCAGTTCGACAGTTTTTCCGCTGAGATGGCAGCTCATGGTCTTAGAGATCAGGACCGATTGGAGGGTTCCTCCAACTATGTAATCTGGAAGGAAAGGATTCAATTCCTTCTGGATGAATATGATCTTAAGAAGTTCGTGGCGAATGTGGTTACTGTACCTTCAGATCCGGATCAACTTAAGAAGTACCGGTCCGATATGGTAAAGGCCAAGAGGATGATCCTTGATGGTGTCAAGGATCACATAGTCTCTCATGTAGTTGGCAAGAACACCACCAGGGAGATGTGGGCGGCCTTGTCCTTGCTGTACGAAGGAACTTCCAAGCAGCGGAAGATGTACTTAGAGCAGAAGCTCCGGTTTGTCCAGATGCAGAAGGGGGAGCGCATTGATCCATTCCTTACGAGGCTTCAGGAGATTTGACATCAGTTAGCAACTGTGGGATACATCCCATCTTCAACAACAGTGGTGAGGCTAGCCCTTAACGCAATCACGGAGGAGTGGCAAGTTTTTGTCCAAAGCATTTTGGGCAGGGCTACTCTTCCTAGTTGGGAGCAGATGTGGTTAGCGCTTCAGGAGGAAGAGCTGAGGAGAGATCTAGTCAAGTGCAAGCTTGACAACAACAGTGGGAGCGGATCTAAGAGTCTGGAGGAGGAGGAGAATGCAACCCTAGCATCGGAGGGGCAACAAGGGTAACAAAGACAGAAGAGAGATGTCTCGAAGGTGAAATGCTTTAGATGTGGTGAGATGGGCCACTTTACATCACAGTGTCCTTTGAAGAAAAAGGACAAGGATGAGAAGCATGATCCAAAAGTTGCAGCTGCAAAGATCGGACAAGATGAGTTCGCTATGAGTGCCCACAGTTCTAGAGGAGAGAAGTGGGGTGACATTGAACTGTAGTTCACCTTGAACTTTAGTTGGGCAGGATCCTTGAGGAGCCCACCTCATGGATCAGTGCCTTGCTACAGGAGCCCAAAATCAACAATAGCGGGATGGAGGAGTTTTAGTGAGAGTCGAGGAGTGATGGAGACGACAGTGCAGTAGGTAGCAGCGCAACAACAACGTAGCAGTAGCAGCGTAGTGCACAAAAGTGCAGCGCAATGCAGATCAGTGCTGCGTGTTGAGATTTTGTGTATTTGGGGTAGCATCAGTTGTGCTCTAGGTCCCAAATTTTGAGGAAGGACGAGAGTTCACCTGATCTACAAGACCCAGAAATGGATTTGGGAAATTTCATCTGCTTTAGGAGATATTAAATTAATTAATTATTTTAATGTATTTCCTAAGTTAAAACTTAAGAAAATAAAATAATTAAAGTGAATTTAATTAAACATGTGATGAAATTGTCTTAAGTCACACGGATCAAGCTTTCTTTTAATCTTAGCCATTGATTAAAGATTTAATCTTGGTCGTTGATTTGTCAACGAGGAAAGTATAAAGGAAAGGCTTGGGGCCATTTGTAAAACACACAGAGACAAAGCATTGAAACTACGCTGAGATTCTAGGGCGGGGTTGCTAAGAATTCTCAAGTGTTTCAGTTGCAGAGAGGGGAATTTAGACCAAGGGGATGATCTGATCCCAGGATCTAGAATACACAAGAAGCAGAGAAGAGATCAGGAAAGACAGCACAAAGGAAGGCAGCAGACGGCAGCAACAACAATAGTAGATGACAGCAACAGCAGCAACAGACGGCAGCAGTAGCAGCAACAGCAACAAGGACAATGTGATTTTCAGGAAACCCTTCAGGGTTTACGTAGAGACCCTTAGGGGCAACGTAGTGACTGCGTCACCTAGTCTGGGGTAACGCAGTCCCTTCCAGTGATAGCGCTGAGCATTTGGAGGCCTTCAGAGGTTGACGCAGTGTTTTTCAGGGGTAGATCTGGGGTTTCTAGGCTTAGATCTGGCTGAGTTCTATAAATCCCGTTTGAGGGCGTGGATCAGTCAGTATTGTTGGTCTTAGATCAGCGAGGTGCTGCAGATATAGATTTTTCTCTGTAGGGTTTTCCAGATCTGGAACCTAGAGTTGTGTATTCAGGAATCTTCTTAATAATAGAGCCCTCCAGCAGCCAGAGACCGGTTTTCCCACATTGGGTTTTTTCGGGGACAGTTTGTCCAGAAATAACTGTGTCACTTTGTCTATGTGTGTATGTGCTTATTCTAGATCTGAATTGGTAGAGATCTGTTATGTGTTTTGCTTTGATGTTAACTTGAATTTATTCAGTTGATAACTTGTATAAGTAGGAGAAGCTTAACCGGGTTAACAGTAATAATTTCTGCATAAGAATTAAGATTCAGAAATTTCTACATGGTATTAGAGCAATTGTAGATCTAGAAGGGTCACCAGTTGAAGAATCTGAAGGATCTAGCTGCAGAAAGCAGCAGAGAAGCAGATCTGAACGAACAACGCAATTGTCAGGAGCAGCTTCACGCAGAGGGAAGGGTGACGTTGTCCAGCACTGTGTCCTAGCAAGCCCACGCAATTACTGCGCAGAGGCAGCTCGAAAACAATGCTGGTTGGGTCTGAAGCCGACCAGTGTGATTCAGATCTGAATCTGTCAGATCCAGAAAAGTCTGCAGAAAATTCAGAAGAGCTGGTGGGGTTAAATTTATGAAGTTTTCAGATTTTTAGCCTTAGCACAAGTGACAAAGTTTGGGAAGAGATCAGTTTCTCAGAGAGTTTCTTGCCAAAGGAAACTTGCAGTTTGGTTAGAGGATCAAAGAAGAAGCTGAATCATAGTTGATTTGGTAGATTTCCAAGGAGGGAAATCAAGTGTTAGAGGGAGTAGAGGGTTCCCAGTTCGTAAAGGACCCTAGTTCCAAGATCTCTAGCATATAGAAGAGGAGCTCCGACACATTCTGAGCAGATGGCTACTCATGGACTGCGTGATCAGGATAGGCTAGAGGGCCTCTCAAAATTTTCGGTATGGAAAGCTAGGATCCTGATTGTCCTTGAGGCATACGGTCTAAGAGACCATGCACAACAGACCCTAGCTACACCGACAGATGCGGATCTCCTACGGAAGCATAGAGAAGTTGCTGGGCATGCCGAGCGATTGATAATGGACAGTATCAAGGACCATATTGTACCACACATAGCTGAGAAGAAGACAGCTAATGAGATGTGGAAGGCCTTGACTTCCCTATATGAGGGAAAGTCTGTCCAAAGGAAGATGCTGTTGGAGGCCCAAATGAGGTCATTCATGATGACCAAGGGAGAAGACATCGAGCATTTCCTCTTCAGATTGCAGTCAATCAGGGATCAACTGACTGCAACGGGTGCAACCGTAGATGATCCAGTGATAGTCAGGACTGCCCTCAATGCAGTCACGGATGAGTGGGAAACCTTTGTCCAAAGTATCCTGGGCAGAGCAGACCTCCCAGATTGGGACAACTTGTGGTTGATCCTGTAGCAAGAAGAACTACGAAGGTTCACCAAGAAGCAGCACAACCCTGTGTTGAGCAAGGTTAAGAAGGAAGAGGAGGAAGATGCAGCCTTGGCATCAAAGAAGCAACCGAAGAAGAAGAAGGATCTTTCAAAGATCAAGTGCTTCTAGTGTGGCGAAATGGGACATTTTGCCAGTCATTGTCCAGAAAAGAAGAAGGACAAGGAAGCATCTTCTTCCAAAGCAGCGGTGGCAGATGATGGGTCCGGAGATGATGTAGCCATGAGTCTTCATGAACCACAGAGGTGGGGTGACATGGACATGTAGAGGAGCTACATGGAAGTAAGGCGGGATCCTTGAGCAGCTCATCTCTTGGATCACAAGCGAGCTACGACAGCCTTAAGACAGTAGCGGGACAAGTGGAGCAGTGGGTGCATAGATCACATATGAGGCATAAGCAGAGGCAAATTTGGAGGCTGGGAGGAGTAGTAGCAACGTAGAAGCAGTAGCAGCGCAGAGGCTGATGTGACTTCAGTAGCGCAGTGCAGTATTGCTTATGCAGTGCAGAGCTGCAGTCGTGCAGAGAGCTTCAGAAGGACAACGCAGTGCAGCAATAGTGTGATAGATTTTAGCACAAGGAACTGATGTGACTTCAGTAGTGTAGAGGAAGTCTGATTACGCAGGCAGAGCTGTAGCTGTGCATCGTTCTTTAGATGCCATCACAGATCTGTAGCCTATGGAGCTTCAGTGATAAGGATGCAGCCCATCTGACTTTTCTGTCAAAGATTGGGCAGGAAATTCAATTGTTTCTCTCAACAGCTGAAGTTGCAGTGCAACAAATCAGCAGTGGCAGTGCTATGAGCAGCACAGATGCAACATATTGAGAGGTTGCGATGCGGTGGTTGCGATAGCGGTGGCGGTCAGCGACAACGGTCTGAGAATAGCAACAATAGTCTAACGAGTTGGTGGGGGTGGAGACGGCTTCAACAACACAAAACCGGTACTAAAATCTTGTAATGCATAAGTGTGATGTATTGCTAGAGCACACCCTTGATGCTAAGAGGGAGTGTTGAGATTTTGTGTATTTGGGGTAGCATCAGTTGTGCTCTAGGTCCCAAATTTTGAGGAAGGACTAGAGTTCGCCTGATCTACAAGACTCGGAAATGGATTTGGGAAATTTCATCTGGTTTAGGAGATATTAAATTAATTAATTATTTTAATGTATTTTAAAATAATTAAAGTGAATTTAATTAAACATGTGATGAAATTGTCGTAAGTCACATAGATCAAGCTTTCTTTTAATCTTAGCCATTGATTAAAGATTTAATTTTGGCTGTTGATTTGTCAACGAGAAAAATATAAAGGAAAGGCTTGGGGTCATTTGTAAGACACACAGACGTAGAGCACTAAAGCTAAGCTGAGATTCTAGGGCGGGGTTGCTAAGAATTCTCAGAAGTGTTTCAGTTGCAGAGAGGGAATTTAGACCAAGGGGATGATCTGATCCCGGGGTCTAGAATACACAAGAAGCAGAGAAGAGATCATGAAAGACAACGCAGAGGAAGGCAACAGCAAGGACAACGTGATTTTCAGGAAACCCTTCAGGGGTTATGTAGAGACCCTTAGGGGCAGCATAGTGACTGCGTAACCCAGTCTGGGGTAACACAGTCCCTTCCAGTGATAGCGCTGAGCATTTGGAGGCCTTCAGAGGCTGACATAGTGTCTTTCAGGGGAAAATTTGGGGTTTCTAGGCCTAGATTTGGCTTAGTTCTGTAAATCCCCTTTGAGGGTGTGGATCAGTCAGTATTGTTGGTCTTAGATCAGCCAGGTGCTGCAGATCTAGTGTTTTCTCTGTAGGGTTTTCCAGATCTGGAACCCAGAGTTGTGTATTCAGAAATATTCTTAATAATAGAGCCCTCCAGCAGCCAGAGACCGGTTTTCCCACATTGGGTTTTTCCGGGGACAGTTTGTCCAGAAATAAACATGCCTCCACTTGGTACATGTGTGCATGTGCTTGTGCAGATGCAGATTGGTAGGGGGTCTGTTATGTGTTTTGCTTTGATGTTAACTTGAATTTATTCGGTTGATAACTTGTATAAGTAGGAGAAACAGCTTGATTAACATAAATACCATACGCTTAAAAATTAAGATTAAGAAATTTCTACGAAACCCCAACAACGCCGCCAGAGCACATGTCGGTCTTGACCCTGCGCTAGCACGAAGGGGTTGTGTAACCCCATAATAGGTGACGCGGACCCTACGCGCACGAGGTCTGCGTGGCCCGGATGGGTCTGGCATGATGCGCCCGAAGGAGGCCCCGCCTCTTCGTTGCGCAACTGTTGCCCTCTTTGCTGCTGCTGCCTCTGCTTCTCTGCGCTGTCTCGGGAAGCTGCTCTCTGCCTCTTGCTGATTCTAGGCACTGGGATCAAACCATCCCCTTTCCCTAAACTACCCCTCTCTGCAGCTGAAACACTTCTGAAAGTTCTTAGCAAACCCTGCCCTAGAACTTCAGCTTAGTCTTAGTGCTCTGCCTCCGTGTGTATGTTCTCCAACTAACCCCAAGCCTTTCCTTTATACTTTTCTTGTTAGGAAACCAATGACTATGATCCAATCTTGAATCGATGGCTAAGATTAAAAGAAAGCTTGATCTGTGTGACTTGAGTCATTTCCATCACATGTTTTAATTAATTACCTTTCTTATTTTAATTTTCCTAAGTTAGACTTAGGGTCCTTAATTAAAAATATTAATTAGTTAATTATCTCTCAAACTGGATGGAATTTCCCAAATCCCTTTCTGGGTCTTGGAGATGTCATGTACTCTAGTGCCTCCACAAATTTTGGGAGCTAGAGTACATCCGATGCTACCCCAACACTCAAGAAAACTCAACACGAACAAACTCTTAACCCCTGACGTGCTTTCTCATAAGGTTCAAAACCCATGAGTGGTTGTAGATGTACCGGGTTATGGATTTTGCATCATCCACACACTTCTTAACCCACTCAATTTTTCCAATATCCTCAAGCATGAGTTCCAAGAAATGGGTTGCACCTGGAGAGTCCAAATGGTGGGGTGTTTTTCCTCCAACATCTTTCTAGCTGCAACATAGTTAGAGGCATTATTTGTGATCACTTGTACAACATTTTCAACCCCTACTTCCATAACTACTTCATTGAAAAGACGAAATAGCAATTGGGCATCCTTCCCCTGATCAGATGCATCAATAGATTTGAGAAACAATACCTTTTGGACAAGCAATTCAGAAATTTAGTATGGTGCGAAATCTACCATCAATCCTTGCATCAGACATAATTGTGCAACCTGTTTTGGTCCATGATTGCTTGAACTCTGTAAGGTACTCTTGTATTCTTTGGACCTCATTTTGTAAAAGTGGCCCCTTGATATCATGAAAGCTAGGGCCTTTGAAGCTTGCTCCACATGAAGCTATAACGTCAATCATCGGTTGATAATATGCAAAATTAGTAGCATTAAAAGGTATGTCTGCATCATGACACTATCTAGCATTGCATTCATATGCAACCTCCTTTTCTATCTTCTTCCGTTTAGCATCAAGGGTTGGTTGAGAACTAGGGGTGGTGCGACATACAAAAAAGGAGTCAATCCCTTTACAGGCTGCTGTCCTCTTCAAGTTAAAAGCACTTGAACTAGGGACAAAACTACCCTCTCCAACTCAAGCAGGGAAACTAGAGGAATCTTCAAAATTGGACATATATTCTTCAAAATTAGGGTCACTAAGCATAGCATCAGCCTTTTGATTTTTTCCTATATCTTTTTTAATTCTTTTGTTTTCACCTTTTCTTCGTTGTAGGCTTCAATTAGACTTTGCATGTCTGCTTTAAGATCATCAAAAACATTTTGACAAGATTTTACTTGTCCTCTCCAATGTGCTAGGTGTTCTTTAATTCTATGGATCCCCCCACCCTTGACTTTCTTCCACAATAGATGTAGACTTTTATCCCTTGTTCATTTAAATGGCAGTGAACCCAAGTTGGATCATTCTTGTTTTTGGGGGCCATGACAACTTCTACAGGAAGAAATGAAAAAATTGCATAAAAAACCCTAGGGTTTTTAGAATTCCATGACAATTTTTTTTAGAGAAAAATAAAAGAGGAATAAGGGCCACGAAATGCCTGGAGAAGATTTGTAAATTTTGAGAAGAGAAGAAGCTCCCACAAATCAGAAAGTAAACTCTTCAATCAAAATAACCCTGTAGATTTTAGCAATTGTTGAGAAAAAAATAGAAGAAAATAATGACCACAATTATTTTTCCAAAAAAAAATTACAAATCTTGATTCTGCATAAAATCACTAGGGTTTTGAAATTTTTAGGGAAAAAAAGAACAAATTTTTGGAAAAAAATGGAACAGTAATGGTTGAGAAAATACCTTGATTTTCCCTCTTAATTTTCTAAAGAAAACCAGCTCCAAAATCCTCCCAAATTAGCTCTGGAGCAGTCCTACGCATCTACATAAAAGCATTGGGGTTTTCAAATTTTTTGGGAAAAAAGGAATTGATATTTAGAGAGAAATGGAACAAAAATAGATGGCAAAAATTACCTTGATTTACCCTCTAAATTTTTTGGAGAAAATTAGCTCCAAAATCCTCTCAAATCAGCTATGTAGCATCCCCCACAAAATAAAATAAAAACTTTTCAATCAACACAAAAAACCACCCCAGAAAACCCAAAGATCTATGGGAAAAAAAATTCCTTGAAGAAGCTCGAAAATCTCCTTTAGTAATCAACCCAACAACTCTCCAAGACTCCAATCAACTCCTCAAATCTGCAAAAAGTCTCCCTCAGAACAACCCTGCAAAAAACTCTCTAAATTCTCTTAACTGAATTTAGCTAAAGAATTGCAAGAGACTCGAATGAATAGTGTGATTGAAAAAGAGGGGGTGGGGGTTGTTGAGAATTTGGTAGGACATAGTTTAATTCAATTCTCTACTTGATAATTACTTGTGAGCTTACTTCTCTTGCTTAGGTCTTTTATTCATTAGCTTATTAAGTCTTTCATCAAGTCAATTATTAAAACACAACATACACAAATTTAGGCTATTCAAAGCAAGGCCAAAACCTCTCCCTCTTGGAGAGGAAAACCTGCAAGTAATTCTTCTTATAGATTTTCAGGTGACAAGTACCATGACCATAACACAGATCCTTGACCTTTGGTGTACCTCCAACACCCTTGTCACCTGCTCTTCTTGACTCCTCTAGTTGATCCTTCCTTTCTACACTATACCGCACCAGTACTGGGGAAGCTCGGTCCCTAGTCTAATAGCCCTTGACAATGTGCTTCTTTCCAGCCTTCCTTAGATCTAGGCTTGGTCTCCTAGAAACCCCTTCTCTGTCCTTCTTTCTACACACTTGGTGTCTAACGCTGAGGTTTCTTTCTAGTTGTAGAAACCCTCCTTTACACTGAGTATACCTTTGGCCTTTTTCTGAGATATCTAAGATCTAGTGACCCAAGAGAGAGACTTGTATTGTCTCTATTTTACACACCTTGCAGTCCCCTTCACTTCACTGTGTTGTCTTCCCTCTTCGCACTACTAGAATACTCTTCCTTTGTACTTATTGCAGTCCTGAGCCTTGCTGTGATAGCCTTCGACCTATATGAGGAATGCAAGGTAAGATATACCCAAGACAAAGCTTGATTGACCCTTTTCTCCTTCGTTGCTTATCCACCTATCTTCACACCAATTACAGGCCTTCTTTCGCACTTATATCACAGACCTTGATCCGAATGGTTGATAATGAAGTGAGGCTGCAGTTCACTCTTATATAGGGACTGTCTCACTGTTTCTAGGCCGACATGATCTTCTTGCAGCCTAGTAACAAGGGTTTGGAGTATACTTTTACATTAATAATTTGTCCCTTTACAAGTGTAACATTACTTCATACACATTGTTGGAATCACGATTGCCGTTAGACCAAAACCTGTAGGCATTAGTCTCCGCTACAATCGCCAGAGTTAGGATCCACGAGAGGCAGTTAGTCCATGTCACGAAACACACAGGGAGCGTTGAACCCAATGTCCAACAATCTCCCCCCCAACGCGAGCCGCGTGAGTTTCGAACTCGAGACCTGTCGCTCTGATACCAATTGTTGGAATCACGATTGCCGTTAGACCAAAACCCGTAGGCATTAGTCTCCGCTACAATAGCTAGAGTTAGGATCCACGAGAGGCAGTTAGTCCATGTCACGAAACACACGGGGAGCGTTGAACCCAATGTCCAACACACATGACTCTAAATTATATTTATGACAAGACTACAAACTCCTAAAGACATCAAGAAGAAGTCTTTGACCTATAATAAAAACTCCTTGCTCATCAAACCCATGAGGCAAGCATTACAAAATATATTTTATTATCTTTGTCTCTTTATTACATAAATTCATAATTACAAGTCATTATGAAGACCGAACCTAGTTACACTTTCCAACACTCCCTCTTAACTAGGGAGGTATTTCTAATGGTACATGGTCACTTTCAATCTGAAGAATCTCATAAGAAGAATTTGATTGGTAATCCATCAGTTATAGCATCAAATTATCCAACATTGTCACATAGCAAGGCCTCAACTCACTGCTCCATCTCTCCACGAGATTTTGAGCTACAATGCTGGTGAGACCAATCACTATAAACACCATCTTCATTGTCTCCAAGGTACATCCTCCACCCAGGTGTTCACCAAGTATGACCTCATAGGACTATTCTTAATTCTCAAATAATATCCATCCTTTCACGACTAGTCTTTTCATTGAATGCCTTAATACATCTCAGCAGAGTATCAAATGCCAGATAATTACCCAATCCCACATTCTATCTTCCAGAATTATGTGTCTATTTCTCCTCTTGACTAGGGAGGACATATTCCACAGAGAAATATGAATTTACCTAAGCTTTCTTTTTGGCTTAGGATTTTATTCCAATTAAGAAATTTTTTTCCAGGCCCCCTCTTAATCAGGGACCTATAGCAACAATGATGAAAATGTCTAGCTGCTCATGAAGTACTCCTTCCGTTGATGTCATGAATTAAGGAGCCTTCAATTTTGGAATCTCTTCTTAGGGCACTGATCATCCATCACTTTCGTCCAAGAGCCATGTCTTCTATCAGAAAGTGATTCATCAATCTTCTCATCTGGTTTAGCTTCATGTTATGCTGCTTTCTTTCGAACCATGTATCTTCCAAGGATTTTTCATTCTGCCATATGGTTATCAACTTGTGGAAGTCATCTACTTCCCTTTGGTTGCCCTGCATAAGCTCATCAAATGTTATTCAATTATAAATATGAATGCTTAAATCAAAAGTTATCTTTGTGATGATCTTTCACCATGACATTCTTCTTGTAGGCATCGACATCCTTCGTGTATATTGACACATCTCAAAAGATATGTATTGTTAAGAGTTTTAATCTTTTTCAGACTTCTTATCGGAGTCTACATATCTTCCCAGGAGATTTTCTAGTCAAGTCTTCTTGCTTCCAGAGGATCACTGCCTCTTATCATAGTTGCATTCCACGATCTCTTCTTTTCTTTTTCCACACAGGTTTAATTCATTCCCAGGGACTTCCAGTATGCAGTTCGTTGTTTGTACACAAGCGCCTCATATTTCATATGAGGACATATTATGTTGATTTCATCAGTTGTTGATCATTTCTATTGACAACCTGTGCATCAGAAGAATTTTTGCTTTCTTTGATCATTGGATGCTATATAGACTGGTCACATGGTTGCAGATAGAAGAAGTATGATCAAAGAAAGCAAAAATTCTTTCGATGCACAGGTTGTCAATAGAAATGATCAACAACTGATGAACCTCATTTCCTTTCTTTGAGTCATCTTGCAACATATTTTCTTGGAGTGAATAGTTTTATTCCCTTGACCTGCTTCATCAATATGTCATCATTGCCAATCGCAAAATTCTGCAAGTTAGAATTTCTGAAGGAAACCTATTGCTTTCTTTCTAACTAGTGAGTCTAGAGAGGACTTCATTTAGAAAATGTCAACATCTGTTTCTTTATTGATTATTGAATGACGACCTTTGATCTTGATGACTGCCTTCTATAAATGTTGTTTTTTAGTGAGGTTCCCAAGAGCCACTTATAACATAGATGTCACATATGCTTTACAAACATCCTCCTACAACGAGTACTCCTCCTTCAATGCTATCATGATGCCAACTCTGGAGTGATGCATTTATCTAATATACCATGCTTCCTAACATACTATTTTACAACCTTATAAATACCTCTTAAAGAGGAAGATGATCTCAATAATATAGATCTTTCACTTCTTCTTCTTAGGCTTCTTTGAATCTGGTTCTTCCTTTTTTCCGATGATATGGGCTTCTTCCTTTATCCTCTTGTCCGCATTAGATTTGGTACAATCTTTCATTACACCCATAGCATCGTATCTTATCCATGTTTCTTCTTTTCTTCTTAAGGATCAAACTTACCGAATCTTTTGTTTCTCCTTGATATGGCAGCATAGGCTTGACTCTCTTCATTTGATCCTATATCCACTTGAGCTTTTAACCTTGTGTCTTTTAATTCTCATAGAAACCATAAATCTTGGAATGGTGTTGCTTCTTTCTTCCCATAGATGCTTGAAGTGAGATTTCCCCATTCCTCCTATAGAGCATTCAACATTATGGTATTTATTTCTCTATCAGACATTTCTTCTCCCAATTCCTGCAATTGATCTTGTATTTCGGAAATCTTGATAAAGTATGAAGTTATTCCCTCCTCTCTAGACATCTCCAACTTGTATAGTTCTTGTCTTAGAGATATTGTTTCCCCTATAGTACTTACTGAGAATAGCTCCACCAATTTGTCATATATTTCTTTTGAAGATTCTAGTTTTGATACATAGGGGATGAGAGAGTCCTCTATGGATTCTATAAGAATCCTCTGGGCTCCTATGTCTCCATGTATTTGGCATGACTTCATTCTCAATAAGATTTAGATCTGTCATTTTCTTCCATGCAAGAAAGTTTGAAATCCCAACTAGTTTGTTGCTTTCTTTGCAAAAAGACATTTTGACAGATTTAGATGAAGTCATAAAGATACTTGCTTGAATAGATTTTTCTCTTCTTCTACCGGTTTCCTTGTTGATGATGATGTAGATAGCAACAAGAGCTTCTTCTTAGATTGACTTGTTTTAAGAGAGGTGAAAAGAGCTAGATCACTTGTAATTCTTAATCAAGATGATTTTGATCATGATTATCAAGGATGGCTTGATGACGTCTTCAAAAAAATGATGATTTGACTTCAATCAGGAGATAGCTTTAGATTCCTTGAAAATAAAGATCACCTCCTTGATATTGCTTTTCTTTTTGTGTGAGTCCTTTGAGTAAGGTCTTTGATCCCTTTGAAGTATTTTGAGGGATTCTCCAATTTCTGCAAACTCCTTCTTGAATGAGTGAACATCTTCCTAGTTTTGAAGATTGATTCTTCAATGTAGATCTTTGACTTTTGCTTTAATGCTTCTAGAAAATTGATCCTAGATCTTCTTGGTACTTGAGTGTCTTCTTGTTAAATAGCCCTTTCCAGCACCTTAGCTCTGATTCCATGTTGAGAATTTGGTAGGGCATAGTTTAAAATTTTAAATCAATTCTCTACTTGATAATTACTTGTGAGCTTACTTCTCTTACTTAGGTCTTTTCTTCATTAGCTTATTAAGTCTTCACCAAGTCAATTATCAAAACACAAGAGACACAAATTTAGGCTATTCAAGCTAGGGCCAAAACCTCTCCCTCTTGGAGAGGAAAACCCGCAAGTAATTCTTCTTATAGACTTTCAGTTGACAAGTACCATGACCATAACATAGACCCTTGACCTTGGTGTACCTCCAACACACTTGTCACCTGCTCTTCTTGACTCCTCCAGTTGATCCTTCCTTTCTGCACTGTATTGCACTAGCACTACGGAAGCCTGGACCCTAGTCTAATAGCCCTTGACAATATGCTTCTTTCCAACCTTCCTTAGATCTAAGCTTGGTCTCCCAGAAACCCCTTTTCGGTCCTTCTTTTTGCTGAGGTCTCTTTCTAGTTGTCAAAACCCTCCTTTACGCCTAGTATACCTTCAACCTTTTTCTGAGATATCTGAGATCTAGTGACCCAAGAGAGAGATCTGTATTGTCTCTCTTTTGCACACCTTGCAATCCCCTTCACTTCGTTGTATTGTCTTCCCTCTTCGCACTACTAGAATACTCTTCCTTTGTACTTATTGCAGTCCCGAACCTTGCTATGACAGCCTTCGGCGTATATGAGAAATGAGAGGTAAGATATCCCCAAGACAAAGCTTGATTGATGCTCTTCTCCTTTGTTGCTTATCCACCTATCTTCGGACCAATTGCAGACCTTCTTTCGCACTTAAATCACAGACCTTGATTCAAATGCTTGATAATGAAGTGAGGCCGCAGTCCACTCTTATATAGGGACTGTCTCACTGTTTCTAGGCCAAAATGATCTTCTTAAGGGTTGGCCGACTTGTTCAAGGGTGGTTATGCAACTTACTTTGAGCTGACTTCTTGGAGCCTAGTGACAAGTGTTTGGAGTATACTTTTACGTCAATAATTTGTCCCTTTACAAGTGTAACATTATTTCATACACATGACTCTAAGTTATATTTATGATAAGACGAAAAACTCCTAAAGACATCAAGAAGTCGTCTTTGACCTATAATAAAAACGCCTTGCTCATGAATCCCATGAGGAAAGCATTACAAAATAATTTTTATTATCTTTGTCTCTTTATTACATAAATTCGTAATTACAAGTCATTATGAAGACCAAACCTAGTTACACTTTCCAACACTCTCTCTTAACTAGGGAGGTATTTATAATGGTACATGGTCACTTTCAATCTGAAGAATCTCATAAGAGGAATTTGATTGGTAATCCATCTGTTATAGCATCATATTATCCAACATTGTCACATAGCAAGGCCTTGACTAACTGCCTTATCTCTCCATGAGATCTTGAGCTACAATGCTGGTGAGACCAATGACTATAAACACCATCATCATTGTCTCCCAGTTACATACTCCACTCGAGTGTTCACCGAGTATAACCTCATAGGACTATTGTTAATTCTCAAAGAATATCCATACTTTCACGACTACTATTTTCATTGAATGCGTTATTACATTTCAACAGAGTATCGGATGCCAAATAATTACCCAATCCCATATTCTGTCTTCGAGAATGATGTGTCTATTTCTCCTCTTAACTAGGGAGGACATATTCCACAAAGGAATAAGAATGTACCTAAGCTTTCTTTTTGGCTTAGGATTTTCTTCCAAGTAAGAAACTTATTACTAGGCTCCCTCTTAATGAGGGACCTACAACAGCAATGATGAAAACATCCAACTACTCATGAAGTACTCCTTTCATTGATGTCATGAATTGAGGAGCCTTCAGTTTTGGAATCTCTTCTTAGGGCACAAATCATCCATCACTTTCGTCCAAGAGCCATGTCTACTATCAGAAAGTGATTCATCAATCTTCTCATCTGGTTTAGCTTCATGTTATGCTGCTTTCTTTCGAACCATATATTTTCCAAGGATCTTTCATTCTGCCATATGCTTGTCAACTTGTGGAAGTCATCTACTTCCACTTGGCTGCCCTGCATAAGCTCATAAGATGATATTCAATTATAAATATGAATACTTAAATCAAAAGTTACCTTAGTGATGATCATTCACTGTGACATCCTTCTTGTAGGCATCGACATCCTTTGTGTATGTTGACACATCTCAAAGGATATGTATTGTCAAGAGTTTTCATCTTTTCCGAACTTCTTATTAGAGTCTACATATCTTCCCAGGAGATTTTCTAGTCAAGTCTTCTTGGCTTCTGGATGATAACTGCCTCTTATGATAGTTGGATTTCACGATCTCTTCTTTTCTTTTTCCACACAAATTTAATTCATTCCGAGGAACTTCCAATATGCAGTTCCTTGTTTGTACACAACCACGTCATATTTCATATGAGGACATATTATGTTGATTTCATCAGTTGTTGATCATCTCTATTGACAACCTGTGCATCAGAAGAGTTTCTTCTTTCTTTGATCATACTTCTTCTATCTGCAACCATGTGACCGGTCTATATAGTATCCAATGTCAGCATAAATATATATATGCACCTCATTTCCTTTCTTTGAGTTATCCTGCAGCAGCTTTACTTGGAGTGAAGAGTATTATTCCCTTGACCTGCTTCATCAATATGTCATCATATCTAATCCTAGAATTCTGCAAGTTAGAATTTCTCAAGGAAGCCTATTGCTTTCTTTCTAACCAGTGAGTCCAAAGAGGACTTCATTTAGAAAATGTCAGCATCTGTTTCAGCATCTGTTTCCTTATTGATTATTGAATGATGACCTTTGATCTTGATGACTACCTTCTATAAATGTTGTTTTTCAGTGAGGTTCCTAGGAGCCTCTTAGAGCATAGATGTCACATATGTGTTACATACATCCTCCTACAACGAGTGCTCCTCCTTTAGTGCTATCATGATGCCAATCTTGGAGTGATGCATTTATCTAATATACCATGCTTTCTAACATGCTATTTTACAACCTTATAGATACCTCTTAAAGAGGAAGATGATCTCAATAATATAGATCTTTCACTTCTTCTTTCTTAGGCTTCTTTGAAACTGGATCTTCCATTTTTTCGACGATATGGGCTTCTCCCTTTTTCCTCTTGTCCTCATTAGATTTGGGACAATCTTTCATTACACACATAGCATCGTATCTTATCCATGTTTCTTCTTTTCTTCTTGAGGATCAAACTTACCGAATCTTTCCTTTCTCCTTGATATGGAAGCATAGGCTTGATTCTCTTCATTTGATCCTATATCCACTTGAGATTTTAACCTTGTGTCTTTTAATTCTCATAGAGACCATAGATCCTGGAATGGTGTTGCTTCTTTCTTCCCGTAGATGCTTGAAGTGAGATTTCCCCATTCCTCCGGTAGAGCATTCAACATTACTGTAGTTATTTATCTATTAGACATTTCTTCTCCCAATTCCTGCAATTGATCTTGTATTTTGGAAATATTCATAAAGTATGAAGTTATTCCCTCCTCTCTAGACATCTCCAACTTGTATAGTTCTTGTCTTAGAGATATTGTTTCCCCTGTAGTACTTATCAAGAATAGCTCCATCAATTTGTCATATATTTCTTTTGAAGATTCTAGTTTTGATACATAGGGGATGAGAGAGTCCTCTATGGATTCTATAAGAATCCTCTAGGCTCTTATGTCTCCTTCATGTATTTGGCATGACTCCTTGCTCAATAAGGTTTAGATCTGCCCTTTTCTTCCATGCAAGAAAGTTTGAAATCCAACTAGTTTGTTGCCTGCTTTGCAAAAAGACATTTTGACAAATTCCGATGAAGTCATAAAGATACTTACCTGAATAGATGTTTCTCTTCTCCTACCAACTTCCCTGTTGATAATGATGTAGATAGCAACAAGAGCTTCTTCTTAATTGACATCTTTTAAGAGAGGTGAAAAGAGCTAGATCATTTTTTAATTCTTGATTATGATGATGATGATGATGATGAATGATGGCTTGATGATGTCTTCAGCAAAATGATGATTTGACTTCAAGGATGGCTTGATGATGTCTTCAACAAAATGATGATTTGAATTCAATTAGGACATAACTTTAGATTCCTCGAAAATAAAGATCACCTCCTTGATTTTGCTTTTCCTTTTGTACGAGTCCTTTGAGTAAGGTCTTTGATCCCTTTGAAGTGGCTTGAGGAATTCTCCAATTTCTGCAAACTGCGCCTTCTTGAATGAGTGAAGATCTTCCTAGATCTTAAGATTGATTTTTCAATGTTGATCTCTGACTTTTGCTTTAATGCTTCTAGAAAACCGATCCTTGATCTTCTTGGTACTTGAGTGTCTTCTTGTTAAATAGCCCTTTCCAACACCACAGCTCTGATTCCATCTTGAGAATTTGGTTGGGTATAGTTTAATTTAATTCTCTACTTGATAATAACTTGTGAGCTTACTTCTCTTACTTAGGTATTTTCTTCATTAACTTATTAAGTCTTTCATCAAGTCAATTATCAAAACACAAGAGACACAAATTTGTGCTATTCAAGCGAGGGCCAAAATCTCTCCCTCTTGGAGAGGAAAACCCGCAAGTAATTCTTCTTATAGACTTTTAGTTGACAAGTACCATGACCATAACACATACCCTTGACCTTGGTGTACCTCCAACACCCTTGTCCCCTGATCTTCTTGAATCCTCTAGTTGATCCTTCCTTTCTGCACTGTACTGCACCAGCACTAGGGAAGCTCAGTCCCTAGTCTAATAGCCCTTGACAATGTGCTTCTTTCCAACCTTCCTTAGATCTATACTTGGTCTCCTTGAAACCCATTCTCAGTCCTTCTTTCTGCACACTTGATGTCCAATGCTGAGGTCTCTTTATAGTTGTAGAAACCCTTCTTTACGCTGAGTATACCTTCGGCCTTTTTATGAGATATCTGAGATCTAGTGACCCAAGACAAAGACTTGTATTGTCTCTCTTTTGCACACCTTGCAGTCCCCTTCACTTCGCTATATTGTCTTCCCTCTTCGCACTACTAGAATACTCTTCCTTTGTACTTATTGCAGTCCTGAACCTTGCTGTGATAGCCTTCGGCCTATATGAGGAATGCGAGGTAAGATATACCCAAGACAAAGCTTGATTGACCCTTTTCTCCTTCGTTGCTTATCCACATATCTTCGCACCAATTGCAGACCTTCTTTCGCGCTTATATCACAGAACTTGATCCGAATGCTTGATAATGAAGTGAGGCCGCAATCCACTCTTATATAGGGACTGTCTCGTTGTTTCTAGGCCGACATTATCTTCTTGAGGTTTGGCCGACTTGTTCAAGGGTGGTTATCCACCATTCTTTGCGCCGACTTCTTGGAGCCTAGTGACAAGGGTTGGAGTATACCTTTACATCAATAATTTGTCCCTTTACAAGTGTAACATTACTTCATACACATGACTCTAAATTATATTTATGACAAGACAACAAAATCCAAAAGACATCAAGAAGAAGCCCTTGACCTATAATAAAAACTCCTTGCTCATGAAATGCATGAGGCAAGCATTACAAAATACATTTTATTATCTTTGTCTCTTCATTACATATATTCATAATTACAAGTCATTATGAAGACTGAGCCTAGTTACACTTTCCAACAGGGGTGTTTAAATAACTTTAGGGGTGGCTAGATTAGAGTTACAAATTAGGGGAAAAAATTGTTTTTTTGTTTTTCTATTTTTTTTTTATCAACCTTAGCCGCGCGGCCGTGAGCCATGCGGACCAGCCGAACTGGCCTCCAAGTGGGACAGACCGGTTCGGTACCGAGCTTGCCTATTCTAGTTCGGAGGGTTGGTTCAGACCAAAAATTGCTCCAAACCGGTCGGACCGACCAGTTCTACCGGTTCCGTGTTGGAAATTGTAACTAGGTTCGGTCTTCATTTAATGTATTGAAGTCATCTTGTAATGTACTTGTCAAAAGAATAAAGAAAAGAATTGTTATTATTATTATTATTATTGTGACTTATTAAAGCATGGGTTTCATGCTTGGGTCACCTTTTTATAGGTCAAAGTCCCTATTGAGGACTTCTAGGAATTATTCTAAGCCAGTAGAGTTATTGTACTTTTAAAGAGACCCTTCTTGGGATTTTGAATCATGTAAAATGGTTTAGTATTGAGTCAAATATGATTTATGTATCCTCCACATAAATTCAGCCTAAGGACCCTAATTCGACCTCACATGGAGCCTTTAAATTCAAGCAATTTGAATTCATTTGGAGCGCACTCTCTCACAACAAGTTCGATATCTCTTGTAGCTGGGAAAAGTTCAAAATCTGTTGCCGGGAAGCCGAAAGAAGTGCGAGTTTGGGGAAGTCCAAGGAGAAGAAGAAAAACAAAATTTTGGATCCTCTCTCTCTCTATTTCGTTACCTAGATTGGGAGATCGAAGTTTTCCAAGTTTTGCTGCTACCGGAAGCCGCCTGCTGCTACCTAGTCGAAGTTGCTAGAAAGGGTTCAAAGATTCTGGAGGCTGACTTGGTGTGAAGGGAAGGTCTGGTATATGTCTAGGGTGAAGAGTCTCAAAGAATACTATTGAAAGGAAGAATTATCTTGACTGGGTTTTCTCCTCCAGGGGGTTTTGCCCTGGCATAGTGCCTACATCTGGTGTCTTTTGTTTTATGTGCTGCTGCTTTGGTAATTACTTGATGAACTAAAAGAAAGAAGATATAAAGAATCACAATAACAAGAAACATCACGAGTAATTATCAAGAATAAGAAAATCTTTCTGTCTTTATGATATTCTAACATTCTGGTCCAGTTTCGATAACATTGATGCAAAGTAAATTGCTCCATAAACATTGTCAGTGAATTCTTCAAAGAAATCTCTTCTTAAAGTCATGTGGCAAGTTGCTCTTGAATCAAGCAACCAAACATCTTTCCATTAAGCAAGTGAAGCACTGAATAAGTCTTCGGTTAATCCAATGTTGCAATGTGCCACAACATAATGAGCGGACTCGGGTGCTTTTCCTTTCCCTTTACTAGGTGTTTTACCTTTTTCTTCTTTTTTTCCTACTTGATTCTATCCCATGGTAGCTTACATGTGGAAGCATCATGTCCATTTCTATTGTATCGTATTCAATGAAAATGAAACCTTTCTCCTTGGAAATGTCTGCCCCCCTGCCTCTAAAATTCTTCCTTCCTCTTCCTCTTCGGCCACCTCTTCCTCTAGAAGAATTTTGTGCATGATTCTTCTCTTTTTGTGCAAGGAACACAACTTCATTAGAAGACAGAGGAGCTGCCTTTTTCCCATAAGCCTTCTCTCTTTCAGCAAACTTTTTCTCAAGGGAATCAAAGGAAATCTCCTTAAGTTTGTCACTTGCTTACAATGACTCAAAATAATGTGAATAGGTGGGATATAGTGCCTTGACATAGGCTGCGCGAGGAACATCTATTTCAACTCTAGTGGCTTTTATGTCATGCATAATGGATCTTATTTATGATGTTAAAGCAATAGGGTCATCATTTTTCAACTCAAGATTGAACAACTTGATCGTGAATTGAACAACTTCAAGTTTAGAGTGTGAGTCATATAATTCCTTCAACTTCCTTAAGGCTTCAAAGACATTTGAAAATGGAAAAATATGACGACTCACCCCTTCATTTATAGATGTTGCAATCAAGGCATAAGCCTTGTTGTTCTTGTTTTCTTAGATGGCAAGCTCCTTATCTGAAGTAGGCTTTTCAGGTGCATTGTCTCCTTCTCCTTCACAAACCCCTTTCCACAAATCATTGAATATCAAGTTGCGTTTTATCTTATGGGAGCACTCATGATAGTTCTCTTTGCTAGAGAGAACCACTCCCACAATGGAAATTAGTGAATACATCATCAAAAAGGATTGTGTGCTTTTGATTTCCAAAATAATACAACCTTACTTTCTACCTTCTTACAAAATTGATTTAAAAAACTTTACTACTAACTTCACTCTTCACTGTACAAAGTCCATATACCATATGGCAGTTTCATATAAAAAAGAGTTCAACGAAATTGTTATATACCATATATAGTCATTAAAAAAAGTTCAAAGAATTTTCCATCACATTACATAACCTTTCATATGTATGGAAGTTTATGCTATGACCCTTTTAATCACTGTCCACCATATAAAAAACACCATATGACCCTCATACAAAAAAATAAAAACTCAACGTATAGGAGATATATTAATTGAACAATGAATATATTAATGTAGGATTCACACCGTACCAGGCCAGAAATTGAACAACGAATAGCGAAGGTCAAAAATTCAACACGACTTGCAACATCCACAACAAATTTGATTAAATTCAAAGATTACGGAGCATGAAAAAAATACTGCCCTTCACCTTGTGAGCTGTCCTTCCTTCCATCTTATGATTGAAAACAACTTCTAAGGATTTCCACGATACCGACTCTGTCCTCAAACAACGCACATCATTCACAATCTTCAATTCAACGCATACATACGCCCATCACAACGTATACCCGTCAAACGACTTCATGTAGAATGCAACACCCTACGCGCGATACTGATCAATAAAAAACATAGGCACTAGTCAACAAACACACCAACCATATGCTGTTCATTGTTACCATACACCAATCTTATGTATTTTGCACTCCTCTTTGGCCTTGGCCTTACATCTTGATAGTCCCACAGTTCCCAATGCATTTGCATCTCCCAAGGCATCATGCTATAAATTTTGAGGCAAAGAAGGTGTCGATTTGATTCTCTATATCTACATGAACCACTTGTCTTTCGAAGCAATCAAAATGTCGTCACTAGACTCTAGTTACAATAGTGGACCCAATTTTGGGGCACAGGGGTTTTCCATGTTCCATTGCAAGTAACTTAATTTGAAGCTAAGTGATGAAGCAAACAAGGAAGATGCAGCAAGTAGGTGACTTGTATAGGCCAAATCAACTCAACGCTCTAGCTAAGGTGGCATCTCCAAGCACTTGTACCACCGGTGGGACATGGCATCATTCTCTTTTGGGGCTCTTTTGATGGAGTAAAGAAGGAGCATGAGGGAAGTATTGGAACATTGGAGCTTGAGTGTGCAAATTGGAGGCTCCCAAGGGCTAATTATCAAGCATCATGTTTAAATCACTCCAAGAAAGGGTTAAGCAAGCTAGACGTTGCAAGGTGAAGTCTTCCTCAAGACAAGTTTGAAGGTTCCAAGTAAGGGAAGGTGGCATTTCAAGCAAGATTAATCCAAATTCAAGTAAAAAATTCAGCCCAAGGAAACCATCCACTCAACCCTAACAGGCTGCCTTACCCCCACTCCTTTGAAGGTGACCTATGGGTCATATGAAGTCACTGCACCACTAAGAGAGAGCTGATTTTTCATGCAAGTTAGCCATGAATATACAAGTGGAATTTTGGGTTATAGAGGTCAAAATGGTCCTCTTGGTCCTCTTTGTTGTAGTGTGATTGCCTCTTGTTGAAATTTGGTTACCGGAGGACAGGTGGTTCCCTAAGACTTTGATCTTTGGCCTAGGGAAAAGTGTCCAAAAAAATTTAATTTTTCTCCTAAAGTGACTTTATAAGTTATAAAGTCAAATCTAATTTAAAAGTGACTTTAATAAAGTCAATGTGAAATTAGAAAGTGAAAAGTGATTTTGGAAATAAATGACTAAGAGGGTCTTTATTAGAGTGGGGTGAATTAAAAAATAGAAAGTGAGATTTAAATGAGCATTTAATCTCAGCCCTAGATCTAAAGCTATCTCACCCATTGGATTTAGGGATTCTCCAAAAGTCACTTAGGGTTAGGTTAAAGGAGGAAAATGAGAGGAAAGATCATTTAGTCTTTCATGAGCAGATTGAGAGAGGAGGAGAGAAAGCAAAAGAGAAATTTCTGGGCGAAGGGAGAGCAGCAAAAGACACAACAAATTTGTACAACAGGAGGGCACATTTCCCAAGTCAACATTTTTGAACATCAACATTTATTTGGCACGATTACCAAGACATAATCTGTATAGCACTGTTAGCACACTTTTCGAGGATAAGTACACCGCTGTTTTCGAGGAGCAGATTCAACAGTCAAGGGCATGGTTTTCGAGGCAACTTTTCTGGGCACAAAAATTGAGGAAGGAACTGCTGTAATGTCTATACAGTACTGTACAGTACCGTACACGCAGAATCTGGGTTCCTTTTTCAAGGCAACGAGTACAACATTTAATGCTGTATTTTTTCCTGTAATTTTTTGTTTGCTATTGGCATGATTTTCAAGGTGGAAAGTTGGCACAAAAATCGAGATAAGTGGGTTTTGTGTTTGCTGTAATTTTACCTTGTTTTATTGTTCACTGTAAAAGCATATTCAGAAATAAAAAGAAGTTTTCGAACTGGTTTTCCCCAAGAGTTGTAGGGGGTTTTTCCAGGGTCATCTTGACCAAAAATCAGTGTGTCAAATTACTATGTGGCTGATTTATTTTTCTGAGTTTTATTTCTGCATTTTCAGCACTGAAATTTCCAGAATTTGTGTTTTCAGAAAAAAAATAATATTTTTTTAGCTTGTTGAATGTATGGTTATGGGAATGGGCATTTAACTATATGGGAGAAATAAAAAGAAACTGAAAACCAGAGTGGGATTAAAATTTCTACATGGTATCGGAGCTATTTCGCTGAAAAGTGTAGTTTAGGACATAAGAACAAAAATTATAGCAAGCTGATTTTACATACAGAAATCAAAACCTCTACTACAACAGTGTTTTTTTCAATTTATTAGGACAACAAGCATGTCTTTGGGCTTGAGGGTGGAGGATAGGTTGGATGGGCATAGCAACTACAGTGTATGGAAGGAAAGAATGCAGAGCATTTTTGAGGAGGCAGAAGTCTGGGGTATAATGGTGAGTACCCAACAACGCCTTATTAATGTGCCTACAGACCCTGTTCAATTGGAAAACTTTAATAAGAAGAATAACAAGGGCAAGATACTGATTCTGGATGGTATTAAAGACCATTGCATTCCTCATGTGAGAGGAAAGAGACTTGCTCATGAGATGTGGACAGACTTGACCAATCTCTACCAGAGTACCAATGAGAACAAAAAAATGGTCCTAAGGGAGAAGCTGAAGGCCATTAAGATGGCAAAGATTGATAGTGCTATTGCATACCTCACAAAAATCACTAATGTGAGAGATGAGTTGGCAGCAGTTGGAGAGGTCATTCCACCCACTGAGTTGATGTGGATTGCAGTGAATGGCCTTCCCATTTCATGGCTGAACTTTGTTGATGGGATTTGTGCACGTGAGACCCTTTCCACTTGGGAGAGGTTCTAGGATGATTGAATACAGAATGAAATCAGAAAGAACCAGCTTGGTGCAGCCAAACCAGTTGAACAGGATGAGGATGTAGCACTGTTAGCAAGAGGCAAGAAAGGCAAGGGAAAGAAGCAAGCTTCCACAAGTGGTGGTGGGGGCAAAGGTAAAGGTAAGGAGCTGAACAAGGAGAAGGACTATTCCAAGGTGAAGTGTTGGAATTGTCAGAGGATGGGACACTATGCAGTTGTGTGTCCGGAGAAGAAGAAGAAGGGGAAGAACAAGACCATGATAGCATCAACAGAGATAGAGGACTTTTTGGAGAGCTTTGACTGGGAGTTTGGGTTCATTGCTTGTGAGTCCACTAGTGCAGGATCACCTACCACGGAGGGTGAGAGGGAGTGTGCATTTCCCTCCACTAGCGGAGCATATTTAGGTATCTGGTATGTTGACAGTGCGGCTTCACGTCATATGACAGGAGTCCGTGAGTACTTCTCAGAGCTTTCAGAGAGTGGCACTGATATTGAGGTAGTACTTGGAGACGACAGCATTGTTAGAGCAGTCGGTGTGGGGACATTAACATTTGATAGGGAACCCAAACCTCCCTTGAGGGTGTCAGATGTTCTATATGTGCCAGGGATGAAAAAGAACCTTATATCTGTCTCAGCATTGGAGGACAGAGGGTATGAGGTATTGTTCAGGAGAGGACAGGTGCTTATATATCCCAGGGGCGCTCCAGCTGAGTCAGCTAGAGTGATTGGTGTATGCCATGCAAAGATGTACAAGTTTGCGTTTCATCCCCTTTTGGCATTGAGTAGTAGTACCGACAACAGAGCTAGCAGTTCAGAGCTGTGTGAGATTTGGCACCGCAAGATGGGACACATGTATCATGGAGCCTTGAGGACATTGCGGGAGATCACTATAGGTGTGCCAAATTTCAATTCTGATCACCTAGATACATGCAGAGGATGTGCGATGGGCAAGTTTGCCAAACCCCCTTTCCCAATAGTGACAACAGATTGAATGGGATACTTGATTTGATTCATATCGATGTGAGCGGTCAGATGTCTCATGTTTCCTTGAGTGGATATGAGTACTATGTTTTATTCATTGATGATCACTCTAGGAAGACCTGGATTTATTTCTTGAAGACTAAGAGTTAGGTCTTCAAGCGGTTTCAGGAGTTCAGAGCTCTTGTGGAGACTCAGACTGGTCAGAAGATCAAGTCCCTGAGGTCGGACAATGGAGGGGAGTACACCCTTGGTGAGTTTGTTGATTATTGTGCGGAGGCAGGCATTAGGAGGGAGTTCACAATTCCTTACAACCCCCAACAGAATGGGGTTGCGAAGAGGAAGAACAGATCCATCGGAGGGGCTGCCAAAGCCATGTTACATGATCAGGGGTTACCATTGTTTTTGTGGGCAGAGGCCTGCAACACTACTGTATATTTGTAGAACAGGAGTCCACATCGTGCCTTGGGGCATGTGACTCTGGAGGAGGCTTTTTTTGGGAAGAACCCTGATATTGGTCATCTTCGTATCTTTGGGTGGATTGCATACTCCTACGTACCCAAGGAGAAGAGGACCAAGCTAGAGCCCACCGCAGAGAAGGGGGTCTTTGTGGGCTACAGTGAGACCTTGAAAGCCTTTCGGATTTATATTCCTGCACAGAGAAGAGTTGTTGTTAGGCGGGATGTGAAGTTCGAGGAGGACAGGGCTTTCAGGAGGTCACGGGAGTTAGAGTATCTGGATCAGCCAGACCCTCAGGAGCAGCTGAGTCAAGCACAGGGATCCAGTGGTAGGGATCAGGAGGTACATCGATTACGGTGTCAAGTCCATCAGTGAGTAGTGGCTCGCAGAGTCAGAGGGGTGGTGCTTCGGGCAGCATGCTGAGTAGTTCACTAGGTAGTCCACTGATGGACAGTTCACATAGTACTTCAGCATCTACAGGTTAAGGTTCAGGCAGGAGGACAACAGACAAACAGTCAAGAGTTCAGGCTCCTGATGAGGAGGAGGAGTTTCATTCTTCGTTGGGAGAAGTGTGCTCAGGGAAGAGGAAGCCCAAGTGGCTTCAGGATACCTTGAGAGAGGCCACATCTGTTGCTGGGCCGAAGAGGCCGGTTAGAGAGAGCAGACCACCTGAGCAGTTTTGTAGCTATATGGAAATGGTTGCCAACATCATTAACTCTGAGCCTTCTAGCTATGAGGAGGCAGCTAGCCAGCAGGTCTAGAGAGAGGCCATGCAGGAGGAGTATTCTTCTATCATGAAGAATGATGTTTAGGAGCTGGTGCCGATGCTTGAGGGCAAATCCGTGGTTACTTCCAGATGGCTTTACAAGGTAAAGCATGCTGCAGATGGCAGCATTGAGAAATTCAAGGCAAGGTTTGTGGCTAGAGGGTTTTCCTAGGTAGAGGGAGTAGATTATAAGGAGACCTTCGCTCCCGTGGCTCGATATTTTGATTCGCTCCATTATATCGATAGCAGCAGAGATGGGTTGGAAGATCCTCCAGATGGATGTGAAGATCGCATTTCTCAATGGCTTCATACAGGAGGAGGTGTACATTGAGCAGCCACAGGGCTTTGAGGTGCATGGGAAGGAGTCCCATGCATGCAGACTGAAGAAGGCCCTTTATGGCTTGAAGCTAGCGCCTAGAGCTTGGTACTCCAGGATTGATACATACTTGCAGGAGATGGGTTTCACAAAGAGTGATGCAGATCCGAACCTATAATTTATTGTGATAGGTGAGGAGCCTCTCATTCTGCTGCTGTATGTGGATGACTTGGTCATTACAGGTGCAGAGAGACTCATAGAGGGTTGCAAGAGAGATCTTGTGTCGGAGTTTGAGATGAAGGACATTAGCTTGATGCATTACTTTTTGGGTTTGGAGGTGTGGCAGGAGGAGGGGCATTTCTTCCTGGGACAGGGGAAGTATATTGTGGACATCCTTGGCAGATTCCACATGGAGGATTGTAGACCCATGTCGACACCCATGATCACCAACTGGAAGAAGCTTCATGCTTCAGATTCCAAGTTGGTGGATCCCACATTGTATAGACAGCTGATTGGTTCCTTGATGTATTTGGTCAACACTAGACCAGATATATGTTTTGCAGTCAACACGATGAGCAAGTTCATGTGTGAACTGGAGAGGTACCTTGAGTTGTACAAAACAGTGCGGTACTTGCAGGGGACAGTGGATTATGGTCTAGATTATAGGCGGGGAGATGGAGTGAGATTGGCAGGTTACACTGATTCTGATTGGGCAGGTTGTGCTTCTGATAGGAAGAGCACTTCAGGGTGCTGTTTTGGGTTGGGTTCGGCGGTGGTGTCATGGTTCAGCTGGAAGCAGCGGTCAGTAGCATTGAGTTCAGCGGAAGCAGAGTATATGGCAGCCAGTCTAGCTAGTTGTGAGGCCATCTGGCTTCGCAAGATGTTGTTTGGCTTATTTGGTCAGCCGTTGAGACCTTCAGTGATTTACTGTGATAATCAGAGTTGCATTAAACTCATGGAGAATCCAGTATTTCATGATAGGTCAAAGCATATCGGGATCAAATATCATTTCATCAGAGACTATGTTCAGAAGGGAGCTGTGAAGCTTGAGTATATTCCCACTGATGAGCAGGTTGCGGATATTCTTACCAAAGCCTTACCACGGGGCAAGCATGTCTACTTCAGAGACAAGATGGGTGTGGTGAGGAACACCTTCCTCGGTAAGAGGGAGTGTTGAAATTTGGTTACCGGAGGACAGGTGGTTCCCTAAAGCTTTGATCTTTGGCCTAAGGAAAAGTGTCCAAAAGAATTTAATTTTTCTCCTAAAGTGACTTTATAAAGTTATAAAGTCAAATCTAATTTAAAAGTGACTTTAAGTGATAAAGTTACTAAAGTCTAATTTTTAAAGTGACTTTAATAAAGTCAATGTAAAATTAGAAAGGAAAAGTGACTTTGGAAATAAATGACTAAGTGGGTCTTTATTAAAGTGGGGTGAATTAAAAAATAGAAAGTGAGATTTAAATGAGCATTTAATCTCAGCCCTAGATCTAAAGCTATCTCATCCATTGGATTTAGGGATTCCCCAAAAGTCACTTAGGGTTAGGTTAAAGGAGGAAAAGGAGAGAAAAGATCATTCAGTCTTTCATGCGCAGATTGAGAGAGGAGGAGAGAAAGCAAAAGAGAAATTTCTGAGTGTAGGGAGAGCAGCAAAAGACACAACAAATCCGTACAATAGGAGGGCACATTTCCCAAGGCAGCATTTTCGAATAGTAGTATTTATTTAGCACGGTTACTAAGACAGAATCCATACAACATTGTTAGCACGCTTTTTGAGGCAAGTATAGCGCTGTTTTCGAGGAGCATATTCAGCAATCAAGGGCACAGTTTTCGAGGCAGCTTTTCTGGCATGGAAATCGAGGAAGGGACTGCTGTATTGTCCTTACAGTTCCTACAGTATAGTACAGGAAGAATATGGGCACGTTTTTCAAGGCAGCAAGTACAACATTAAATGCTATATTTTTTTCCTGTAATTTTCTGTTTGCTATTGCCACGATTTTCATGGTGGAAAGTTGGCATGAAAATCGAGATAAGTGGGTTTTGTGTTTGCTGTAATTTTTATTGTGTTTTACTGTTCAGTGTAAAAGCATATCCAGAAATAAAGAGAAGATTTCGAACTGGTTTTCTCTAAGAGTTGTAGGGGGTTCTTTCAGGGTCATCTTGACCAAAAATCAGCTTGTCAAATTACTGTGTGTAGCTGATTTATTTTTCTGAGTTTTATTTCTGCATTTTCAGCGCTGTGAAATTTCCAGAATTTGTGTTTTAAAAAAATATTTTTTTTTAGCTTGTTGAATGTATGGTTATGGGAATGGGCATTTAACTATATGGGAGAAATAAGGAGAAACTGAAAATCGGAGTGGGATTAAAATTTCTACACCTCTTTTGGGGTTTATCCAATGTAAAATTTGAAAAAATGATTCTCTTAACTTAGCCTCCAAGCATTTTGTGGATGGCAAGTTACCTATTTTGTGGGAGACCAAGGGGAATATTTTGAAGACCCTCATCTATAAATATAGGCTTTCTCCTTGACAAATCATTGTGAACTTGTTGAACTATCTAATACAATGTGATTTTTTTCATAAGACAAAGGGTTTACATGTAAGCTCTCTTATTTTGTTTGGTTGATCAAATATTTTTCAAAGGCAAATTTTGGAGCACCACAAAGTTACTACAAGGCTAAGCTAATTGATTCAAAAAGTCTTGGAAGAGGAGGTTTACGGTTCATTTCACACTTTCTCTTAATTCATACAAGGTATTGTTGTTCTCTTTTGGGACAAGATTTGCTCTCCTATCTAGAGGTAAATAATCTTATCTTCTATAATTGTTGGTTGTTTGGTTGAAGGATTCTCTTCTTGAAAGACCCTCCTAGTGGAATTTTGGATCTATTATTTGTCTTGTTTTGATGCTAGGGTTGTATCCTTGGTGTTCCACCAACATTCCAAAACCTCAAGCATTGAGATACCAAATCAAAAGAGGACATAATTCCCTGTCCTTGACTCTTGTGGAAGAAGGATCACATCCTTATTCCAACAATTTGCAATAATTTTCTTACAAAAAATTATATCTCAAAATTCCTTGTATTTTTGTAAATTGTAGTTAGTCTTAAATTTAAAAAACTCTAGAAAGCTCACATATTTCAAAAAATCAAAGTATTTTTCATAAAAATCTCAAAAAAATATTTCAATAGTGAATATTTTCACTAAATTATGGTTTACATTGCATTTATTAATCATTTCATTGAAAATCACCACAAAAACTTGTATTTGGGGAAGCCCTAGGCCCCAAGGCTGGATAACCCCCCTTAATTAGCTTTACATTGCTGTTATAATCATATTTCCAAGTGTTTTAAGGCTGATTACAAGGTCTGGAAATAATCTATTGTATTTGAGGGTGATCGGAGGCAAACCTTTGCCTTGGCATACGTGAAAACCAAGATAAAATATTTTGTATCCTTTGTAATGATCTAAAGAGCCTTTTCATTGACTAACTGTTATTATTAGATCATATATTGACTGTTCAAAATGATTTGTAGGTCTGATCATTATTTCTAAATTTTGTCCAAGTCAATTTTCAGCCCTCATAGTTTTGGGCTCCTTTCTGAGTAGTTGCATTGCATATTGAATATCTTTAAAACTACTTACCCAAAATTAGTGTTCTTTTGCTCATTGGAAAGGTCTTTGATAGTTCACTAAAAGCTATTTTTAGGTCCCCAAGTGGCCCTATGCTTGCTAGCCTAGGGAACTTTTTAGAAATATTGAAGTTATAGGTTTGAACAGGTATTCTCTTATTACAACCATATAGAATAGTTATAACAACTCTATTTTGCCTTCTATTGTGGTAAGAAGCTATCATACTCAATTTGTCGTGTTTCAGATGTGCTCTAGCTTTGTAATTTTGTATATAGGCTAGGACACATGTATTCCATAAAACCCAAAAATGGTTTTGGAAAATTTCACTTAGAGATGGTTTAATTAAAATAATTAATCGTTTTTTAATGTTTTCCTAAGTCTAAACTTAGGGAAACTAATTAATTAAAGGGTATGAATTAAACTAAGTGTGAATCTTCTAGATAAAGTCATGGATCACCTCCAAGTTAATCTTAGCCCTTGATCATGTTTTAATCTTGGCCGTTGAAGATTCAACAGAAGAATATAAGGAGGGTGAGGGGCCTATGGAAAATACATTGTGACACTTGAGCCATTGAGCATTTTCGAATTTGTGTGAGAACACACAACTTTTTATCAAGGATCAAATCACTAGGGTAGGGTTTGCTAAGTGATTGTGATTTAGTGATCAGATCCAGAGAGGGGCAGAAGCAGAGATTGGTGAAGTGGACCAAGAGTGCATTTCAGAGAGAGGCTGAGGTGACACAGAAAGGGACAGTGCAATTTTCTGAAGAGGTGACGCAGTCTCTGCAGGAAATCACGCAGAAGCAGTGCAGTGTCTCTTGGAGTTAGTTTGGAGATAGCTGCGGGGGTTTTTAAGCCAGGAGGGCCAAAATCCAGTCTTAGATCAACTAGATCAGTTGCAGAGGAAGGTGATGCAGTTCCTCAAGCTTGCCCACGTAGGCTTACGCAGTTCCAGCGTAGGCAATCACGCAGAGGCAGTGAGGGCTTCACTAACATTGTCAGATCAGCCGGAGACTTGCAGAAGTGAGGTATATCTCACATTTCTCACCAGATTGTCTAGATTTCTCTGAAGGGTTTGCCGGATGTTGGCACCCTAGTTGTATTCAAGTTTCTGCTGCTTAATAATACAAACCCTTAGATCTGCTGCGCCGGTTTTCCCAAGTTGGGTTTATCCGGGGACTTAGTCCAAAAATAACTGTGTCACATGTGGATGTTTTTCATTGTATTTTGTTCAGATTGTTTCAACACTTAGATTTATTCCGCAACATTATTTGTGTAGACTGCTTCAGAAATTACTTTGATATTTCATAATGAAATAATTATGAAAGATAATAGAAGAAGTAATTCAGATTTGGTGTAGTAGGAATCTGGATCTAGGATTTTTCACATGGTATCAGGGCTTATTCAAGCTGAAGTGCAAGTGAAACACAAGTGAACCAACAAATCAACGCTGAAGAGTTTGGGATCTGCGTAAGCAACAGCAGACCCTCCCAGAAATTACGTTGTCCAGGCCAGGAGGGCATTCCAGCGCAGAAAAGGCTCCCTATGAGAGAGTTGACAGAGGGGTAAGTTTTTCAATTGCAGAAGAGGTAGCGTAGCAGATCAGCATAGCTGAAGGACACAGTTACTGCACAGTAGTAAGAGCTGGTGCATAAGCGTCAAAAATTCTGAAAAACACAGTTGGGGATTTCTTGACCTCAGAGGGTTTCTTACTCAAAGAAACTCAACTTTTTCCCGTGCAGCAGCAGAAGCAGTGACTTCTCCTCAAGGAGTGCGTAAGTCTAGCTGAGCAGAGGGTTAGAGGAAGATTTCGGCAAGTTGAAGAGATGACCAACAATGGACTGCGTGACCAAGATAGATTGGAGGGTGCCTCCAATTATGTTATTTGGAAATCAAGGATTGAGTTTCTCCTTGATGAGCATGATCTGAAGGCCCTCATAGACGGTGCAGTTGCAGAACCTCTTGATGCAGCACACATGAGGCAATTCAAGAAGAATATGGAAAGAGCCAAGCAATTGATCCTAGATGGAGTGAAGGATCATATCGTATCTCACATTGCAGCAAAGACCACGGCTAGGGAGATGTGGGTAGGGCTGGAAAAACTATACCAAAGATCTTCCGAGCAGCGAAAGATGTACCTTGAAGAGAAGATGCGGAATATCAGGATGAAGAAGGGAGAGCATTTTGACTCCTTGTCTCGGATTCAGGAAAACCGAGATCAACTGTCTGCAGTAGGATCTTCTCCTAGAGACTCAGAGCTAGTAAGACTCACTTTGAACTCTGTTTCAAAGGATTATTAGGTCTTTGTCCAAAGTATATTGGGCAGAAAAAAACTTCTAGGATGGGAAGCGATGTGGGCAGCCTTACAACAAGAAGAGTTGAGGAGGGATCTCCTAAAAATCCACTTGGAGGATGGCAATAGCAGTTCAAAGGTCAAGAAGGAGGAAGAAGATAACACTGCCCTGTTGGAAATATTGTCATTTCAGGCAAAGGAGGCAACACTCAGGCAAAGGAGGCAGCACTCAGGCAAAAGAGGCAGCGCTGAAGCAGAGGAAGGCAAAAGAGGCACAGCGAAAGCAATAGAGGCAGCAAGAAGAAAGTCAAAATGTAACAGTCATAGAAGCACAGTGAAGAACGTTATCGAAAGGTAGAGACAGAGGCAGAGCGACAGAAGCAGCAGAGGCAGAGGCAGAGACTAAGTGACAGAGGCAGAGAGCCGTTACAAAATTCCGGGAATCACACACTCCAACCGGTGTTATACATATAATACATAATCCCTATTCCGGGAATCGCTTAACTCCAACGGCAAGGCAATGCATATAATACAGAACCATATTCCGGGAATCGCACACTACAACCGGCGTTATACATATAATACAACACAAACATTATTCTGGGAATCGCTTCACTCCAGCAGCAAAATATATATATAAACATATATATCAGTTATATACAAGCAAAGCGCTTTATATCTATATAACCAAAGGTTCTATCAAAACGAAATGGCTTATAAGGTGGGACCCCTCACCCAATCGCAATTGGAGAAAAGGTTCAATCGCAAGTCTTTTGTAATATGCTCCGATCAAGTGGCAGACCTGATGGCGTTATACGATGGAGTTAATCGGTTCAATCACGTCTGGGATCTTAATCACAATCGGAACTTTCCAATTGATCGCAAGTATTTTGTAATATGCTCCGATCAAGTGGCGGACCCGATGGCGTTATACAATGGAGTTAATCGGTTCAATCGCGTCCGGGATCTTAATCGTAATCGGAACTTTCCGATTGATCACAAGTCTTTTGTAATATGCTCTGATCAAGTGGCGGACCCGACGGTGTTATACGATGGAGTTAATCAGTTCAATCACGTCTGGGATCTTAATCGCAATCGGAACTTTCCGATTGATCACAAGTCTTTTGTAAAATGCTGCGATTGAAGTGGCGGACCCGATCCTGTTATATGCGGGAGTTAATATGTGCAAATTGCATCCGTGTTTTGATCGCAATCGGAACTTTTCTATTATGCGCCTCGATTGCATTTGTTCAAAGTTCAGACCCGATTGCGCTATGAAACATGTTTTATGTGGTCATCGCGTCCGTTTGATCAATCGCAATCGCAAGTTTTCGTTTGACACCACCGATTCGCCGACAGAGATGTGGGGCCCAACCCTTTCATATATTAGTGGTTTTGATTCGACTCATTGGATTGTAAAATAATACCAAAGGCTTAAGGTGGAGGGCGATTGTTTATATATAAAAGTATTGTTGTTAGATATATATAAAGCACGGTTGCAATTGTATTAAAATATGCGACATGGGTTGTGAACCCTCGGCCCTCGGCTTAATGGGAGGGCGATTATTAATATACAGTGACTGTGATATATGTTCGTTCCGCTTGCGGAACTTCCACATCAACAAGACACTCGTGGCATGAAAAGGGTTGAAATTGCCCTGATTTAAAAAGTCAGCAATTGCATTTCATTTATTTAAAAGGCAGAGTTACACGTATGCAGCTGTTACACCCCCACAGAGGACAAAAAAGCAAATAGAGCCGAGAGGAGATAAAACAAAGTCACAGAAAATACAAAGACAACCAAAGAAAAGACAAATGCGTACCAATTCAAAAGACTAAATGAGTTGAGCTGGAATTCAAAATATAATTTGAATGTAAATGTTTTAATTGTTTTTATTGTTTGTGATGCATTGGCAAGTCTCCGAGAGAAAACAAACTCCCACTGTAATGTTAAAATTGACACCTACAGTTATAATTTCTGAGTAAGCTGATAAAAGGAGTGAGAAGGCAGAAGGCAAAGAGACATGACTTTCCATTTCGAATTCCAAGCAGAATACAAACAATCATGTGAGGAAATCTATAAATAATATCATCTTGATATGCAGAGAAAGTTTTTTGAGAGCAAGGGAGAAAGCATATATAGAGAGAATGCAGAATATAGAAGGCAGAGAAGATTAAGAGAAGCTACAGAACAGAGCTGATATCTGAGGTAAATTAGCAAACATTCAGTTTTAGAAAATGAGGAAGTTGGAGCTTCCCTATCAAGTTGCAGCTTGATAGCTGTCAGTTGTAGCTGACTGAGGTTGGAGCCTCCTGTAGGTTGGTGCCTGCAGAAAACTGAAGGGATTTGGTGCTTCCTTGCAAGTTGTAACTTGCAGAATTGAGGTAGGAGCCTCCTGTAGGTTGGTGCCTGCAAAAAAAAAGTGGTGAGAGGGAGTTAGAGCTTGCCTTTGCATCACAACAATAATAAGATGTGGTTTTCTCCCTTTATGGGTTTCCACTTATATCTGGTGTCTCTGTGCATGATATTTATGTATTGATCTGATATGTATCATTTGCTTAATACCTACTGCTCTCATATTAAGTCTACTGCTCTATTAAACTAATACTTTTTGATTACATTCTAAAATTACTCTCACATCAAATTGAGTTTGAAATGAAGGTGTAAATAAGTTTAATGAAAAGTTTTAAAAGATCAGGAATGTATTAAAATGATTCACCCCCCCTCTCAGTTTAATTAGAGGTTCAACAATTGGTATCAGAGCGGGTTCCTTTGTACAAGTCTAACAACTGAAAGGAGATCCTAGGTTCCCAAGATGGCTAGTAAAGAAGGATGCTCAACCAATAAAGCCTCTTTCTTCACCGGTGAAAATTATGCTTTCTGGAAAATCAGAATGAAGACATACATAATGTCTCTAGGAATAGAAGTCTGGGCTGCTGTGCAATTAGGATATGCCCCGAAGGCAACTGACTCAGAAAAGGACTCAAAACAAGATTTTGTGGCTAATGCAAAAGCCATGAATGCCATCCTGAATGGATTATGTGAAGTAGAGTTTATTAAAGTAATGCACAAAGACACTGCCAAGAAAATATGGGATACTCCTGAAGACATACATGAGGGAGACCAGAAAGTAAAAACTGCCAAACTTCAAGTATATAGAGCCCAGTTTGAAAACTTAAAAATGAATGATGATGAAGATGTTGGCGGCTTCTTCTTAAAAGTTGCAGAAATTGTTAACAATGTGAAAGCTCTTGGAGAAACCATACCAGAAAGTATAGTTGTGCAAAAGATTCTAAGATCACTCCCATCCAGATTTAATCCCAAGGTGTCTGCAATAGAAGAGACAGCGGATTGGGAGACTTTGACCATGAACCCGCTACTTGGAAATCTAACAGCCTATGAAATGAGGCTCCCACAGAAGAAGCCAAGTACGAGGGAAGCAGCTTTTAAAACAGAAAAGAAGAAAGAAGAAGAGGAAGAAATATGCTCTTGCTCAGATGAAGAAGAAGCAAAATTTGTCAAGAAACTGGATAGAGGTTCAGGTAAATACAAAAGTAAACTTCCTTTCAAGTGCTTTAACTGTGGAAGAGTTGGACACTATGCTACTAAGTGTCCTCACAAGAAAGCAAGGAATCAGGCTCAAGAGTCAGAAAAGAATAAATCAAAGAACTGGCAGAAGGGAAGGAAGTTCAGCAGAAAATCTTTCTATGCTCAACAAGACAGCAGTACATCTGAAGATTCAGATGAACCCTCAAGTGAAGAAGGAACCTCAGATTTTTTATTGATGGCCATAGAAGATATTGAGGGACTCCTACTAGAATATGAAGAAGAAGAAGGGGAAGTCGACCTTGAGGGGGAGCTAAGAAGTGCTCTGGAGGAGATTGAGAGACTCAAACTAAAATGCAGAAAACAAAAAGATATTCTCCTCAAATGTGTTAAAGAAGAACAAAATTCAGAAGTCCTCATGCTACTGAAGATAAGGCTTGAAGAAGCCAAGAAGATAGAAGATATGTTACTTCAGCAAATCAAGGATAAAACCCAAGAACAAGAGAAGTTGGAGGAAGAAGTGGTATGTCTTAGGAAGAAACTAGAAAATGCTCAAAGGACAGTGGTTATAAACTCTTCTCAAACAACAAGCTCTAGCAAGTTGAATGATATCTTGGTTGCTCAAAGATCCCCAATGATAAAAACAGGAATAGGCTATGAAGGAGAATCAAGTAAAGGCAAAGAAAAAGAAAACAAAAATATAATTTTTGTAAAAGCAAAGAAGACTGATGAAGAAGCCCAGACAATTCATACAAAAGAAGAAACATGTAATAAGGATGACAGAGATCAGAAGAAATCTCTAGTAACAAGGAATATAATGAATACTAAGATGGTAGAAAAAGAATCATATGCCCCTGAGTATATCAAATTTGGAAGTCATCAGAGGAGATTCTTCCCTCCTATGAAGAATGCCACCTGTTATGTATGCCACAAGCCAGGACACATTGCTGCATATTGTTAGGCAAGGAAGAGTAATTCAGACCTGCAAAATATGCAAACAGTGAAGAGGCTATCTCAAACAAACAAATGGAGAAAACAATCTTACATCGGGTATGCAAATAATTTCTATGGTTATTGTTTTTATTGTAAGGAATTTGGCCATAAAATTATTGAATGTAGAAAGTATGGAAAAAGAATGATGTTCGACACCTCAAGGAGGTTCATGAATCAAAGAAATTTTGGTCATACTCAAAATTCTGCAAAAACTATGATCAAACGCTTTATATGCGATCAAGCTGGACATATGCCTTCCAAATGTCCTCTGAAAGGATGCAATTCATCACCTCACAAAAGATATCAAACAGAAGGATGCCTCTAGTGGAAAAAGAAGGAGAATAAGTGTGACCTGGCTCTAACTGCTCAAGATCTGAAAAGCCAGTGGTACTTGGATAGTGGCTGCTCCAAACACATGACTGGAGACAGAAGCAAGTTTATAACTCTTGATGAAAAGAAATCTGGCAATGTTATTTTTGGTAATGATAAATCGGGAAAGATCAAGGGAAAAGGCTCAGTCAGCATAGACAATGGAAGAGGAAAGGCCCAAGATGTACTATTTGTGGATGGACTAAAAGAAAATTTACTGAGTGTCAGTCAGATGTGTGACAAAGGTTGTGAAGTTCTTTTTAGAGCACAAGATTGTGTAGTTAGGTCAAGCACAACAGGAAAGACTCTGCTCAAAGGTGTTCGAACAGAGAACAATGTATACATAGTGAAAGAGGAAGATGAAGCCTGCCATCTTAGCAAACTTGAGGAGTCATGGTTGTGGCATAGAAGATTGGGACATCTCAGCTTTGACCATATCATCAGACTGAGCAAGAAGAAAGCTGTAAGAGATATTCCAGAAATAAAAAGGCCTTCAAGTACTATATGCAAATCTTGTCAATTGGGGAAACAGACTCGCACATCCTTTAAATCTAAAGAGGAGCTATCAACAAGAAGACCACTCCAGCTTGTGCACATGGACCTGTGTGGACCTGCTAGAACTAGGACACCAAGTGGAGAATCCTATTTCATGCTGATAATAGATGAATTTTCCAGAATGACATGGGTTTCTTTTCTCAAAAATAAATCAGAAGCATTGGAAAATTTTAAGATATTCAAAGCATTAGCAGAAAATCAAACTGGATGCAAGCTGAAATGTATCAGATCAGACAGAGGAGGAGAATTCACAGATTATGACTTTGTAGACCTATGTAATGAACATGGAATAAAGCAACAATTTACTATTGCAGGGACAACTCAGCAGAATGGAGTAGCAGAGAGACAAAACAGGTCTGTACAACAAATAGCAAGAGCTATGATGCAAGAGAATAATATTGCTCAAACCTTCTGGGCAGAAGCAGTGCACACAGCGGTACATATCCTTAATAAAGCTCACTTAAGGCCAAGCAGTGACAAGACTCCCTATGAACTATGGCATGGAAATCCAACTTCAATCAAACATTTCAGAATCTTTGGAAGCAAGTGTTACATAAAGAATAATGATGAAAATCTTGGCAAATTTGATGCAAGAGCAGATGAAGGGATATTTCTAGGATATGCTTCCAAAAGTAAAGGGTACAGGTGCTACAACAAGACTCTTCGGAAAATAGTTGAAAGTATTGATGTGAGATTTGATGAAGAATTTCCAAACAATACAAGAAATACAGACTGCTGCAGTCCATCAGATAATCATGAAGAAGAAGATCAGAATGATGATGAAACCAGCAAGACAACAAAATATGCAGAACTGAGCCCAAAAACCCCCTCAAGATACACTTAGAAGAATCATCCTGAAGATCAGATCATAGGAGGAAAGAAAGCAAGAGTCCAGACAAGAAGGTAGCTAACAAAACAAACAGAAGAAGTATACATAGCCATGTTATCACAAATAGAGCCAAAGAAGTTTGAAGAAGCCAGCAAGGACAAGTATTGGGTAAAAGCAATGAATGAAGAATTGGATCAAATTGAGAAAAACAATACCTGGGAGCTAGTTCTTAGACCTATTGAGAAAAATATCATTGGTTCAAAATGGGTATTCAAAAACAAAATGAATGAGCAAGGACAAGTAATCAGAAATAAAGCCAGGCTGGTCTGCAAAGGATACTCACAAATTGAAGGACTTGATTATGAAGAAACATTTGCCCTATAGCCAGAATGGAAGCTATCAGAATGTTCCTGGCATTTGCATGCTACCAAGACTTCAAGGTATATCAAATGGATGTAAAGTCTGCTTTTCTTAATGGAGATCTAGAAGAAGAAGTGTACATGGAACAACCAGAAGGCTTCTCATTGACAGACAAAGAAGACTATGTGTGCAGACTGGGACTGAAACAGGCTCCTCGTGCTTGGTACTCAAGACTGGACAAATATTTGCAAAAATAGGGTTTTAGGAGAGGTGGAGTAGACAACAATCTATACATAAAAGCCCATGAAGATGAACTCCTGATTGTTGTAGTATATGTTGATGACATTATGTTTGGAAGCAACAAAGATGAACTAGCAAAAGGGTTTGTTGATGAGATGAAAACAGAGTTTGAAATGTCTATGATTGGAGAGCTCAGTTTCTACTTGGGACTGCAAATTCAGCAAAAGAACACATGCACATTCATTTCTCAAGAAAATTACTTAAAAGAAATGCTGAAAAAATTCAAAATGGAGGACTGCAAACCAGTGACAACCCCCATGATCACGGGATGCAAGGTGTGTGTTGATGATGGGTCTGCAGATGTAGATAAAAAACTCTACAGATCCATGATAGGAAGCCTGCTGTACTTGATAGCTTCAAGACCAGACATCATGCTAGCAGTAGGACTAGTGGCAAGATATCAAGCAGCACCTAAACAAAACCATCTTCTGGCAGTAAAAAGAATACTCAGAGATCTACAAGGAACAACACAATATGGGCTTTGGTATCCTAAAGGCAAGAGCTTCACCTTAACAGCGTACACAGATGCAGATTGGGCCAGCTGTGTGGATGACAGGAAGAGTACAAGTGGAGGTCCATTCTATCTAGGAGAAAGTACGGTAGCACCAACTGAAGGCAACGAGAAACAAACATCCATAATATCTGCGTCTCTTATTTGAAAGCAGAATATAAAGCAAAGGCATGTTTGTGCCACTGAAGTCATGAATTAAACCAAACTCTTGAGACATGAAGGTAAGCATTAGTGAACCTATCTCAATCAAATGTGATAATACAAGTGCTATAAGTATATCTAAAAATCCTGTGCTTCATTCAAAAACTAAACATATACCAATCAAGTATCATTTTCTCCGAGAACAAGTGGCTCAGAAGATAGTTAAACTGGACTATGTATCAACGAAAGAACAGATAGCAGATATATTTACCAAACCACTTGCCGGAGAACCATTCGAATACTTGAGAGACAAACTAGGGGTAGTATCTGTAGATACTATTCTCTAATATGAAGAGAAAGTACAGTCTCAGGGGGAGAACAAAATGAAGATATCATTCCAGGGGGAGAACAGCCAACAAGATAAGCATAAAACAAGTCCACAGGATCAGCATTATCAGTATTATCAGCATTATCAATATTATCATCATTCAGAAGCAACAAGAACCTTTCAATCGTAAAATGCATCATCTCTGTCTGTAATCTAGCACATATTAGAGGCACTACAAATGAATCACAGCTATAAAACACATATCGACTCACTATACCAAAGTGTTCTCTCAACAAGCTTCAGCCATCACTACTGGAGAAGCATAGTGCAATTTCACCGGAAGAGAGGACCTAAACGTAACTCGGAAGAGAGAAAATGCAAGCAAAAGCCAGGAGCTCATACGAGAGATGAGACGGCGTCGTCCCCTTTTGCCATTGATGTCAAAGGGGAGGAAGAACGGAGACAACGGGGAGGAAGAGCGAATGACGGGAAATGACACAACGAAGAGAAAGAGAAAGCAAACGAAGGAGAAATTAGTTGCCATCGATGCCAAAGGCTGGCCCATCTTCGCCATTGATAGCAAAGGAGAGCGTGCTCGGGCAAAAGGCGGCGGACGAAAGGAAGGCAAAAGAGGCACAGCGAAAGAAAAAGAGGCAGCAAGAAGAAAGTCAAAATGTAACAGTCATAGAAGCACAGTGAAGAACCGTTATCGAAAGGTAGAGACAGAGGCAGAGCGGCAGAAGCAACAGAGGTAGAGGCAGAGACTAAGTGACAGAGGCAGAGAGCCGTTACAAAATTCCGGGAATCACACACTCCAACCAGTGTTATACATATAATACATAATCCCTATTCCAGGAATCCCTTAACTCCAGCGGCAAGGCAATGCATATAATACAGAACCATATTCCGGGAATCGCACACTCCAACCGGTGTTATACATATAATACAACACAAACATTATTCCGAGAATCGCTTCACTCCAGCAGCAAAATATATATATAAACATATATATCAGTTATATACAAGCAGAGTGCTTTATATCTATATAACCAAAGGTTCTATCAAAACGAAATGGCTTATAAGGTGGGACCCCTCACCCAATCGCAATCGGAGAAAAGGTTCAATCGCAAGTCTTTTGTAATATGCTCCGATCAAGTGGCCGACCTGATGGCGTTATACGATGGAGTTAATCGGTTCAATCGCGTCGGGGATCTTAATCGCAATCGAAACTTTCCGATTGATCGCAAGTCTTTTGTAATATGCTCCGATCAAGTGGCAGACCCGATGGCGTTATACGATGGAGTTAATCGGTTCAATCGCGTCCGGGATCTTAATCACAATCGGAACTTTCTGATTGATCGCAAGTCTTTTTTAATATGCTCCGATCAAGTGGCAGATCCGATGGCGTTATATGATTGAGTTAATCGGTTCAGTCGCGTCCGGGATCTTAATCGCAATCGAAACTTTCTGATTGATCGCAAGTCTTTTGTAAAATGCTACGATTGAAGTAGCGGACCCGATCCTGTTATATGCGGGAGTTAATATGTGCAAATCGCATCCATGTTCTGATCGCAATCGGAACTTTTCTATTATGCGGCCCGATTGCATTTGTTCAAAGTTCGGACCCGATTGCGCTATGAGACATGTTTTATGTGGTCATCGCGTCCGTTTGATCAATCGCAATCGCAAGTTTTCGTTTGACACCATCGATTCGCCGACAGAGATGTGGTGCCGAACCCTTTCATATATTAGTGGTTGTGATTCGACTCATTGGATTGTAAAATAAGACCAAAGGCTTAAGGTGGAGGGCGATTGTTTATATATATAAAAGGATTGTTGTTAGATATATATAAAGCACGGTTGCAGTTGTATTAAAATATGCCACATGGGTTGTGAACCCTCGGGCCTCGGCTTAATGGGAGGGCGATTATTAATATACAACGACTGTGATCTATGTTCGTTCCGCTTGCGGAACTTCCACATCAACAAGACACTCGTGGCGTGAAAAGGGTTGAAATTGCCCTGATTTAAAAAGTCAGCAATTGCATTTCATTTATTTAAAAGGCAGAGTTACACGTATGCAGCTGTTACACCCCCACAGAGGACAGAAAAGCAAATAGAGCCGAGAGGAGATAAAACACAGTCACAAAAAGGACAGAGACAGCCAAAGAAAAGACAAATGCGCATCGATTCAAAAGACTAAATGAGTTGAGCTAGAGTTCACTTTGTAATAAGAATGTAAATATTTTAATTGTTTTTATTGTTTGTGATGCATTGGAAAATCTCCGAGAGAGAACAAACTCCCACTGTAATGTTAAAATTGACACCTACAGTCATAATTTCTGAGTAAGATGATAAAAGGAGTGAGAAGGCAGAAGGCAAAGAGACATGGCTTTCCATTTCGAATTCCAAGCAGAATACAAATAGTCATGTGAGGAAATCTATAAATAATATCATCTTGATATGCAAAGAGAGTTTTTGAGAGCAAGGGAGAGAGCATATATAGAGAGAATGCAGAATATAGAAGGCAGAGAAGATTAAGAGGAGCTACAGAACAGAGCTGATATCTGAGGAAAATCAGCAAACATTCAGTTTGATAAATTGAGGAAGTTGGAGCTTCCCTATCAAGTTGCAGCTTGATAGTCGTCAGTTGTAGCTGACTGAGGTTGGAGCCTCCTGTAGGTTGGTGCCTGCAGAAAACTGAAGGGAGTTGGTGCTTCCTTGCAAGTTGTAACTTGTAGAATTGAGGTAGGAGCCTCCTGTAGGTTGGTGCCTGCAGAAAAACAGTGGTGAGAGGGAGTTGGAGCTTGCCTTTGCATCACAACAATAATAAGATGTGGTTTTCTCCCTTTATGGATTTCCACTTATATCTGGTGTCTCTGTGCATGATATTTATGTATTGATCTGATATGTATCATTTTCTTAATACCTGCTGCTCTCATATTAAGTCTACTGCTCTATTAAACTAATACTTTCTGATTACATTCTAAAATTACTCTCACATCAAATTGAGTTTGAAATGAAGGTGTAAATAAGTTTAATGAAAAGTTTTAAAAGATCAGGAATGTATTAAACTGATTCACCCCCCTCTCAGTTTAATTAGAGGTTCAACATGCCCTTGCATCAAAAGGGCAACAGAAGCAGAATAAGAAAGACCTGTCCAAGATCAAGTGCTTCTGGTGTGGGGAAATGGGACATTATGCCACATAGTGTCCTCTTAAGAAAAATGATAAGGAGGAAAAGGAAGATCCGCAAGCAGGAGCTGCCAAGATTGAGGTAGAAAAAGATTGTGCTATGTTAGCTCATATTGCTAAAGGTGAGAAGTGGGTTGACTTGGAGCTGTAGATCCATAATCTACAAGGAGGCGGGATCCTTGAGTATTTACAAACTCTTGGATCACATGTGAGCTACGACAGCCTAAAGATAGTAGCATGATGGAAGTTGCAGCGAAAGATGAGAATACAATGTAGTGGCTGGTAGTACTAGAGCCTGATCAGCGTAGAAAGGGAGCAACATCATCAGTAGTTGAGCAGCAGTAGCACAGTGTAGGGCAGTGCAGTGCTCACGCAATGCAGAGCAACAACAACGCAGTATTTTCAGAGAGCTAGTGCAGAATTTAGCAACTGTCAGCGTTATTTTTAGTTGCAAATTTTCTTGTCCAAATTTCAAATGTTTTTATGAAGTAGCAGTGCAGCAACGACAATAGTTGAGCAGTAGCAGCAGCAGATGAGCAGCAACAACGCAGTGCACAAGTGGTGCAACGTAGTGCAGAGTAGTGCTCACGTAGTGCAGCAACATGGTTGCAGAATTCAGAGGGAGTTGCAGTACAATGGCAGTTGGCAGAAACATGCAGAGGTAGCAGCAGTACAGTTGCAGCATTTTTCTTGTGCAGTGTTGGTGAGCAACATCAACAGCATAACATCACAACAGCAGATGTTCCAAAAGTCAGAGCAACACATTGAATTGTTTTGCTAGAGCACTTTCCTCGCTAAGAGGGAGTGTTGATTTATGGTAGCATCGAATGTGCTCTAGCCTTGTAATTTTGTATATAGGCTAGGACACATGTATTCCATAAAAGCCAGAAATGGTTTTGGAAAATTCCACTTAGAGATGGTTTAATTAAAATAATTAATCGTCTTTTAATGTTTTCCTATGTCTAAACTTAGGGAAAGTGATTAATTAAACTAAGTGTGAATCTTCAAGATAAAGTCATGGATCACCTCCAAGTTATTCTTAGCATGTTTTAATCTTGGTCGTTGAAGGTTCAACAGAAGAATTTAAGAAGGAGGGTGAGGGGCCTATGGAAAATACATTGTGACACTTGAGCCATTGAGCATTTCGAATTTGTGTGAGAAGACACAACCTTTGATCAAGGATCAAATCACTAGGGCAGGGTTTGCTAAGTGATTGTGATTTAGTGATCCAGAGAGGGGTAGAAGCAGAGATTGGTCAGGTGGACCAAGAGTGCATTTCAGAGAGAGGCAGAGGTGACGCAGAAAGGGACAATGTAGTTTTTTGAAGAGGTGACGCAGTCTCTGCAGGAAATCACGCAGAAGCAGTGCAGTGTCTCTTGGAGTCAGTTCGGAGATAGCTAGAGGCTGGGGTTTCTGAGCCAGGAGGGCCAAAATCCAGTCTTAGATCAGCTAGATCAGTTGCAGAGGAAGGTGATGAAATTCCTCAAGCTTGCCCACGCAGGCTTACACAGTTCCAGCGTAGGCAATCACGCAGACGCAGTGAGGGCTTCACTAACGCTGTCAGATCAACCGAAGACTTGCAGAAGTGAGGTATATCTCATATTTCTCACCAGATTGCCTAGATTTCTCTGAAGGGTTTGCCGGATGTTGGCACCCTAGTTGTATTCAAGATTCTGCTGCTTAATAATACAAACCCTCAAATCTGCTGCACCGGTTTTCCCAATTTGGGTTTTTCCAAGGACTTAGTCCAAAATAACTATGTCACATGTGGATGTTTTTCATTGTATTTTGTTTAGATTGTTTTGTGAAAAATCCTAGGTCTAGATTCCTACTGCAACAAATCTGAATTACTACTACTATTATTTGATAACTATTTCGTTACATTGAAATACCGAAGTAATTACTGAAGTAGTCTACACAAATAATGCTACGGAATAAATCTAAGCGCTGAAACAATCTGAACAAAATACAATGAAAAACAACCACATTGACACAGTTATTTTTGGACTAAGTCCCCGGAAAAACCCAACTTGGGAAAACCAGTGTAGCAGATTTGAGGGTTTGTATTATTAAGCAACAGAATCTTGAATACAACTAGGGTGCCAACATCTGACAAACCCTTTAGAGAAATCTAGATAGCAAAAATAACTGTGAGATATACCTCACTCAGCAAGTCTCCGGCTGATCAAAAACAACGTTGGTGAAGCCCTCATTGTCTCTGCGTGATTGCTTACGCTGGATCTGCATAACCCTGCGTAGGCAAGCTAGAGGAGTTGCATCACCCTTCTTTGCAACTGATTTGGCTGATCTGAAGCTGTATCTTGGCCCTCCTGGCTCAAAACCCCAACCTCTTATCTTTCTCCGCACTGAATCCAAGAGACACTGCGCTGGCTCTGCGTGATTCTCTGCAAGAAATGCGTCACCCCTGCCAGAAATTGTGCTGTCTCTCTCCTACGTAGATGCTGCCTCTCTCTGATATGTATTCTTGGTCCTCTTGACCAATCTCTGCTTCTGCCCCTCTCTGGATCTGATCACTGAATCAAATCATTTAGCAAACCCAACCCTAGTGATTTGTTCTTGATCAAAAGTTGTGTCTCCTCACACATTCGAAAATGCTCAATGGCTCAAGTGTCAAGTGTCTTTTCCATATGCCCCTCACCCTCATTCTTATAATCTTTCATTGACTCTTCAACGGCCAAGATTAAAACATAATCAAGGGCTAAGATTAACTTGGAGGTGATCCATGACTTTATCTAGAAGATTCACACTTGATTTAATTAATCAGTTTCCCTAAGTTTAGACTTAGGAAAACATTAAAAAACGATTAATTAATTTAATTAAATCATCTCTAAGTGGAATTTTCCAAAACCATTTCTGGGTTTTATGGAATACATGTGTCTTAGCCTATATACAAAATTACAAGGCCTAGAGCACATCTGATGCTACCATAAATCGACATGTTTCAACACTTAGATTTTATTCCGCAACATTATTTGTGTAGACTACTTCAAAAATTACTTTGATATTTCACAGTAATGAAATAATTATGAAACATAATAGAAGAAGTAATTCAGATTTGGTGCAGTAGGAATCTGGATCTAGGATTTTCACAATTGAGTATTTTTCCATCACTGGTATGCAATATTAATATGCTGTTACATCATAAATCAAATCAGAATTTGGTTGTTTAACTAACTCCCACCTCTTCAGTATACTTCATCTAGGCATTGGTCTATCATTTCTTTGGTTGAGTTGTTGTGTGTAGGGATACCGCCCATGGTATCTAGTGGGAGTTGGCCTAAAGCAAGAGGAATATGCTAAAGTGACATTGGACGTACTCCTAATAGTGCTTACCGTGTAGCAATCTTGGTTGAACTTTGCCAACATTGCTAATTTGAGTGGTAACAGGTAGCATAATTAAGGGGGGCTTCTTGTAATAATTTTGGATGCCCAGTGATAAACTTTGAGGGTGATATGTGTTCGCCCCATGTCAAGTGTATAGTGGGGAATGCTGGGTTAATCTCAACTCAGTTAAGGAGTAACTAACTTTTATTCAGTTAGTGATGTGGTTACCATTGGTGGTTTATGAGCTCATGATATTTTGTAATCTGTAGTATTTTTTCATGGTTTGGCTTGTGATAAAGCCTATTTAAAGGCTTGGAGTTCTCCATTGTAATATGCCTCAAGTGGCTTGGTGTTTAGCCAACTTAGACAGATTGGCCAAGGTAATAATAAATATCTATTTGTAGTTGGTTTTCTTGGTAAAGCGTTTGCGGGGTAAATCTCTAGTGCATATGCTTGTCTTGTGCTTCTTATTTATGTTACTTCTATCACTCTGGTTGTAATTTTTACAACTGGCATACCCAATATTGGATCAAAACAAATGGGCCTTTCTTTGCCATACTTAGCACCTTTGAACTCTTGCAGCCTTGAATAGACAGCTATATTTACCTATTTAATCCCCAGATTTCATGTCTAATATCGTAAGTTCTAGTCAACCTTCCTATTGAATTGTTTGTTCAGTTGCCAGCTCATTTTCTTCAAAGCTCAACTCAATATTGTATACTTCCACAAACTACATCTAGATCCTGCATACCATGGATTCTTTCATTGCCTGATCACGTTTAATCTTTTTTTTATGTAAAAAGCCAAATTTAAAGTTTCAAGATGGTGCAATTTTGTAAACAAACATTTTGAGTTATCAAGATACTTGCTGCAGTGTCCTACTCGTGTACCCAATATGGGACCAGCTACAATGGACCTTTTTAATATCATTAGGTCTATTCAACTGTCTATTGATATTGTTTGTTCAGTTCCCAAATCATTTTCTTCAAAGCTGAACTCAACATTGTATTCTTTCACACAAACTGCATCCAAATCCACATGCTATGTATTCTTTTATTGCCTTGTAGTGAGATTCATCCAATATTGGTCAGTTCAAGGTTGCAAGAACCATCCCCACATTGCTTTCAGCCCTGGAACCACACTTTGAGTGGGAGTGCCCTTGGGTATGTGCTTCCAAAATCAGGAGCACTCTCCTTGACACATTGGAAGTGTGGTGCTCCCAAGGATGCCCCCAGAGCCAAGGAGCGCACTCCCAAGGCGCCCCATGGATGCTCCCTAATGGTAATGTTAAATTATTTATCCTTAATGTTATATTTCCTTTATTTTTCTTTTTATCCTTTTATTTAAATTTTTAACATCATCATTAATTGTTTTAGGATGCTTGAGAGTGGTTCCAACCTCATTAGACTTAATATGGAGAAAATAGAAGTTTATTTCCCATTCAAAATTCAGCAAGATAAATAGTTTTTAGGATCGATGGGATTGTGGCATTTCATTGGATTCTATCACGTATGGGGGTATGTGATTGACATTTAATCAAGAGCACTAAGCCCTATATGTACCCTGGTGTTGGTGGTGTTGATTGTTGAACTCCTTTGTTACAGCCTTAGCAAAAAATGTATCCTTCATCCAAACGAAAATCATTGATCATGCATGTTAAGGTTTTTCTACCATATTTTAAGGCTTGAATTAGGTAGTTTCATCGAAACTCGATGGTGTCGGTAGAGGTAAAGGCTACACAAGAGGAAATAAATGAAGGATGATACTATTATGAGGATCCCAATATCTGTAATGGTGTGGAACATTGCTTTTCAATTAGTTGTGGAACATCCATGGCAGTGCTACCCCCCATAGCTACAACATTTGGCAACATGTGTGCTTTCACAATTGGTGAACGCATCTTCTAAGAGAGGTGTTTAGGATCTATTTCAGTTTATTGTTTTTGGACCTTTTGGGCTTCATATTTTGGGTGTGTAGATGGCCTATTTTGTAAACATAACTATTTTGTCATGCTATGAATGATTGTTGTTAGATAACCTATTTCATTCCATAAGTTAATGGTCTACTTTCTATTATATGGCTTAAACATTTGTGTTTGTTTGTAATTGATACAATCTAGATTCTAGATGGTTGATGCTCGAAAGATTAATCATTAATGTACCATCAATGCCACTTCTATATTCATTGATGTGCACGTATACATGTTTTCATTGAGAGAGAGAGGGGGGCTCCTGGGATGCTCCGCTCTCTGAGGGTTTTTGGAAATGATGCTCCCAACCCTCCTGCTCTAAAAAATACGCTCCTGCTCTGTGCAACATTGGGTCAGTTCCTCTGATGAATGTGGAATTAATATTATGATTGGGGAAATACATCTGCTCTGCCAATGTTACTAGTTATTTCTCAAAGGTCACCATCTTTCTTCGGTGGTTTTTGTAATTGTTATGTGGAGCTACATGCTAACAGTTGACTTCTCTCTGACTTTGCAGGTACAACTGGAGTTGTTGACTACACTAATTATGATGACATGAAATATGCTGTATGTTAACAGATTTATCTTTGTTAACTTTGATATTGATTGATTTATTCCTTTTCTACATTTTCTTGGTTTTTTTTTTGAGTTGGAATTTCTATTGATAATATACAGATCAGGAAACTTGATGACACAGAATTCAAGAATCCATTTTCTCGGTCATACATACGTGTAGGTTGAACCTTTCTATCTATTTATATTCTTGGAATGTCTCTATATGTGGTATGTCTGTTGCACCTGTATATTTTGGAACATTGTATTCTTCATATTATTTCATTTGGATTTGGATACTTTTCATGATGTGCTTGTTTGAAGAATGAAATCAAGCGCTCTCTTGCTTTTGCATCAGGTAAAGGAATATGGCACCAAAGGAAGCATGTCAAGGAGCCGTAGCCGTAGCCGTAGCCGTAGCCGCACTCGGTCACCAAGTCGAAGCCCAAATGTCGGTCGAAGAAAAGTCCACAGGTCTGGTTAAAATATTGTTGAAATGCAAAAATTCAAAACGGGCATGAGATCCTGTAATATATCAGTTTTGACATTTTTTGAAGCTTGACCCAATTTTCTGCTGTAGCAAACCTCTGAGGAGCAGGTCGCAATCTGGTTCAATTCAAAGGCCACGGTCAAAACCAGTGCCCAGGTATTTCTATGATTTCATTGCAGTGTTTTCCTTTGTTTCCTTCTTTAGCTATTTCACAGGATTACTTGTTTCAATACCGGTGATTTTTACTTATCCTCAGGGTTGGAATGGGAACAGTCCTTATACTTTGGAACTAAATTCAGCATATCATTTGTTGCTTGCTTCAAAGTTTGCCCTGTTTCTGTTTTGTACTCATGCAGAACCAAATCCAGGTCAAGATCCATGACACCTCAGCACAAGGTAAGTAACAATTTATTTGTTGTGGATGAAGGTGGCCTAATACAGTTGTGCTTAAAGTTTGAGCACGGGATTATATGTGACATCTATACCCTAATATCTGCAGCCATTTTGTTCTCAGGTTCAGAGTGAAAGTCCTAGAAGTCATAGTAGGAGTTACAGTCCGTCTCGCTCACGTTCAGCTGTGGTATTTCCTGACTTATTTTTTCAAAATCATTTCACATTACTATAGTGCTCAAATCATTATTTTGCCGATGAGAAATGATGTTTCTGCCTCTTGCTTTGAGTTTTCTTGGCATCTGTTTTAAGGATTTGTGTGGTATTTTGTTTCATCTTACAGGAAAAAAGTGAATAAAGCCCATCACTAGGTTCTGAAGGCTAGTGTGCATGCGTGCTAGCTTAATTGAAATCTGAGATGAATATGAATGAATACAAGTTTTGGGTACATGAGAGACACAGGACAGTAGTCATATCAGGAAAATTGGGGAAATCTTGCTGTTTGTTTTTCATCAAAGATTTAGCCGCTTTTTATATATTCATGTAAGCAATCATGTAACGAGCAATTTTTTTGATATTCTGAGTAAAATGTTTGACACTGGCTTTTAATGGTTGCAGATTTTCTAAGAGGTGTTTTTGTACTCGATTTTACTGTTGCCCTATAATAATTTATTTCTCACACTAGTAAGGTTTCATTCAGTGTGAAGATGGTTTTGAGTTTGGAAGGTAGGTCAGCTGTCAAAATGCTCTCATTTTTATCAGAATCTTTTGGAGTATAAGCATTGTTTAAAAGAACTTAGAACTTAAGTTAATTCAATCGTCCTCCTTCAGAACTTAGAAGTTTCTTCTTCTCATTTGTTGCTTTACTATAGCATGGTTTTTTACGCATGTAAAGCTTTGAAGAGCATATATGGTGACAGCTTTGCTATGTATGCTAATAGTCAATTTTTTATTCATCAAATGGTCCGAATTTAGATGAAGTTTCATGTTTTCATACTGGGTCAGAACAGAGTTCATTTCAAGCTTCAAATTTCTGCGAGTTGGAGATTATTTCAAGTGTGGAGTTTTAAAGTTGTGGTAAGCGTTGGGAGTAATTTAGACAACAGGTAAGTGAAGCGATCCATACCCTGATGTCTATATTTTGAGTATGATTATGGTAGAGTATGTTGGCATAACAGAGTCTAGCTAGACTTCATCTTTTTTGTACACTGTTAGTTTGATGTTGTGGCTGTTTGAGCTCACACAACAAGGCTCTTATGGATGCATTTCTTCTCTTTTCTTTGGTTTCTTTTTAATGCAATCAACTACATCCATTTGAATTTTTGGGTTGAAGTAAACAATGTCTGTTTTCGTCTTTAAACAATTTCCATATTTGATGGTTTTGTTAACTGGCAGCATATTTGATCGACTCATATTCAGTGACTATAAAGCTTGTTTTTTCAGTAGGCATTTGCACAATTACCATAACAAGGTAAAAATGCACTTAACAAATATCATAATTAATCGATTAAAATCTAAACTCGGTGTATTCAATCTATAAATTTAAATAGGTGAAGCTAAGCTTACGGCTTTTTTGGTTAGACATACGTTTCTTGAATTTTACTAGTCGCTGAGGGGTGACCATCTTAGCATTGCCATTATAATTAATTGGTTGATATCTTAACTCTTGTATTTACTTTATAATTTAAACAGGTGGGAGCTAAGCTGACTATTATGGTTATATATGTTCACTTGTCTTGTATTAGTCACTGATGGATGCCCGTCTTAACTTGCACTAGTCGCTGATGGCTGTCCATCTTAACATTGTAGTTTTTGTTACATTTTACCCCACTGATCTCATGCTGTTGGAGGCACATTAGATGTTGAGATTGGTTGGACTGAAATGTCAAGTCCTGGGATGAAGTCACTAAGATTGAGTTCTCAACGTTATTGCTAAGCCTTGTGAATCCTAACTAATATTGGTTTTACAATACTCTTAATAACAAAAATGATTTTGATGGTTTAGACCAAATTGCCAACTGCTAGTGTTGTGGAGTCAAATCTTGAACAAGCTTAGATATGCTATGGATAGTGAGAACATTGTCACTCAAAAAATTCAGTTTCACAAAGAATTCTTAACATTAATTGATAAAGAATTAGAAGTTGTGATTCATTAACATTTTTGATCAGTGGTTCCTTTTTCTTTTTAAGAGTAAACCATTGATATTCCTCTTGAAAAAAAACAAAACCAACTTTGATGGTTTAGACCAAATTGCCACCACTGTTGTTGTGGAGTCAAATTTTGAAGAAGCTTAGATATGCTTAGTGAGAATATTATCATTCATAAAATTCAATGTCCCAAGGAATTCTTGTCTTTAATTGATAATGAATCAGAAGTTGTAGTTCATTAGCATCTTTGATCAATAGTATTTTTTTAGAGTAAATCTCATCTGGATTTATGCAAGAACGAAATGAAATACAAACATAAACAGAAACACAGAGCTACAACGAAAACACAACTTTAATTCATTAATAACTAAACACTGAAAACTATTACATGCAGAATGGAAACAAACTAGTTCAGGTGTAGGTAGCTTATCTCTAAGAAGAGATGTGATGACTACATGTCTTCTAAATTGTGTTACAATGAGGTTTGGAGACCTTTTTATCATTAAAAAACAATGGAAAACCCTAGACATCCAAAAACCTAACTTTAGGAGTTGAAGCGCCAAAAGCTTGTGGGCCTCGTTGGGGTTAGTTGGAACGCCAACTTCCCAGAGTCGTAACTTTGACATACGATATCCGTTTGATTATCATAATACATCGTTTCAAAGATTTCCAAGAGGAGGTTGAAAGAAGACAAACAAATCACTTTTCCGGTCTCTTTGCTTTCCTAAAAAACGTTTTTTAGGCCCTCGAAACGACTCCATAAGTTTAGGACTCGAGAAATTATAAAAAATAGTAAGTTGTGCTATAATTAAGGAAACTGAAAGAAACAATGGTGGGGGTCCAAGTGGAATAGGCAGGCGGTGACAAATATCCACATGGATAAGTCCTCCCCTCTTATGAAGCAATGGTCCCCATTGCATTGAGTACGTCCATGAGACGGGGAAACTTTTTCTGAACTTGGTCCTTGATGAGCCACTTGCATTGGTGTAAGAGTTGGCTCGCTTTGACAACCCTATACAGTGGGAACTTCTGTTGGTTAGTGTTCTTGATTTGTGTGTCCATGATTTCATTAGTTGTGGCTTGTTCCATGCAGTTTGGGTTGAGCTCTATGGATAATAGCTGTTCTGCAATGTCTGATGTGTAGAACAATGGTGGAAAGTATAGCCGAAGGCCATCCACATTGAACACTGGGTGTAGGCCAATGAATGAGGGAATGTTGAGCTCAAAAGCATTGCCCCCCACAACCTTGGAGATGGTGTAAGGCCCATATCAGAGCGATCGGATCTTCTGATGGGCTCCGACAAGGCGTCCTTTTGGAAAATGCAACCAAACATTATTTCCCGCCTGAAACTTATGTGACACTCAATGCTGATCATGCCGCTGCTTGTACTAGGAATTGCACTTCTCCAAGATGCCATGAACATGTTGGCGAATCCGTTGGATGTGTTCAAAATGCTTGGTTGCTTTATCAACCTTAGACTGCACATATGGGGATTCTGTTAGTGTAGTCGCATGAGGCATGACAACATCAATCAAACACAAAGGTTGAAATCCCAAACCCACTTGAAAGGGAGTGCGACCAATCGAGCTATGGGGAGCTCTGTTATAGCTGTGTTGCACACATAGAAGACTCTCATCCCAGGTTTGTGGATGCTTGGAGTTGTACATGTGTAGGATGTGCACTATCATCTTGCTGATGACCTCTGTTTGGCCATTAGTTTGGGGATGGGATGCAATCGACTTGGTGAGCTTGGTGTCCAATAGTGTCCAAGGGCTCGACTAGAATGTGTTCAGGAACCTGCTATCCCAATATGATGTAATGGTTTGCGGGATCCCAAAATTTATCCACACTCGTTCAAAGAAGAGTTTGGCAATATTCTCCGTTGTGATACTTTTCTTGCAGGCTAGCAATAGTCATTACCATGCTTGATAGAAGGGAGGCTAGACAGATAGTCCATGGAGATGGATTCCCAGGGTTGGCTGGGAGTAGGCATAGGAGTGTACAGGGCTTACTTTTTGATGGTTGGCTTGGCGGTGATACAAACAGTGTAGGATCTGATATATTTTCCAACGTCCTATCATAGTTTTGGCCAATAAAAATACTTCTATAGTACGACCACAATTTTCTCCACACCAAAGTGACTTGCGACCCTAATATAGTGTGCCTCCCAAATCAGTTTGGAAATCTCGTTTGAAGGAACACAAAGGTGGCCTAAGTGGCATAATAATGTGTCATGGAGGTGGAAATATGGAGCTTGCTTGCCATCCACTAACATTTGGTATGTGGTGGCAAACTTTGGATCGTTTTTGTACAATTGCGGCCATCCAGAGGTCTTGTGGCCACAAGAGTTGAGAACAATAGTCAATGCTGCAACTGGGGGTTGACTGAGGCAATCCACAACATGATTGGTGCTTTCCTTTTCATATTTAATGTTCAAGTGGAATTGTTGCAGATATGTAGATGACTTCTGATGGTGATCGTTCTGCAACTTCCCTTGTGTCTGTATCAATTGAAGAGGTTGGTGATCTGTGTGGATGACTGTCTCTTTCCCCAGAATGTAATGTTTCCATTGCCGACAAGCCTGCACGATAAAATAGATCTCTTTATCATAGGTGAGGTACTTTGAATTGTATAAGGAAGTGTCTCACTGTGATAGGCCACCAGATGCCCTTATTGGGTGAGAACTGCACCAATAGCATAGTCAGAGGCATTCATTTCAATTTCAAATCGCTGTTGTAGGTGTGGCAATGTGAGTACAGGTGTAAAGCAGAGCCAATGCTTTATCTCAAAGAACACCTTCTATTGGGACTCAGAACATGAAAACTTTGCTTTCTCTCTGCCCTTGGTAACCTGATTCAAAGGCCAAGTGATATGGGATTATCCCAACATGAACCTCTGATAAAAATTGGGAAGGCCCAAAAAACTGCAAAGATCTGTTACGGTGGTTGGGGTTGGCCAATCCCGAATGACTTGGATCTTAGCTAGATCCACATGCATGCCTTGCTCATCTATGATGTAACCTAGATATTTGACCTAACTCATGCCAAAGGTGCATTTCTCCAAGTTTGTACATAGTTTTTGATGTCGTAGGGTTTGAAGGACCTACCAAATGTGTTGCAGGTGCTCTTCCTAACTCAACACTTGACATAAAACCTAGAAGCCTACAATGGAGGCTTTGACCTAAAAACAATTGACCCAAGCATCAAACCCATGTTTTAATAAGTTGATTCCTTTTATTATAAAAGTTAATTTTTTTATTTCTTTTGACAAATACATTACTTTATGACTCAAATACAATTATGTAAACCGACACTAGTTACATTTTTCTCTAGCAGGAGTATTTGTCAACCTGAAAGGCATGACCAACCATTCAAAATGGGCTTCCTTGGGATTTGAAGGCGATCTTCCATACATATGTGGGCTCTATTGGAACTTGCAGATAGTCGGACTTCAAATCGATCTTGCTAAAATACTTGGCCCCCTTGAGTTGATCTAGAAGGTCATCAATTTGTGGGATTGGATACTTGGGGTTAGTTGGAACGTTAGATTTTCGGGTTCGTAACTTTGGCATGCGATATCCGTTTGACTATCATAATACCTTGTTTCAAAGTTCTCCAAAAGGAAAAAAGAGGTTAAAAGAAGACAAACAAATTGGTCTTGTACTTTTTGGGTCTCTCTGTTTTCCCAAAAAACGTCTTTTAGGCCCTTGAAATGGCTCCAGAAGTTTAGGACCCGAAAAAATATCAAAAGTAGTACGTTGTGCTACAATTAAGGAAATTGAAAGAAAGAATGGTGGGTGTCCAAGTGGAATAGGCCGGTGGCCACCAATATCCACATGGATCAGTCCTTCCTCGTTAGGAAGCAATGGTCCCAATTGCATTGAGTGCTTCCATGAGATGGGAAAACTTTTGTTGAACTTGGTCCTTGGTGTAGGAGTTGGCCCGTTTTGATAACCCAATATAATCAGATCTTATGTTGACGAGTGTTCTTGATTTGTGTCCATGATCCGATCAGTTGTGGCTTGTTCCATGCAATTTTGGTTGAGCTATGTGGGTGTTAGTTGTTCTGCAATGTCTAATGTGTCCAACAATGGTGGAAAGTATGGCCGAAGGCGGTCCACATTGAACATTGGGTGTAGGCCAAGGAATGGGAGAATGTTGAGCTCAAAAGCATTGTCTCCCACAACCTTGGTGGTGGTGTAAGACCTATATCAGAGTGGTCATATCTTCCGATGGGCTTCGACAAGGCATTTTTTTTTCTGCAAATGCAACGAAGCTTTATAGCCCATATGAAACTTATGTTGCACTGGATGCTGGACATGCCATTGTTTGTACTTGGCATTGGACTTCTCCAAGATGTCATGAACATATGTGTTGGATGCGTTCAATAAACCTGGTTTCTTTATCAGCGTTAGACTGTACATGTGTGGATTTTGTCTATGTAGTTACATGAGGCATGACAACATCAATCAGAGACAAAGTTTGAAATCCTAAACACCACTTGAAAGCGACTACGACCTGTTGAACTTTGAACAACTCTGTTATAGCTGTGTTACACATAGGGAAGGATCACATCCTAGATTCGTGGATGCTTGGAGTTATACATGCATTAGGGGAATTTTGAGGTCTAAAATGGGCCTCCTAAGGAAATTATAAAATAATAGTGGAAATAATAAACAAATATTAGATTACATCATCAAATTTTAGAGGGGAAAAATAAAAAACTACTTTTTCAACTCATATTTTCAACTTATGTCCCTATGGGTTTACTCAAATTTTGAGTGGGAACAATCATTAGATACATATTTTGATTCCTGATCTGAGTACACTTGTTCCATACTTTTGATGGACTCTTCTACACAAAAAATGAGAAATACATGAAAAAACGTGATTGCAATCACATTTTTTCATGTATTTCTCATTTTTCGTGTAGCAAGGTCTATCAAAAGCATGCAACATGGGTACTCCTTGGATGAGGAATTAAATTTTGCATCCAATGAGTTCTCCCGCTCAAAATTTGTGTAAAACTTTAGGGAGATAAGTTTAAAATACAAGTTGAAAATGTAGTTTTATTATTTTATTATTTTTTAATCTTTTTACTTTTTTACTCCAAAAATGATGAATCATCCCCCATGGCTGACATCATCATCTTGAATCATATTGGTTCTTATAAAGTTTATTTTGGTTGTACATTTTTCTTAGGAGGCCCATTTTAGACCTCAAAAGTTCTCTAATGCATAGGATGTTCACTATCATCTTGTTGACAACCTGTTTTTGGCCATAAGTCCGAGGATGGAATGAAATCGACTTAGTGAACATGGTGTCCAATTGTGTCCAGAGGTTCGACCAAAACATGCTCAAGAACCTGCTATCTTGATATGATATAATGGTCTGCGAGATCCCAAAATGTACCCACACTCGTTCAAAGAAGAGTTCGGTAGTGTCCTATGTTGTGATACTCTTCTTGAAGGCTGCCAATACAACCATCTTAGAAAATTTGTCAACGACCACAAATACACAACCATTACCATGCTTGGTAGATGGGAGGCGAGACAGATAGTCCATGGAGATGGATTCCTCGGGATGGCTGAGAGTAGGAAGAGGAGTGTACATACCTTGCTTCTTGATCGCTGGCTTGGTGATGACACAAACAATGCATAATCTGATATATTTTCCAACATCCCGTCGAAGTTTTGGCCAATAAAAATACTTTTGTAGTACGACCACAATTTTCTCCACACCAAAGTGACCCACGAATTGACTATAGTGCGCTTCCAAAATCAGTTTGGCACACTCGCTTGAGGGAACACAAAGGTGACCCATGTAGCATAATAATGTGTCCTAGAGGTGGAAATATGGAACTTGCTTTCCATCCACTAACATTTGGTATGTCATGGCGAACTCAGGATCATTTTTGTACAGTTGTGTCCATCCAGAGGTCTCATGGCCATAAGAGTTGAGAACAATAGTCAGTGTTGCAGTTGGGAGCTAACTTAGGCATTCTGCAACATGATTGGTGTTGCCCTTTTTGTATTTAATGTTCAAGTGGAATTGTTGCAAATATGTAGACCACTTATGGCGGTCGTTCTGTAACTTCCCTTGTGTCTTTATAAACTGAAGAGGTCGGTGATCTATGTGGATGACTGTCTTCTTCCCTAGAATGTAATGTTTCCATTTCCGACAAGTTTTCATGATAGAATACATCTCTTTATCATAGGTGGGGTACTTTTGATTTGTATCAGAAAATGTCTCATTGTGATACGTCATCAGATACCTTGTTGGGTGAGAATTACACCAATAGCATAGTTAGAAGCATTTGTTTCAATTTCAAATGGTCGTTGCAGGTGTGGCAATGTAAGTACAGGTGCAGAGTAGAGGCGATGCTTCAGCTCAATGAATTCCTTCTATGGGGACTTAGACTAGGAAAACTTTACTTTCACTTCGCCCTTGGTAACCTGACTCAAAGGCCAAGTGATATGGGAGAATCCCAACACAAACCTCTGATGAAATTTGGCAAGGCCTAAAAACCTGCGAAACTCTGTTAGGGTGGTCAGGGCTTGCTAATCCTGAATGGCTTGGATCTTAGACGAATCCACATGCACACCTATCTCATCTATGATATAACCCAGATATTGGACTTGGCTCATGCCAAAGGTGCATTTCTCCAAGTTGGCACATAGTTTGTGCTGCTGCAGGGTTTGAAGGACCTGCCGAATGTGTTGCAAGTGCTCTTCCCAATTCTTGTCGAAGATGAGGATGTCGTCCAAATAAACAACCACAAATGAGTTGGTGAAAGGTCACAAGATGTCATCTATCAACTTCATAAAAGTTGCAGGGGAATTTGTCAACTTGAAAGGCATGGCCAACCATTCAAGAATACTTTCCTTGGATTTGAAGACGATCTTCCATACGTTTGTGGGCTCTATTGGAACCTGGTGATAGCTAGACTTCAAATTGATCTTGTTGAAATACTTGGCCCCCTTGAGTTGATCTAGAAGGTCATCAATCCGCGAGATTGGGTACCTGTTCCTAGCATCGATTTTGTTTAATGCCTGATAATGAATGCAAAGCCTCTAGGTCCCATCCTTCTATGCAAGTATAATCAGACTCCCACAAGGTGAGGAACTTGGTCTGATGTGTCCTTTTTGCATCAACTCGTGGATATGTCGCTTGATCTCTCAATTTTCTAGAATGGGTCGATAATATATCGACTCATTGGGTAGAGGTGCTCCGGGGGTTAGATTGATCAAATGCTTGACCTGGCAGTTTAAGGATACCCTTGTGGGTGAGGAGAAGATGTCCCTATATTCTTTGACGATCTTATCCACTTGCTTCTGCTATGTGGATGAACCCTTCACGAGGGCCATGAATGTGGCCACGACCTTCCCCTTACTTTGAGAACGAATTAGAAAGAAAACAAATTTCTGAACCTGGTAGATGATCTTACTGCATTTCTTAGTAGAAATCAAAGAGATGGTGGTAGGCGGTGTTAAAAATATGAAACTACGGTCAAATTCCACTTTGGACAACTCACATAATGGAGATAATGATTGCATTGAATTCCTCTTTTCAAGAGGACCAAAATTGACCTAAATATCACCTCATTTGGACTGACAGAAGTTGGTTTTTGAATTTATGAACCCACTCATGTACATTGGATTAGGTCAGCCCTACACGTGCATATTGTATCAAGTCAGCCCTAAAGCAAAGTGGACCCATTGGAATACTATAAATACAACTGGCCTCTACCTTATTTAGACAATGATGAGACACACTTCTATCTTGTTTTTAGCTCACATATGTCTGAGGCTCGTCCGTGAAGGTTCAGGTTCTCTATGAGGTGAAATCGCAGGTCTGAAGCTCACATATCTGATTTAGGGTTTTGAGCCCCAGTCGCAGCCACAAAACATGAAGATTTTGACCCTAGTCACCCCCACATAGGCTCATGAGTGTGACTGAAGGCTTCCAGTCCCACAGATAACACTATGTGCATGCAACCAAGAGATTAGGGTTTCTACAATCTAATTTTGACCCTAGTCGCATGCTTGCCAGGCTTAAGGGAGTGACTGGGAAGCTATAATCACACAAATGACGATGCCTCCATGTGACTAGAGACTAAAAGATGAAGTTTCAGTATTCCAAATATTCTGCTCAGTGACTGTAAGGTTCGACAGTTGACTTCAGACAGTGACAATTCAATACAGACTTTTGAATAAACTTTCTGAGTATATACATTGTTGGGTTCATTTCATGGATGTTGTAGTTGTTTTGCTAGTTAGTTGCATAGATGAAGATATGGATCCTTGTACTCTCTTTTGCTGAATCATTTGATGACAATGTAAGAAGACAATTTTGCAATGGTTTTTTCCATAATGGGTTTTGCCCTGGTCTCCGACCAATCTTGGTGTCTCTATATGTGCATGATTTTCTTCTATTGTTCCTTTATGTTTCGCTGTATTGATGATTATGATATTGTTATTTCTACGTAGTTGCATATGCTGATGAATAATGATGTAAATCTGAATAATGTTATGATGTTATGGGGTGAACTTAATGTGCTAATGAAGAAATGCAATTATCAAAGCAAAGAACAATATAGCCCTAAGAAAAACTAACATGGTATTAGAGGTGGGTTGAAGAAAATGTCATGGAGATCACTCCCATGGAGACACCTTTGTTGGAAGTACGAGATGATAGATGAGACCTTAAATAATTCTAGGGTTTGAAGGAAACCCTAAGCAATTCATGTACTAGGGTTTGATGGTTAGGGTTTGAGAGAAACCTTGGTTTATGACAAACTTGACATACAAATTCTAGAAACCCTAGCATGATCAATGTGAAGATAATCAAGAACTTGTGACAGATTTGATGAAGCCCTAGATAAGATTGTCTCTAGTAGGCCTAGTTGTTGATAAAGTTCATTGAAATAGTGAGGGCATCAAGTGGGCTATGGATAGTGATGACCCTTGAAGGCTAGTTCAAAAGTGAGATGATCACCTCTCATTGAAGGTAAGTATCTCTTGACTTATGATGCTATTTTGTGTCTTTACTTTTGTTTAGACTTACAAACTTACAAATTTGATTATTCTTTTTATTATTATACTTCCTGCATATATATTTGAGTATATGGATATTTCTAACCTCTTTATGAGATATGATAAGTGGATCCTTCTTGAGGATCATTTGAGATGCAGGAAAGAAAAGCTAGAGCTGGAAAAGGTGAAGAGGCCCCTACTGAAAAGATGACTACGTGCTACAAGTTGCCTATGTGAAATAAGAGGATGTACAAGTATTTGAATACTACAAGGTATGCATAGAAGACTGTTTCAATGTTATGGCAAGGTAAGCCCTAAGGTATGATGAGAATGTCTCCTTCTCAAATGGCCCATGCATGCATATAAAAGTGATTTGGATTCATGATTCTTATGATGAATTGATGCACCTGGTATTGAACATTTTGATCACGATGAACTTCTTAAATTCTATGAGGCTACTTAATGTTTTTCTTTGATATAGTGGTATAACTTGATGTTTGGTTAACATCTATTGTTTTTGGATATCCCGATCTTGTGAAGAAGGCTAGCACCTTGACTCTAGTAAATGATACTCTTGACACTTGACATACATGAGACATGATGAATCTCATATAGAAGGTTACCTCATTGATTTCTATATACAATGGTATTGATAGTGCTTGTGATGAACATGATGAAATTTTGGAAAAATGGTTGACACTCTTGTTATTTTGGTAAAGTTTTATTGAATGACCCGACTTGATCCTATTGATCACAATAAGCATGGTAACCATGATGTTAGAAGTATAACTATGAGATTGACATTCTAGATCTTTCACTACTTGTAGTTATGTTTTGATTTGATTAATAATTATGGCATATGGTAAAATTGAATGGCCTTACTTGATGGATTGAGTTAAAGAGAAGTAATGTTGTGATCATGTTTCTTGAAGTATGTTCCTATTATCTATTTGACACTAACCCTTGATGGAAGATTGATGTCATGATAAAATGGTAAAGTAGCTGATGCTAACATATATGACCATGATGAATATGTGGATATACTCTGACTTTATGATCTAACAAATTTGCTGATGCATGATAGCATTATAGACATGTTGATGGTATGAATGAAGATGACTGAAGTGGATTTCCATTTAGAGAAAACCTCTCCATAAGATCCCTTCTCTTATTATCCTTATATACTCTTTACTGATAAAGTATGATTTATGGGCATGAATAAGACAAACATTTGACATTGTTGATCTGCAACAAAGTTATGATCTAAGGAGAGAGAGTTTTCCCTTGAGGGTGAAAATGTGAAGTTGGGTAACACTTTTTGCCATTTTTTGAGAAAAAAATTCATTTTTTTATGTTCTTCAACTTTCTACAAGCCAAAACAATTTTTTCTATTTAGAATTTCATTTTGCGATAAAAATAAAAGTTGTCAGAAATTTTATTAGCTTTCTATTACTTATTTTCTGGAATTTTTTTATACACATTTGATATGTCAACTTGGCGTTTCTTTGAGCGTGTGTTTTTTAACAATCAAAGGATTCATAAGAAGTCATGTTAATACGCACTGGTGTATTCTTTGAAACTTTGTGTTTTTGAGAAACAAATTGTGTTACAACAATCTAGACAGTGTCTACTTCGGTTTTGTTATATTTACAAAACCAACTGAAGCATATCATAATTATTAGAATTTTTTGAATTGATCTAATATGAAAAAACTGCATATTTTGAATATGTTTCGCAATGCACAAAATTTCTCAACATATAAGCTATAAACTAAAAATCTAAAAACTACCCATTACAAACGACGGACTAATGTAATGCACATAATTTTTTCAATTTTTTTTACTGTGTATTTTGGAAGATACATATTATTGATGTCTTTGAATCATAATGAACTTCAGAAATTGTTTGCACTCGTTTTATTACAAAATTAATTAAAACTAGTAAATATTTATGAAATTCCATAAAAGTTATATTTTTGAAAGTAGATTGAATTTTGAAAATGCTTGTCTTGGTTCCGACAATTAATTCAGAATGTTTCATGGAGTTTAATCAGGCCAAAGTTGAAGATATGTTTTCAGAGCTTAGTTATGCGTAATTGTAGATGTGTTAGTTCGAATGAACTTGTATAAAAGTTCGGCCGAATTATTTTTTGCGCTGACGGCCCCGTCAAGTCTAATGACACAAAAATTCGGCCGGACATTTATTTACTTTTCGTCGGCCGGAAAATACAACGAAACTCCTCCAAAAAAAACATTTCGCGGCAATATAAATTGACGTAAAAGCATTCATTATTTTTGCATAATTTCACACATTTCTTCATTTGGTCTGATTTTGCAAAGGATTGTTTTGGGTTTAAAGACTTTTCTTGGAGGTACATTCAAATGACATTTTTGCAAAAGATTGTTTTGGGTTTAAGGACTTTTCTTGGAGGTACATACAAATGACATTTTTGCAAAATATTGTTTTGGGTTTAAAGAATTTTCTTGGAAGTACATTCAAAGGAAATTTTTGCAAATAATTGTTTTGGGTTTAAGGACATTTTTTGGAGGTATGTGATACATTTTTTTAATGTTTTTTGGGTTTCATTTTTTTTGAAGTTATTTTATTTTTAGAGGTTTTCGGCTTAATTTTCATTGTTTTTTTTTAAGGTATTTTGTTTTTAGAAGTTTTGGGTATAATTTTCATTGATTTTTTTTTTAAAGTATTTTGTTTCTAGAATTTTTGGGCTTAATTTTCAAATGACATTTCTTTGGATGTATTTTGTTTTTAGAAGTTTTTGGGCTTAATTTGTAAAAGACTTCTTTTGGTTTTAAGATGTTTTGTTTTTAGAAGTTTTGGTCTTAATTTTCATTGTTTTTAGAGGTTTTGGGCTTAATTTTAAAAATACATTTTTTTAGATGTATTTTGTTTTGAGAGGTTTTTGGGCTTAATTTCTAAAAGACATTTTTATGACTTAAGTTCGAAAGGACTCTTTTTAGACTTATATTCAAAAGACATTTTTTGGAGGCATTTTTTAAAGTGATATTTTTTAGAGGTTTTTTTGAAGTATTTTTTAAGGTGGCATTTTTTAAGAAGTTGGAGGTATTTTTTGAAGTGACATTTTTTTAAAGTACGTGTTTTAGGTTGAAGTAAATATTTTATAATGATTTTTTAAAATGAGTTTTTGTCTAACTTTTTAAATGATTTTTTTTGTAGGACTTGAAGGAAATATTTTGAGATTCATTTCATTTTTATAAGACATTTTTTTCTCGGATTTTTTAAAGTAAGTGTCTTGGATTGAAGTATGCATTTTTAAAATGTTTTTTTTTTTTTTTTAAATTAAATATTTTGTGATGTTTTTTTTAATTGAGTTTTTGTTTAAATTTTTGAAGGAAATTTTTTGAACTTCATACTCTATTATCATGGGAAATCAAAGGAATTGCGCGAGAAAATATAATCAAACAAGAGACCCTGAGGAACGTAGAGAACATGGGAGAAAATCTCGCAAAATAAAGAGAGAAGCACTCTCAAATATTGAAAGGGAAAATCAACCTCAACTAAAAGTTGAAGCAAGTATGTAAATGTAAATATTATGAATTTGATATTTAAATTTTTCATAGTGTAAAATGTGTTCAAGCTTAATTTTTATTTGATGGACTAATTTGGAAAAAAAATTTCAATGTAAATAGAGAGAGATATTCCTCAAAACATTGATGATGAGATACACAATTTTGAAAGAGAAAGTGAAAGAGATATTGAACGAATGATTGAAGATGGTAAAAATGTTGAAAGAAATTCAAGTGAAGAAATTGAATCACAAGGTATATATGTGTGTGTGTGTGTGTGTTGAACACATGCATGTATTATTGAAATTATACATATTTATGAATTTAGTTATTTGTTGAATATGTAAACTTATTATGTACTATTCATTCGAATATGTACAGATGAAATCAATGTCGATGATGAGATGTTAGAAAATGTTGACACTCACACATATGGAGATAAAAGAGCTGACCATGTTATACGATATTGTGTTAAACACATTTTTGATACGTACTTCATAAAAGAAAATGTGACAGTTCAAGCACAAATGTTGAAAGGTCTCCTATCATTAAGGAAATTAAAAGAAGCTATGACTTTATTAGGTATTCGAAAATCAGTAAAAGATAAAAAAATGAAGGAAAATGTGATACAAAATATAAAGTGCTATAAATTCAATTAGAAGATCTAGATAGAAAAATGTTTCAGTTGTACATAGAGCAATACATATAGCAGTGGTTTCATCATGTACTAAAGAGAATCGCTTGGTAAAATCTATGGCACGAGCATTAGGAACCTCACAAAAAACTTTGCACAAACATCATAAATTTCGGTTGCAAATAGATGTAAATGATGAACTCGCTTGTTGGAGAGCTATTTGTAAGCAACCATACAAAGATAGACTTGGAGAAAATGTTAAAAGAACAATATATGAATATTGGAAGAAAAATTCACGTGTTTCGCCAAATGCAAGGGATGTGATGCGAAAAAGAATAACACGAAATCAATACGAAGAACATGAAAAACATTTCTTGGAAACCACTCAGATAGAGTTGTTCAACAAGTTCAAAGAAGAGGATTGTGAAATTCATGTCTCAATCAATGCTTTTGTTCAACAAAAACCATGGTATGTAAAACCTATCACCATACGCGACACTTGTTGTTGTCGTTATCATGTGGAATTTCAGTTATATTATGACACATTCCTTAATTTTGGTAGAACATTTTGGAAATATTCACCTCCTCCTTCCACTATTCGTGATTTCATATCTCAAATTCTATGTGAAAGAGAAAGCGATGAATTATTTTATGAAATGAAATGTGTTGGTGGTAAAAAATGCGATGATTGTGGAAGTTTGACTAAATTTCAAAACAAATATCGTACTGATATAAATGATCAATCATTGTCCTACATGAAAGTGAAATGGAAGAGATATGAATATACCCATACATTGATTCAAGGTTCAAATAGTGCTAAAAGCATTGAATTACAAGAACAAGAAATTTTTGTGATAGATTTTTTGAGAAAATTTGAGGTAGAAATTTATAAATACACCAAGCATTCCCATAGAGCTCGATGGCAAGACTTGCAATTCAAAAAATCTCGTGAAGTTTTTCCACCAGGGACCATTTTGTTAGTAATTGATTTTGCAGAAAACTACACATTTGTTCCACAAAAAGAAATTTAGAGTGAATACTATCATTCTGACCAAGTCTCCATGCTCGTCCATATTCTATATAGACATGCTGAGCAAAACGTCGATCATATAGAAAGCGCCAGTGAAAATTAACATGTTATTAAAGTATATCACTTTTATATTAGTGACGATCGTACACATGATACATATTTTGTACAACACTGTTTTGGAAAGATTTATGACTCCTTGAAAAGTCGTGGAATAAAATTCAATGAACATTGGATATGGTCAGATGGATGCGCAGGTCAATCCAAATCTTCACGATCATTCTTTTAGTTGTGTTGTCTTCATAAGAAAAACATGCATTAAACATTGTTGGAATTTCTTTGAGACTGACCATGGAAAATGAGAACATGACGGTGTAGGGGCATGCATAAAACGAGCACTTCGAAGATATCAAATGAACTCCTCTACAAATCGACTTGTAGATGCTAAATAAGTTGTTCAATGGTGTATCGTTGCTCTAAGCCATGAGACTAACCAATCAAGACAAGTGCGAAGGTACATTCAATTTAATTTTTATTGGACATCTAATTTTAAACAATGTACATTTATCACAATGATTATATTTGATGATATTTTAATACCATATTTACATTCTTCTTTGAATTTTCCATATATAGGTTTTTTTGGCATATTGGGATCGAATATGTAGATAGATCAATTGGAAATGACGTTGAAACAATAAAAGGGACTCGAAAATTGCATTCAATTAAAACAAAATTGTTCACAAATGTGTTTGCATTGGATACAATAAAATATTTTTGTTTTTGTTGTTTACATAGACAATAGAGAATCTAATGACGTTTGTGAAAACAAAATGTATGTAAAAGATTAGAAACATACAGAGCTAAATACAAAGGGGAAAATGTCTGTTGCAATGTTTAAAGAAATGCAATCAGAGGAGACCACAATATCATCTGATGGTGATCGAGTTTCTGATCTTGTTAGAGAAGGTAACATTTGAATTGGTTTCAACTGATAGAGATCTAGAAATAAATTTAAATACATAAGTTTGTTAAGTTTGTTTTATTATGCAGGAGATGTTTTTGCTATAATTCCACCTATTAACAACGATGAAAATGTGAAGTATTATTTGATGCGTTGCACTGAACGAAAAATGAAATTATTAGAAAACTATAATGATCACGGGTTTCCATATGAAAGAAGATCTATTATACTAGAAGGTTATTTTTTCAAAAAAAATAATCAAAGTGGGGATTTTGTTTACTTTGAAAACTATGACCCTGATGTCATAAGTTGTCAATATAGTCACTTGGTGTGTGCAGCATGCATAAAGTTGATAGAGGTTCAATCAAAGAAAAAAACGAAAAATTAAGAAATGGAAAATGTCAAACTCCGATTATGAACGGATCATTGAAGATGACATTCCATTGAATTTTTTTTGATTGAACTACCCAACAATTTCTTCTCTTTGGATTCATGTTTTAGAACTTCCAGAATTCAACTAAAAATTGAGCTGCCTTGTTATGTTATTTGTGCAAATGTTTGCACATGTACATTGTTTTGGTACATGCACACTAGTATCAATTGAAAGTAGTTTTTCTATACATGCATTGATGAAAAATGTTGCATGTATTGGATATATATATGTTCTAAAATGCAATTAATTGAAAGTAGCTTTTCTATGTCCATTGATGAAAAATGTTGCAAGTATTGGATATATATGTTTCAGATATATATATATATATATATATATATATATATATATGTTCTAGAATGTAATTAAAACTGAAAGTAGTTTTTCTATGTGCATTAATGAAAAATGTTGCAAGTACTGGATATATATGTTTTAGAATGCAATTAACTAAAAGTAGTTTTTCTATGTGCATTGATGAAAAATGTTGCACGTACTCGATATATACATGTTCTAGGAAATTAACTGAAAGTAACTTTTCTATGTGCATTGATAAAAAATGTTGCACGTATTGGATATATATATGTTCTAGAATGCAATTAACTAGTCAAGTAGTTTTACTATGTGCATTGATGAAAAATGTTTCACATACTGAATATATATGTTCTAGAATGCAATTAATTGAAAGTAGCTAAATTCTATTGGTATTGATGAAAAATGTTGCACGTACTGGATATATATGTTCGAGAATGGAATTAACTGAAAGTAGCTTTTCTATACATGCATTGATGAAAAATGTTGGCACATCTAACAAGACCTAGAATCTTATGATTGTTTATATATATATATATATATATATATATATATATATATTGTACTTCAATCGTTTTAACATATATATTCAAACATGTGTAAAATCATTTCTACATGTACATATATTCATGTGAATTTTTGTTGTTGTTTGGAAAACAACAACTTGAATTTTAAAAACAAAACATAATATCATAATCACATGCCAAATGCAGTTCGACCATCCAAAACTTGAGTTTTAAAAACTTTTTTGATTATATCACAACATTACTTCACATGCCATGCCAATTGTAGTTCAACTATCCAATAAAAACAAAACATTATATCATATGCCAAATGTAGATCAACCATCCAAAACTTCACAACATTACTTCACATGCCAAATGTAGTTCAACCATCCAAAACTTAAGTTTTAAAAACAAAACAAATTATAACACAACATTACTTCACATGCCAAATACTGTGCAACCATCCAAAACTTGAGTTTTAAAAACAAAAACATTATATCACAACATTACTTCACATGCCAATTGTAGTTCAACTATCCAATAAATATAAAACATTATATTACATGCCAAATGTAATTCAACCATCAAAAACTAAAGTTTTAAAAGCAATACATTAATATATATCACAACATTTCTTCACATGCCAAATGTAGTTCAACCATCCAAAACTTAAGTTTTAAAAACAAAACAAATTATAACACAATATTACTTCACATGCCAAATGTAGTTCAACCATCCAAAACTTAGTTTTAAAAACAAAACAAATTATAGCACAACATTACTTCACATGCCAAATGTAGTTCAACCATCCAAAACTTGAGTTTTTCAAAAGGAAAAAATTAATATAGATCACAACATTACTTCACATGCCAAATGTAGTTTAACCATCCAAAACTTAAGTTTTAAAAACAAAACAAATTATAACACAAAATTACTTCACATGCCAAATGTAGTTCAACCATCCAAAACTTGAGTTTTAAAAACAAAACATTATAGATCACAAGTATCAAGTATCAAGTAACATTACTTCACATGCCAAATGTAGTTCAACCATAACACTTTAAAAACAAAACAAATTATTTAACACAACATTACTTCACATCACATGCCAAATGTAGTTCAACCATCCAAAAATTGAGTTTTAAAAACAAAACAAATTATATATAACACTGTAACATTACTTCACATGCCAAATGTAGTTCAACCATCCAAAACTTAAGTTTTAAAAACATTATATATCACATTCACATGCACCAAATGTAGTTCACATAAAATATGTCCAAAATTTGTAGATGTCACAAGTATCAAGTATCAAGTTATATATGATTGCATCTAGATAAGAATATATATAAAAAAGTAAATTTAAGACTAAATCTATTGAAAATATAATGTTGCACGTGTGCATGTGCATCATTCATCAAATAGTGCATGTGCATCATTCATCAAATACAGATGGATGTAGTATCTTTCCCAGCAAAGTCACAATTCTCGAGCTATCCTGCAAAGCATGGGGCACCTGTACACAATGTGTACAAACATTAAAATTTGATGTTTTAAAATTGAGTGAGAATATATAGAAATTCATGTAAAAAACAAAATGTAAAAAAAAATCATGCAATACCTCATGAGGTTCTCTCTCCATTTGTTGCTCGTCCACTGAAACTGCCCCCACAGGAACATCTCCAACAGTAAACTATACAATATCTATATATATATATATATAATTTTCAAATGAAAATGCATATATAAACTTATTTTCAATAATATTAAAAAAAAAGGTTAGGCAACTTGTTCAAATGATTGAAATGGTGTGGATGTTCCTATCTCCATTGCTAGAGTCCGTGGAGAAAAGAAATTCTCTATAGAAACCTAAAATTCAGAAAATTTAAAAGTATAAAATAACTCAAGATCAAGATCTCAATTTATAATAAAACTTTTAAACTTCAATTTATAAATTATAACTTAAAAACATATATTTAAGTGAAAAATTGAATACTTCGGCTGGTGGATTTAACACATCTCCTAAGAGAGGCTCCGAAAGAAAATCTCCAAAAACCTAAAATTCATAAAATTTAAAATAACTCAAAATCTCTAGATCTCAATTTATAATAAAAATTTTAAACTTCAATTTATAACTTGTAACTTAAAAACACACACACACACACACACACAAATTGAATACTTGTGCTGGTGGATTTGGCACATCTCCTAAGAGTGGTTCAGAAAGAAAATCTCGAAAAACCTAAAATTCAAAAAAATTAAAATAACTCTATATAGATATATCTCATTTTTTATTGGAACTTTTTGAGGTGGAATATATAACTTAAAAACATAAATTTTAAAAGTGAAAAATTGTCCATACTTGTGATTGTGGATTTGACACATCTCCTAAGGAAGTAGAAGGTACATCTCCCAAGGAAGAAGAAGGTACCGCCATCCCAGAAACATCAGACAGAATCAGAATCTGTTAAAACATTTTATTATATATATATACATGTACATGTGTGCACAATTATTTATTTTAAAAATATCTCATCATGTTTCGATATATATAATAATAGATAAAAAATAATTGTACATCATCATGTTCACTTAATAAACATTAACATTTTCCAACATATCTTGATGGTGATAACCATATTGATTGTATGATTGATGGTGAGACCCATCTTGATTGTTTGAACCAGGGGCTCCGACCGTGATATTAACATTTTCTTCATTCATCAAGTGTGACAACTGCGAATGGTGTTAACATATAATGATACATTTTTGTTAGATTAATGTACAAAAACAAATGTATGTATATATGCATTTATTACAAATTGTACATGTGTTAAAATAATTGAATCCTAACCATTAACACATACCGTTCTCATGCCCTCTTCCTCATGAACAATTAGGTCATGCCAACCATTGCGACAATTCTTTGCATTTGTTTTGAGATCTTCAACACTCATGTTGTCAATCTCTTCATCTGTATAATACATAAAATTAGCGCGTGCATTCTCACGTGCTCTTTGTTGATTCAAACAAACATTGACTCCACCCAATCCACTTTGAACATTGTGAATGATGACATCCCTTGCTTCTCGACTAATTTGATAAGTGGCTTCCATCTTTGATCGCAAAGTTTCGACATGAAAATGTTGACTAACCAATGGTGGCTCAGAGCGAGGCAACTCAACATCGCACCTAACGCCCCTACGGTCACACACAATCGATCTTTCCCAAGACCAAAAATTTCAGAGGGAAGGTCATTGTAATTGGGTTTCATTTGCAAAATAAATTCTGCATAAAATAATTTTGCAAAATAAAACGTAACCTTGTCATTCCATGGGAGTCTTCCATAGGCCGCAAGGTGTCTATCGTACAAATAGTGAGCTATATGAGGGTGCTTGAAATATTGCACCTTCAACATCTTTCTTTTCGACCCTTCTTTGAAATTAAATATAGACTTGGCCATTTCTGTTGTAACTCTTTGTTTAACAACTTCCTATTTATTAGGACCCATCACTATTTCCTTTATTTTTCTCATGAATTCTACAAAAGTATCAATGGTTGGCCCAAGCTTTCGGTACATATCTACTAGTTTGCCTAAAGAGTGTGTAACTATTTCCAAGCTTTGTCGACTCTCAGCGGGTAGAGTCAAAGCCATGAGATCTCTCTTCAATTTTGCATGAAGATGTTGACACCTTTCTAAGGTGTATTGTTTCATGTTTGTTTCCTAAGGTATATCGGAAGTGTCCGTTGGATAAGTCGTGGTTGGTGGACAACTTTCTTCTTGAATGATGCGTTCTGCCCTATGTCTTTTTTGAGCAACATTTGGAGCAGCATTTTCGGCCTCCGAATCAATATATAAAATTTTGTATATTAAAAAAAACATGTAAACAAATTTGTACAAATTGAATGAAAAAAATATTTAAATTGATGGCCACCTCGATGTGGTTGGCTAGCATTATGCCCACCCTGAGACTGTTGAGAACCAGAACGACCCTGCTACGAACCAACACGACCACCGATTGGTTGAGAACCAACATGACCATCCGTTGATTTTCCTTTGGGGGAATACATATACCTTCACGCAATCCACCAGCACTTATTGATGGCCTTCTAAGGGAATATGAACCACCACCAACCTCACGAGACGAGAGAGAAGCTTCATAAACAAATATGAATTTAAAATCAATTCAAAAATACATTCATACATATAAATACATGTACATATTCATTGATTAAATCGTGTGAACCATACCACGATTGCGTGGACCATGGACATGCTCCATTGATGGAGTAGACACCATTCTCCTCTTAGCTCATAAAAAATAAAAAATGAAACTTATTAACAACTAATTTAACTCACAAAATTGATAAAAATTCAATTCCATATGTACACACATGTATGTTTATGTATGGAGATTTAAGATTATATTTAAATACCATGAACACTCTAACCCCCCTCTCTCGTAGAGATATGAGATTCTGTTGATCTTCATCGTTCATACTCTATGATATATATATATATATATATATCTATAATGGACATTTACAATTATTTTTTTAAATTTCTATTTAAAATAAATTCAAGATAAATTTCAGAAAATTAATGTAATTTAGTGTACACAAATTATGTAAAACACAACTTTCAAAGCACTAATTGATGTGTGAAACTCAATTTAAGCAAAAAAAATTATAAAAATGTTAATTTCACCAAATTGCACTTTACATGGTGGGAGCACACTTGGTATAAAATTGAAAAAAACACATGGTCATTACAAAAGAAGCGTGAAACTCCATTTATAAAAATTTTTTGTTGAAGTCCTCGCATTTTAATTTTATAAAAATGTGAAGTTCACCACTTGTTGCAAATGTGAAGTTCACCAAGTTGTGCTTTACATGGTGTGGTGGGAGCACACTTGGTATATAATTGAAAAAAACACATGGTCATTAAAAAATATGCATTTATAAGTACAAAACACACACATATCCAAGATATGTTACAATGTCCATCAATAAATTTTGAAGGAGGGCGTCTCAACACTAATTCATCTTTGAGAGATGAATCTTGAATTTTTGAAGAAGAGCGTCTCAAAAATAATTTATCTTTGAGAGATAATTCTTGCATTGGAATTGCCCCGTATAATTCTAATTCATCTATTATTTCATCTTTGATAGTTGAATCCTAAATTGGCATTGCCCCACGCAATAGATCAACAAAAATCTTATTCACATTTGTACAATGTCTTATACTAAAAAATTGAAATTGGCTAACAATATTGTTTGCTATTCTATGCAGTTCTTTTAACTTCTTCTTCTTAACTTGGTACACGCCATTCATCTGGTTGCACACAAGTTCAGAATTGGTGAAAACTACAATTCCATTTGATCCATACTCCATAGTTGTTTCCAAGTCTTCTATCAATGCAATATAATATGCCTTGTTGTTTGTTGTTATTTCCGGTATATTCATTTTCCTTTGGACGACTTTGCTAGTCACAATATTGGAAAGCACATATGTAATCACTGCTTTCCCTGGATTGGGATAGCAAAAAACATCTATGCATAATGTCCATTTTTCAACCATATTTAGTGGGTTTTTTTATCCCCGAAAAAAAAAATTTCAATAAAAATATATTATATTTACATTTATTGCAAATGCATGGGAGAAATGACACATGTGCATGAGATAAATGACATGTGCATGGTTTATCTTAAAGTGCGACTTAAATTTTATGGTAGAATTCACATCTAGAAATGAGATGCGTTAAAGATTGCATTGCCTAGAGTTTAAGGGAGATTTATGACACATATACATGGTTCATGCATGGTTTGCATGAAAGTTTGCTTTAAAATTTATGACAAAAATCACATCTAGAAATAATAGGCCTTAAGAAAGGATGAGATCTAGAGGCTTCTTGGCCCTTTACATGTCTTAAGAAAGGATGAGATCTAGACGCTACCTAGTCTTTTACAAACTGCTTTAGAACTTGTAGAAGTTAAGACTCAACCAACAAACTAAAATCCTATGGAAGTTCAACCACTTTAGGTTCATTTTTTAGGCCTTAAAGTTTGCTTTGAATTAATGGGGGAAAGCCTTGAGTTTGGGGAATACTATCCTATGAGAGTTCAGCCACTTTAGGTTCAGTTTTTAGGCCTTAAATTTTTCCTTGAATTAATGGGAGAAAGCCTTCAGTTTGTGGGAGAAATAACATTTACATGGTTTGCAAAATTATTTTATGCACTTACTAAAACAACTAGTTGTGGTGGTTGATGAAGTTATGTCAAAAGTCACACCTTTATGAGTTTGTGGGAGAAATGAAATAGAAATGACACATGCCTTAAAGTTTGAGTAAAATTTTATGGGAGAAGGGAGATATGACACATGTACAAGGTTTGCCTTAGAGTGGTAGTGGTTTATGGATATTAAAACGAAGAACTTCTATTTCTGTTCCATAGATTGACTATAGGGGAATTTATTGGATATGTCACATTTGAGAAAATATGAGACCCAAAGGCTACTTGGCCCTTTACATACTATGCCTTTAGAACTTGTAGAAGTTAACACTCAACAGGCAAACTAAAACCCTATGAAAGTTCAAAATCCTATGAGAGTTCAGCCACTTTAGGTTCAATTTTTAGGCCTTAAAGTTTGCCTTGAATTAATGAGAGAAAACCTTTAGTTTGTGGGAGAAATGACATTTACATGGTTTGCAAAATTATTTTATGCACTTATTAAAAGCATGCTTTAATGTTAATGGGAGAAAGCCAACATGACACATGTTTTAAAAACTTGGACTAAGAATTTATGGGAGAAATGACACATGTATGGGAGAAATGACACATGTACACAGTTTTCCTTAAAGTGGTTGTGGTTTATGGATATTAAAATGAAGAACTTCTATTTAGATCTGTTCTAAAGATTGACTGTAGGGGAATTTACTGGATATGTCACATTTCAGAAAAGATGATATCCAGAGGTTACCTGGCCCTTTACAGAATTTTCCTATAGAACTTGTAGAAGTTAACACTACCTATCCCAATTATACCCTATGAAGTGTGTAGAGGACTTGTGGAATCACTCACACTACTTTACGTAGACATAAGGGTGTATAAGAGTGTACTAAGTTCAAAAATATGGTCGTATTGTTGGATATATTTCCCAAGAGCCCAAATGTATTCCTTAAGTATATGTGGGGTCTATATAACCATCTATAAAAACAAGTGATTCTTTCCAAGCTAAGGATAATGTATGAGCCATGTGTATACGCACATTATCTAGAAACCATAGGCCAAAATAAAGGGTACTTAAGTGGTTTGAAGAAAAAATAGCACCAAGAAGCTTTGAAGGAGGGGAATAAGAACTGGAAATGGGAGAAGGATAAGAATAAAATAGCCACTACACATCCATGCAAGGGTAGTAGAAATAATTCTAACCATTTCAACATTGATGGTCACATTAAGGAGAATTATTGGATGTTTGGTATGTGTTATATTCTTTATGTGAATACCCCCATGCACTATATATTTGTTAGGTCCCTATATGACTAGTATAGTCCCTTATTGTTGTTAGTGTAACCCTATTATTATTATTATTGTACCCTTGTAACTCTCATTTTGTTATTATTGTGCCCTTAAATTATTATTGTTAGGTCGGCTAGGATTACATTGTGGCCCACTAGGATTACATTATGGCCCCATGGACTCCTATATATAGAAAGGAGGTTTTGTAAATTGTATCATCCAAGAATTGTTCATTTATGTAATGTATTGGAGGTTTTCCCCTCGAAGTGGCTCATTTCTAAGGCGTTGATATCTCTTTTCTTCTATTTTTGGAGCTGGTTACACAACATTTGGTATCAGAGCTTTGGATTCTAGGGTTTCGCTGCTCCAAACAGGTCATAGTAGCATTTTCGCTATAACTTTTTTTCTACGAAGTTACAAAAGTTGAAATTTTTAGGGTGCGAAGCCGAAATCCTGAGGAAGCTTTTCTAAAAATTTTAAAGCTTGGTTCACAATATTTTTTGAGATATGAATTGTGGAAGGTAGTGCTTTTTCAGGCTCCTGAATTTCATCTCAAAGAGGTGATCGTGGGAAAAGTTCAATAACTCTATCTCTGGGCATCAGATTGGAGTGCCGTAAAAAGTGGTCGCAAGTACACGGACTCTAGTTTCTTGGCTATAAATTTCAAAGACAAAATATGAAACAGTGACACGTGGCAAGTCGTACAAGTTAGCTCTACTGAATCAGTCCATAATTAGGTCATTGTGGGAGATTGGACACAACTTTGTCTTGGAGAATCCAAATCAAGTCAGACCTGTGGCATTCAAAAGATAATTCAGAGGGGTATTTCATTGTTGAATTTCATATATTGAAGTGCTGCAATCACAAAGATAATCCAATTTCAATATCGAGCTCCTCAAAAGCAAGAAAAAGGTGTGTATTTTTTTCCGAATTGCATAAGTCTTGTTTGAAGAATCAATTTGAATTGATTCCAAGGGAATATTGTAGAATAGATATCAGTATTGGGTTCTAAAAGATGTCCCGTAAAAATAATTCAACACCCATTAAGCCTTCAGAAGGCTCTACTATGACTCATGAAGATGAAGAATTGCAACATGATCTATCAAAATTACAAGAGCAAGTGCAACAAATTTTACTCTCACAAAGAGCAAAAAAAAATGAAATGGAAGTTTTGAAGAAAGGCGTGGAAGCTAAGATGGATGGCATGGAAGCTGGTGTAGAAGCTAAGATGGATGGCATGTAAGCTAAGATGGATGACATGAAATACAACATGGAAAACATGAAGAATGATCTAAAAACAGACATCGAAGGTTTAACAAAGTTGATACAAGAAATGTTTCCTAATAGTGAAAAGATAGTAGAAGAACCTGATGATGAGAACAAAATAAATGTTAATCGTGATTTCATAAACTCTAATGTTGGTGGGAAGAACCACCATATTCCAAAAATGGATATGAGGAAGTTTGATGGAAAGGATCCTGTAACATGGATACTACAGATGGAGCAATATTTTGATCTCCATAATGTGCAAAACACACAAAATGTACGCATTGCAACTTTACATTTAGAGAAAAATACATTTGTATGGTATCGATGGCTTTGCTCTCGTAAAAAAATTGTCACTTGGTCAATTTTTACGGAAGAAATGATAGCACATTATGAGGATACAAAGAGCAACACCTTCTTTAGCCAATTGATAAATCTCAAACAAAAGGGTTTATGGGGCAACACATTGAGGAATTCCAAAAATTGAATATAAGGGTAACTGATATTCCAGAGGAACACAGGATTGATCTCTTCATAGGTACTCTAAAGGATAACATCCAACATGAAGTTCGTGTTTTGGAACCTGATTCATTGGAGAAGGCATTCAGGTTGGCAAGAAAATTTTAATGTAAAATTATGGCGACAAGGAAGCCTAGCACTCAATTCTATAAAGAAGGAAGTGTTTCTACGCCTAGATTTCCACAACCTACAAGGTTGACACCACAACAATTGGAAGAAAAAAGAGAAAAAGGGCTTTGCTACAGTTGTGATAGCAAATACACTAAAGGTCATAAGTGTCTTGAGAAGAAATTATTTTACATAGATTGTGAAGAGGAAGAAGAAAATGAACAAGAAGAGGATATACACCAGGAACCAGCCCTAGAAGAGGAAGAAATGAATCCGACCATATCGTGTAATGCACTGGCAGGAATTACCACTCCTCAAACTCTCGAGATAAAAGGACAAATCAAGAAGAAAAAGGTAATAGTGTTGATTGATTCAGGTAGCACCCATAATTTTATTCATTGTAAGGTAGCCAAGGAATTAAATTGTTTCCTATACCCAGCACCAGAATGTCAAGTGATGGTTGCAAATGGAGGAACTATAATTTGCTCTGGAAAATGCCATAATATCAAGCTAACCATGGGGGAATATGTATTGACTAGTCCAATGCTTGCCATTCCTATGGGAGGTGCTGATGTTGTACTAGGAGTACAATGGTTACAATCTTTGGGACGGTAGCTTTTAATTTTCAAGAACTTTTCTTGAAATTTTTTTCAGAAGGAAAGGAAGTTGAATTACGGGGTATTGCAGGGAAGCCAGGAAGGATAATAAGCTCTAATGTCATGACAAAGCTTATAAAGAAAGAACAACGAGGCGTAATTGCACAATTATGCTCACTAGAAGTTCCAACATCAAAATCATCTATTCCTGCAGATCTCCAACAAGTATTGGACAATCATTCCAATGTGTTTGAAACTCCCAAAGGACTCCCACCTATTCGTGATCATGATCATGCTATTCATTTGATTCCAGGAAGTGTTCCTCCAAACATCAGGCCTTATAGATATCCTTACTTCCAAAAGAACGAAATTGAACGTATGATTGCAGAAATGTTAGAGGCGGGTATAATTCAACCTAGTCAAAGTTCTTTCTCTGCTCCTGTAGTATTGGTACACAAGAAGGATGGATCATGGCGAATGTGTCCGGAGTATAGGGAGCTCAATAAGCTCACCATTAAAGATAAATTTCCCATTCCTGTGATTGATGAATTATTGGATGAATTACATGGAGCAATTTATTTTACCAAGTTGGATCATCGTTCAGGATATCATCAAATTAGAATGAAGACTGAAGATATTCCAAAAACAACATTTCGAACTCATGAGGGTCATTATGAATTTTTGGTCATGCCTTTTGGCCTTACCAATGCACCTTCTACATTTGAAGGGTTGATGAATTCCATTTTCAAACCCTTCCTTAGAAAATTTGTGCTAGTATTTTTTGATGATATACTAATCTACAGCAGGTCTTGGAAGGATCATGTTGAACATGTTGACGAGGTGCTCAAACTATTGCAGGAGAAAAAATTATATGCAAAAAAATCCAAATGTTTCTTTGGAGTACAAGAGGTGGAATATCTGGGTCATATTATATCTCACGAGGGTGTTAAAGTAGACCCTAACAAAATTAAAGCCATTAAGGAATGGAAAGTCCCCACGACCATAAAGCAGTTGCGATGATTTCTCGGGTTAACAGGGTATTATCGCAAGTTTGTTAAGAATTATGGGAGAATAGCAGCACCTCTAACAACATTATTGAAGAAATATGCATTTTCATGGACTCCTGAAGCAACTAAGGCCTTTGAACATCTTAAAGAGGCAATGTGCCTAGCCCTGGTCTTAGCTACGCCAGACTTCACAATAACCTTTATTGTGGAATGTGATGCCTCAGGAAATGGAATTGGTGCAGTTTTAATGCAGGAAGGAAGACCCATTGCTTTTGAAAGTCGTCCAATCAAAGGAAAGTATTTAGAGAAACCTATTTATGAGAAGGAAATGTTAGCAATACTGCATGCACTAAAGAAATGGCGAGCTTACCTAATGGGAAGACACTTCAAGGTAAAAACTGATCATGATATTCTTAAACACTTTTTGGAACAACGACTATCTTCAGAAGAGCAGCAAAAATGGGTCACAAAGATGTTGGGTTATGATTTTGAAATAATCTACAAAAAAGGAAAGCTTAATGCTGTTGCAGATGCACTCTAAAGAAAGAATGAAGAGGTGGGAGCATTGCTTTGTGCCATTTCTATTATCCAACCAGATTGGATAACTGAAGCAAGAGATGAATGGAAGAAGGACAAAGATGTATGGACACTCATTCAAAAGTTGCAGCAAAATCCTAGTACATCTGATACATTTAGTTGGAAAAATGATTCCTTATGGTACAAAGATCGATTATATCTTTGTAATAATTTCCCAACTAAAACAAAAGATTCTTCTGGAATTGCACACTTCTCCTTTAGGAGGACACTCAGGATTTTTAAAAACTTACCACAGGGTGAAGAAAGAATTTTTTTGGGATGGCCTTAAATCTGATATTAAAAAGTTTGTGGCGGAATGTTTGGTTTGCCAGTAGAAAAAAGTGGAGACAATTAAGACCCCAAGACTTCTACAACCTTTATCCATTCCAAGTCAACGTTGGGAGGAGATTTCAATGGATTTTATCACAGGTTTACCTAAGTATGAAGGAAAGAATGTCATCATGGTGGTAGTTGATAGACTTACCAAGTATGCACACTTTTGTGCATTATCTCATCCATTTAAAGCAAGTACGGTTGCTACTACATTTATGGACATAATTCAAAAGCTACATGGAAGCCCAAGGGTTATTGTGAGCGACAGAGATCCCATTTTTACTGGAAATTTTTGGACGGAGTTATTTTCTTGTTTGGGTACTCAATTAGCTCATAGCTCATCTTATCATCCTCAATCTGATGGTCAAATTGAGATAGTAAATAAATGTTTGGAATGATATCTTCGTTGTTTTGTATCTGATAAACAAACACAATGGGTCAAGTGGTTACCTCTCGCTGAATGGTGGTATAACACTTCCTTCCATACTGCAGCAAAAATGACCCCATTCATGGCACTTTATGGATATCATCCACCATCCATCACATCATCTTTAAGGGAAAATTCGAAGGTTCAAGCAGTGGAAGATCACATCGAGCATCGGCAAGAAGTTCTCCAACTCTTAAAGGATAACCTGAATTTGGCACAAAATCGAATGAAACAACAGGCAGATCAACATCGTAGCGAGAGAAGTTTTGATGTAGGAGATTGGGTATTTTTACGGCTACAACGATACAAACAAATGTCCCTCAAGCAAGCAAAGAAGGATAATAAATTATCGCCAAAGTACTATGGTCCTTACAAGGTGTTGCAAAAGATTGGTACTATGGCATACAAATTGGAGCTTCCTGCTTCTTCGCGAGTACATTCAGTTTTCCATGTTTCATGCTTAAAGAAGGTTATAGGTGAAAATCTTCCAGTTCAAACAATATTTCCAGAACTTGATGAGGAAGGAAAAATCATATTGGAACCTGAAGCGGTCACGGAAATAATAACTTGACAGCTACGAAAGCGATCAATTTGAGAGTATCTCATCAAGTGGAAGAACTTACCCACTGAAGATTCTACATGGGAGGATGAGAATTTTATACAGAAGCACCCAGAGCTACTCAAGCTTTGAGGACAACACTTTTTTGAAGGAGAGGGGCATGTTAGGTCCCTATATCACTAGTATAGTCCCTTATTATTGTTAGTGTAACCCCCTTATTGTTATTATTGTACCCTTGTAACCCCATTTTGTTATTATTGTGCCCTTAAATTATTATTGTTAGGTCGGCTAGGATTACATTGTGGCCCACTAGGATTACATTATGGCCCCATGGACTCCTATATATAGAAAGGAGGTTTTGTAAATTGTATCATCCAAGAAATGTTCATTTATGTAATGTATTGGAGGTTGCCCCCTCGAAGTGGCTCATTTCTAAGGCATTGATATCTCTTTTCTTCTATTTTTGGAGCTGGTTACACAACAATATTTTTCTAAGCTTAGTGGTGGGAATAAAATGGGAGGAAAGGACCCCCACTTTAGGGTTTCATAGAGACGAAAAATCCCCCACACATAGGTGTTTAGGGGTAGTGCCCTAAAAAAACGTTTTTGGAAAAAAAATTCTCCCTTTATGATGGTTTTCATCACATGGTTTTTTTTTTAGCATTTTTCTAGTGCATGGTAGTTTACCCCATGGTTCTACAGTTTCAGTTAAAGAACTAAAGTTTTATCTGATCCAAGGTAATGGATTGGTAGTTTATAATTGTCGTGGGATATATACATATATACATACATACATATGTGTGTGTGTGTGTGTGTGCCTGATGGTTTAAAAATTGATATACTAATAAAAAAAATGATCTTCTCATTTTGGGTTTCTCGAGTAAATTATATGTTAATGCATGTGTTTTGCATTGAATATTTTTCATTTTATTAAGAATGTATTTGAAACAATTAACTATGTAAGATTAAAACCTATGTTTTGTATCAAATTACTTTTGGTTTCAATGGGAAACTTTTATGGCTAATGTGTTTTTCTCAAAATGTGATATACCCCATTAAAATGAGAGATATATTGAATTGATTCATATGGTGAAATAAAATAGTCGAGTAGTTTAAGATATAAATGCATAAATTCAATGAGCATAGTTTTGAGATATATAAGTCTAAAATGGAATAGTTGTTGGTGAACAAATATCAGTGGATCACTATGGATATATCTGCTTCATTAAAAGGGATTTTTCTAGAAGGATGGATCAAGTTGGAAAGGAGGGAAAATATCACAATACAATTGTGTCTCTTAGATGTTGAAGAATGTAGCTAGGTTCAGTCTTCCTTATTAATATATTTGTCAAAAAGAATTTATAATTATTGTTTCCTAACAGAAATCTATAACTATTATCAATTTTTTTTTTTTGTTAGGAAACAAAAAAAGGCTAGATAAGCGACAAATGGTTATACTAATGATGAAAGAGTGAGACCTTCAATTTAGGAAGGTATAGTATCAAAACAAAATTTTTTGTTAGGAAACACTAAAAAGCTAAACAAGCGACAAATGGTTATAATAATGATGAAAGAGTGAGACCTTCAATTTAGGAAGGTTGTATAGTATGTCTCTTCCGATGCACTACAACTTTTAAGTGGACTAATATTTGGATTCATAGTATTTATGCATACTAGCAGTCAGTGTTGGTTAACATTTATGTCTACTGTTTGTACAAGATCTTTTAATTGCTGCTGATGTATGTTTACTGGATGAAAAATAAGTTAACATTTATGTCTACTGTTTGTACAATATATTTGAATTGTTGCTGATGTATGTTTACTAGATGAAAAATAAGTTAACATTTATGTCTATTGTTTGTACAAGATCTTTGAATTGCTGCTGATGTATGTTTACTGGATGAAAAATAAGTTGGAGTTGAACTAAATTTTTTCCTTATAGCTATTGTTTCTTCTATTGACTACATTTCATTATCTCATTCATTGAGTCACTAAGTCATGTCGGCTCATTTACTGTGGAAAAATAATATGTATACCCAGCTGAGGTTTTCGCATTACCAACACAAAATTTTGTACTAAAATTATAGAGATAGGTTCAGCCTAATTACAGGTTTAGATGGGTGAATTTCGGCTTCTGTACAATTACAGAAGGACTAAATTTTAGGCTAAATACAAAGATGCAATTCAGATGAAGTTTGTATTTCTTCAAAGGATAGTTTTGGTGTTATACAATTTTGATGCTATTCAGTTTAATTGCAGTTAATTAAAGCCACAATATTGGTGCTACTTATGTTTCAATAACACCACAGAAAGGAGCTTGGATAAGAGAAGATTTCAGTGTTATCTCATTCACTGAGTCACTAAGTCATGCCATCTCATTTACTGTGGAAAAATAATATGTATACCCGCGGGGACTGGTTCAATGGGTTTCATCTCACCATCAGATACAAATCATTGATCTTGCCAGTCGTTTTTGCTAGGCCAATACAACTAGTTTTGGGATATAAACCAGTTTTTATATATGAACGAGTGTTTTTTCATTTTGAAAAAAAAACATAATATAAACCAGTGTTTTTTCATTTTGAAAATAAAATAAAATAATATAAACCATTGTTTTTTCATTCTAAAAAAAAAAACATAATATAAACTAGTGTTTTTTCATTCTTAAAAAAAAACATAATATAAACTAGTGTTTTTTCATTCTGAAAAAAAAAAAAAAAAAAAAAAAAAAAAAAAAAAAAAAACCTAGTTTTTTTTCATTCTGGAAAAAAAAAAAAAAACAGTGTTTTTTCATTCAGAAAAAAAAACATAATATAAACCAGTGGTTTTTCATTCTAAAAAAATATAATATAAACCAGTGTTTTTTCATTTTTTGAAAAAAATAAAATTATATATATATATATATATATATATATATATATATATATATATATATATATATATATATATATAAAGTAGTGTTTTTTCATTTTGAAAAAAAAACATGATATAAACCAGTGTACATAATATAAACCTCAAACAAAATTCACAGTTCGGAGCATACCTGCAAATCCGAACAGCAAGAGTCGAGGCTGAACTACACGACGCAGACGCAGAAATACGATCAATAGACACAAAAACACTCAGTAGATGTAGAAACACGATCACAACAAATAATCCTGAAACAAAGAGCCGAGGCTGAACAACATGTCGTAAACGCAGAAACACACAGCAGACGCAGAAACACGATAACAACAAATAAGCCCGAAACCGGTTAACGGCTTCGGGTTGGTGTATTTATAAACTAAAGTTCGGCCAGACTATTTTAAGAGTTAGGACAAACTAATAGTTCGACCGAACTTATGTTGTCGGTTTTCCAATCTCTGGCCAAAAATCTGTTTTCCCACGCTGTCAATGTAAACGGCAGAATGAGTTTGACCGAACTAATTTCGAAATTTTGGCCGAACTCTCAAATAGTTTGGAAAAAAATTGTTGAGAAATTTTTTTTTTTCCGCCCCCGATTCTTGCAAAAGTGTAACCCAACTTTGGATTTTTACCCCTTTCTCTAAACCTCAGTGACATGAAATCAGGTTCACAGGTGCGATTATAGCCTCTAAGCTACATGGAAGTGAGGTCGAGAGAGCGACTGCAGTCTCCCATCGCTCGCAAAGAAGGTATATGGGTGCGATTATGCCTGCTGGACACAAAAATGAAGTTTTGTGCATGAGATCAGATGTTGACTTGAAGGATGCCAGTTCTACAAATGTGGTGTAGATAACATAAAGATATTTGAGCATGAAAGTTTGAATGTTTGCTATAATATGAACACGAAGACTGAACTTGTGTTCGCAGGTGACCGAGACATACATAGAGATATGTCATTATGTTTAAAGTTTGTGCTACAAGAGGGGGACCTGATTTTGCTGATTGATATAAATGAGATGTATGATTCCTGATAATGAATGAGAACTTTGACTCAATGATTGAGATATGCCTTGGACTATAGATCTCACTATGATAATAAATTTGGATTTGATATGATGTCTAATGATTTGATTTGATGACTAATGATTTACCTTTATGAAAATGATATATGAGCATAGTGACTTCCAATGACTCATATGGGTGTTCGGAAAAATGGTTTTGTATTGGCCTCCTTGTTCCTAGCACAATGGTTGAAGTATTGACAATTGTGATTCAGTTTGAAGATGAAACTTGCATGATTTATCTTTGGTATAAACATTTGCATCTAGTGACAAAAATGACTTGTATTATTGTCATAAGAGTGACTTGATAAAGTTTTGGATTGATATTGCATGGTTTATGACAACCTGTTGGCATAATAATATATGAAGTCATGACTTGATGATAGCTCTAGCTGTCACCTAGTCTAAAAAATTGACACTGAGATATTGATGAATTTGATATTAGTATTGATCTGGCTTCTAAACTTTGATGAGCTGATTTAATTGATTTGATTGCACAATATAGATTTATGAAAGGCTGGGCATGTTGGTTTGGTAAAGTGTTATGGTTGTAGCGAGCATTGCATGAAGCAAGCTCCTCGATCCAGATATGTCTACATTGACAGTTATCTGGTGAAGCCATGATGATAAGTTGATCCAAACCTCCACTTCGGAAGTGACGTTCTAAGGTATGAATTTGATTTTGGTTTTGGTTTTAGATACTGATGGTCTACACTTGACAGGTGATGAGCCTCTGATGATCTAAGTAAGAGGAAGATGGTTTATGAAGCTTGAGATGCTGAATCATGGCATGATGAATCAATTTCCGAAGTTGGGAAAATATAATCTATATTGCAAAGATATTGAAAATTTATTATGCAAATCCTTGGACACTCTGATTTAATTTCAAGATGTCGTTGAACTTGACTTAGCTACCTGTTGTTCCTTGAGAAACAATTTCTTGTTGTGTAAAGAAATCCGTGCTCAAGACATTAAAGATTATGTCACAAAAAAAAGTATATCTGTCCCTGTTCTATAAACCTTCAAACATTAATTATATAATCTTCAAATATTAAACCCATGAAAGGTTTTGCAATGCCATATCCTCCTTATGTTGAAATGAAAGGATGGAAGAAACAAGAAAGAAAGGATTTCAATTTGATATGCTGCTTGAAACAGAATCTATCAGTGTAAAATCCTGAAGGAATGAGTAATGATAACGTTAAAATAGAGGAGCGCCCATTAAGGTTTATTTAACTCTTAAATACACATGTATCTAGAGACCTGCAGCTCAAATTACTCTATTTTACTCACAGATATGGAAAACATAATGAAAACTGAAAAACTATTCAGCATAAACAGAATGAAGGAAACTTGCAAAAACTTTTCATTAATTCAATATTCTTCAGTACAAAATTTTAGCTTCAAGGTCCAAAACTCGGAACCTTCATCTTTCTTCAAATTGTCTTTTTATACATTATCACGAAACAGTTTCCAGTAATGAAACTGATTCTAACTATTCTAACTAACTTTAATTGCCTAAACTATTAACTGTTATAGAGGTACATGCCTCAAAAAAGTCTTATTACATTTGCATAATCCTGAGAAATGACATAATGAGAATTTTTATAACTTCTAATCTAAAGGAACAACTGGTCCTGAAGTGGCTGCGGAATCGACGGCTACTTTTGATTTATCCGTTGGGATCTTTTTTGCTGTGTCAATGGAGAAGATTTTGCATTTTTTCCAAAGTTCACTTTGAGTTGTAGGAGCATTCATGTAGCTGAGGTATTCCAATCTAAATGCAACTGCTTGATTGTGAGTGAGCCTTTCTGTGAAGAGTGCCTTTACCATCCATAGCAAATTGAAGTGCCTCTGTAAAAAGTTAAACACTGTCTCTCCCTTTAAAACTTGTGTCTTTTCGTGTCTGCTATCTGATCTGCTCTTTGCCAGTGTTAATTCATCTTCATAAAACTTCCATGTCAAAATATTTCCCTTTTCTGCCCAGCATGAAGGCAAACCTGTTCGGATCAATTTATCAAAAGTTATATCAAACTTCTTTACCGCCTCCTTAATTCTCAGTAACCTTTTCTCTGCAACTTTCTGTAGATCATTCTTAATTATCATTTTATTACCTTCTTCAGCATAAAAGTATCTGTCTTGTATCTGAATATCTTCTAACTCTTCATCTGATTTGGAATTGATAAAATTTAAAAACCTCCTAGCCCAATTTGCTCTTTTAATGACCGTTTGTTTTTCAGATGATATCTCCTCTTCATGGTCTGAGATGAGGCGTTTCTCTGTAGCAATTATACTTAGGGAATCCCAATTTGACTTCATTTCAGAGATAATTTCAGTCCAAATAATATCTTTAGCTCTTAAAAGTGAGATGTTACCTTTTAGCTTCTCCTTGAGCTCCTTAATTTCATCCTCAGCCTTTTGTAATTGCTGCTTATTTTCATTTGCTTTATCTTCCCATCCTCTCATAATCTTAGTAGCTGTTTCCAAATCTAACTGAACCTGCTTAAGATCACCTTCAGCTATCTTCAGTTCTGTGCTGAGCTGAACAATTTGGGTTTGAGGATCCACATCTCTGTCACCTGTAGAAACAACAAAAGTGAAAGTATGGTTTTGAATTTGATTCTGCAGAGATATAGCAGTCTGCTTCACTTTGGACAACTCTTCATCTTTTTGTAACAATTGCAGACGTAAATTTTCCTTTTGTTTTTCCACCTCAGCTACTTCTGCGGCCATTGAGTGCTCTGTAGCTGGTAATTTTAGCTTTTTCCTCAATGAGGATATTTCTACTTCTGCGCTTTTCATGAGTTTTTGAATTGCAGCTTTATCATCAGGATCCACACCAATTTTCATAATGATCTTCTTCAACTCTTCATTTTGTGTTGACAATGCCCTTGAATTAGCTTTCTCCATTTTGCATTGTTTAATCACTTTCGCAAGCATGTTTTCAGCCTTAACTACTGTAGCATTCGTCTTACTCAAATCATTTACAATTAGCTTCCCAGTCTGCATATGAAGATTCATTTTATCCCATAGTGGGATTTTTTTAACATCCATAGTTATGTTTACCTCATTAAAGCTGCTCGAGGATCCAAGGGACATTCCTGTTGGATGTGACAGAGCCATCCTAAATTGATCCTTTTCAAGATCCATTACAGTCAATAATCTAGTCTGATCAGGAGCTATGTGATGTTCTGCTTGCACTCCTACATTGGTTTTAATCCTCTGGTTTCTTTCTTCAATCTGTGAAAATATTTGTTTTACTGACGACATCTTTTCTGAATAAAGTTCATGTCCTCTAGGAGAAGAGGGGACATTTTGTTCTTCATTAACATGGAGAGTAAAACCTGGCGAATTGGAAGAGTGATCTTCTGCTAATTTGGTTCTCTTCTCCTCTCTGGGCTCCTCATTATCTATTTCAACAACATTTTCTCTACCTCTTTTTCTTGTCTTTTCCATAATAGCAGGCGTTTGAATGCTGGTTTTCAATGCACTTGTTTCACCTGGATTTGCAAGCTTCTCCTGATCAGGTTTTCTTACATGGGAAAATGCAGCGTATCCATTTTCAATTCTTCTCTGAGAGATTATTGCATGCGGATCATAAGACCATTTTTCTCCTAGCAGCAACTGTGTCTCCTCCAACATTTTAGAAACTTCATCAAAGCTTGTCTCGAATTGACCACAAAAGGCCCCACACTCATAGGAAATTTATACATAACACCTTTCTTCATGGGAAGAAAGTGTATCTGATCCACATTAAGGCTCTGTATTATGAATTCCAATGCGAAAAGCCGCATGGGTACAAAAGTTGGGAGCCTATAGGGCTCAATGCTAGCTCCATACAACCTTATCTCTGAATACTCTTCAAATACAAACCAATCTCCAAATTTGCAATTTGGTCCCAGCTGCAGGAACTCTCAGGCTTTTGGTAAAAAACATGGAGGAGGTACTCCATTCAAAATTCTATAAGCAATGGACATATAATGACTAGCAAACTCAAATAGCCCTGCTTCATTTCCTTCCTTTCTAATCATATCAGTCCAAAAGAAAACTGATTGTTTATTTTTATTGACATCAACTATATTCAATCCCAGACTCATGAATTCTTCAACATTTTGATATAAAAAAAGGTAAACAATCAATGACGGGAATCTGAAAAAACCTGTAAGAGGAAAGGCCATTAATTGTGAATTTACAATTTCCTGCCAAAAAGACAGAATGTCGAGAACCACCCCTGGTTTCATCATCAGCGCGAACATTCCCAAGACTGATTTATCAACTGTCTGGTCACTGTCTCTGCCCAAAATCTTCGCGACGCAACTCAGAATTGGTCTATACTCAACATTGAACGTTTCCAGGCTAAATTCTTCTCCTTCTAGCTGAGCTTCCTTCAAATTTGGTCTCAAGTAAGACATGCACAGATTGAATTCTTCATTTGAAAGTTCTTCAAAATATCGAGCCAATGAATCTTCAGAAAATTGCAGTGATGACTCATTTTCGGGAAAACACAAAGCTTGGCGGATTAATTGCGTTGATACCTGCAAAAAATTTTCTCCCTGCGAATTCATTATAAAACATTTACCAGGGTACATTGAAGAGACAAGCCATGAAATGAACTCAGGAAACAAGTGGGCTTTTGGAATACAAGCGGACAAGACACCAGAACTCTTCATGGCGGAAAACACTGGGGATTTTTCAACGTTTAAGGTTACTTGGTGATATAACAGGGAATGATTGACAGATGACAGGGTATCTAGGATATCCTTTTCACTGTCCATAAGAGAGCTGAAGCTTGAGGAACCAGACAGAGAAGCTCGTTTTGCCATGGCTGACGGATTAATGAAAATAATTCGTGGGGTATTTGGACAACGAAAAGATGGCGGGAGCACGACTCAAAGGAAAAAGAACCACAGACATATGAGAATGAGACAATGGGCCATTTAACGGTTATGAAGATTTGTAATAAATGCCAAAATGACGTGTATAAAACTTGACAACTGTCTCCCACTTTCCTGATGACGTCACTGCGGGGGGTCCTGGAGTACGGCGGAAAACTTCGACCGATACCCCCCGTAATGAATCCAGGCCATTGATCACGGCTTCCACTGAGATTTGACTAGTCAACTACGGGGGGTCCGAATTTGATAACTAACGAGCTATTTTCCCCCCCGCATTAACTTGTTTGAAAGCACTTTTCCGCGATCATATCTTCCGCTCGGGCAGTTGCTTGGAGCTTAAGCTCGAAAGTATACATATCAAAACAAAGCTTTATAACTACTTTTATGTACATCGATCTTTATAAAAACATTTCATTTTTTTTTATGCTACAGTATTAAAACTTCATACTATAGCATATTTTTCGAATTTCCAGATTTTTATATTTTTTTTTAATTTTCAAAATAAAATATAAAAAAGGATATGCAGATGATGATCCACAACACTACCGATAGTTGATTGATCAATATTTATAAACTTTAAGGTTCGATGAAATGTGCAAGTTAAATTTTACGTCTTTTAGGTAATTAGGAAATTTGTAAAAACACATAAATTAATGGTTTTTAACTCAATTTGTATTATAAAAACTAGGACAATAATACCATATACAGTAACACAAAACGACAAAATGATGAGGGAGTTCACCCCTCCTGGGTTACATCTCATGGTCCAGCTTCCAATGTTGGGTCTCTTTCATTAAGTGATCAATTATGTGATTACATGGATTGACAATGCTCAGAATGCAAAAATAAAGTCTCCAATGGCTTCAGAACAGACAAAAACCCCAAGCTAGGCTCTTATTGGGCTCAATTTGGCAAAAAACTTAAGAAGTTATGCTCTAGAGATGTTTTTGCTACTAACTGCTCTACAAACTGCACTGATTTTCTAACCATTCTGTGAATCCGCCATTTTCAGAACCGTTGAGCGACAATTTCTCCTGGTGCCAACAAGATTCGCGTCGGATTGGGTGAAAAATGTCGCTTCCTTTAATTTCCCAATGACCCCATAAGCGGAGAGATTGGGCCACTTGCCGTCATCTGTGCCGTTGGATCTGTGGTCCTGCGCCAACTGTTTAGCCTTGTTATAAACCCCGCTCCTGACCGCGGTTTGGTTCCGTGGTTCCAAGGTTTGTTATAAATCCATGCCGAACTGTGGTTTGGTGTAGTTTTACTAGGGTATAACACCACCATGGTTGCACCATAACTGTGGTAAGGTTTGCATGCCACCTGGGTATAAAAAACTCTGTGCTCGACTGTGGTATGGTTGCGGTACTTAGGGCTTTGGGCGGAGGTTAAGTCCCAACCCTCGGCCCCCTGCCCATAGTGGTTAAGACTCACCGGTGGCATGGTGGTAAGGTGTTGTGTTTCCCAACCACATGTTGCACGTGTGACTCACCCAGAGGCAGTTTGACCCATAATATAATTTTAATGCACCATTGGGAGGCCACGTGGCTGCCCTCTATTGGCCCACGTGACCTCTATTCATTGGACCACATAAGCAAAAAAATTGACCAATCAAAATGTAGCAACATCAAACCAATACGAAGAGACCACTTGGAAGCTTTCCATTGGCCTGAAAATCACAGTCAACTGCCCAGTCAGCGTACCTACATCCAACCTGCAATTTTTTAGCTATTTAGGAAAACAATCAAAACATGATATCAGGAGCATGCGATATCAGTTTTGAGCGATTCAAGTTGCGTTAGATTCAGGGTGACAAGATCGATGTTTTAGCACTGGTTTCAAGCACTTTTGAACACTTTTTATTTTGAGCACTTTACTGATCCAACAAATCATTCCTCCCCATTGGAAGCTTTTGGACCTCCAAAAGATCATTTTCAGTCAACAATCAGATGAGGGTACAATTCCCTCACCCTTATAATCTCAATCCATTTATATTTTCTTGGATTTGTTCCTTTGAGCCCCACATGAAGGTACTCCTTGTTGCCTTGTTTTGAAGTTCTTGTTTTCCTATCAAGGATGGTTTCTTGCTCCAATTATTCAAGATATCCAGGAGAGAAATATTCAATTCAAAGAATCTTAACATTCTCTCCTCGGTCTTCAATTAAATGAGGCTCATAGAATCTCAATTTTTCAACATTAACAACTGCATATATTTTCATATATGGAGGAAAATATAACCGAAATGCATTATTACCAATCTTTTCTAAAATCTTGAATGGACCATATCTGATTGGTTTAATTTGTTTACCTTCTCCTTGGAGTCTTTCCTTGCTAATGTGAAGCCAAAATTCATCTCCCACTTGAAAAATGTGATCAACACAATGCTTATCATGTCTTTTCTGGTACTTGGCTTGACTCGTTTCCAACTATTCTTGAACCATTTGATAGACCAATTGAACTTATCCGATGAATATTTTTGCCTTATCTATGTCACCATGTACATCAATAGCAAAATATTTCCCAAAGATAAAATTTAAAGGAGATTTTGGTAAGTATCCCAAACATGCCTCAAATGGAGATGTTTGAATCGATGAATGCTTGGCCCGATTGTAAGCATGCTGAATGTAGTGCAAATGTTCATGCCACAACTTAGGATGCTTGCTGCAATAACCACGAAGAAGATGCATTATCGTTATGTTCACCACTTTTGTTTGGCCATTTGTTTGTAGATGGAATGTTGTGCTCTTTTTCAATTTGGTGTCATGAGTTCCCATAAGCTTGACCAAAATTTCCCGAAAAAGTGAGAATCTTGATCAGAAATAATGGATGTGGGAAACCCAAAATGTACCCATACATTTTGAAAGAAAAAATGTGTAGTCTGTTCAACTGTGTCATGCTTCTTACAAGGCATCAGAATACACATTTTTCTGAAACAACTCACAACTACATAAAGACAATCATGACTTTTCCTATAAATAGGTAGACCTCCCACAAAATCCATAGAAACACTTTCCCAAGGACGAGAAGGAACAAGAAGTGGAGTATACAATCCCAAATTTCTATTTCTAGGATTACTAACAACACATAAAGAACATCCTCTTACATATCGTGACACACTTTCAAGCATACGAGGCCAGTAACAACACCTTTGTAATTGTGCCACTGTCTTTCCTACACCAAAATGGCCAACAATAAGAGAAGTAAGCGCTTCCCTTATGACGTTGACTCTTTCTCCCCATGGAATACATAACTTGCCAATATGATACAACAATTTATCATGCACATGATAATCTAATTCCTCTACTTGGTTACCTTGACACAAAGTTGCATATACATCCTTAAAATCCTTATCTAAAAAATTTCGCTCAACATAGTTCTCATGCATGATAGTATTGTGCTTAAGAATAATGGACGCACTAAAAATTGGTCTAGATAGCATATCAACAACCTTGTTATAGATACCTTTCTTATACCTTATCACCAAGTGGAATTATTGTAAGAAAATCATCCATCTGAAGTGCTTCGCTTGTTGTAGCTTGGTTTGTGATTGCAAGTATTGCAACGATTGCTGATCAATGTGAATGATAGTTTCCTTACCCATCAAGTAATGCTTCCATTTTTTCACACTTTGCACCAAAGAATACAATTCTTTGTCATATGTAGGATATTTAATCACTGCACCATTAAAAGTTTCAGAAGGAAAACAAATGGGCTTACCATGTTGCATCAAGACTGCTCCCATGGCATAGTCACTTACATCAGTTCATATCTCAAATGATTGTCTTAAATATGGAAGTGCAAGCACTGGTGCTGTACTGATTCTTTCCTTCAATGCATCGAAGGATTTCTACAGTTTTCCTCCCCATTGAAAACCCTGTTTCACACATGTCAATGCATGTAAGAGAGCTGCAATTGAAGAAAAGTTAGAAATGAACTTTCTCCATAATTGGGTTGCTCCCATGAAGCTTCTGACCTCTGTTATAGTCTTGGGTTTTGGCCATTTCAAAATGACTTTGAACTTTGAGGGAACTATCTTCAACTCACCCCCTCAAACAATATGACCCAAGTAGACTAAAGAATTTTTTCCAAATTCACATTTAGACATCTTTAAAAACAAATTTCTTTCTTTAAGAAATCTAGTACTTTCCTAACATGCTTGACATGCTCTTCACATTTCTTGTTGAAAATGAGTATGTCATCTAAGTGGACTATCACAAAATCATCAAGAAAATTCCTTAAAACATCATTCATAACTCACATGAATGTAGTAGGAGCATTACAAAGCCCAAATGTCATAACCAACCATTCAAACAAATCTTGATTTGTATTGAAGGTTGTCTCCCAAATGTCTCCTTCAACAATCCTAATATGATGATAGCCATTCCTCAGGTCCAACTTAGTGAAATAAACATCATATTTCAATTGATCAAGTAAATCATCAATTCGAGGAAGAGGGTAATAGTTATTTACCGTGATTTTATTCAAGGCTCTAAAGTCCACACACATGCTCCATGTACCATCCTTCTTTGGCACTAAAAAAATAGGTGACCTGCATGGCGATGTGCTTGGTATGATGACCCCTTTATCAAACAACTCTTGGATTTGTTTTTTGATTTCTTCATTCTCCATGACTGACATTTTGTACAAGCCAATGTTTGGAGGGCAATCTTGCTGCAATTGTATCTCATGTTGGATTTCTCTTTTAGGAGGCAATCATTTAGGCTCCTGAAACATCTCATCATAGGTGTTAACAACCTCAATCAAATCATATTTTAACCTTGCATCACAACCTTGGAAGGCTTCATTCTCAACATCATTTTCGGGTTTGATCATCAAAAGTATAAAAATATTGTTAGAATTAAAAAACCTCTTCATTTGTACAACATTCACAAGAGATAAATTTAATTTCTTGCGAAGTGCCCTAACAATATACTCAATCCCATCTTTAAACAAATGAACTTGTTCTTATGGCGATGAAAGATGGCTTTTCTATCACAAAGATATGGGCTTCCCAAAACAATACCACATATGTCAAGTGGAACTACATCAAGTTCTACATCATCAATAAAGTTTGCAATGATGACGAATTTCAGTTTCCATTTTCTTGTCACTTGCAATTTTTCATTGTCACATACCCAACCCAAAGGATAAGGTTTAGGATGAGGAATGGTTTCCAAATTTAGTTTCTTGACAATGGTTTTTGAAATGAGTTTTGCTTGTGATCCACTATCAAACACAATGTCTATTTTGTTATTTTTTGAGATAACTCTAATATGGAAAAACTCTATTCTTTCCTCATGATTTTGAGTTTCATTGAGGTTACTAGAAGAACTATTACTTGCAATAGATTCCTTACCTTTCAATCCCATGGCTGCGATATTTGTTTCCTCTCGAGAATCAAATCTGAAATCATGTTGTGTGATTGCAACATTCTTTTTCTTTCCTTCGTTGTTAAAGTTTTTGGGTCTCATTTCCGGATGAAGTTTCCAACAATGGTCTTCATCATGGCCTTCTTTTGAACAATGTTTGCATGAGAGTTTTTCTGCCTCCTTGTTGGAAGCATTCTTTTCCCCTTTCCTTTGTCTCCATTCTTGAATGGATTTTTGGTGCCTTGTTGGGGAACATTATTCCCTCTTGCTTCTAAATGAGTTGTCTGTAGACAAAATTCATCTAGATTTGTAGGATTAAACATGAGAATTGTGTCTCAAGTAACTATGAAAACCCTCAAATATATTTGAGTAGAGTGTCTTGAGAGGGTAAATCTATACCTAAAATCAAAGCTCTTCTTTTAAACTCTTGGGTATAACTTTGCACACTCTGACCCTTGGCTTTCCTAAATTTTTTCCAATACATTATAGATTTTTTCATGTATGCTAAAGGATAAAACTGTCTTATTAATGCAACTACAAAATCATTCCAATAAGTTATAATCTTACCTCTTTTCTTGAGATCCTTTTGAGTTTTGGCTTCCCACCAAATGAGTGCCGCACTTTCCAACCTTAGATAAGCAAGCTGAATCTTGGTCTCCTCATCTTTGATCCTTTGTATCCTACAATACACTTCAAACTAACGAACCCAACTATCTAATTTTTCAGCATTTATTAGAGGAAATTTCAGCCTAAAAGTGGCCTCCTAAGGAAAACTAATAAAATAATAGTTAAAATAATAAAATAGGAGTTATGAATTTTGGAGGGAAAAGAGGAAAACTATTTTTTTAATTGTATTTTTGGCTTATCTCCTTATACGTTTACTAAAATTTCAACTGTAGACACTTGTTGGATGTGGAATTAAATTCCACATCCAACGAGCACCCATTAATCATACTTTTGAGAAGACCCACATTGATAAAAATTGAAGATACATTAAAAAAACAACACGTTTTTTTTAACGTATCTTCGTTTTTTATCAATGTGGGTCTTCTCAATAGAATGCTTAATGGGTAGCCGTTGGATGTGAAATTTAATTCCACATCCAACGAGTGTATATACTTGAAATTTGAGTAAACAGATAAGGAGATAAGCCAAAAATACAATTAAAAAAAGTAGTTTTTCTTCTTTTCCCTCCAAAATATTTACATGTACTTTTTAAATTTAAAGGATTTTGATTGGCTTACATATTCTGAAACGGATATTACGTGAAAATTTCATGCGCATTTTTAGGCTAAAATTTCCTCTAATGTACCTCTCCATTATACATAGGAAATTCAAACTTTATGTAAAGTTTTAACAAAGGAGTTTTATCATGTCCCTTTCGAGAATGTGGAGGTGTTTGTGAAGGGGTTGGTGTAGAAGAAGATGAGGGTGAAGATGAAGGTGAAGAGAAAGGTGGAGGTGGAGGTGGAGGTGGTTTGTCACCATTCCCTCCATCCCCTTTTGGAGGTTCACCTCCATTTCCTCCATTTCCCTTTGGAGGATTTCAAATCTCTCCTTGTAACCTTGAGTTCCTTTCCTCATAAAGAACTTTCACCATTTGAGTCATTTCAAAGAATTCCTTTTTAGAAATTCTTCTCATCCTCGGACATATCTTCAGGGCTTCCTTCATGTTGCATGACTGGTGAGGCTTTGAGTGACACTTGAGATGAAACTTGAGGTAGATGTGCTTTCCTTGAACTAGCTTTAGGAGTTGTTCCCACAAGCTTTCCTTCTCCTCTTTTGAACTTCAACCTTGTAGGCATCAGAAGACACTTGCAACAGAATTAAACCTTCAAACCAAACAAAGAACCAAATCTCTGATGCCAAACAAATCTGTATTTATAAACTTAAAGGTTTGATGAAATGTGCAAGTTATTTTTTATGTCTTTTACGCAATTAGGAAATTTGTAAAAGCACATAAATTAATGGTTTTTAACTCGGTTTGTAGCATAAAAATAGAGACAATAATACCATACATAGTAACAAAAAACATCAAAATGATGAAAGAGTTCACCTCTCTTGGGCTACATCTCCTGGTCCAGCTTCCAATGTTGGGCCTTTTTTATTAAGTGCTAAAATATGTGATTACATGGATTTGTAGTGCTCATAATGAAAAAATAATGCCTCCAGTGGCTCGAGAATAGTAAAAAAGCCCAATATGGGCTCTAGTTGGGCTAAATTTGGCCAAAAACTGAAGAAGTTATGCTCTAGAGAAATTTTTGCTGCTAATTGCTCTACAAACTGCACCGATCTACTAACCATTCTATGAATCCGCCATTTTTGGAACCGACGAGCAACAATTTCGCCTGACACCGACGCGATTCAAGTTAGATTGGGTGAAAAATGCCGCTTCCTTTAATTTCCCAACGACCCCCTGTGAGCAGAGAGATTGGGCCACGTGCCCCTATCATTGCCGTTGGATTTGAGGTCTCGTGCGTACTGTTTAACCCCGCTATAAACCTCGCGTTTGACCATGGTTTGGTTCAGTTTTTCTAGAGTTTGGTGTAGTTTTACCGGGGTATAACACCACCATGGTTGTGCCGTGATTGTGGTAAGGTTTATGTGTCAACAGGGTATAACAAACGCTGTGTCTGATTGTGGTAAGGTTTATGTGCTATCGAGGTATAACAAACTCTGTGCCTGATTGGGATATGGTTGCAGTACTCAGGGCTTTGGGTCGGGGTTAAGCCCGAGCCCTCACCCCCCTGCTTGTGGTCTTGTGGGCTTGGGGTGACCAGGGACTAGGGCTTAACCCTGACCCCGTCCCCCAACCACCAACCAATGAATGTTTAAATATGGATTCACGCCCATAGTGGTTAAGACTCACTAGAGGCATGACGGTAAGGTGTTGTGTTGCCCAACCATAGGTCACGTGTTCGACTCACCCGGAGGCAATTCGACCCATAACATAATATTAATGCACCGTTTGGAGGCGATGTGGCTGTCCTCCATTGGCACACATGGCCTCCATTAATTGGACAACAAAAACACAAAAATCAACCAATAAAAATGTAACAACATCAAACCAATATGGATAGGCCACTTGGCAGTCATCCATTGGCCCGAAAATTACAGTCAACTATGCAGTCACCTTGCCTAGTCAATGTATGAGCAACCCAGTCAACGTACCTGTATCCAACCTGCAATTTTTTAGTTGTTTAGGAAAACGATCAAAACACGATATCATGAGCATACAATATTGGCTTTTAACGATTTAATTTGCATTGGATTCAAGGTGACGAGATCTATGGTTTTGCACTATGAAAATTTCAATCCATAAAATACTTTTGTAGTGATATATTTATTTCTCATTCTTATTATTTCCAATACGTTATTTACAAAATTATTCCAGTAAATTTCAAATTAAATACTTCTGCAACATTCACTCAAGTATATGCAGAGAATAGAAAAATAAGAAATACAAGCATAAGAATCAATCACATAGACACAGTTATATTTTGATAATTGTTTCCAGAAAAACCCAATGCGGGAAAACTGACGCAACGGATGATAGTTTATATATTATTCTTCAAAAATTAAATTATTTACAAGGAAAATACTGGAAGACTTCTTTAGAAAGCACCTAAGATAAATTCTTACGAACCCTCTGGATAATTTCTGACACTCGGAATACTCACAGCTTCCCTCTGCATCCTTTTGTGTGTCTCCCCACGTAGTGCCTGCATGAGACTGTGTCACTTTGCGTGAGATCTTTGCGCTGCCTTCTCTAGCCTTCTGCGTCATTATTTCCTCGACCCTTGTCACTGTGGACACCCTCTTCTTCCTCTTCCTTGCAAATCTCCCTCTGAAATCGAATTCTATTCCTTCATAATCGACTTCCTTCGGGTTATTGAGTGTATGCCCGAATTACTTTCCAAATGACCCTCAAGCGTTCTTTTATAATATTCTCATTGATGAATGAATGTCCTAAATTAGAAGTCTAATCAATTGCTAAGATTAAAAATTGACTTGATATTCATTCTTTAGAAGATTCACACTCTGTTTTATTAATACCCATTAATTATTTAATTTCCCTAAGTTTAGACTTAGGGTCTCCATTAAAATAATTAATTATTTTAATAAAACATAACCCGAGTGGAATTTCCACAAACGGTTTCTGGGTTCTTTGGAATACTGATTTCCAAGCCTACTTAAAATTTTTGAGGCTTGGAACACTTTTCAAAGCTACAAAAATCAACACTCCCTCTTAGTAAGGAAAATGTTCTAGCAATATGCCTGCTGAATGTTGCTTTGTCTTGAAGCATCCTCTATGCTGCTGATGCATGGCTACTGACCCACATCTGCTGCGCTGTTACCTTCTATACTGCTGCCCATGACACTGTCACTGTCACTACCTCATCTGTACTGCAGCTCCCTATAAATCCCGAGCCTATCCATTCCTGCTACTAAAATGGATTCTTGATCATCCCCATATTTTCTCTGAAATAGACAATATTAGTAATCCCCATAGCTTTCACGAGGATATCTGCAACTTGTTCTGCTGTAGGAGTGTACTGCAATTGTAAAAATCCCTGTTGGACATAGTCTCTAATGAAGTGACACCTCATGTCAATGTGCTTCGACCGATCATGAAACATAGGATTTTCAAAGAGCTTGATGCAACTCTGATGATCACATAGAATGTTGGTGGCCTCCATATTTTCCTTGAGTAAGTTCACAAGAAATTTTTGAAGCCATATGGCCTCACAAAAAGTCATTCTTCCTGCCATATATTCAACCTCTGCTGAGCTTAGAGCCACATGTTTCTATTTTCTGCTGCAGCAGGAGGTCATTCCTAATCCAACACTAAAAAAATACCCACTGGTACTTTTCCGATCTACTGGGCTCCCAAACCAATCCGCGTTAGTGAACCCACTCAACCTGATGTCATTGCCTAGGGTGTATTTCAGTCCAAGCTCGGACCAGATTGCGCTGGATCTTAGTCCAAAGCTGCATGGCATCCTTGAGTAACTGGGAGCCTTAAGAAATCTATCCTGTAATAGTATTGGTAGCCTCGGTCACTAGCACAGCACGCTGGGCTTGCACCTCCAGGGGTGTTTCGGGCTGCAACTTGGCGTGTAGGTCAGAGATTTGTTGCTCCAACTGCGTCTTAATGACCTTCATTTCTATCTAGGATGCCTTCAATGCTGCAACCAATCCTTCAAATTTAGCTCGAGGTGTGGCTGCGGCCGAGATCTCTTCTATAACCTCCATGCAGAGCTGGTGGATCACTATTTCAAGCTCTACTTACTGCGAGACAGTGAGGAGCACTTTTGCATTCTGCTGGGCGATGGTCTGCTTGGCTACAACAAGCTGTTGGTGGGATTTCTGGTCACGATGTTGGATTTCCTAGAACACGGTGGTGTGGAGGCCCTATAATGCCTCATGGGGTAGCTTGGCTAGATCCAACTGTATCCCTACACCTCCTTGGAGTGGGATTTCTACAAGGGCAGCGCTAGGCAACGAGCAGAGACGTCTTTCTGCACTGCTGGTTGCCAAGGGAGTCTGTACCTGAATTACGTTGGTCTGCAGCGTATATGTCTTCAACTGGAGGGTGCGAAGTTCGGCCTAGATGGTGGTGATCGTAACCTTTTGTTGTTCCTCTATGGCTGCCCACCTATCCTTTGTAGCCAGTGTAACTACGTCCGCAATTTTCTCAAGGTCACCGTCAGTTAGTGTGACCGTCGCATCATATTCCTTGCGTTGGGCGCGCTGCTTCTTTTGGGACCCTTTTGTAGGCTCGCCTGGCCGCTTCGTACCCGAGGTGAAGGTGGATCTTTCTCATTCAATCCTCTCCCGCCTAGGGCTAGTTGCGAACCGACCTGAGTCTCAGTCTTGGCATCCGTTTCGGTATTCTGTGGCGGTTGTGCATCCATTTCTGGAGCTACGTCCAAGCCCTTCTAAATTGGTCTTGAGGCCTCCTTTGGGTTGATAGGGGGGGTCACTTTTGTTGCGCTGGTTCCTTTGGTGCTTCTTTCGCCGGTTTTGAAGCTACTCCTCCACGCAGGGAGCCAAAGTGCAACTATCCTATTAATTTCCTCGTCCTCAGGCCCAATCTCCGTGATTTCAACAATTGCTGGCTCTATAGGTGCCAGAGCTTCCACAGGGTTAGTAGCCATCTTTTTAGCATAAAAAATGAATCCCAATTCTAGGGAACTATTGGCAGCAGGAATGGGTTGATCAGTCATGAACAGAATGCTACAGGCCCAGAGAACTGTGCAGCATAAAGAAAATACATACGGGTTATGGAAGCGATACGGAACCTTGGTCTGAGCTATTCGTCCTACTTTATAGTGCCTGCGATCATCCAACTATAGGGTAAAATTCACCTGGAACTTACCATCAAGTAAACGGTAAAAAATCTCAAGGATTTGCCTCATTTATTTCCATCCGCCCGCTCCATTCAACAGTAAATTTTCCTTTTTACCAAATTTTACTGTTTCAGAGGCTATTTTATGCACCTTATGTGCTCTCAGCGTACTTGTTGAGCTTGGAATAAACTCCTACGCATCCTTACCCAACACAGGCTCGTTCCCTAGGTACTTCAAAACCAAAGACATGTTCTTCCGACATGCGTCATCCCAATAGAACCGAACCACCCTCGTAAGCAAGTTTCTCAGAGTTGCTGTGATTAGCATGTAATGTCGACCGAACTTCCTGTAATAACCTACGTGGCTGAGGATTGAACGCAACTGTTTATTTGTTGTAGGAGTATATGTTTCCTCAATCTGAGCCAATGTAGGGTGCCTCTCAATGCTACCCATTCGTAGCCTAAGCGGCCTAGTAACCTTGTGCATCCCTTCCAAATTTGAGTCAAAGGAAGCTTGTGGATCATCCTTACCCTCCTTTGGGGCTAGGCTGTGGTAATCAACCATACTTAGTACCTGCGCTTCCCACGTGGGTACTTCAGGTGCGATACACAGGTGCGATTCACCCCATGCTACAGTGTCAATATTTCGCAGAGCTTCGTTCACCGCCTCTATCCCGCCTATGAACCCAAATGTTCCCATAAATTCATCCCTGAAAGCTTCCCAGTGGCAGGTGCACTGTTGGAGCTCCGCATCTAAGTACCATGTGGTGGGAAGTGGTCCCAGGGTATGAATAAGCAGATGAACCCATTCTTGGGTAGTTCTATCACACCATTGTTTTATCCAAGTGACCAGAAATTCGTGTAGATCTTCGGGTCCAAGGAAAATTTTGATTCGCACGTCGGCTGGGGCCTCAAATCATAGGATCAGCATATTCCAACACTCTTCCCAATCCTGGAACACCTCCTCATGCGTCACCCACCATTTCACAGGTGATCCTTGCATGGCCAGCTTACAGGCCCATAGCCGTCGATCTTGGGAAACCTCGACTTCAAATGCCTGCAAAAAGTCCCTAACATTACCAGAAACATCGAAATAAGGTAGATCTCTCACCTCAGAGGAGATGCAGTGGACGTTCTTCATGATCCGAAGACATCTCAGTGCAGAGACATCATATAACCGGTTTTGCCAATTCTCCATCTCCCCATCAGAGTCAGAGAACCATTTGCTGTCCTTTTCCTAGCAAAGTACCCCCACCACCATGGGGTTGATCCAGTATTCATCTCGCGCAGTCAACTTATATATGTAATCCACATCCTCTTTGTCACGCATTGGTTCTGTGTATCGTTCACCCTCTACCGAATCTAATGGTACTATTACCTTTGTATCGTTATTCTCAAATACCATGCTTCTCTTCTTTAGGTTAATGATGCCTCCCATATCGATGGCCCAATCCAAGCCTAGGAGCATAGGGTAGGGGTCTGCATCTTCGATAATCTGAATTACTTCAAAGTCAACCCAGACCTTAACCCCTGTGATATCCACCACAATATTTGATAGTCTTCCTAATGGAATGATCTTCTGTTGATTGGCCATACGCTGCTAGATAGTGGACCATTCCAACATAGGTTCCCCCATGCGTTGCCAAGTTTGTTTAGGTAATACATTCGCATCCGATCCTAGGTCCAAAATAACTTGATCCATCTAGCGGTCACCGATCTGCACAGTCAACCGCATCTCCCTACTGGTGCGTTTCTTATATTTATAGAGTTTATGTACATCCTTGACTTCCATAGGGAGGATAGGTCATGTTGCGCAGCTATCTATCAATGCCTAAATACTTCCCACAACCCTCGGGTTGCGCAACAGCTTCATACATGCTTGTAAAAAGGGTTTTACCTCCTCATCTGCCTTGAGGTCCTCAGGCGACTGCAATGTAGATGCCTCTACCTTAGCAGAGTCCTTGCGAGTAGAGATAAATGTTTCTTTCTCTTTTTTTAGATCCAACCCTTCCTGTTTGTTAACTACTGGCTGGATTAGAGGCTCGGATGTGGTTTTCTCCCCAGGCCCCCCAGTGGACATCCCACTGCTTGTTATGAAATTTACGCTTGGATATTTATCTTGTAGTTCGGCTTTAACCCTCTGCACATTCTGCGTAGGTGTTGGTTGCTTTTCCTGCATCTTCTCTATCAATACTGGACAATCTTCAATCGCACGGTCCAGCTGCCTACAATACCGGTAGGTCTGTCTTGTGCGGTTTGGACAGTCCTTGGAGAAGTGCCCTACCTCTCCACAGTTATAATAAATGAGTTTCCCTAGTTCCTGACCTGTGCTTCCACCTCTTCCGCCTCCCCTGCCCCTTACTGAGGAGCCCCCTATGCTTGGGAGTGATCTGGGTGAGGATGGGTCTAACTTCACCCTCTACAGATTCTTGCAATCGATTATAAAATCATACGTCTGGCAGTTCTGTTAATCATGTCCTACTGACCTACAGAACCTGCACCATTGCTGCTTTACTTCTGGGATGTACGCAGCAAAGCGGGAACAGTGGTTCGTGTTGTGCAGCCCTGCAACGCAGCAATCATCGCACCATAGTGCCAACCCACTTGGTCCTACCACTTCCCTAGGGCGCAGCGGACTAGGTCCCCCAGTCTGTATGTAGTCTGTTAATAGCGGACAGTTATCCTTGGTGCGACCTTTCGTTCTGCAATGTATGCACCATCTTTATGGGCTAGCCTCTGCGCCTCGCTCCTTCCGTAGGTTCTGGATCTCCATGTGCATCGCCTCTAGTTGTCATTAGATCTAATGGATGCCTAGTTGGGCATCGTCTTTGGTTGCAGCTTCTAACTTCATAGAAACCTCCAGGGATTTTTCGGGTGATTCGAAAGTTTGGTGACCCATAGGTGAGCGCAGGTGAGGCAGCAACATAGCGATGAACCACTCTATGTGTTTTCTGTTGTCGTACTGAAATCCTCCTTCCCTGATCACCTTCTTCAGCCGTTTATCGACCTCCCATACAGATTCAGAAGGCCCTTGCTTGAAATCATTTAGATCGACCACTAATTGAGAATAGTACTTAGGATTCTTGAACTATTGTTTTAAGGCGTCCTTGATCTCTTTGATGGTTGAGTTTTCATGTTGTCTGATGTATCCCATGTACCAATCCAAAGCTCTTCCTTCAAAATCCAGGGACAGTTGTGCCCTTTTCACCATGTCACTAGCTACGTTCTGCGCAGTCCACACCGATTCTACGACAAACCAGAACTGCTCCATGTCCTCATCTCCCACACCCTTAAACGTAGGCAATTTCATGTGCGCAGCCATGTCATCTTCTTTCAAGTTTTAGGTTTCCATTAAGGCCTTCGCATTACCCGATCCTTCTCTCAAAATGCTCCCAGTCCCAACAACGGAACCATTTGTTGGCTCGAGGGGTCCTGACCCAAGTTTTGAGGTTAAGGTTTGATAAAAAACCCCTATACTACTGGCCCTTTTAGCAGTGACCTGCTTGTACAGGCCAAAGTCTCACCCGAAACAGTATGGGTGGGTGTTGGAACCAATTTTTCACACCCTGAGAGAGAGAGCAGGTAAGTTGAACTATTCAGCAACTATCAGATCTACGCAGTCAGAGGTCGTTCACAGATTAACCAGAGTACAATTTTACCAAATTTATATAACAGGCTTGCATCCACGTGCGAACAGCCAAGTATAAGCATACAAAAATATATTCGTAGCAGACTTAATCAGATTACAGATACAGTTATCATAACATAGATAATTTGCAGCTCATAAGCACATATCATTCGCAGTTCGTAACAGAATCACATATAATTCGAGTCCATAATAAGCACAACTAGATAGATCAAATAGCATCAGATATCCATAATAATTCGCATATATTACTCATCCACAACTCTCTTACATACCCCAAAAATCTCGCCTGCGCACACAGCAGCAGGGTCCCCGCACAACAAGACTGAGGATCTCCACGCACACAGCCATCAGGAGTCCTTTCCCCAAAAACCCAAATAGATCTACTAATTCACAATTTGCATCAATATTTTTCTAAGTTTTTCCTACAACTCAAAAAGGTTCAACTACTTATACTATTTTAGCATATGCATCCAATGTTCTGCAAACCGCGGTTTGTGGACTCTTGGTCTACCCTTGGCCCGCTTGCAATGTATTAGGGGCTTTAGCCCGCCCCAAAACCCCTGCTCTAGACTAAATATAATCAAAAATATATAAAATGGACCAAATTCACAGCTTGCAGGAGACCCTATTCCAACAGTACCCCAACACAATCTTGTGACTCGTCCCGAGTCACTGTGGTGGTGGGGTCTCCACCTGCGCGCGCAGTGCATTGACGGCTGCGATTAGTAGGGGCAGCACTTCTAGACTTTGATCAGTAGCATTATGTGCAATTTCCACGAGATTTTGTGATGTTGGTCCTTCTGTCACAGGGTGATGCTCTCAAGTGTCTGATTTAGTCGCTTAACAGCAACATCGACATCCTGTGATAGCTGGAGGGTTGTGGCAGTCCAAGGCTTCAAGTGTTGTCTAACGACGTCCTTCTCATGTCGGAGTTTCTCAATCTCATCGTAGAGGGAGTTGTTGGTCTTTAGATAGGCCAAACGCTGTGCAGGGGCCAAGGTAGGTAATGTAGCCTCGATCTGCTCGAAAGCTTCCTCCTTCTGTCGCAAGTCTTATTTGATTTTTTGGAGGACCGGATTGCGCTGGCTCTTGGTCCAAAGCTGCATGGCGTCCTCGAGTAACCGGGTGCCCTAAGAAATCTGTCCTGTAATAGTATTGGTAGCCTCAGTCACTAGCATAGCGCTGGGCTCGCACTTCCAGGGGTGTTTCGGGATGCAGGTTGGCGTGTAGGTCAGATATTTGTTGTTCCAGCTACATCTTAATGACCTGCATTTTTGTCCTGGACACCTTCAATGCTGCAACCAATCCTTCAACTTTAGCCCGGGGAGTGGCTATGGCCGGGATCTCTTCTGTAACCTCTTTGCAGAGCTGGTGGATTATTGTTTCAAGCTCTGCCTACTGCGAGACAACGAGGAGCACTTCTGCGTTCTGCTGGGCAATGATCTGCTTGGCTACACCGAGCTGTTGGTGGATTTTCTGGTCGCGATGTTGGATTTCCTGGAACACAATGGCGTGGAGGCCCTGTAATGCCTCATGGGGCAGCTTGGCCAGATCCAACTGTATCCTTGTACCTACTTGGAGTGGTATTTCTACAAAGGCAGTGCTAAGCAACAAGCAAAGATGACTTTTTGCACTGCTGGTTGCCAAGGGAGTCCATACCTGAATTACGTTGGTCTGCAACATATCTGTCTTCAACTAGAGGGTGTGAAGTTCGGCCTGGATGGTGGTGATCGCAACCTTCTATTGTTCCTCTATGGTTTCCCACCTATCCTTTGTAGCCAGTGTAACTGCGTCCGCGATTTTCTCGAGGTCACCGTCAGTTAGTGTGACCATCGCATCATATTCCTTACGTTGGGCACGCTGATTCTTTTGGGACCCCTTTGCAGGCTCGCCTGGCCACTTCGTACCTGGGGTGAAGGTGGTATCTTTTTCATTCAATCCTCTCGTGCCCAGGGCTAGTTGCGAACCGACCTGAGTCTTAGTCTCAGCATCTGTTTCGGTAGTCTGTGGCGGATGTGCATCCTTTTCCGTAGCTATGTCCGATCCCTTCTGGCTTGGTCCTGCGGCCTCCTTTGGGTTGATAGGGGGGGTCACTTTTGTCGTGCTGGTCCCTTCGGTGCTTCTTTCACCGGTTTTGAAGCTACTCCTCCACGCAGGGAGCCAGAGCACAATTATCCTATTAATTTCCTCGTCCTCACGCCCAATCTCCATGATTTCCGCAATTGCTGGCTTTGTAGGTGCCAAAGCTTCTGCAGGGTTAGTAGCCATCTTTTTAGCATAAAAAAGGAATCTCTATTCTGGGGAACTATTGGCAGTAGGAGTGGGTTGATCAGTCATGAACAAAATGCTACAGGCACAAAGAACCGTGTAGCATAAAGAAAATAAATACGAGTTATGGAAGCAATACGGAACCTTGTTCTGAGCTATTCGTCCTAATTTATAGTGCCTACAATCATCCAACGGTAGGGTAAACTTCACCTGAAACTTACCATCAAGTAAACGGTAAAAAATCTCAAGGATTTGCCTCATTAATTTCCATCCGCCCACTCCATTCAACGGTAAATTTACCTTTTTACCAAATTTTACTATTTCAGAGGCTATTTTCTGCTCCTTATGTGCGCTAAACGTACCTGCTAAGCTTGGACTAAACGCCTGCGCCTCCTGCACATCCTTCCCCAAAACAGGCTCGTTCCCTAGGTACTTCAAAACCAAAGACATGTTCTTCCGACATGCGTCATCCCAATAGAACTGAACCACCCTCGTAAGCAAGTTTCTCAGAGTTGATGTGATAAGCGTGTAATTTCGATCTAACTTCCTATAATAAACTACGTGGCCAAGGATTGAACGCAACTGTTTTTTTTCTGTAGGAGTATCTGTTTCCTTAATCTGAGCCAACGTAGGGTGCATCTCAATGCTACCCATTCGCAGCCTAAGCGGCCTAGTAACCTTGCGCATCCCTTCCAATTCTGAGTCAGAGGTAGCTTATGGATCATCCTTACCCTCCTTTGGGGCTAGGCTATGGTAATCAACCATACTTATTACATGTGCTTCCCACGTGGGTACTTCAAGTGCAATACACAGGTGTGATTCACCCCATGCTACAGTTTCAATGTTCCACAGAACTACGTTCAATGCCTTTGTCTCGCCTATGAACCCAAATGTTCCCAAAAATTCATCCCTCAAAGCCTCCCAGTGGCGGGTGCACTGGTGGAGCTCCATATCTAAGTACCATGCAGTGGGAAGTGGTCATAGGGCATGAATAAGTATATGAACCCATTCCTGGGCGGTTCTATCGCACTATTGTTTTATCCAAGTGACCAGAAATTCGCATGGATCTTCAGGTCCAGTGAACGTTTTGATTCGCGCATCAGTTGGGGCCTCAAATCATATGATCAACATATTCTAAAACTCTTCCCAATCCTGGAATGCCTCCTCATGTGTCTCCCACCATTGCGCAAGTGATCCTTGCATGGCCAACTTACAGGCCCATAGTCATCGTTCTTGGGGAACCTCGGCTTCAAATTCCCGCAAAAAGTCCCTAACATTACTAGAACCATTGAAATAAGGTAGATCACTCACCTCAGAGGATATGCAGCAGAAGTTCTTTGTGATCCGAAGACATCTCAGCGCAGATACATCATGTAACTAGTTTTTCCAATTCTCCATCTCCCCATCAAAGTCAGAGAACCATTTGTTGTCATTTTCCCTGCAAAGTACCCCTCCGCCGTGGGGTTGATCCAGTCTTCATCTCATGCAGTCAACTTACAAATGTAATCCACAACCTCTTCGTCATGCACTGGTTCTGTGTATCGTTTGCCCTCTTCCGGATCTAATGGTACTATTACCTTTGTACCGTTATTCTCAAATACTATGCTTCTCTTCTTTAGGTTATTGATGCCTCCCATATCGATGGCCCAATCCAAGCCTAGGAGTGCAGGGTAGGGGTCTGCATCTTCGACAATCTGAATTACTTCAAAGTCAGCCCAGACCTTAACCCTTGCAATATCCACCACAATCTTTGATAGTCTTCCTAATGGAATGATCTTCTGTTGATTGGCCATATGCAGCTAGATAGTGGACCATTCCAACTTAGGTTTCCCATGCGTTGCCAAGTTTTTTTAGGTAATACATTCACATCTGATCCTAGGTCCAAAATAACCTGATCCATCTCATGGTCACCGATCTGCGTAGTCAACCGCATCTCCCTACCAGTGCATTTCTTATACCTACAGATTTTATGTACATCCTTGACTTCCAGAAGGAAGATAGATCGTGTTGTGCATCTATCTATCAATGCCTGAAGACTTCCCACAGCTCTCAGGTTGCGTAACAACTTCATACATGCTTGTAAAAAGTGTTTGACATCCTCATTTGCCTTGAGGTCCTCAGGCGACTGCGATGTAGATGCCTCTACCTCAGCAGAGTCCTTTCGAGCTGCGATAAATGTTTCTTTCTCCTTTTTCAGATCCAACCCTTCCTATTTGTTAACTGCTGACCGGATCAAGGCTCGGATGTGGTTTTCTCCCCAGGCCCCCCGGTGGCCATCCCATTGCTTGTTATGACATTTACGCTTGGATCTTTATCTCGTAGTTCGGCCTTAACCCTCTGCACATTCTACGTAGGTGTTAGCTTCTTTTCTTGCATCTTTGCTATCAAGACTGGACAGTATTTAATCACATGTTCCAGCTGCCTGCAATACTGAAAGGTCTGTCTTGTGGGGTTTGGATAGTCCCTGGCAAAGTGACCTACCTCTCCACAGTTATAACAGATGAGTTTCCCTCATCCCCAACCTACGCTTCCACCTCTTCCGCCTCCCCTACCCCTTGCTGGGGAGCCCCCTACACTTGAGAGCAATCTAGGTGAGGATGGGTCTGACTGCACCCTATATATATTCCCGTGATCGATCATCAAATCATACGTATAGCAGTTCTTTTCATCATGTCCTACCGACCTACAAAACTTGCACCATTGATGCTTTACTTCTGGGACGTAGACAACAAGGCGGGGATAATGATTCATGTCGTGCAACCCTGCAACGTGGCAATCATCGCACCATAGTGCCTACCCACTTGGTCCTACCACTTCCCTAGGGCGCAGCGGACTAGGTCCCCCAGCCTGTATGTAGTTTGTTAACAGCGGACAATTATCCTTGGTGTGACCATTCGTTCTGCAACGTATGCACCATCTGTTGGGAAAAATACTGAGAGGGGGGGGGGTGAATCGGTATTTAGGGCAAACTAAAACTTTTTACTTTTTCATGCTCTAAAACCCATACGCTACTTTGATGAAGCCAACTAGCGTATACACGTGGATATCCTTCATAAAACTTGCGTATACACAGAGATATAATTATGCCTTTAATTCTTCACTTATATCATTCCATCATTCATTCATTAGATGTTCTATAAACAGTAAACATGTGCAGTAAGAACAGAATAAACCATCACACATGAAACACCAGGATTTTAGGTGGAAACCCAAGTCGGGAGAAAACCACCGCCGGCAGCGTGTTCTACCCTCTTCAATATTTTATTATAGAGAAAACATATTACAACATATGTGTCAGTGTACCCTACCAAGACAGCAGCACCCACTTGCGCTCGCTACTACCCTCCCGGAAGGAGCTCCAACCCCATGACTCGTTTACCAACCTCTCCCCGAAGGGAGCCCCGTAAGGGAGCTACGACCCCTCGATCTCGCTTACCAGCCTTCACCTCGGAAGGGAGCTACAACCCCCGATCAAGGCTGTAACCTTTAGCACCTCTACGGACCACGTTTCATCAATTTTCACACTCGGATCCAAAGCCTTTCTTTAGGACACAAATTGCAGGCCACGTCATCATATTTTTAGACCGGACCCACTCCATACTTTTAAGCAATGCTCAAACATAAATCGATACATATAACTCACCGAGCGTATATCCGTAAACCATCGTAATGTATCGTACAATTCTTACCAATAGTACTTCGAAAGAAACCCTAGTTTGCATACGCGCTTTCCTTTTACTGATGTCGCGTATATACGCGCTTCCGTCCACATCAACCTGCGTATACCTCTGTACAAATTACAGAGCTAATTTCACTGCGCATACGTGCTTTCTCTTCAGCAAAGCCGCGTATATACGCGCTTCCTTTGCGGCGAACTAGCGTATGGTTTTTCAGATATTTTAGGTCATTGCAATTCTTCAGAACAGATACATCACACAGATTTTACCCTTTACTTCAGACAGATGATCGCCTCATCTTAGATCTAATCATTCCATAAATAGATCTAGCAAATACAAACATACATTTTCGATCTAGATATCCCGCTTCATCATTTCTTCTGCTGTGTACATCATAGATTCAAACATCTATCATCAAACCTTTACCCTTTCCATTCAGATATACTCCAGACAGAAGTATTCATTCAAGCTCAGACATCTTGCACCCACACTCATCCTTTGCACAATGAATTTCATCTCTTTATATAGGTTTACCCTTTTTCAATACCATGAGCCAAAACCACATAACTTCCGATGGTATTCTTGGACGGGGTCATTTAGACGAATCATTGCCCAATACAATGGGTCAATACCATGGTGGTTACCCCTGGTTTTGCACTTTAAGAGCGCTTTTGCCCATACGCGACTTGGAACGTTGTTTCTTGCGTGCATACGCGACTTCTCATAGATAGATCCGTGTATTCCTTGAGACATACTCTTTTCACCATAGATTTAGCACATGTTGAATTCCTTTCTTCATTGCCTTCTGTACACACTGTAGATACATCATATTTATTTCATCAAGACATATTCTATCAAGCACAACTTCATCAATTAAGTTGCCATCATCTTCATTAAGTGGGTTTCTATTCAAGGACAACACTCAACATCATAGTGCTAGCAAACATCATTTCATATCATATTTACATCATTTAACAAGTCCATCAGGTCAAGAATAACTTCATCAGGTGGATTTCCATCAAGGACAACACATGTCCACAATCTCATCTCTTCATCATCATTCAGTGGGTTGCCATCAAGGACAACACTGCAGATCATATTGCCAACAATCTCCCCTTTGGACTTGATGGCAACCACGATGGTGTTTGGTTACCACAACCGTATAGGTATGACAAGAATACAATGACACCATGTCACATTCCCCATTTTTGACACCATTCTTTCTCTTCATTCAAACACCATGTCACTCTCCCCTTTGAAATCAAGGGCAAAGGGTGGATCAAAAACCAACATACTCTCCCCCCTTTTCTCCGCATGTGGAAGAACCGTTCGAAAATTTGATATATGCCTTCTAAGTGGCCAAGCTCCCCCTGAGTTGATTCTGAATCTTCAAACATTTTTTCTAATGAATTACATGATTCTATGAACATCCTATCACCAAAGACTCATACTTACATCAAGTATCCAACCAAGTGGATTTACATATAAGACTCAACTACCCAACCAAGAGGGTTTACAAATTTGACTCAGCTACCCAATCAAGTGGGTTTATAATATTTGACTCAGCTACCCAACCAAGTCGGTTTACAAATTTGACACGTCCTTACATGACTGAAAATTACAATTTTACATCATGGATCTCTACATGACCTTTTCATCAAACTACAAATATAACTTTAATACCAACACCAGAAAGTTCTCAAGAAAGAGAACATATCTCAGAACCATCATAATGCCAACAATGCATTATACTCAACAAAGCTAATTCTCCCCCTGAAACTGTGAATCCAAGCATCCTGTTCATATGACTAAGGCTCCCCCTTAGTTTGTGCATCCTGAACACTTTCACCAACAAATCATCAAGGCATCTTTATCAAAACATTAGAAATAGAATTATGAGAACTGGAACACCACCAGAGATACCAAACAGTATTAGAGATACCAAACAGCACTGCAGCTGTGCTAAAAAGAGCTGACTCCAAACATAAAATTGTCAGCAATCAGACATACACGGTTTTCTGTGCATGAAATCGCGTATATACGCGACTGTGTTTCAGGAAATCCGCGTATCCAATGCCATCTTCTAAATTTCTGCAGATTTGTTCTTTTGACTGGTAGAGAACACTCCCAGCTTCTGTCTTAGATACTCGAACGCTTCCCTGGGCAGAGTTTTGGTAAAGATATCGACAACTTGTTCTTTTGAGGGAACATACTCCAACTTCACCCTTTGCTCAAGCACTTGTTCACGTAGGAAGTGATACTTGATGGGAATGTGCTTGGTCTTCAAATGCATAACAAGATTCTTTGAGATACTGATGGCACTTGTATTATCACACATAATGGAGATAAGAGGTGCACATTTGATTTGAAAATCTTGTAGGGTTTGCATCATCCAAAGAAGTTGAGTACAACAAGATGCGGCAGCCACATATTCTGCTTCTGCTGTAGATAAGGCAATAGAATTTTTCTTCTTGCTGAACCAAGACACTAACCGGGGCCTCATATCGAATGCACCACCACTAGTGCTTTTCCGATCATCAACACTTCCACCTAACTGTGACTGCCAGAAGCATGAAGAGTAAGATCAGCATTCTTTGGATACCATAGTCCAAAGTCTTGAGTTCCTTGTAGATATTTGAATATTCTTTTCACAGCCTGAAGGTGAGACTCTTTTGGATTAGCTTGGAATCATCCAACAATCCCAACCGCATGCATGATGTCTGGTCTTGTCCCAGTGAGATAAAGTAGACTTCCTATCATAGATCTGTATTCTGGTTGATTCACCGTGGGGGAATCATCATTAGAACTGAGATTACATCCAGTTATCATTGGTGTACTTACAGGTTTGCAATCTTCCATGCCATACTTCAGGATTTGCTTGAGGTATTTTGCTTGTGATAGAATATACCATCTTCCTTGTTATATACCCTTTGCAAACCAGTCTAGCTTTGTTTCTTACAACATCCCCATTCTCATTTAACTTGTTATTTAAAATCCATTTAGTTCCAATGAAATTTTTATCATGTGGTCTTGGTACCAATTCCCAAGTTTCATTCTTTTCAATTTGATCGAGCTCTTCATCCATGGCTTGCTTCCAAAATTCATCTTTGCTAGCTTGATTAACATTGTGTGGTTCAATTGTAGATAGAAGTGCCAGATGACTAGAAGATCCTACCAGAGTTCTCCTCGTTCGTACACCCGATTCCTTGTCTCCCAAAATTTGAGATTCAGGATGATTCTTTTGAACATATCTAGATGGAGCTTTTTCAGATAGATCATTTTCAGGTTCTTCATTCGATCCACTGTTTATATCATTTCTATTTGATGTAGAAGGCCATAAGTCACCATCATCTTCTTTTGTTGTTTATTTTTCCTCTTTAGGAGCTGCAGGAGACTCATCAATAACAACATCAATACATTCAACAATCTTTCGAAGCCTTTTATTGTAACATGTGTAAGCTTTTCTTGACGTTGAGTAACCAAGAAATATCCCTTCATCTGATCGAGGTTCAAACTTGCAAAGATTTTCATCATTATTTTTGATAAAGCATTTACTTCCAAAAACTATAAAATGCTTCACAGTGGGAGAATTACCATGCCAGAGTTCGTATGGAGTTTTGTCACTATTTACCCGAACATGAGCCTTGTTGAAAATGTTAGCTGCTGTATGTGTTGCTTCACTCTAGAACATGTCAGGAGTTCTAGAATCATCAAGCATAGCTCTAGCCATTTGAACAATTGTTCTATTCATTTTTTCTGCTACGCCATTTTGTTGTGGAGTGCATGCTACAGAGAACTGTCTTTTTATGCCATGTTGCTCACAAAATTCAAAGAATTCATTTGATGTATATTATCCTCCTCGATCAGATCTAAGACACTTGATTTTTAATCTAATTCATTTTCTACCAATGCTTTGAAGCTCTGAAATTTTTCAAATGCTTCATCTTTATGTTTAATGAACTCGATCCAACACATTCTAGAGTAGTCATCAATAAATAAGATATAGTATTCTTCCGCACGTAGTGAATTTTTCCTCATAGGACCACATATGTCAGTATGAATGAGTTCAGAGGCTTACTTAAAGATCCTTCTTTGGCATTGAATCGTACTTTCTCTTCTTTACTCTGGTATGCTTACAGAATTGACAAGATTTGCATATGATACTTTACGGTAGATTAATATTATGAAGATCACGAAACGGCTTGTAAGTGTTTGCTTGCTTTGAGAAGCTTAGATGCCCCGGCCTTACATGCCATAGCCAATTTTACGAAGACTTGCTCAGTAACATTGATCTTTGCGGTTTAGTACATACGGAGTTGCTTGGATTTCTTTTCCCTTTTATAATATATTTACACAATAATCAAGATCACGAACCACATTCTTTTGAACTAAAGAAAACTTCAGTTCCTTGATCACACATTTGATTTACACTCAACAGATTATGCCTTAATCCATCCACATACATGACATCCTTATCCTTCACCTTTTCTTTTAGAAAAACAGATCCTTTTCCCTTAATGACAGCAGGAGTATCATTTCCAAATGTAACATTCTTTTCTTTTCTAGAGCACTATATGCAAGAAGTTTTTTTTTGTCACCTGTCATGTGTTTTGAGCATCCACTATCAATGTACCATTGATTTTCTTCTGCTCGCAAATAATTGGGTCCCACAATTTTCAACTTGTAATTCTTTCTTTTTCCACACTTTAGAGCTTGAGGGAACATGTTCTTTTGGCTGGATCTTGCTCCTGCATTCAGATTCTTCATGACCAAATTTATTGCAATAAGTACATTCAACTTCGTTTTGAAGAGGAGAAAATTTGTTATAGGTATTCTTTTTGGTTCAGTATCTAACCTTTTCTTTCTTGCTTCTCTTGTCATGATGGTTTTGTAAGCAACACATTGAGCTGCTTTGTGACCAAAATTGTGACATGTAAAACATTGTCCATTGAAATAGATATTTTTGTAATCACTTAATCTTCTATTTGGATTTATCTGCTGGTTGGAGCTCCTTTGAGAGTTATTCCTGTCAGTGTTCCTTGAAGTGCGATGATCCTGCTTTACCTGTAAAGAATCCTTGCTTCCTTGTTGAGAGGCAGAATATTGTAGACCAGTAGTTGCTGCCTTTAGATAGTTTGGTGTTGAAGCCTGAGAGGATTCTCCAATATATCCAAGACCTGTTTTTATGAGAGGAGAACGTTGAGCCTTGATAATTTCATCTAGGGTATCTGATCCTTTAGTAAGTCTGAGATTCAGAGTCTGAACTTTCTCCAATTCTTTTCTTAGACTTACCACTTCACATTCTGGTTTCTCCCTGTGCTTCTTTTCTTCTTCAATCTGATTTTTCAGAGATTCTATGATGATCTTATTTTCTTCTAGGCTTACTTTGAGTTGATTGTTTTCTTCAAGAAAATCATTGTTTTGCAGAGCATCCACAAAAGTATCCTTTTCTTCTCTAGATTATTTTGCCATGAGCAGTTTAATATCATGGTCAGAATCTTCTTCATCTTCACTAGACACTTCATCATCTTCTTCATTTGCATAATAACTCTTCCTTTTTTCAAATTGTTTCCCTTTACCATGTTTTTCTCTATAAGGACATTTAGCAGCATATGACCAACTTTTCCACAATCAAAACATTTGAAGGGAAGCTTACCTTTGAATCTTCCAGTACCTAGTTGGAGTTTTCTCACAAAATTCGCTTCTTCTTCTTCGGATATATAGCTGGATTCTTTGATAACTTCCTTTTCTTTTCCTCTTGTAGATACCTTAAAAGCAGCTTCTTTGATTTGAGACGGACCTCCTTGTCTCATTTCAAAAGCAGTCAGGATACCATGTAATTGAACAATAGTAAGAGTTTGGAGATCTTGCCTTTCTTCAATAGCTGAAACTTTAGAGTCAAATTTTGAGGTCAAGGATCTTAAGACTTTTTCCACCAAAGTAGTATCAGTTATGGTTTCACCCAAATTTCTCATTCGATTTACAATATCATCCAGACGTAAGAAGAAATGGGAAATACTTTCATCACTATGCATCTCCAAATTTTCATATTCAATTCTAGAGTTTGGAGTTTTGCACTTTTTACCTTTGTGTCTCCTTCATGGCTTAGAATGATTTTGTCCCATATTTCTTTTTCTTGAATGTAGGTTGCATCACTTTAGCAAATTACGGTTCAGACATGCTTCCCAACAAGACATTCATTGCTTTGGCATTGATTTAATACTTCTTCCTTTCTGCTGCATCAGTAGGAATACTTGCTGGGTATTGATAGCCTTCTTCAACGATTGCCCATACATCTGCACCAAGACTTTGCAGATATGCTTTTGTTCGTACCTTCCAGAATATCAAATTGCTTCCATTGAATAAAGGTGGCTTTATAGACATCACTCCTTCTTGACTTCCCATTACAAAATATCTCCTTCAAGCGATCAAGCTTCTGCACAAGGACCCACTCTGAAACCAATTGTTGGGAAAAATACTGAGAGGGGGGGGTGAGTCAGTATTTACAGCATATTAAAACTTTTTAATTTTTCATGCTCTAAAACCCATACGCTACTTTGATGAAGCCAACTAGCGTATACACATGGATATCCTTCATGAAACTCGCGTATACCCAGAGATCTAATTATGCCATTAATTCTTCACTTACATAAATCCATCATTCATTTATTAGATGTTCTATAAATAGTAAACATGTGCAGTAAGAACAGAATAAACCATCACACATGAAACACGGGATTTTAGGTGGAAACCCAAGTCGGGAGAAAACCACCGCTGCGGTTTCTCAGCCTTCAATATTTTATTATAGAGAAAACATCTTACAACATATGTGCGGGTACGGACTCCTACCGGCACGGGCACCCACACGCACTCGTTTGCAGCCTCTCACAGGGAGGAGCTCCCGCCCCACTGACTCGTTTACCAACCTCTCCTGGAAGGGAGCTACGACCCCCTGATCTCGTTTACCAGCCTCACCTGGAAGGGAGCTACAACCCCCTGACTGAAGGCTACAACCCTCAGCACCTCTATGGACCACGTTTCATCAATTTTCACACTGGATCCAAAGCTTCCTTTAGGACACAACTTGCAGGCCACGTTTCATCATATTTTCAGACTGGACCCACTCCATACTTTTAAGCATAGTCAAACATGAAACTGATACATATAACTCACTGACAGATATCTGTAAAGCAGTAGAACAGATCAGAATTTTATTACCACAGACTTCAGCAAACCCTAGTTTGCATACGCGCTTTCCTTTCACTGATGTCGCGTATATACGCGCTTTCGTTCACATAAACCAACGTATACTTTTGTACATATTATAGAGCTAATTTCATTGCGCATACGCGCTTTCTCTTCAGCGAAGCCGCGTATATACGCGCTTCCTCTGCGGCGAACTAGCGTATGGTTCTTCAGACATTTAGGTCATTGTAATTCTTCAGAACAGATACATCACACAGATTTAACCCTTTACTTCAGACAGATGTTCGCCTCATTTCAGATCTAATCATTCCACAAACAGATCTAGAAGATACGAATACATTTCAGATCTAGATTCCCTTCTTCATCATTTTCTTCATTGGAGCATCATACATTCAGATCTATCATTCAACTGTAACCCTTTCCATTCAGATATACTTCAGAGAGAAGTATTCATTCAAGCTCAGACATCTTGCACCCACACTCATCATTTGCACAATGAAATTCTTCTCCTTATATAGGTTTACCCTTTTTCAATACCATGAGCCAAAACCACATTCCTTCCGATGGTATTCCTGGACGGGGTCATTTAGACGAATCATTACCCAATACAATGGATCAATACCATGGTGGTTACCCCTGGTTTTGCACTTTATGAGCGCTTTTGCCCATACGCGACTTGGAACGTTGTTTCCCGCGTGCATACGCGACTTCTCCTAGACAGATCCGCGTATGCCTTGAGACATACTCTTTTCACCATAGATTTAGCACATGCTTAATTCCTTTCTTCATTGCCTTCTGTACACACTGTAGATACATCATATTTATTTCATCAAGAAATATTCTATCAAGCACAACTTCATCAAGTAAGTTGCCACCATCTTCATTAAGTGGGTTGCTATTCAAGGACAACACTCAGCATCATAGTGCTAGCAATCATCATTTCATATCAGATTTACATCATTTACCAAGTTCATCAGGTCAAGAATAACTTCATCAGGTGGATTGCCATCAAGGACAACACATGTCCACAATCTCATGTCTTCATCATCATTCAGTGGGTTGCCATCAAGGACAACACTCTGCATCATATTGCCAACACCATCTTTCCGGGCTAGCCTCTAAGCCTCGCTCCTTCCGCAGGTTCTAGATCTCCATGTTTATCGCCTCCAGTTGTCCTTAGATCTGCTGGACGTCTAGCTGGGCATCATATCTGGGCACAATTTCTAACTTCATAGCGACCTCTAGGGCTTTTTCGGGTGATTCAAAATTTTGGTGACCCATAGGTACGAACAGGTGAGGCAGCAACATAGCAATGAACCACTCCATGTGCTGTATGTCATCGTATTCAAATCATCCTTCATTGATCACCTTCTTCAGTCATTGATCGGCCTCCCATACAGATTTAGAAGGCCCTTGCTTGAAATCATTTAGATCGACCACTAATTGAGAACATGACTTAGGCTTCTTGAACTATTGTTTTAAGGCGTCCTTGACCTCTTCGATGGTTGAGTTTGCATGTTGTCCGATGTATCCCATGTACCAATCCAAAGCTCTTCCTTTGAAATCCAAGGATAACTGTGCCCTTTTCACCGCGTCACTAGATATGTTCTGTGCAGTCCATACCAATTTTGTGACAAACCAGAAATGCTCCATGTTCTCATCTCCCACACCCTTAAAGGTAGGAAATTTCATGTGCCCAGCAATGTCATCTTCTTTCAGGTTTCAGGTTTGCAGTACGGCCTTGGCATTACCCAATCCCTCTCTCAAAATGCTCCCAGTTCCGGCAATGAAACCATTTGTTGGCTCGAGGGTTCCTGACCCAGGTTCGGAGGTTAAGGTTTGCCAACAAATCGCTATACTACTGGCCCTTTCAGCAGTGACCTGCTTGCGTAGGCCAAAGTCTCACCCGAAGCAGTATGGGTGGGTGTTGGAACCAAGTTTCTGCACCCTGAAAGAGAGAGAGCAGGTAAGTCAAACCATTCAACAACTATCAGATCTATGCATTCATAGGTCATTTGCAGATTAACCAGAGTATAGTTTTACCAGATTTATATAACAGGCTTGCATCCATGTGTGGACAACCAAGTATAAGCATACAACAATATATTCACAGCAGACTTAATCAGATTGTAGATACAATTATCATAACACAGATAATTCGCAGCTCATAAACACATATCATTCGCAGTTCATAACAGAATCACATATAATTCGAGTCCATAATAACCACAACCAGATAGATCAAACAACATCAGATATCCACAATAATTCGCATATATTACTCATCCAAAAGTCTCTTACATACACCAAAAATCTCTCATGCGCACACAGCAGCAGGGTCCGCACACAGTAGGACTAAGGATCTCCGCGCACACAGCTAGCAGGAGTCCTTTCCCCAAAAACCCAAACAAATCTACTAATTTTCAATCAATCTTTTTCCAAGTCTATCCTACAACTCAAAGAGGTTCAACTACTTATACTATTTTAGCCTACGCATCCAATGGTCTGCAAACCACAGTTTGCAGACTCTTGGTCTACCCTTGGCCTGCTTACAATGTATTAGGGGCTTTGACCTGCCCCAAAACCCCTGCGCTAGACTAAATATAATCAAAAATATATAAAATGGACTAGATTCGCAGCTTGCAGGAGACCCTGTTCCAACAATACCCCTGTTGGAAGAGGTACCATAGTGTTTCAAATAGAAGTTGGTAATAAGATTCGGGCCACCAATGTGTTGCATGTGCCTGGTTTGGGGATGAACTTACTCTTTGTGTTGCAGCTTAAAAACAAAGGCTATGAAATTTACTTCATTGGTATACATCAAACACCCGAGTTGGAAAAAGAAGGCACAAATCAGAGTCAAGATAAATAAACTCTACAAGTTATAGCTCGAATCTACAATGGCACTAATAGGAAGAACTGATGAGAAGGATTTGAATGAGCTATGGCACAAGGAAATGGGGCACTTGCACCATGGAGCATTAATAATTCTCAGGAAGATTGTCACGGGAGTTCCAGAACTGAGCACCAAGTAGCACGATGTCTGCAGAGGGTGCGTATTGGGAAAGTATGCCAAGGTAGCGTACCACAAAAGTAACAATAGGGCTAAGAGTGTGTTGAGCTGAATACACTCAGAAATCTACGGACCAATGCCCACTAGAGCTCTTAGTGGTGCCGAATATTTTTTCACCTTTATTGATGATCATTCCAGGAAGACTTGGATCTACTTTCTGAAAACCAAGAACAAATTCTTTGCTCAAATCAAGGAGTTTAAAGCTCTGGTGAAGAATCTGACAAAAAAATGGATAAAGACACTACGATCATAAAATAGTGGAGAATACATTGATAAAGACTTCATAGAGTTCTGCGCAAGGGAAGGAATCAGAAGAGAGTGGGCTTCTTTGTATAATCTGGAGCAAAATGGAATTACAGAGAGAAAGAATAGTACTATTGTGGAGGCTACAAGGGCAATGTTGTATGATCAAGACATGCTCAAATTCTTCTGGGTTGAAGCTTGTAATACAATTTTCTATGTACAGAACATGATTCCTCACAAATAATTGGGTAAGATCACTTCAGAAAGTGTCTTCACTTCCAGCAAGCCTGAAGTGAGCCACTTTAGGATCTTTGGTAGTGCGACATATTTTCATGTGCCCGAAGAGAAGAGGAAGAAACTGGATAAGACTGTGGAAAAAAGATATATGGTGGGATATAGCAAGAATGCAAAGGCATACTGCATTTACATTCCTGAGATCGGGATGTATTACGGCGAGATGTGAAATTCATGGAGGAAAGGACCCTCAATAAATCTTGGGAGATGCCTTTTGCTATGCAATATGAGAGGGTTCCATTGGTCCAGCCACAACGACCTGCAAATGGTAATACGAGTGCCTCTCCAAGGCATGGGGATCCAAGGGATACATCTCTCGAGGACTTGCAGGAAGGAGAGCAAGTAGATCCACCCACAACCAATGGTAGGAGGAGCGAGGAATTACGACAAATTCTGAGGGATGCAGAAGAGTTTGTCGAAGCCCCCCGAAATGAGAAGAGGCATCATAGGCAACCTGAAAGCTACCAAGCTTTGGTAGCATAGGTTGGGGAACACTCTAGTTTTCAGGAGGCACCTCAGCACCAGGTATGGGTCGATGCGATGGTGGAATAATACACCTCCATCATGATGAACGATATCTGGGAAGTGGTTCCAAAACCTCAGGATAGATTAGTTGTAGGTTCGAGATGGATCTACAAGATAAAATATGTTGTAGATGAAAAAATCAAGAAATTTAAAGCCAGGTTTGTGGCTAAGGGGTATGCTCTGAAAAAGGGATAGACTATGAATATACCTTCGCCCCAAAAGCCTGATATACTTCTATTAGATCCGTGATATCCCTTGTTGCGCAGATAGGATGGGAGATTCACCAGATGAACATCAAGACTGCGTTCCTGAACGGGGTGATAGAAGAAGAAGTATATATTGAACAATCAGAGGGATTTGAGATGCATGAGCAGAAAATTCATGTGTGTAGGATCAAGAGGGCCTTGTATGGACTAAATCAAGCCCCTAGAGCTTGGTATGGTCAAGTTGACAACTACTTGCAGAAGATGGGATTTGTCAAGAGTGACACAGATCCCAATCTCTACTATCTAAGAGTGGGGGATCAGCCTCTAATATTAGTGTTGTATGTAGATGATCTATTTCTAACAGGATCATCTAGGCTCATCAAGGACTGCAAGGAGAATTTAGCTACAGAATTTGACATGAAGGATCTAGGGTTAATGCATTATTTATTGGGGTTGGAAGTGTTAGTCTCCTATACCAATAGGTGTCATTTTTCATGATCGTCTTGATTGAACTATGGAATATGTTCAAACCTTTTTCTTGAGCAAAGGTGTTCCATATTCTTGAAAAACCAAAAAATCAAAAAATTTAAAAAATGTAAAGAGGGTATACCCTAAAAGAAAAATCAAAGGGTAAAAAGAATAAAATGGTCAAAAACGACAAAGAAATGAACCCCAAACAAAAAATAGACCAAGGAAAGTGTGCAAATCCAAATGCCACTACTATTTCATTTTTGCAATAAAGCAATTGTGTGCAGCTTGTCAAACCTTTGCCACAATTCATGAATAAGTCAAACTGTTTAAACTTGACTTACTCATATTTCAATTTCATGTTATAGAATAGAGAATAAATATCTGACCAATTAGTTTAATCTTGGCAGATAAGTAGATAGGTAGAGTTAATAAAAGGTGCTCAACAGTTTAATCTGAGCCCTTGGATGTAATAAGGGTAGAAAAGATAGATTTATCATGTAAAAAGAAAAGGTTGAAAAGGGTTTGCAAGTCTAAATGCACCCTAATAAAGAAGAGAAAATGGTAGTGTTAAGTAGATAGGGTAGGTAGATGGTGCTGCAAAGTGTTATCTGATGAATGATGCTGCTACATGTTTTTGATCCTTTACTTTCATCACAAGTACTGAAGCAGGAAATACACTGGAAAATCATTGAAAGCAAAGTCAAACTCATTAACTTCCCTCATCACTTTCCCCTTAAAGTTTTACTAATTTCCCCAAAAAGTACTAGGGCATTTGGAGATCAAAGGGGCTCAAGGCATTTCCTTGACTTCTGGAGGGACCGGACCCTCGGCCTAATGATCAAAAAGACCTAAGTACTTGAGATAATTCATCATTATAATCATCCATCTTTAACTTTGTCCTAAGTAAAATCCCATTTTACTTAGGAAAATCATGCAAAATTCCATAAAAATCCCTCATGATAACTTGCTATTCTAAGTTTAAGTATTGAAGATAAGATATTGAAATTTACTTCAAAAGTTCTCACTTTCTTAGATGTGCAAAATATTTTGAGTTTCCTTGTCCTTTGCCATATTTACATTTAACTCTATTTTACTAAATCCTTAGTAAAATACCCTATCCTAAGTATATAACTCCCTTTTTATAAATAACCCAAAAAACCCCTCTATTATAAAGTTTAACCAAATGTTTATATCCCCGCACATTCAAATAAAAACCCACTATACGCCCTTTGGTTAAATTTATCATTATAATATAAACCCGCCCCTATGGTAAGTTAATTATATACGTTAATTTACCATATAATAAAATAAAATCATATGTCCGAAAAGCTTTAAACATGTGGTGTATATGTTTAATACCAAAGAAAAACTAAAATCCGAAGTTTTATGCCAACGTGGCTCATCCACCTGGCATTTCCCCGATGATTAAAACCCCACCGCGACCCCTATTTCCTTTATAAACACAGAATTAGTTAATTATCTGAATTAACTAATAATCACATCTTTCCGCCTATTATATGCCCCCCGGGAGGTTTAAATAGAGTTAATTGCGTTTAAAACCCCGCCGGGCCCGCACATCCAAACCCCACTATCTTTTTGTCCTATCCACCGTCCGATCTCCCATTGTAAGATCTACGGTCATCATTCACCCCGCTACCCATCCCTTGTCAGCATTTTAACCAGCGGGGGATGGGTGGTATGTGACCAGTCACCCGTCCACGCGTCAACAATTTTGTGGAATCGCTGCCCTCGCGGTTAATACCGCCTGTGCTCAAAAGTGGTGCGGGGACTTACCACTTACCGCCCGGCCCCTCCACCATACATCAGCCTGTACGTTGATGATGTCACACCTCGGAAAACTAAAAAACCCTTTAAATTGTAAATAAAGCCAATTCTTCGTGTTTTTCTGTTATTTTCGTTATTGAAAACGACATCGCTCCCTGCTACGGTTTTCGAATTTCCACTGAAATTGACTGTGCTATCTGATTTCGCTCCAAGATTCCACTACACTTGTGTTCAAGTACACTCCCACCATCGCCTGATACCTGTTAAAAGCCAATTCTCGTCCAAAAACAGGTATTTATCTCACAGCGCCCCGAACTTCAATATAAAATCTGTTTTCCCTGTTTTCTACTGAATTGGTAATTAAAACTCATCACTGAGATCTCCCCCAGAGGTTTTAAAACTGTGCAATTGCTCCCTGAAACTGCATTTGTGTTAATTTCCTTCAGTTTAGAAATCACGGCCGGCCCGTGAAGAAAACCAGAAACCTCCGTTTTGAATCCACAAGAACCAAAATGGAGGCCCCGGCAGCTTTGAATATCACTCCACTGAATGCCCCCCACCGTGAATTGGAATATTTACCTTTGGTAGATAAAGATTTCCAAATTAAAGACTTGCATTTTGATGAAAGTCCCCTATTGAGTTATTGTCGCTGCAGAGACGAATACTCAAAGGGGCAAGATCTTATAGGGTTGTGGGAATCCAATCTCCCAAGGTATCTCATCCCTGCAGTCATTTATTTCCCAGAAATAATCCATTATTGCCATTCAAACTATGATCCCACTCAAAGGGCTGTAATAGCTCCTGATCAAAGTGTTATGTTTCCCATTACTCCCCAGGCTATCAATGCCATGTTACACTTTGAACCAGACCAAGAACTAGCACCATTGTCCATGGAAGAATTGATTGAGAAGACCAGGCAATTAACCCCAGAAAAGCTAAAATCCATGTGTCAGAATTTCATGTTGCCTGGGCATCAGCCAAAAGGGTCTCCTCCCTATGGTTTTTATTATTTCAATACATTGGGAAGGCTCATTGTAAATATGATATCTTTTTTCTTGGGATTCAACACCAGTGAATATGTGGATGAGATAACCTTGGTTTTGCTATCCATTTTTACTCCTGGGCAACCTCCTGAGATTAAATATGACTTTGCCTCCTTCATAGCCAACAAGATCCATGATCAATTCATGAGGCTAGATGATGAAAATGTTTTTAAATATTCCTCAGTCATCTATCATCTCATTATCTACTATCATTCAGAAAAGTTCCCTTTCCCTGTTCAAAAACTTGATGCCAAGGGAAACCCCAGGTCAGTCATATTTTGGTCCCCCATAATTCATTCTTCCTCTGATTCCCCCTATTCCTATACTGAATTTATTGATCAGTTTGTATATCCCGCAACAACTTTGTTAACAGGAATCTCTCCCCCAAGGCTCAGTAATGAAATAAAAAAGACCTTGCAACTTTTAAGGACTTATAAAGTTGGGGATTGGTATTTGTATCAAAACCATACAGTCATCAGAATTTATGGATGTGAATTACATCCATTCAGGTTACCAAGATATGTGCCCATGAGGATTTTTGCCTTGGAATACTTCAGGCAAATAAACAATTCATATGTGATCCATTTTTGTAGTGTAAAGAAGAAAGCTCAATTAAGGATCAAAAGTCAATTAGGTCCTTTCATCTGCAACTCTAGGGAGGCCGAGAGAGAGGCAGAAAATATATTACAAAGAAAGTTCCAAACATCTTTCCGTTGGGTTCCTTATGACCCATTTGGTTTTATTTGTGAAAAGAGATTAAAAAATAAATCATCCCCTTATATACACCACAAGATTCCTGATCTAGAACAATATTCCAATCAAGATGAATGGGTTGAAGGAACACTTGTTGAAGAAGAAAGTGAAGCTGAAAAAATGAATAAAATTATGAAAGATGTTGAGAAGAACTTTGACCTAGAGTCTTATGGTCAAGTGCAGGTACCCTACATTGGCACTTCTTCAGCAGCAACTCTACAGCACACATTACAGGAAAGCAGTTCATCAGTTGTAGCAGAATCAAAGGGCAAAGGAAAGGAACCTGCAATCCAGGTTATTGAAACTTTGGTCATGGCAGAGAAACCCCAAACTTCCAAAGCACCTGAACAATCACAGGTTTCTCCCACACAGGCAAAGCACACACAAGTTCCAGAGTTGCAAACTCCATTAAATGTGGAAATAGGAAAGAAGAGGCAGGTTCCAGATACCACACCTCCAAAAGGGACCTCACAGGTACATCAAACTAAAAAACATAAATCAGATCCACTTCTAGATGTGGAAATCATAGATGAAGTGTTTGATGATGGAAGGGAAGATAGTCAACTAACTGGCACAGTTAGTGAAACAAACACAGGACAGAAAGGAAAAGCTTTACAAAAGAAATTAAGTACTGAGGTATCCTCTTTCAGACCACCAAAGACAGACACAGGGGATATTAAAATAACCTTCATTAATATTAAAGCAAAGAATGATCCATTAAAAATGAAGGTATATGATCAATATATGAAAATGGCTCCCCATAACCAAGAAAGGCTAATGTCAGCATTTGACATGTCATAAGGCAAAATGATAATGAGTCACTTTAAGTCAAAAGTGCCAAAACCCATTACTGCAGCTGACTACATCAGGACAAATTTTGAAGTTTTGGCAAAGGATATCCATCCTCTGGACCAGATAGAGCTACACAGAAAAACTGGGGAAATGGTCTATTCTACTCTTACCAATAAGGCCATGGCAGCTATAACGCTGCAGGATTCTTTGAATAACACAACTGCACAATTGCAAATTGAGAAGGCCTCTTCACAGGCTAAAGATAATAGAATAAAGTCTTTAGAAGACATAATCATTGGCTTGGGTCATAACCCCAAAGACATTAAAAGTATTGAGGCATTAATAAAGAAGAAAGATGATGACATAACTGCACTGAGGAAGCAGCTAAAATTGCCAGCCTCAAGGCACCCTCAGACCCAAGAAGTTCTAAAAGGGAATTCACAGGAAGAAATAATGGAGTTTCTCCTAAATATGACTGAGCGACTAAGTGAAACGGAGAAGGAATTGGAACAAGCTTTGCAGAAACAGGAAACTATCAGGAAGTCATCAACAACAGGTACTACAACAACAGGTCAGCAAACACAGCCATCCCAGGTAAACACTTCTGGTTTGAGTTCTAATGAATTAATAAAACAGATGGAAAGTCTACAACTAAGGGTCACAGAACTCCAAACAACGAAATTGCAATTAGTAAAATTGGAGGAAGAATATGATACATCTAAAAAGACAGCTGCTGATAACACCAGGGAAATAAAAAGGTTAGAAAAATTGGTTCAGGCTTTGGAAAAAGATCTTTCATTGGAGAAGCCTTTAAAGGAAATAAATGACATTCTTTGGGGTAACATCATTGAGTTAATAAAGGGTATTTGGCCCTCTATTCAAGCTATTTTTGAACAAAATGAGTTGGTTAAAATAGCCCAAGAAGAAATAAACAAAACCAGAAATGAATTAAGAGGCAGGCCTGAGCAGGCCAATCAGCTTATTCAATTTTTGAACACCCGGACAAAGCAACAGCTTGCAGTGTTAGGGATTGATGACAGGACCGGCACAGTTTTGGAAATAAAGAGAGTTTTCATCAAGAGAACTTTCATGCAGAATTTAGAAAGGAAGTGCACAGATATTTTGGTTGATATCAATATTTTCAGAGAGAAATTTCAAGATTTGTTGGACAGTGGGTTACCAAGTCCTATGCTCTCAGAGGATCAAATAATGGACTCAGAAACCTATATAAAGAAAATAAATGCTCATGCTCAAAATACAGCTGCTTGTTCTCCTAGTTTACCACAATCAACATTACCAACAGGGAGAAACATCTATGATAGAGTGAGGAATTTATTTCATTTGGAACATGAAATAAAGTATCTATTTCCTAATGAGCCCACCTTTTACAAACTCACAGAAGCATATGAGACATTAAGAAAGCTCAAAAGGACTATGATACCAGATAATCAATGGTGGAATGAAATGTTGGAAATTCTATAAAAGTTATTTTCAGGATAAGAATTTTATCTTTACTATCAAGTAAAGGATAAAAATGAGTACAGATGAAAGAGTATCAGTTACACAGGTTAAAAGAGTATCCGTAAAGACAAAGAGTATCAAGCAAGAAAAACAAATTACTCCAAAAGATAGCAACGAGCCCTTTTTCAGCACTTACCTCCAGCACATCCACAAAGAAAGGAAACAGCACATCAGCAGTTACTTATTATGCTATCTACGAGACCATTTGTCTCCTGTTTACTTGTAAAGTAATCCTTAGTCACCCCAAAATATGGGCTAGGATAGTGTGAGATATTTTCAATTATTTAGTGTATAAATAAACCCTCAAAGAGAGTATTGAGGGTGGATTCTATTACTCTGTTGTAACATTGAGATTTTCGGAATAAAAGCATTTTGGAGAAATTTATTCGTGGCTTACTGGATGACGATTTAAAGCACTGGACTTGTTGCAGGATTCATGTGTTGGACTACAGTTCAATAAGTCTTTCTACCCTTTGTTTGAAGTTTTATATTAGTTTATAATATCATTCATATCCATTTCTGAATAATTTACATAAAGGATTGAATCAGAATTTGCTTAATTGTACTCTGATTTCAGATGTGATTGTTCTTAATGTTTTCCTCTAAATTAGTTATAAGCAAGAATTCTTAAATGCTCTTGTTTTTCTAATTTAAACATTGTTGATTACTATAATAAAGAATTCTTCATTGCTCTTTGTTTGTAGTCATCTCATTTCTCTCTTTTGAACATGGTGAAAGATTCTTAGTTTCCTTTCATCCCTTCAAGATCATCCCATCCACTTTAAATTTTAAGGATTGTTCTCTGTCTAGCTATCTTGCCCTATAATACCATCTTGTGTTTAGAATAGAAATCCAGTAAAGCCATCCTTTGACTCCATAGCCCAATGGACTGAAAGCTCTCAACCTTGCCCTTAGTTTGTGGATTCCACCATTTTTCCCAAAACAAACTTTGAATCTATAACTAGCCTAAAACCTTCCAAGAACAAAGATAAATCATAAAGAGAGAGCCCTCTCTGGATGCAGATTGGCTAGATTCTGCATCTAAAAGGTTGGTTTGTGGTTACCTCGGGTATAATTTCCTCTTACACAACTTCTAGGAAAACCTAAGTGATAACAGGAAGTTTGGTGGCAGAAGGGTGAGATCTTCCTTGATCAAGGAAGGTATAATACATAAATTCTGAAGAGGTTTCATATGGAGGATTATAAACCCATGGCTACTCCAATGATTATCAACTAGAAGAAAATTTACACATCCAAAGATGATGAGGCTGATCCTACTTTATATAGGCAGCTCGTAGGATCTCTGATGTATCTGGTCAACACGAGACCAGACATCTGTTATGTTGTCAATACTCTTAGTAAGTTCATGGTAGAACCAAGGAGGGCTCATTGGCTAGTAGCCAAACATGTTCTCTGATATCTACAAGGAACACTCGAGGGACAATACCCCGACATGAACATGGTGTGGGATCCATCCCAATATCAATAGCCTATGCAGCCTAATGTGCAGTTGCCTTCTCAACTTGGACAACCTTTTGTTTCTGGTCCAACCCAGCAACCTGTCCAGCCAACTATTCAAACTCCTACACCTAGTTCTGTTCAGCAGTCTAGGCCTAGTACACCTAAGAACCTGCCTCAAACTGCTGCAACTACTGCAACATCTGTTCAACCTATAACACCTGTTTCTAGAGTATCTGTAGCTCCGAGTTCTTCTATCCCTGCATCCGTGCAAATCCCTCAAGTCTCTGTACCCCAGTCAGGACCTTCAGTTCAGACTTCGGTTCAAATGCCTGCGGGACAAGCCGGTACAAGTACAGTTGTCACAAGTCAACCACAATTCACGTATCAACCGTACCAGGTACAGCCTCAATTCGGTCCTGTTTCACAAAATCCAAATTATCAGTATCAACCGTACCCTGGCTATACTTATCAACAACCTCAACAACCCCAGTTTGGTCTGGTTAATCCTGGTTACTCGGGAGGTTATACAATTCCTAATGCAAATATGATTCCCAGTTATCCTGGGTATCCGCCTCCTGGAACTGCTTTGGCTACTCAAGATTTTCGTGACCCTAACCGTCAGTTACCATTTATTGCAACTTTGGATTTACCTGATTTGACATGCCTTACGAATGATCCAATTTTCTATTATCTGTATTGGCCGCCAATGCCGCATAAGTTGCCCAGTGATATACCGAAATTCGAAGGTAAGTCAGGAGAGGATCCATCAAATCACATTATGGCTTATCACCTTTGGTGCGTGTCTAATTCAATAATCGATGATTCAATTCGCTTACGTATTTTCCAAAGAAATCTTATTGGTCTTGCTGCCAAATGGTACATTGAGTTACCATGAGGCTCTTTTAATAATTTTAGTCAGTTAGAAACTACCTTCTTGACTCATTTTCAGTTGCCTATCAGATACTACAATGGCACAAAACTATTAACTTCACTAAAACAATCCACGTCCACATATATTTCTGATCATATTCATGAATGGTGACGTAGAAGGCGTTTGGTGAAAGTTTACATTCTGGATCAAATTTTGGCGGAATGGTTTGTTAAATCATTGTTACCCAAAATCACTGAAGACATAGCTAAGGCTGGCGTTGTTACTGAAGAGCAAGTGATTGCTCAAGCTCAGTACCTTGACCTCGTTTATACGCAGTCAGGTACTTTACATGAAAAAATCCCCGATCTTCCAAAACAAGGTCAAATAGCTGCAGCTCCTTCAGGGTCTCATGCCGTTGACGGTATGATTGGTACAACCAATACTAAAAGCAAGAATAAATATTCAAAGAATTCTTCTCCTATTATAACTTTACCTGATTTCCCGAAAGGAGAATCTTTCCCCGAAATTTTTGCCGACATTCATGTCGTAGAGACATCTATGTCCAAATCTAAATCCGGCAATAAAAATAAAGGAAAGAATAAAAAAAAAAGAATTAAAAATAAAAAACTGATAAAAACGAATCCAATGACGAAAAATGCAAACCTCGCTATCCTTGTTACATTTGTGACAAGGATCATTTTACTAAGGAATGCCCACATCGAGCAGAGGTTGCAAAATTCGTTAAATGTTCACAACAACCTGCTGTCTTGAAGGATCCTTTTCTGAATCAAGATAGTAAGATGATTGGTTCTACCTCAAATGCCTCAGAAGAACCTATTTTGATGATGTCTCATGTAAGGATTGCGATGCGATTGCAAGATTATGGTACTAAGAATCCTGTTGATGGTAAAGAAGCAGGATATTCTAGTGCAAATACATCAACTACACCTCCTCCTGTTTCTGGTCCACTACAAATAGAGAAACCAAATCCAGAATTAATAATCAAACCGCCTGCTAAAGGTGTTCTTCGTAAATCAACTTTCAATCCACATGCGAGAGCTGCTCAGAATTACAATATTGTTGAAGACTTAGCTATTTCCCCTTCAGTAATGTCGGCTTTGGAAGTGCTTCAATCATGCCCAGCACAGCGTAAATTACTTTTGTTTGCCATAGGAGCTGTTGATATTCAGGATTCGAACCTTATAATATTTGATTTAGAGAATAGTACACCTCGCCTACCTCACCAAATGGCTTTCCAAATTCCAGTGTTAGTAAAAAACAGACCGATTTTTTGGACTGTGATTGATGAGGGAGCTTCAATGTGTATTATGTCGATTCAGTGTTGGAAATCACTTGGTTCTCCTACACTCAATCAGTCTCCGACGATTATTAAGGCTTTTTATGGCCGAGGTTTCCACCCTTTTGGTATTTTGTAGGATTTACCCATTAGGGTCGAAGGTAAAACAGTAAATCTAGATGTGGAAGTGGTTGATGCCCCTCTAGATTACAACCTTCTCCTGGGTCGTAGTTGGACTTATGCTATGACTGCTATTGTTTCTTCGGTCTTTCGACTCATAAAATTTCCACATCAAGGAAGGATCATTACAATAGATTAGTTAACTTATTTTTCTTCCGATCTAGCCTCAACAGAAACAATCCAGCATGTTGGTAAAGCGGCTATCCCTTACAAGGATGTTGGAGTAGGTTTGATTAAAGATTCTGGTTTAATAGGAATTTTTTTCTTTCCTCCTCCTAACTTATCACCTTCTATTGCAACTATTCACATGATTTCTTCAGATACTATTATGTTTGATGATCCTTGGATCATACCTTCCGATTCCGAGTCAGATTCATTTGATGGCATGATGCCTTTGAGTCCATTTGAAATTGCATATCAGGTTGTACAATCACTTTCCGACCTCTCTTCAATTGAAACTGATCCAATGAATGGGATCCATGAGGAATCACTTTCTATATTTAGTTTAGCCACAATGGCATTTCTTGATCTTGTTCATATTGATGAGCAAATTTGTGAATTTTTGTCTATTGACAATTTACCATGGGAAGATCTACATCACCGATCTTCGTTTTTACCTGAGCTGGATCATTTTGAAGATGATTTCGCTTCTATTTTTACTACTAAATATGTCAAAGAACCACAGAATCCATCGAAAAATCCTGATTCTGATTTAAATTTGGAAAATATCTCTCGAACGATTCCAATTAACATTTCAGTAAAACCAGGAATAATTGAAAACATTCATATAGGTGCTTGCTATACGGAAGATGAAATTCAAACTTATAAAGCCCTATTTCAAGAATTCCGTGATGTGTTTGCCTGGTCCTATGAAGAAATGCCAGGAATTTATCCGTCAATTGTCATACATGAAATCAAGACTTACCCGGATTCCAAACCTGTCCGTCAATGTTTATGTCAAATACATCCTAGAAAAGCTGCTGCTAACAAAGCCAAAGTTGAAAAATTACTTCGTGCAGGTTTCATTTATCCAATTCCTTTAACGGATTGCGTGTCGAATATTGTTCCTGTTACTAAAAAACAAGGAGTGATACGAGTATGTATCGAATATAGGGATATTAATCGAGCGTGTCCTAAAGACAATTATCCAACCCCCTATATCAATAAAATAATCGATGATTGTGCTGGTAGTGAAATGTTTTCTTTTATGGATGGTTTTTCCGGTTACAATCAAATAAACATACTCCCTGCTGATTAGCCAAAAACAACTTTTATTTTTCCGTGGGGGACATTTTCTTATTGCAAACTACCCTTTGGATTGAAGAACACTGGAGCAAATTTTCAAAGGGCTATGTCTTACGCATTTAGGGACATTAAGCACATTGTGCAGCCTTATCTTGATGATTTACCTACTCATTCATCACGTAGGGCCGACCATCTCACTCACTTACGAGCTATCTTTATGAGATGTAGGCATTATCAAATTAGGCTGAATCCACACAAATGTGTTTTCTGTGTAGAATCATGTCGCTTACTGGGATTTTTTGTTTCGAAAGCAGGCATTCACATTGATCCGTCGAAGGTCGAAGCTATTGTCAATTTATCTCCTCCTTCGACTTTACGCCAACTCCAAACTTTGCAGGGGAAAGCAAACTTTTTACGTTGGTTCATTCCTAACTATGCCGAGCTTACAAAGGGTTTTACCCAGTTGCTGAAACATAATATTCCATTCTTTTTGGATGAGATCGCTAATCGATCTTTTGATGCAATTAAACACGCGTTAACCCATGCACCGTTATTGCATCCTTCCAATTACAACCAGGATTACGTTTTGTACCTCGCCACTTCTCATTCCACCATTGGGATGGTTTTAGTTCAGGAAGATGAATCTAACACTGAACATGTGATTTACTATCTTAGTCGAAATCTGCATCCGATTGAGATCAAATACACACATGTGGAGAAATTGGCCTTGGCAGCTGTTCAAGCTGTCCAAATATTTAGACACTACATCTTATTACGAAAAACCATAGTAATTTCTGACTGTAACCCTATGATGTACATTTTAACCAAACAATTGCTAGGGGGCAAGTATTCCAAATGGATAGTCATCCTGCAGGAATTTGACTTGGAATTTTAAAAATCCAAGGCAAAGAAATCTTTGGTTTTTGCGGAACTGATGTGTGATTTCCCCTCTACTGATACTAAAACTGTGGCAGAAGAGCCCATTGTAAACGAATCCTTGTTTCTTATCAGTACTCTTGATCCATGGTATGGGGATATTATTGTTTATCTCCAAACCCAATCTTTTCGGCCTGAAATCTCACGATCTCAGCGACGAAAAACACGCTTCCAATCCCAAAAATACAATATGATTGGTGATACACTCTATCGTCGTGGAGCGGATTCTATTTTCCGACGCTGTCTTACTCATGAAGAAGCTGAAAAGGTTTTAAATGACTTCCATTCTGGAGCATGTGGCGGTCATATGTCTGGGTATGGCACAACCAAAATTATATTGCGCGTTGGTTATTTCTGGCCGTCATTATTTAAAGATTGTATTTATGCAGTCCAGAAATGCCACAATTGTCAAGTTTTTGATTGTAAGATGCGTGCGCCACCCACTCCTCTTCACCCTATAATTGCTGTCGGTCCTTTTGCTAAATGGGGTATTGACTTTATTACATGTAACCCTCACTCGGTCGGGGGGCATGCGTATATTATCTTAGCATTAGATTATTTTAATAAGTGGGCCGAGGCGATGCCTACATTTTTGGCTGATGGCAAGACTGCTACAACTTTCATATTTAATCACAGAATTGCTAGGTTCAGTGTTCCTCAAGCCATTATTACAGATCATGGAAGTCATTTTCGAAATATCATGATGACTGAACTGACATATCAACTTGGCCTGCGCCACGACAGTTCCACTCCGTATTATCCGCAAGCCAATGGTATGGTTGAAGCTATCAATAAAGTTTTAGTCACTATGATCAAACGAATTATTGGTATTCACAAAACGAATTGGCATTCCATGTTATTTTCAGCACTTTGGGCATATCGAACCTCAGTGAAAACATCAACTGGTTTCACTCCCTTTCAACTGGTTTACGATTTGGAAGCTGTGTTTCCGATTGAATGTGAAATTCTGTCATTGAAATTAGCCATAGAATTACTCCAAGCTACATCTGAAGAGGAGAAACATTTTTTGTACTTGGCTCAGCTGGATGAGAATCGACGAAATGCTGCAATAGCAAACGAAGCTCACGTCAAACGAATAAAAGCTCAGTATGATAGAAGTGTTACCCCTCGAAATTTTTCAGAAGGAGAGCTAGTCTTAGTTTATGATCAAGCCAACGATAAGTTAGGAGCTGGGAAATTCGTTCCTATGTGGCATGGTCCTTTCATTGTTAAGCGAAATCTGGAAAAAGGGGCCTATGAGTTGATAGATTTTGACGGTGTCCCTTTAGATAAACCCAGAAATGGGCTTTATCTGAAGAGATTTTATGCTTAAACTTGGTGTGGATATTTTTTTATTAGATTAGATTTCTTTACTGCTGGTGTGTCTTAGATTAGAAAAGTGTGCCTAGTTTAGAAGTGTGTTTTTATCACTATTCCTGCTTATCTGAATTTTACTCTTGATATTGCAGATGTCGACGTCTCTTCAAACTTACATTGGTTTTGTTGATGGTGCTTGTTGTAGTACACAAAACATTTCTTCTGCAACTTGGGTTATCTATTCACCCTCTGACGAGTTAGTATCCATGCATGGGGTAAGCCTTGGTCAAACAACGAATAACATTGTCGAGTATAGTGCAGTGATTGAGTTATTATCTGAATCCATATCATTTGGAATTCGGAGTTTGATTGTTAGGTTGGATTCTGAACTTTTTGTATTACAGGTTAACAAGGTTTATGCCATTAGAAATCCAATATTATTTCGGTTATTTTTAAGAGTTCATCTCTTGGAACATGAATTTGGTTACATTGAATATCAACATATTCCAAGACATTTAAATACATTAGCAGATGCAGTTGCTTCTAGTATGATAAATCGACATTTGCAACAATCAAAATAGTAAATCAAACAACATTCATAACATGTACATAGATAGCCGGTAAATAGTGATATATCATAGTATAGAAGTGTTTCAAAAAATATACATCGTCTTCGATCATAGGTTGGAGACACCTTATGATTAGAAAAAATGGTAACACAAAAGGTCAAAAATATGAGTCTACGACACAATCATCCTATCATTGATGGTGATCACGATAAGAGACCACTGCCCGGGCCACCCTACATAGGAACCTTCTAAAAGGTCCTGGGACACTAATCACGTATCTCTGTAATATGAGAGGAAACTCATCTATGTCCATCTCTAGAATGTCTAGAGTCAGACACTCTAGGTGATGCTCTAAATCAGATAGGATTTCTGCTGATTGGCCTGCTGGGGCTGGTGCGGCTACAAGTGGTTGTCTTATTTCATAAGGTTGGAGATGGGCTAGTCACCGTGGGCCCACATTTGCATTCAAAACTTTTGGTTATTAATTTTCAAGACGATAAAAAAAATAAAAATAAAATTAGAACTTAGAAATTGTTGAAAATGATTTTACCTGATTCATCCCACTGTTCCCCTACTGGGAGAGTCATCTCTTGGTCGCCGTGGAAATCTATCCTGGCGTATGGAAAGTCATCTATAACAAAAACTTGGTGTTCCAGCCAATGAAAATATGAAGGAGGAAATCAGACAATCTCGATGCCCTCAATACCATGACGGGCCATCAATGCAACCCAACGAACCATCCTAGGTTCTCGAGGTCGACCGACATCAACATGGCGATCCTCTATAGAGAAAATGTGACTACAATGGATCCATATCCAAAGTTATTTAGTTTTCCATTCTTCGCTCTAGTTAGTTGGCCTTTTACATTGGCCAACACAGCTTTGCACTAGTTGAAAATGGTGCCTCGAAAACAGTCTACAGCAATGCGCATTTGGGAACCGGTAGCCACATGCAGCGCTGCACTCCCACACAGTCTGGTAACAGTAAACACAATAAATTTTAGCTCGGGATGGATGATATTTTTTATGTCAATCCGTTTGTCCCTAGGGTCTGCCTGATCATTACAGAACTCTTGTCAAAGACTAGTGACAGTCTGGCCACCTAGCCTAGTCCCAAACAAGGAAATTTGTTTGCCCCTCTTGGACAAACCAGTTAGAAAATAAATATCCTCCAGCTCAATTTTGAGCCGGTGGCTGCCAATAATGAAACACTAGTCCTGTACATTCCACCTGTTTACCAACCATGTTAGGAGGTCTACCTGTGCCCTCATGCCTTGGATGGCCCAGAATTTATACAAACCGCATGCTCTTAATGCTTGCATTGTGGTCAAATGGAGCATTGCAGTGTCATACATGTCTTCATGCTCACGTTCTCTCCAAATCAACATCTTATTAATCCTACAATGCATAAAAATATATGTTAGAACAATCTAATTTGAAAATTTTTGGGTGGCAAATGAGAAATTTGATTTTGAAATTCAAATACGTGGGGACCGCACTTTGTTTTCATACACAGTGCGTAGGAATGCACACGCACTGTGCGACAAGTGTGGACCCACGATTTTTTTATACATAGGAAAAAGTCGAGGTCTGCAGGACCCGTGTGTTGCACCTGCGGACCCCCACGGGCGATTTCTTAAAACATATTTTTCTCTTAAAAATGAAATCTAAAGCCTAAAAAATGAAATGTAAACGGATGAAATGCAAGATTAGGAGGTCGTGGATTACCTGGAGCTGAAGGTTCTCGATTTCTTCGGACGGATTTTCCAGAATTTTCACAGGAAATTTTTTACCCAAAAGCTTTTACTTTTCACTCTGAACTCGAACGGTAAAAATGAAGTTGGAAAAGTCCTTTTTATAAGTTTTTTCGAATAAATAATTTTTTAATTTGTTTATTTTTCATATTAAAAAGGGTATTTTTGAAAGCATTTTTACTTATCTTAAACAGGTATGTGTAATGTTTCAAGTTTTTGTGCAGAAATTGGATTTTTCAGGAGAATTGATCATTTTTCAACAAAGAGCATACTTTTACCACTTTTTCGGACTCTTTCAAAAATTTACGAAAAAACGGAATATTGGAGTCCTCTTTTAAGCCCTTTTCAGAATCTCTAGATATGAAAAGATTGCCGAGCACTTGATTATTCGAACTCGTTAAAGTAAATGAATGATCGTCCATTCATTATAAGTTTACCCCTTTTACGGACTGAAATGGACTATTTACGAAAAAGGTATACGTTGACTAATTATGGTCAATAGAGTTCTCTCCCGCATTATTTTATCCTTTTTCGAGCTTGAGAGACTAAAATTACGAAAAATTACACCCATGGAGTTTTCTTAAGTTTTTTTATTCTGACTCCCTAAAATTGAAAAATACCGAGTTTCTCCTATACTGGACTCGTTAAAATTTAGCAGTAAAGGACCTGTTCAATTTAAAACAGGAACGAACCACTCCTTCTTAGGGTTCGAATCTTAAAATAAGTTGGACTCATCCGAAGGATGAGCTTATAAACAATCAAATGTTATCCTCCTCAAGCTTGTAAAAAATAAAGAGGTACTTGCCAGAAATGGTGGGGGAAAAGAGAGAAAAATGGACTTGTTTGTTGTATTTTGATTTTTCGAAAATCCGGTTAACCACTCTTGTACACAACACTTTTTGTTCACCTGGGTTGGGAAATCCTTTTCCTAATAGTTAATCAAACCACATTGAAAGTCTTCATCCAGTTTTTGGGTATTAGCTTTGGGTCAATTGTCACCAAGCCATCTATAGTGTCGTTATGTGTTCAAGAGGACAGTTCAAATAAACCATTCATCTGCAAAATATCTATCATCCATTTTGACCATCCCTGAGTCAGTCCTTGCCAATATATTTTCAAAAATTGATCTATTATTTCGTGTTGTGGGCTTGCCTATGATGGATCAATTTCTATCGACGACAACTCATTATCTAGGAAGTTGATCTAGAAGTTGTCAGTACCTTGAAATCTGCATGCCTCAATGGCAGGTTTCTCGCTTTCGACGACAGGTTACATCATTTACCTTCAATTGAATGATTCTGTGACATGTTCGAATTCAACTCATTCATTCAAATTTCATGGATTGTACTGGGTACTTTGAGAACCATTGAAATTACCGGTGGTTACTCTCACACTTGTTAACAATTTACATCATTGACTGGTAATCAAGTGGTTTCTACCATATTCGACTTTGACACATTCATTCACATGGATAGAATCGTACTAGTTAGAGATGCAGAAATCAAGACCTTGGATCTAGTTTCTACCATCCAGGCTGCGAGGAATTTTGTTATCATTTATACAGTAGACTATTCATAAACAGATGGCTGCATCCATACTGTGTCTACATACGTCTATACTGTGATGTATTCAAAATCATTCCTGTATCAGAATAGTTTAAATCAGTTGCTAGTTAGTTTTGATCTAAGTATGGGAATTCCTACCTCAGCGATGATATGTATACATATATATTTTTCATTTAATGTTTTTACAGGGTCCGACTGGGGTGTCCACAGGATGATCCTTGAAATGATAAAGTACTGCACTCTTCATATATGATAGAATTCAGCTTCATCTATTCCAGACTTTGCACTTTAGGGGGAAATTTGTTACACTGAAAATTGTCATCCTAACATTCTGCTATGTGTATGAGCTCATTACTACTCATACTTCCTCCTTTGCAAGTGTAACATATTAGTTCCTCATGTCAAGCCTTGAAAATAAGAGAAAAGTTCCTAAAAATCTCCTTAACTTTGGTGTCGCACTTTCTCTCTATCTTGCCTGTGGTCCCGCACCTAATTTTCAGGTCTCCTGCATACCTGAATGCACTTTATCTGTGTTACGGGTGTAGACCCTTGTAAATATAAAAAAGGCACAAGTAAAACTTAAAAAATCTCACTTACAGTAAATTCTAGAAGCCTCTAGAAAGAATCTTGCGGTGGTAGAACTGCTCTTTTGAGGTTCATGTATCCCTTACCTTATGGAGCTAACCCCTTGATGTGAGGAGCTTATCCCTTTGAAGGAGGATTCTATCCCTTCATAGTTGAAACTGAAACCTCCTCTTTTCCACTATGAAAAGAGGCATTGGGTAGCCTCAAGGGGAGTTCAAGCTTTAGAATATTTGAGGTTAAGTGCTGTTGGGATTCAGACTCATTTAACTAAGATTTTTGTGAGGAGAGATCACATACCTCTATCTGTCTCGGTTGGAGGAGTGAAGAGATTATCAAAGTAGAGGAGATTCCTACTTCGGACCCCGAGAAGGCCTGTTCAACATCAAGGCTAAGGTTGTAAGGTTTTCCTTCTTTTGAAATTAATACAAATATATTCATTTTTCTCAATGAACTGTTAGTTAATTGTTCATTTCATAGATTCCTTGATCACTATGATAAGCATGATTTATGATGATTTCTATACAGGTGCTATTTAATGTTTGCTTTTTTGTGACTGCAGGTTTACGAAGATAACTCCTTCAAGTGCACGAGGGACAATAATGACTTCAAACAAGCATTGGACATACGGTAAGTCTTTTACACCTCTATAGAGATTTTTGTAAATCATATATGCTTAAAGAAAGATTAGTTTATTTGGCTGTTTGCTGCTAGATACTTTTAGTACTAGGGAGATCGGTCTTGTTTGCAAGACAGATTAATCCACACAACAGACTGCCGCATCCCTCCAACTATCACAGCATGCCGATGTTGCTGTTAAGCGACTAAATCAGACACTGGAGAGCGTCACCACTGCGACAGAAGTAACAACATCACAAAAACTCGTGGACATTGCACAAAATGCTACTACTCAAATTCTAGAAGTGCTGCCCCGACTAATCGCATCTGTCAATGCACTGCATGTGCAGGTGGAGACCCTACCACCACAGTGACTCGGGACGAGTCACAAGATTGTGTTGGGGGACTGTTGGAATAGGTTCTCTTGCAAGCTACGAATCTGGTCCATTTTATATATTTTTGATTATGTTTAGTCTAGCATAGGGGTTTTGGGGTGGGTCAAAGCCCCTAATACATTGTAAGCGGGCCAAGGGTAGACCAAGAGTCCGCAAACCGTGGTTTGTGGACCATTGGTTGCGTAGGCTAGAATAGTATAAGTAGTTGAAACTTTTTGAGTTGTAGGACAGACTTGGAAAAATATTGATGTGAATTGCGAATTAGTAGATCTGTTTGGATTTTTGGGGAAAGGACTCCTGCTGGCTGTGTGTGTGGAGATCCTCAGTCCTGCTGTGTGCGGACCCTGCTGTTGTGTGCGCAGTTGATATTTTTGGGGTATGTAAGAGACTTGTGGATGAGAAATATATGCGAAGTACTGTGGATAACTGATGCTATTTGATCTATCTGGTTGGGGTTATTGTGGACTCGAATTATATGTCATTCTATTACGAACTGCAAATGATATGTGTTTATGAGCTGCGAATTATCTGTGTTATGATAACTGTATCTGCAATCTGATTAAGTCTGCTATGAATATATTGTTGTATGCTTATACTTGGCTGTTTGCACGTGGATGCGAGCTTGTTATATAAATCTGGTAAAACTGTACTCTGGTTAATCTGCAAATGACCTCTGAAAGTGTAGATTTGATAGTTGCTGAACGGTTCGACTTACCTTTGCTCTCTCTCAGGGTGTAGAAACCTGGTTCCAGCACCCACCCATACTACTTCGGGTGAGACTTTGGCCTGCACAAGTAGGTCATTGTCGAAAGGGCCAGTAGTATAGGGGTTTTTTGGCAAACCTTAACCTCCAAACCTGGGTCAGGACCCCTCGAGCCAATAGGTACAATTCGCCTTATTTCCCATGGTGATTTAAAAGTTCATCTGCTCTTCTTGGTAGCTCTAGAAACATTCTTGCACTCTCGTAATGTGAGAAGAAGCCCCACTTTCAATATAGTAGATCCCAGGAGAAGCAAAGCTTGACACACAAGCAAATTATTCGTCCAATCTGGATGATAGAACATAAACATCTTGATCCATCTGTTCTTTCATGCTTTCCTTATCTAAAGAATTGCGTGAACCCTTCCGAGTTACTGATGCAGCAACATCTGAGCTACGTTCCATCATCGGTTCTCTTCTCCTGTTACTCATCTTTGCTTTGTTACCATTTGAAAATTCCAATCCCGAAAATGCTTCTGCAGTGATAGATTTATTTCTCCTACTTATTATTTCCAATAAGTTATTTACATAATTCTTCCACTAAATTTTGAGATAAATACTACTCCAACATTCACTCAAGTATATGCAAAGAATAGAACAACAAGAAATACAAGCATAAGAATCAATCACACACACACACACTTATTTTTGGACAATTGTCCATGGAAAAACCTAATGCGGGAAAACCGATGCAACATATGAGGGTTTATAAATCATTCTTCAGCAATGAAATTATTTACAAGGAAAAGAATGGCAGGATTCTTTAGAAAAAACCTGAGATAAATTCTCACGAATCCTCTAGAGAATTTCTGACACTCAGAAGACTCAGAGCTTCCCTCTGCATGTCTATCTGAACTGTGCCTACATGACACTGCATCACTCAACGTGAGCTCTCTGTGCTGCCTTCTCCGAAATTCTGTGTCCTTCTTTCCTCGACTCTTGTCACTGCTGAATCCCTTTGCTTCCTCTGCCCTGCAACTCTTCCTCTAAAATTGAATTCTATTCCTTCAGAATCGAATTCCTTTGGGTTACTGAGTGTATGCTCAACTTACTTTCCAAATGACTCTCAAGCCTTCTTTTATAATCTTCTCATTGATGAATCAACGACCCATATTAGAAGTCTAATCAACGGTTAATATTAAAAATTGACTTGATATTTGTTCTCTAGAATATTCACACTCTATTTTATTAATACCCATTAATTATTTAATTTCCCTAATTTTATACTTAGGGTCTCCATTAAAATAATTAATTATTTTAATAAAACATAAACCGAGTGGAATTTCCACAAATGGTTTCTAGGTTCTTTAGAATTTATGTTGTAGCCTCCTTAAAATTTTTGACGCTTGGAACAATTTCTGATGCTACAAAAATCAACAGGCACCAGATTCAAGCACTTTTGAACACTTTGAATTTTGAGCACTTTACTAATCCACTGGATCATTGATTGAAGCATTGATGTTCTGTTTTGAAAATCTGTCTGTATATATACATGTTGTGCATAGAACTTTGAGTAGATTCATGATAGATCTGCTTCATCCACATAAAGCTGCCACTGAGCACCCTTTGAGATATTTGCATGAGATGATCTATTGGTTGGTCTGTGATATTTGACTACATGGATGTACTGATGATGTTTGGGATTATTATTGATGAGAAAATTTGGATGCTGCCTTAATATGAGATTTTACATGATATCTTAGATGAGAGGTCCATAGCACGACCGAGGTTGAGTACAATGTTGTTAGTAGGGCTAACTGTGAGGTAGGATTAAGAAGCTCCTTAAGAGTTGTTTGAGCATGATCTATATATGACATGGATACATTGCGATGACAAAGAGTGGGATCCGATCAATAGAGAATCCCATATATAATTGGGACTGAGATAATTTCATATATTGAGATAGTGCAACTATATGAGATAAGCTTAGGCTTGTGGTTGACACCTCCTTGAGAGGGAGGATGAATAGGGTATCCTTTTGTGATTTATAGGATTATTTATGGTCTAACATGATATTTGATTGGATGCCTTGTATGAACATGAGAAAACTGTTATTGCTACATGATGATCAAGCTGATACCTGATATGAGTATGATGAGAGCAACACTGATCGAGGACACTGAGCGAACTCTTCTCCCTTGTCTGAGCTCCCAGGGTGTGGAATTGAGATAGAGGGCTCCTCGGGTTAAGGGAGCTCTGGACAATAGGGTATCACCCCTATCTGTTACCCATAGGGTTGGAGTAGTAGCTCACCCTATCTTGGTATTTGCAAAGTATACTCTAGTTGGTATCATACCCACAAGATGGGCTTGTTGGGATTGTCCCTCCCTGTCTGGCCAACAGGTTGAGGAGGCTTGGAGGCATGTGATCCTTACGTCTTGGTAAGTCATATCTCATCCAAGAAGGATTATGATGCAGATGTTTTGCCACATGACTCTTATGGGTCATTGTTGGGAAGATAAATAGGCAATAATATGGGTTGAGTAGTATCTCCCCTATATCACCTATTGCTTGATATGGGGTTTAGTAGTTGCTCCCCCATGAGATTTAAGGTTGACTAGTATATCCCCGACGTGGTTATAGTTTGGGATGTGCTCCCTGATGATATTCTCTTCGATGATGATGCAGGTCGTAGATCTGACTCCCCACTGACATTTCGGGTGGTAGCCCACTGACAGAGATTCGGGGTAGTAGCCTGATGAATAAAGGGTGGTAGCTCATGCTCCCCTTCGACGACAAATTTTTCATCTAGATTTGAGAATTTTTAGGATATGAGTAGGGGAAATCAAGAGATAAGAAGGAATGAGCCATAGATGAATTGAGATGACCAATTATGATACGAGATGACAAGATACTTGAGATTGGATATGATTTGATGAAAATATACATGTGACATGATGCAGGTGGAATTCTCCCTAGTTGAAAGGGAGTGTTAAAAATAGGAAACCGCAATAAAATTCCACTTTGGGTAGCTCACATAATGGATATAATGATTGCATTGAATTCCTATTTTTGAGAGGACCAAAATTGACCTAAATATCACCTCATTTGGACTAGCATATGTTGGTTTTTGAATTTATGAACCCACTTATGTACATTGGATTAGGTCGACCCTACACACATGTGAAAATTGGATCAAGTCGAACCTAAAGAAAAGTGGAACCACTGGAAGGATATAAATAAAAGTGACCTATACCTCATTTAGACAATGATGAGACACACTTCTATCTTGTTTTTAGCTCACATAGGTCTAACCCTCATCCGTGGAGGTTCAGGTTTACTTTGAAGTGAAATTGCAGGTCCAAATCTCACATCTATGATTTAGAATTTTTGGCCCTAATCACAGGAAAAAAACAAGAATATTTTGACCCTAGTCGCTCCCACATAGGCTCATGAGTGAGACTGGAGACTTCCAGTCGCACAAATAACACTCTGTGCATGCGACCAAGAGATTAGGGTTTCTGTAGTCTAGTTTCGACCCCAGTCGCATGCTTTCGAGGCTTAAGGGAGTGAATGAGAAGCTATAGTTGCATGAATGACTCCTCCATGCTACTTGAGACTCTAAGATGAAGTTTCAGTATTCTAAAGATTCCGCTCAGTGACCGTAGGGTTCAGAAGTTGACTTTAGACAATGACAGTTCAATACAAACTTCAGAATCAAATTTATGAGTATATACATTGTTGAGTTCATTTCATGGATGTTGTAGTTGTTTTGATGGTTAGTTGCATAGATGAAGATATGGATCATTGTAATATCTTTTGGTGAATCATTTGATGACAATATAAGAGGAAAAATTTCCAAGGGTTTTCTCCATAGTGGGTTTTCCCTTGGTCTCCGACCAATCCTAGTGTCTCGATGTGCGCATGCTTTTCTTCTATTGTTCCTTTATGTTCCTTTGCATTGATGATGATGATATTTTTCTTTCTACATAGTTGCATATACTAATGAATTATGATATAAATCTGAATAATTTTATGATGTTATGGGCTGAACTTAATTTGCTAATGAAGAAATGTAATTATCAAAGAAAAGAACAATACAACCCAAAGAAAAATTAACAGGCATGGCTACCTTTGGTATCTTGTCTAACTTTTTTCCAAAAGTAATAAAATAGTGCGAGGCCTAGACTCATACACAAAACAAAACATGGCGCTTCCACAAGTATGGTTAGCCTAATAATACATCACAAACTTCAAGAGGAGCAACATCACACAATATCTCATTCACAGATTTGATGTTGTAGGGAAGGCGACATTGTTGGTTGATGCAGAGATATCATCCTTGGTGGAGCCACCCAATGGTGTATGGCTATGGGTATGGTGTAGTCGAAAAGCCCAACCGATTAAAGAATTTTGTTGAGATGAGGTTCTTTTGGCTCTCGTCGTCGATAATGAACTCCAATGACGACCCCTTCACCAACATCTATGAGTGGAAGAGACACTTCCCTTCCTCTAGGTCTCTGAGCTCAATATTCTAGACCTTGGTGGTGGAAACAGTGGAACCAAGCTTTGAATGAATAATATGCTTCCCTTTATCAGTCCCCTTCTCGGGGTCTGACTCAGAATCAGAACATGCATATGACTCTAAAGCCTTCAACTCGATTGCTAGTGATTTCTTGACACAACACTCGTGTTGTGAGTGGGGCTCTTGTGGAACTCACACCACTTTCCCGTGTCCTTCTTTTTCTTCATGGTGCTATTATTTTCTTGCAGCTTCAATGGGTTGTCCTAGGTCGGTTCACCTTGGCCTTTTCCTTTGTTTTATGGTTTTGGGGTGCCTTTTCCTTGTTTCAGATTTGCAGATCCAAAGTATCTCTACTCCTATTTGAATTTCTACTCGATCTTAACAACGTATCGGTATGCGACACCAAGTGAGGAGATGTCCACAAACTCCCATATCTTCCTGGATATATTTTTGTAGACAGTCATAGTACTTGAGTACTAGATGCCACTTAGAATACTTGATACCCAAATTCATGCGAAGGGTTTGAAAAATATTTGTGAACTTCAACACGTTTTGGTCCCTTCCTTTCCATAGTGTGGTCCATTTTATGTACTGATATTCATAGCTCCCGACAGGGTAATATTGTTCCTTGACGGTGTATTGGAAGGAATTATAAGTGGGTACGGCTGAAAATAGTGAGGGTTACCTCTAATCCTTCTGCTCACAATAGGTTTTCCACTAGAAATTGACATGAGAGGCAATTTTGAGGAGAGAAAGAGTAATATTTTCCCTATCAGAAAAATCATGAACCGAAAAATATCCTTCCAACATATTTAACCATTTATCTACAACGTCTGCATCTATTTGACCTTCAATTATAGGGTTGTCAAAGTTAACTTGTACCTTGAAGGGGATGACGCCTCTGAAGTGACTGTTGGATGAAGGTGCATCGCCTGTTGGAATCTACCGAAGGATCTAGGCATAGTTATCCATGTTCTCGTTCCTTTATTGATCGAGGGCTTCTTCGAGCAACAATTTGATAGGATCTCCTACTCTTTCTTCTTTCTTTCCTCCCCCATGGGCGACTGTTGGGGTTGGCGGGGACGATCTTGCAAGGATTCAAAAAATTCAAGTCCCAACTCCTTATACCCCGACCTCGTTGGGGACATGCATATAAAAACAAAGAAAGATCAGCCACTCTGATACCACTGATCTAGATTTATGCAGGAAAAAAATGAAATACTATATAGACAGAAATGCAAAGCTATAACGAAAACAAAACTCTAATTCATTAATAACAAAGTACTAAAAACTGTTACATGAAAAATGGAAGTAAAATAGTTTGGGTGATGGTAGCTTATCTCTGAGAATATATGTGGCGGCTACAAGCCTTCTGAACTATGTTACAAGGAGGGTCAGATGGTTTTTTTATCATTAAGAAACAATGGTAAACCCTAAACATCCAAAAATTTAACCCTAGGAGATGAGGCGCCAAAATCTTGTGGGCTCCATTATGGTTAGTTGGAACATCAATGTCCTAGGGTTGTAACTTTGACATATTATCTTTGTTTGACTATCATAATGCCTCATTTCGAAGATCTCCAAGAGGAACCCTAAAGAAGACAAAAAACCAGTGGTGCACTTTTTTGATTTCTCTGTTTTCCCGAAAAACCATCTTTTAGGCCCTCGAAATGGATCTAGAAGTTTAAGACCCGAATAAATGCCCAAAATAATAAGTTGTGCTATAATTAAGTAAACTGAAAGAAACAATGGTGGGTGTCGAAGTGGAATAGGCCAGTGGCTACCAATATCTTCCTGGATCAAAACCATTGATATTCCTCTTAAAAAAAAACACAATTAATAGTTTCATTCTCTATGTTATAATAACTAAAACATGTCCATCCATAAAAAAATGGATATTCGTATGGTAAAAAACATATTTTTTCAACTAAGATAAATTGGACAATGAAAAATAAGTCATAAATATACAATGAACAAAAACTAGCGATATATAATGAAATGAGTTAGCCCATCATACACATTTCAATAGATATCGTCCTTTGTCTATATTCATAGATGATTCATGTCTATGACATATTTCCATAGATATTTCTTTTTCTCTATAGTCATTGATGATTCAATATTCTTATATATTGATGTTGAACACATCATATCTTACACCTTAGAACCATGGGTAGATATACCCAACAATTGAACATAAACTCTTTTCCCAATATACAACTAAATAAATTAGTTTCTTGTAAACATTTCTAATGAAATAGGTTTTTTTCTATGCTCATCCATGATTTAAGGTCTTATATACTCACACCTTGTTAAGGCATCAACCAGTCCCAAGTTGATAGAAATGAGGACTTAATTTTTTTTTTAAATTTTATTATAACCATCAACGTTGAAAACTCAAATATGTAGCCAAATTGTATTTGAATGATGACCTTGTTCTACACCTTAGACCAATGCTCACTACATCCCACTTTGATGCTTCAATTCAGATTGCCCTTTTACAACTTTACATCATGCTCTATTTAAAGGCATATTTTTACATAATAAACCCTTTTTCATAGCACTTGAATCAATTACAAAGGGTTGAATATATATGGCTAAGATCTTGGGAATCTCGGGATTCCCAATAATTTTTGACACTATTTGATTGTAGTTGATCACTAGTCGACCAATAGTCTTTGTTAACTATAATTGTCCCTAATTACATTACTTTTGACTATTTTTTTGACTATTGACTTCTGTTGGCTACTCTATCAAGCTCGACTATAATTTCTGTCTTGAATTCACTGTTGACCTGAATCGACTCGATAATTTTGTTGATCCTTGTCCAAGTAAATTTACTTCGATTGATGAGTTACCTAGTCGATCCACCTTGACTAGACTATTTATTTTCATCCTAGTTGATCCACCTAGACCATGATTACTTGTTGATCAACCTCTAGTAGCCAATCGGTAGATTGCACTTCAATAGACTAAGCTTCCTTTACAAAGAATATAACACCTATACACTCTCCCACATGTATTTTTTTATAGGAATTAGATATTGTGCTTTAATGAACATTGGAATGAATGTATCATTGTAGGTATCTCTCTCGGCCACCACATAACTCCCTTGCTTGTAGGCTGGTTCTAGTATCTCCATTGCCCACCCAATTTCACTATTATGTTACAACCCTCTCTGTCACTGCTATGTTTCATAATAATTAAAAAGGTTTGATATCGAGGCTCCTTTTCAAGTATGTCCAAATTCCAACTTTCATTCTCAGGATTGTCCTAATTCATGGTGGCAGGTTCAGGATTGAGAATTTTTGTAGTGTCAAATAGTATCATGGTGGTTAAATCGGTCTCTGCCTCTGATCATCCCTCATCTTGTAAGACTCGCCACTCAAATTTCGTTAAAGCTCTCTGAACGACAAAACCAAACTTTGTTGCAAACTATCTGTTGTAACTTATTTTTACACTCATAATAATTTGTAAATTTCCTTTTATTTAAAAAAATAGAAAAAGAAAAATAAGAAAAGGAATGAAAAATGAAAATCAAAAGAAAAAAGTAAGGAATAAAAAGGGAAATAAAAAACGGAAAAAATAAAGTATTTGTGCCCTTAGAATAAAGCGAGCACATTTAAATGCTACTCTTTTTATTTTATTTAATATTTTAAATTATTTTTATTTGTAATAAAGTTGATTTGACTACTACTCATCAAGTAATGAAAGTTCATGCAATTTTCAACGATTGTGATCAAGCAGACTGAGATCAATGGCCTCCGTCGCATTGCGGGAGATCCCACATTCCAAAAAATTAATGGAGCAGGGGCAGGGGTGGTGGTGGTGGTCTGCAAAGCAATTTCACCTAATCCTACCTTTTGCATGTGTCCACATCTCGTGGATTGTGGGACCCCTTTTCTCAAAACCACAAATTGCTAGCACACCCCCCCCGGAAATCGCTTATCTCCTTCCGCCATCGCTTCCCCACTATTCCTCCAATTTCACTTTCCTCCAACATTCCGCTATGTTTAAACATGACTATTTATTTCGATAAATTTAGCAGGAGATCACTATATCATTAAATTCTCCTAGCAACGTTCAAATGTATTTAATATTCCATGCCATTAATGATTAATTAAAAAAAAGTAGTTATCATCGCCATGATAAAGCTGTTACCTTATCCAAAAAAATGCTTTTTCCATTCTTCCTGCAACCATAGTTATGAGAATGACATTGTGAGCGAATTCCAACAAATATCAGCTTCTAGTCATCGTTACTTCTGGGTGGTTTTCCAATTGTTCTCAGTAATTTTATTTTTCCCCATATGGCTTCCCATAAAAGAAAATATAAAGTGTCTATAGACAATCTTTTATTACCCATTTTAATCAATTTAGATGAATTTCCCTTGGTCGACACCCATTACATGATTTTTGAAACCAATTGTGAATTTGACTTGTACGAGCTTCACAATTGGGCATTTCAGAAATATGTTGGTGCCACTGATGAGTTTTCTTTTTGGGAATCCTCACTTCCTCAATTTTGTTTCCCTTAGACATACCATTTTCCTTAATTTTTCACCTTGTGTGGAGCCTGATATCTTCCCAGTCAGAGAGCTATAATTGCTCAAAATAATGAGACTCTTTTCTATGTAGCCTCTTAGTCAATTTGTCAATCCTTGTAGTTAATCCAATATCAAGACTCCCTTGACCCTTTTTCCGCTAATGCCCATATGGAGATTTATCAAAAAATATAATTTTCAGAAAAGCACATATCTTTGAGTATTTTTTACCAAAAAATTATGAATTGCCCAGAACAAACCCACCTTATTCTTCTGCAATGTTCCCTAGTATGTCTATGTTATTTTGCTAGTTTCCTGTGTATTAGGATATCCCAATGATTAATGGGTAGATGAGGTTATTTTGGAATTTTTATCAGTGTTTTCCTCTGGTAAAAAACCTTCAATTATGTTCAATTATAGTCAGTTTCTATCATATGTAATTTATGATCAATTCCTAAAGTTTAGTGCTGAAGGGTCATTTAAGCATGAGTCAAGGGTCATTTAAGCATGAGTCAATTTTGGGTTACTTGTTTTTGTATCATAAGTCTGAAAGGTTAAAGTTTCCTTTACATAAATTGGATGCTAAAGGAAAACCACAATCAATAATTCATTGGACCTCATTAGTGAGGAAAACTTCTGAAGAATTTTCTTTCAGTGACTTTGTCAATAAATTTTTGTATATGGAATTATGTTTATTAAGTAGTGATGCAGTTCCCAAAGTTTATATTGAAATCAGAATAATTCTACATTTGAGTGAGCAATCCAAATATGGATACTCGTATCTATACCAGAATTTGACACAGATCAAAATCTATGGTTGCGATTTTGCACCTTACAAATTACTAGTGTTCCTCCCCATGAAATTTTTTGCACTAGAATATATCAGAAAGATGATGAACATAGTTGATGTTCATTTTGTCTCCACGAAGCAAAAAACCCAATTTAAACTAAAAGCACAAGTTGGCTCATTCATAGTCAACGCTAGAGATGCAAAAAAAGAAGTCAATGATTTTTTAAGTCAGATGAAGTTTAGATTGAGTTTTACCTGGTCATTTAATGCTTTAGGATTAATAACATCAACGAGATTTGGGTAGAAGTATACACCTTATGTGCACATTGAAAAACCTGAGATTAAAAATATGCCAAAAAATAAGAACGAGAAGAGAACAAATTGTAGGAAGTGGAGGAGAAAGTTTCCAGTTAAACAACATTGGAAACTCCTAGGCCGAAACAGAAAGAATTAAAGATACCAAGAGAAAGCATATCTCGAATAGGACCAGAGTTGCAGAAGACAACACTTAAAGTTTTTAAAAGAATAAAATCTATGAATGTTGATGAAGAATCATCAGAAGTTCAAACTTCTAAAGGACATACTACAATTATGATATTTAAGATTGGAAATTATTGAGAGGGGGGGGGGGGTGAATCAATAATTTAATATTCTTTTATTTTTCTCATATTTACTTTACTATGAAACTAATGGTTCGTGTTCATGATCTATTGAATTCTTTTTGCAGGTGTGAATAAAATAAAATTTCAGATTACTTATCAAGAGTTCAATATCATTCACATAGCATTGAGAAACAATACATGAAGACACAAGATATAAGTGGAAACCATGAAGGGAGAAAACCACAAATGTTAGGCTGAAAGTGATGTGAAGGCAAGATGCTACTCCTTATTACATCAGATTTTTGTAGGCTCCATCCTAAAATAGACTAATACCTCAAAGGAAGCTCCAACTCCCACAAGTTTTCTGTAGACTACAACCCACAGGAGGCTCCTACTTCAACTGTGAAATTTTCAAGAGGAAAATATTTCTGCAATACTTGGTTTATTTCTCCTACTTATGAGATAAGTTATTTACATATGCTTTAGTAAATTTTGAAATAAACACATTTGGAGATCTTCACTATCATTAAGAGCATAAGAACAACAATAAGATTTACACCAATAGCATAGTATAAATAGCCACATGAACACATATGTTTTTGGACAATTGTCCCCGGAAAAACCCAATATGGGAAAACCAGTGCAACAGATGAGGGTTTTATATTTATCTTCGGAAATGGAAAGTACATTTATAGGAGTCTGATGAGCAGAGAAAAAATAGCAAACACCTGACTGAATTTTCTAGACCTTCCAGACAATTTTCGGACCCTCAGGGTGACCTCCTTCACCCTCAGCGTAATCGAGCATGAATGCTCTGCGCAGTCCCTCTTTGGACTGCATGATTCTGTGTGGAGGGGTTCTTGCTGCTGATCAACTCAACCTTCCCTTCACCCTCTTGATATCTGCTTCTCGATAATTGACTTCTCCCTCCTCCTTCTACTTTTGCAGCCCAGCTTCTACAAAATCACCCACTGAAATTGATTTCACTTGCTTCAGAATCGATTTCCTTCGGGTACTAAGAGTGTCCCTGACTTGATTTCCAAATGGCCCTCAAGTATCTTCTTATATTCTTCTCGCTGATGAATCAACAACCAAGATTATATCTTTAATTAATGGCTCAAATTAAAATATGACTTGATCTTTGTCTTCTAGAAGATTCACACTCTGCTCTATTAATACCCTTTAATTATTTAATTTCCCTAAGTTACTTAGGGTCTACATTAAAATAATTAATTATTTTAATGAAGCCATATCCGAGTGGAATTTCCACAAACAATTTCTGGGTTCTCTGGATAACTAATGTCTAAGCCTCTCTTCCAAAAATGAGACTTAGAACACTTTTTTATGCTATAGAAATCAACACTCCCTCTTAGTGAGGAAAGTGTTTAAGCAAGATATCGCTGTACTGCTCTGACTCTACATCATCTGCTGTTGTGATGGTGCCCTGGCTACTACCCCTCATCTCTACGTTGTTGTTTTCTGTACTTCTGCCTTGTCATTGTAACCTCCGTATTGCAGCTCCCTCTTTTTCTGAAGACCACCCTTTCCTCTAGTGGAAGGGGTTCTCAACCATCTCCATATTCTCTCTGAATTAAGTGAACTTGATCTTACTTAGAGCCTTTGTGAGGATGTCTGCTACTTTTTCACCTGTAGGAGTGTATCACAACTATACTGCTCCCCTCTAGACATAGTCCTTGATAAAGTGACACCGAATTTCAATGTGCTTCGACCGATCATGAAACATAGGATTTTCAGAGAGCTTAATGCAACTCTAATTATCACACATAATATTAGTCGGTTCTATTCGCTTCTTGAGTAAGTTCAAGAGAAATTTGTGGAGCCATATGGCCTCGCACGAAGCTGTGCTTGCTTCCATGTACTCTGCCTTGGTTGAGCTCAGTGCTACAAAATTCCGTTTCCTACTACACCAGGAGGTCATTCCTGATCTGAGACTAAAACCATACCCACTGGTACTTTTCCGATCTACTGTGCTTCCAACCCAAAATGCATTTGTGAACCCACTCAACTGGAACTCATTTCCCTTGGCGTACCTTAGCCCATACTCGATTGTCCCTCTCATTTATTTGAGAATATGTTTGGCTGCTGCCCAATGAGCCCTCCTTGGTTCCACCATGAACTGATTGAGGGTATTCACTGCATAACAAATGTCTGGTCTCGTGTTGACCAAATGAATCAATGACTTGATGAGCTATCTATACAATGTGGGATCAACCTCATCATCCTCTGATGTGTCTATATTCTTCTAGTTAGTAATCATTGGTGTGGCCATGGGTCTACAATATTCCATATGAAATCTCTTCAGAATTTTTTTTGTGTATCTTCCTTGTCCTGGGAATATTTCCCTTTCCTGCTGCCAGACTTATAAACCAAGAAAATAGTGCATCTGCCCCAGGTCCTTCATGTCGAATTCCGTTTCCAGATTTTCCTTGCAGTCTTTGATGAGCTTGGATGACCCAGTAAAGAACAGGTTATCCACATACAAAACAAGAATAAGTGGCTCATCTCCTACTCTTAAGTAGTATAAGTTGGGATTTGCATCACTCTTGACAAACCCCATTTTCTGCAAGTAGCCATCAATCCGACCATACCATGCCCTAGGGGCTTGTTTTAAGCCATACAAGGCTTTCTAAAGTCTACAAACATGAGTCTTATGCTCATGTGTCTCGAAGCCCTATGGCTGCTCTATGTACACTTCTTCTTCTATCACACGATTCAAGAACACAGTCTTGACATCCATCTGGTGAGTCTCCCATCCCATCTACGCTGCCAGAGAGATGATGGATCTGATAGAAGTGTATCGTGCTACTGGAGAAAAGGTTTCTTCATAGTCAATGCCTTCTTTTTGGGCATACCCCTTTGCTACAAATATTGCCTTAAATTTCTCTATGCTGCCATCTGCATCATATTTTATCTTGTAGATCCATCTGGATCCCACAACAGATATGTCTTGTGGTCTATGGAATACTTCCCAAACATCATTTGTCATGATGGAGCTATATTCCTCCACCATGGCATCTACCCATACTTGATGCCGAGCTGCTTCCTGAAATGTAGAAGGTTATCCAACTTGAGCTACCAGTGCCTGATATCTATAAGGTTGTTTACTTATCCTCTTCCCTTCTTTAGGTGCTTCGAAAAATCCTTCTGCATCTCTAAGAATCTGTTGGAGTTCTCTGCTCGGTCTCCCATCAATGGTGGGCAGACTCACCTTCTCTTGCTCCTCTTCTTCATCGGAGGAGCTTCCCTCAGAAATATTGTGCCTTGGAGAGGCATCAGACCTCTCCTCCATAGGTTGTTGAGGCTGTACTAATGGATCCTCCTCAATTTGCGTATCTATGGCCATCTCTTGAGATTTCCTAAAGGTTTTATTCTCTAGGAATTTTACATCCCTTATTACCATGAATTTTCTGCTCTCTGGAATATAGTCATGGTATGCCTTTGCATTCTCACTGTAGCCCATCAGAAAACCATTTTCTGTAGTTTGATCCAGCTTCTTCCTCTTTTCCTCTAGAACGTGGCAGTATGCTATGCTACCGAATATCCTGATGTGGCTCACTTATGGCTTACTGCCTGCGAACACACTTTTGGGAGTAACCTTCCCCAAAGCTATATTAGGAACTCTGTTTTGAATATAAACTATTATGTTGTAGGCCTGTACCCATAAGAATTTGGGCATCTCCTGGTCGTACAAAATTGCCATTGCAGCTTCTATTATGGTTCGATTCTTTCGTTCTGCAACTCCTTTTTTTATGGATTGTAAGGAGCTGTCCATTCTCTCTTGATGCCTTATTGTGCACAAAAATATCTTTAGAATTTCTCTCCATTCATATGTCTGTCTTCTGTACTGCTGATCAGGGCCACCATAGATTCAAGCTAGAGCTTGTACATCTTGTGACTCCTTACTTCGATTTGTTCCTTTTTTCTCTAGTTAGGGTGTTTTAAATACACCTTATCTTGAATAAATTATACGTCATAGCACTTGTTCTAAAGTTGAGACATCGAGAGTAAATTCATCCCCAACCCTGGTACATGCAGAACATTCGTGGCTCGAATCTTGTTTCCATCCTCCGTTTGAAATGTGACGGTACCTTTCCCGATGAGGGTACAATTTTCCTTTTTTCCCATAGTTATTTGGAAATTTATCTGCTCTTCTTGATAGCTCGAAAAACATTCTCGAACCCCCATCATATGAGAATATGCTCCACTGTCAATATACCAAACACTTGGAGGAGCATTGCTTGACACACAGGCAAGATCCTACTCTAGTATGGATGCCAGCGCTTTCATATCATGTTCTCTCTGAATTTTTGCGTGCTCTGGAGGATTACATGAGTCCCTTTGACTGCGTGAACCCTTTCTTTGGTCCATGGCAGATCCTCCCTTATTTTTTTTAGCCCTTTCCTCTGATACCATGTGAAATTTTCAAGAGGAAAATATTTCTGCAATACTTGGTTTATTTCTCCTACTTATGAGATAATTTATTTACAGATGCTTCAATAAATTATGAAATAAAAACATTTGAAGATCTTCACTATCATTAAGAGCATAAGAACATAAAGATAATTTACACCAGTAGTAAAATAGAAATAGCCACATGAACACAGATTTTTTTGGACAATTTTCCCTGGAAAAACCAAATGTGGGAAAACCGGTGCAACAGATGAGGGTTTTATATTTATATTTAGAAATGGAAAGTACATTTACAGGAGTCTGATGAGAAGAGAAAAATTAACAAAAACTTGGCTGAATTTTCTAGACATTCCAGACAATTTTCGGGCCCTCGGGGTGACCTCCTTCACCCTCAGCATCATCCAATGTGAATGCTCTGCACAATCCCTCTATGGATTGCATGATTATGCATGGAGGGGTTCTTGCTGCTGATCATATCACCCTTCCTTTCACCCTCCTGATATCTGCTTCCTGATAATTGACTTCTCCCTCCTCCTTCTACTTTTGCAACCCAACCTCTACAAACTCACCCACTAAAATTGATTTCAATTTCTTCAGAATTGATTTCCTATAGGTACTGAGAGTGTCCCTGACTTGATTTCCAAATGGCCCTCAAGTCTCTTCTTATAGTCTTCTCGATGATGAATCAATGACCAAGATTATATCTTTAATCAATGACTCAGATGAAAAGATGACTTGATCTTCGTCTTCTAGAAGATTCACACTCTGCTCTATTAATACTCTTTAATTATTTAATTTCCCTAAGTTTATACTTAGGGTCTGCATTAAAATAATTAATTATTTTAATAAAGCCATATTAGAGTGGAATTTCCACAAACGATTTCTGGATTCTCTGGATAACTGATGCCTAAGCCTCTTATTAGCCACTTATAAAATTTGTTATAGCAAAAGGTGGCTAAGACTTTTTGAGCCTTCAAGGAACAAATTTTATTGCTAAAAATTGTTGGCTCTTGAAGACTCTGGAAGGTCTCATGCCTCTATCCAAAATATTCATTGCTGTTGCCATTTTATACTCAGAAATTCTGCTAATTTCATGAGAAAAGACTGCTGCAAAACCATCATTTTTCCCCTCCCCCTCTTCCAAAAATAACCTTCATTTTCTCCCCTTTTTCTCCATAAAACTCCTCTATTTTTCATGATTCCTTTTCTTCCCTTCATGAAAATCATTTTTACAAGGTTAAAAACTCACTTTTTAGCCTTACCGAAACCCCCAAATCCATTGAAAAACTCTGAAAAATTTCATAAAAACAAGTTTTTTATTACTATGGACTTAAGCCCCCTTGGGCTAAGTCCTAAATGTAGGTTTTAACCCTGAACAGAAATATCTACACACAATTCTTATAACAGAAAATAAACAATAGCAAGAGCATAAAACATAAAACAGATAAACACAGAGATTTTCCCCTGGATCCCAAATCGGGACGACCAGCTTGATTTTTCATTATATTCCTTTAGTGTTACAACACATATATATACATGCCGGAGCATACATAAACCCCAATCCATTAACCCTGGATTAGAACATAACCGTAGTTCCCTTGACCGGATCTACAAAAATACCAAGGGCCGAAAACCATCGAACCCCAAAACCATGTGCAAAACCATGCACAAAACCATGGGCGGATCCGCCTATGAGTGGGTCCGCACAAAAACAAAATTTGCCCCAAAATTTGCCCCAGACCCCAACGGTGGGGACTGCTTCGCCCCTCGTGACCCCCCAGCTACGCCCGACGCAAAATACAGCATGTGGGGCTAATCGTGGAAAGAATATAACACATACCCAACACTAAACACTTCCCCACCATAAGCTTTGAGGCTGGAACCAAGCGCTAACCCTTTTTTCTTATCGCATCGCAAACGTCCAAGTGTGCATGTCTTTGTGCCATTACAAAAACTCCGATGTGATTAGCCTTTGTATTTAAAACCCCCGATCTTATTATCGTTCAATATAACCATAAAGCCTGCATCTGGCGCTTAAATCATTGTATAAACCATATCTGATCAATTTTTTTCTTTTGTAAAGTCATAAAACCCATTTTCCCAAAGTTTTAATCTAATGTGCTAAAGTCACGTGTTAAGTATAAAAATGGTTAGATTGAAAACACCTAATCGCGCAATCGCATCGGAGAAATACAAATGGGTTGATTGAAAAGGCCGCATCAAAACTTCTGATGCGATTAAGTCCCATATCCATAGACCTAGGTCCTTTGTTTTCTTTGTAAAACCAAGCAAAAAGGACGAAGCCCTAATCGCATCGCAAATTCCAAATGGGTTGATTGAAAGACCAGGCCCGAAGCTCCGATTGCGATTGGCCCTTGTTATATAAAGCCTCGGGCCCATTGTTTTCCATACATCCAGCAGCCCTGCAATCGGGCGTCAGTCACTTAATATATATATATATATATATTTTCCGCCCCAATCTACTAAAACATTGGTTTTATTAAAAAATTGTGGGTTTTTCATTAAGTATAATGGTTTCCGCCGGTGCAAAGTTGAAAATATATTGATTGTTGATCTAAGGCTGATCAACGACCCGCGCAAAATCGCATCCCAAAGTTTCAATCGCATCACAAAGTTTCAATCGCATACATTTTTTTATCCCCCTGATTTCCCTTCCTTCCGATTCATTCCCCGTCGTTGATCTGATCCTTAGATCAATGGTCGACGCTAATCGCATCGCAAATTTTCATCGGGCGCGTTTATTTACCACCCCCAATTGCCGATCCTTGATTGGTTGTCTGCCATTGATCTCCTCCCCGCTTTTTCGTGATCTAACGGTCCTCGTTCCCTCCGACCACAAGTCTTACCTCCACTTCAAAACCCTCCGATTCACTCCTCGCCGTCGATCTGATCTTTAAATCGACAGCCAGCGCTTAATCACATCGAATTTTTTAATTGGTGCATTTGCTTGCCACCCCTGATTGCGATCCTCCGATGGGATCTGTACCATCCACGTGTCCAGATCATACGGTCAAAAATCACTCCATATTATCCTTCTCCCCGCTCTCCTTTTTACCTCTTCTACGCAGATCTCCACCGTTGGATGCTGCCATCCAACGGCTACGCTCCTCCCCCGCCTTCTGAAGTAGTTTTTCCAATTACGACGGATTTTATAATTTTTTCTTGTATTTTGCAGGGATTAATGGTTTTTCCATTATATTAAAGAGAAAGGCCGAAGGCCAGGAATTACGATTCCCACGCCTTTGATTTATCAAAGGGAACAATTCGCGGGGCTCTACTCCATGTCTCGTTCATTACTTCATGAGGCAGTGATGCCATACGAGCCCTGCCCGGCCTGCACATCGACAAGACACTGTGTTATTACAACATGATTTAAAGAGTATCAGTGTTGAAGACAAGCACAACAGAAAAGAAGATTGAAGACCGATTTGTGGGGATTACGGCTAAGATGGATGATCAAAAGCCTAATCCCCCAAATTAAAACACAGTCGAAAGAAAATCATAAGTGTTTAACTATCAGAAAGGCCTCCACCACCTCAATTGAGGCGAATTGATTCCTCAGCTACCATAAGTGCCACCTGTGCCTCAAAGCATTCAAAACAGAGGCTAAAGTTATTGATCAAATGAAGATATTCGCCTCAGCGCAGCCAGAGGGTTACTTCTGCAAGGAAATTAAATGCTAAAAATATCTGGAGAGTTACTCCAAACATGACACATAGCCTTAAAGTCGATAAAATCTCCCACCGAGATTAATTCATAAATGTAAAATAGTTAATACAGACCAGAATGTTTGTAAACTTCTCCATCGAGCCCCTCAAAGGCTGAGAAGTCATTTAATCTGTATTAGTTGTCTCAAGAGATATTTTATCAGATCTCACCTCCTCATTCTTCTATAAATACTTCTGTAGAAGATGAGAAACTGTTGGTTGATTAGGTTGCTGAACATTCTAATGTAATTGAGCTTGAGACTTCTATCTGTAAATAGTGTTCACTGGCCCTTGAAGCTCTGTTTGTGTTAGATTAGTTAGGCTGGATAGTGAAGATGATTGCTGAACTGAAACATTGGACCTGAGTACTCTAACTAGTTTGACATCAATAGCAAGTTGTTTCTTGGGATCCTGGTCTATATCACTGGTGAAGTGACCCTTTCTTTGTTATTGTTTTCCTTCTATGTATGTCATATTGTTCACTATTCTCTGATAAAGAACAACATTTATAGAGTCAGGACCTACTGTATATCAGTAACCTTCTCTGACTGAAAATCTTTATCTCAATGTTTTCCTCCAATTTGTTTATTTAAGAATGATTTAACACAGTTTAAGCAGTTAGGAATGCTGGAGTTCCCTCGTCCTACTGTTTGCTTTAAACATTGTTTTTGAAAGTTATTTTCCTTATTTGCTTATTAAAGTTAGACTAGAAAAGTGATGGTTTTCCCTGTTTCTAGCTTCTATTCTCCAAAGGCAGATTCTGAAAGTTTCCCTTGGTGTTGACTGAAAGCAGACTAGGTTTAAAAGTACTTTATCTGATATTAAGTTACATTTTGTCTTCTCATATATGTTTTCATACTTTATAAAGGTAATTATGTGGATTACTAGATTGTTTGTCAATTAAGCTGCTTTAATACAAACCTGCCTAAGAAATCAATGGTTAGCCTTGCCCTTGGTTGGTTTTAAACAGTTACTTAAGAGGCTTTTCTTGTTTGGATTGACTATAAATCCTTTGTGAAATTATTATCAGTTTCCACCTCCCCAACACTTTATTGTTCCCATTCCATCATTTTAATCTCAACAATCTTGTGATGTAGATGACTTTCCCCTTGGATCACTCTTGATGTTGTTGCTCAATTAAAGCCCTGTTATGACTCCATAGCCCAATGGACTAAAAACCAGTGTTATATCTATATTTTTAGCCTAGATGTTCTATTCACTTGCAACTTCTCACCTTTGAAACTCTTTACACTTAGGACTTTCCACCTCAAATAGTATTCATGCTCAACCATCCAAAAAAAAAACAAACCCTTGGCCTTCATAACTAGCCTAATATTATTACCCCAAATTTCAAAGAAAAATCCATCTTTGCACTTATTGGAGAGATCCCTCTCCGGATTCAGGAGGGCTAGATCCTAGAATTTTAAAGTGGTTGAAATAATGTTGTTTATGTGATTGGACTTTGCCAATCTTGCTAATTACAGATTCATAACACATCTCTTCCAAAAATGAGACTTAGAAAACTTTCTGATTCTATATAAATCAACATCAATAGGGTACAACATGTTCTTTTTCAAACTGCAACAGATAAGAGAACAAAAATTTCTCAGTCACAACATCAAGTTAAAAATGATGGTTACCTCATAGACTATTCTGCTGTCACATTTATTGCTGAACTGATTCTTCTCTTCCACTCTCTCTTTCTCTTCTGCTACTCCCCATCAACTTCCTTGTTTAGATTCATTCTCTTCCAAAATGACTCTATTTCCATTCCATAATGTACATTTTATAAGCAAGCCCTATTGGATTTTTGTATTCCTTGCGGAATATGAAGTGAAGCATTGTCTCTTGGGCTTCCAAAAAACTTCTCACTTGTTTTATTTTCAGTTCTGGAAATATTTGTAATATAAAATGGTGTTGTAACATCTCAATCAACCATAATGTCAAGTGAAAAATTCAGATTTGTATTATCTACATTTGTTGTTCAATGGAATATATGTATTTCAACTTTTGTTTGAATATATTATGTCCTATTTGTCAAAATTTAGCCTTCATATTGATTAGCATAGCCTTTTCACTTCACATCACTTTCAACATTTTAAAATAATAACACTCAACAGGATTAATGACATCAATGGAAATATTTCCAACAATCCCCCCCTTTGACATTGATGGCAACACATTTTTCCTCCCCCTTTCATTCTGAAAAGTGTCTTCCTTCTTCTCATTTACTCACACTTTGACATCAATGAAGAGGGGTTTAAAAATGTTTTTTAGTCTGAAAAAAATCCTTAGTGTGTTGTCATCATTGCATTAGTGATTTATAACCTTCAATGCCTTGTTCTGCATAAACATTGTTCACACTGCCATTTATTTAATGATACCAATATTCATATGGCTTGTTGGGGATGCTCTATATTGATTGAATGCTGCTTGAAGATGAACACTTATTTATATGACAGATAGTAATTTCTTCAAAATGTATTAAAATTAGAGGAGCATTGTAGAACAATGTTGTGAGAACACTTTCTAAAATATTTCATGAATGTTGTTGGGAGAACACTTTGTAAGGCATTATAGCTGCATGTGTATAAACAATGTTGATACTACCATTGAATTAATGCCACTCCAGATTGAATGAAAGCTGCTCCAAAATACACTTAAGAATGGTTTAACATTAGTAGAGCGCTTCTAAATATTGTTGTGAGAACTCTTTGATAAGCATCTCTCTGGAATCATGAAGAACAAAGTTGTAGAAATAATGAATTTGATAAGATTTATGGAGTTCAAACACTCAGTGATGGTGGAGTAACTTGGGTGGAGAAAGAGACTTGGGCCATTGCGCAACACCAAAAAAAATATTAACATATGTAACCAATGCTGGCTCCTATTCATTGGAATGTACCAAATGAAGAGATAGATAATCAGACAAGACAAATCGGTCTAGTATTCTAAGAAAAAATGGTTCTCGTAGAGCTATTACAACACAACACTGTAAGAGAGGTAAATCAATTTCTAAGTTGTACTCACACCAAGAAATTGGAATTTGTAATATATTTGTGCTTTTCATCTGCATAAATATGGCCTCTTGTGGATATAATTTCACACACCTTGACATAAATATAACAATCTATGATATGAGGAACTACATGGTTAGTCCTTCCCAATAAATATCCCCTGCATTATTTTTCATTGTCTAACTATTTTATTTTCCATTGGTGACATTCACACATTCTCGAGCCAACCACACATTCATAAACCTTTCATAGTTTTCAAACTTCAATTCATCCTCACAACGATCGTCTATAACAAACACATGTTTTATTTCAACTAGCACTCTTGCAAAACTTGTTGAACACCAGATCTAGGAAGAGAGAATCAAACAGGTTGTGTTCCCTATGACAAAGAGCTTGAGTATTCCAATAGATGATAACATTTGGATAGAGTGTCAATGTTGTGAAACCAACTCCAAAAATAGAAGAAAATAGATATCAACGCCTTAGAAATAAGCCACTTCGAGGGGGCAACCTCCAATACATTACATGAATGAAAAATTCTTTGATGATACAAATTAAAAAACCTCCTTTCTATATATAGGAGTCCATGGGGCCACAATGTAATCCTAGCTGACCTAACAATAATAATTTAAGGGCACAATAATAACAATATGGGGATTACAGGGGTACAATAATAACAATAAGGGGGTTACACTAACAACAATAAGGGACTATACTAGTAATATAGGGACCTAACACGCCCCTCTCCTTCAAAAAAGTGTTGTCCTCAACGCTTGAGTAGCTCTGGGTGCTTCTGTATAAAATTCTCATCCTCCCATGTAGAATCTTTAGTGGGTAAGTTCTTCCACTTGATGAGATACTCTGAAATTGATCGATTTCGTAGCTGTCGAGTTCTTGTTTCCGTGACTGCTTCAGATTCCAATATGATTATTACTTCCTCATCAAGTTCTGGAAATATTGTTTGAATTGGAACATTTTCACCTCTAACCTTCTTTAAGCATGAAACATGGAAAACTGGATGCACTTGTGAAGAAGTAGGAAGCTCCAATTTGTATGCCATAGTACCAATATTTTGCAACACCTTGTAAGGACCATAGTACTTTGGAGATAATGTATTATCATTCTTAGCTTGCTTGAGGGACATTTGTTTGTATTCTTTTAGATCATTCTTCATGTTTTCCATTTTTTCATCGATCTTAGCTTCCATGTCATACATCTTAGATTCCATGCTAGCTTCCATGCCATCTATCTTAGCTTCCATGCCATTATTCAAACCATCCATCTTATATTCCACGCCTTTCTTCAAATCATCCATCTTAGTTTCCACGCCTTTCTTCAAAACTTCCATGTCATTTTTTGTTGCTCTTTGCGAGAGCGAAATTTGTTGCACTTGCTCTTGTAAATTTGATATGTCATGTTGCCATTCTTCGTCTTCATGAGTCATAGTAGAGCATTCTAAAGGCTTAATGGGTGTTGAATTATTTTTAGGGGCCATTTTAGAATCCAATACTGATATCTATTCTACAATATTCCCTTGGAATCAATTCAACTTGATTCTTCAAACAAGACTTATGAAATTCGGGAAAAAAAATACACACCTTTCACTTGATTTTGAGGAGCTCTATATTGAAATTGAATTATATCTATAATTGCAGATACTAAATATCTGAAATTTGGCCTTGTAGTATCCCTCTAAAGCTTATTTCAAATGTCACAGGTCTAACCTGATTCGGATTCTTCAAGGCAAATTTATGTCCAATCTCCCACAATGACCCAATTATAGACTAGTTCAATAGAGCGAACTTTTACGACTTGCCACGTGTCCCTGTTTCCTCCTTTGGCTCTAAAATTGATAGAAAAGAATCTACATTCCATGTGCTTGCGGCCACTTTTACAACCTAATATGAATGAATGGGGAGGTTATCATTTTGCTCTTTATGAGCTTTTGGATGACCATTTAAGTAAAAGATGCTAATACTTCAATAAAATCTTATACTTTGTAAAAATAATTTTTCGAACTTGATTCATGTGAAAATAATTTTTCAATTTACATGGGTTAGAATAATTCTTCATTCAAATTTGGCTACTTGAATAAAAAAGAAATAGCGATTTCAATTTGATGATTTATTTCCTAGTTTTATATCTCTAAATATTAACACTTTCATGTTCAAGAAAATAATGAAGTGTTTCACTTTTTGTGTAAAATTACAAAACATGTTTTATTTTAAATTAAAGTATGTACATCGTCATACAAAACAACTACTTTTTCTTTTAAGAAAAGTAAATTTTCAGGATAATTCCATTAAGAGGAAGAGTTTCTTTCTTCCCTTGTAAATTTTGCAAAATAAAAGTTGATGGACCTATTTTTTTTATTATTTGAAAAGGCCCAAGCCAGAGTTTTTGAAATTTTGTATGTTTTCCTTTGTCCTCATGCACTTTATCCCATCTCAATACCAAATCTCCAATTTAAAACTGTTTATTTTTAACTGCATTTGTATCGAATGAACTTTTAATCAATTGTTGATGATGATTATGTATCATTTTAGCCTTTTCTCTTTCTTCTTCCATTTTAATTGTTTGGGACATTCTTGATTATATTGAAGAGAAAGGTTGTTCATTAATGAATTGTACTAGGGTCGTTGATGGGATAACTATGTTTAAATGTAAAACTTCTCCCTTCCCATATATCAATAGAAAAGGAGAAGTTACAATTGAAGCTTTTTTAGCTATCCTATTTGCCCATAATGCAAAAGTCAAAGCTTTGTGCCAATTTTTCTGATTTTGATCAATGGTGTGTTTAATTATTCTTATGAGGATTTTTTTTGTGGATTCTGCCAAACCAATTCCATGAGGATAATAATTTGCATAATATTTCAATTTAAACCCTCTTTTCAAAGAAAATTTAGCAATGACGTTTCCAGAAAAATAAGAGGCATTGTCAAATACTAAAGCATAAGGGACACCAAACCTTGTGATGATGAATTGATCAATGAACTCAATAACATTTTTAGATTTGGTTGTCATTAGAGGTATTGCTTCTACCCACTTCATAAAATAATTTTTAGTAGTTAACATATATTTGTGTTGTTTCGAAGAATGATGAACGATCTCACCTATTATGTCAAGTCCCCATTGTTTGAAAGGTTGTTCCATATTGACTGGTTGAAGTGGCATTGAGGCTTTTCTTTGTCTTCCTATTGTATTTTGACAAGTCTTACAATTTCTGACATAGTTGTGTGCATCCTTGAATAATCTTGGCCAATAATAACTTTCATGCAAAATTTTATGGGCTGTGGTATCTCCAACAAAGTGTCCGCCTGTTGGTCCATCATGAATTTCCTCGAGCACATTAGGTATTTCAGTCTTCTCTAAACATTTGAGTAAAACATAATCGTAATTTTTTCTGAATAACACATCATTGAATAATTGATATTGATTAGCCTTCAATCTTAATGCTCGTTTTCTTTTGGAATCCAAATTAAGAGGAGCATAACCATTCTTTAGATAAAATATTAAAGTAGAAAAATGAGATTGAGGATTAATATTGACTACGTCAGTGAACTATTCAATAGTAGTAGTTACCTCATCAAGTGATGTATCATTAATTCCTGTAACCAATCTGCAAAATCCTTGTCCTCTCACAATTTGGGCAAACATAGTTTCTAAGTCATACTCTTGCATGGAAGTTACCCAATTGGCTCTCTTTATACCTAGTTCCTTCTGTATAACTATTTTTCTAACTGATGAGAAAGGAACTATTACTTTTACATGAGCTTTTAGAAGAAAAGGGAGAAAATATTTGACCGCTTTATAAACTACAAATGCTTGTTTTTGGACTCCTGTATAGTTCAATTCAGGTCCTTGAAAATTATAACTCAAAAAGGAAATTGGAGTTTCAAACTTCTTATCATCTGGTTGAGTTAATACTGTAGTATATGATAGATCAGAAGCGAAAGTATATATAATGAAATCATTGGTAAAATTTAGAGTTGAGAGAGAAGGAGCATCGGTAATTTCTTGTTTAATGATTTAAAATGCTTCCTTTTCTTTCTCTCCCCATTTAAACAATGTATCTTTCTTGATCATCTTTTGTAATGGAAAGATGATATGTGAAAAATATGGAATGAAGCATTTTATGAAGTCTATATATCTTAAAAAGGATTGTTGTTGGGGCCTTTGTTTTGAACAAGACAGTTTTGGAGTTGCAGAAAACCTAAATACTGGTGGCTGTGCACAATCAAGGTAGACACGGAACTGTTATGGTTACGGAAAACATGAAGGAAGGTGGCGAAGCACAAATGGATGACGACACAGATGGTAGAGTTGAGAGACAAGGAACAAGTAGAAGAACCCCCATTGATGAAGAAGAGACAGAAGGCAGCGAAGCACAAGGGAAAAACTGAGCGGAAAAGGGGCAAAGACTGACAGTGTCAATCGGCAGGAACAGATAAGCAGGGAAGAAAGGACTCCAAGGATAGTTAGAGAGAGATTGATAGGAGAGTAGAGCCTAGGGAGAGCTCTGTGGAATCATATGTACTGAACTGAATTGTATTATACTTTGCGGAGTATATTTGTATTGTTTTGAGTTAAGTTAATGGAATTAGACTCATGATGTGTTGCATATTATGGATTAGTTTATGCTTGACTAATTATGGTGTATGTATGTCTATTTTAAAATTTTAATTCAACACTCTAAATATTTATTTATGAATGATAACTTGCTTCTTAAAGTTGGGATATATGAATGTCTTCTGTAGGCACATAAGAGATGACTTGCGTTAGTAATATTTCCTCATTGTTGATGATCTAGTCTCTAATACCAGTGAGGTCATGACATGCCTTGGGTGAGACTCCTTGCTCTGTTGAATAGGGTGAAAATGATGGAGTTTTCCTAGACTACAGTGGAAACCTTGTTGGCCCTAAGCTTAAACCTGGGTATTGCACAGAGACCTCCTTTTTCACCAACAAATGGTTCCATTACTGGGACCTGGAAATTTGTCTAGAATCTAGATCATGGTATCGAGGATTTGTGAGGAAGAAATACATAGCTAGTGATACAATCATGTAGATCAGTTAATATCGCAACAAGCGGAGCTTTGATAATAGAGGGAAAAGACTGTCAAGGATTAGGTCCTGTTTTTTGACTCGGTGAGCGAATTGTGTGAAATTTTCTGGGGAAAATTTCCCGAAGAGCTCCACAACTAGTTGTGAAGACTCTATATCAAGTCACTTCCTGAAGGATTGTGTTGAGTCTGTCGCAGTTGGACGCACACAGATATAGCAACGCTACATCGGTTAGATATAAATATAACTTGAGTAATAGATTTTTGGGTACAAACTACCTTAGAGGGGTACATTGTAGAGTTTTCAGCCTAGTGCTACCAATCTTTTACAAAATCTGAAGATATATTTAAATCTGGTTTGCGAGGAAAATTATTGAAAGAAATCCCACTGTGGATTAAAGATCTAATGGTGGATGAGGGCTTAATACTTTTCCAAAGCCCGGAAATGGAGACCTAACTCTCCAGTACTGGGGGAAGGAGTTGAGGGAAAGATGCTACAAACAAGGAAAAAGGGGGAATAGGGATATGGATGCCAGAACATCCAGTAGGTTGAGAGAGCAAAGAGCACATAGTAGGGCGCAAATTTCTGAGAAGTGGCAGGAAAGGGTGATACGAGATTTTGCGAAGCAGGAGAATAATCGACAGAACAAGGAAAAGGCGTCGTAGATGATAGAATAAAGGGAAGGTCAGGTGGGACCCAAAGGAATGGAAGGGTCCATCAAGGAAGTTAGGAAAGTTTATATGATGCCAGCCTGAGGAGAGAAGGGAAATAAGTCTAGTAAAGAGGACGTGTGCCCCGAGGAGGAGTCTAATGTGGAGCTACATGTTGCGATGGAGCAACTATTCCAAGAGAGGCCAACAAACATAACACAAGGTAATCCTATTCCCCAAGTTTCAAGTAGCCCTAGTCCTAACCTTCCCCTGGTACTCTATCATCCACCTGATAAGTTCTTGATAAAGTTACAGGAGTTTAGCAAGTTGTTTAGTACTAAATCCAGAGTAAAAATATCTACTAGAAATAGTGCTAGTAGTGGAATCTCTTAGCCAGGAAGCAGAGGTTTTATTTTAGGACCACCAACACAAGGAAATATGACTGCATCGTTCACCCGATACCCAATTTTTTTTGTAAAAGGTAATGGCGACATAGAATAGCATTGGTATCTACGTGAAGAAATTTAGAGAGCTCGACAGACACCAGATGTAGTTAATTTAATTGAATTTCAAACCACATTAAGGGAAAGAGATTTGTGATGGTTCATCAAATGGTCAGAAGCGCACCAGAACCCAGAAATATATGATTTTAAGAGGGAATTCGTCCAAGAATTCAAGTTTCCTCAAACGAATCAACAAGGATTGTTTGAGGTATGGGAAATCAAACAATGGGAAGGAGAAACAACCCAGGATTTGATGAGAAGATTCAAAGATGTGATTGGAAATCTAAGTTACCCAATGGATCCAAATCACCAGTGAGATTGGTTCATTAAAGCACTGCTACCATCGACACAACAAAATATTGATACCCTTCAAGATGGACTTGTTGGGTTTGTGTTATATTCTTTCCATGAATAGTCACGCGCGAGGGGGTGATAGCCCCCCTTGTCAGGGTTCGGGGCAGTGCCCTGGGAAAAAAATGTTGGTTGTTATTTTTTGGTGGGATGACCCGCCCATGATTTTGTGCATGGGTTTGCACATGGTTTTGGGGCATGATGGTTTTCGGCCCCTAGTATTTTGTAGATCCGGTCAAGGGAACTATGGTTATGTTCTAATCCAGGGTTAATGGATTGGGGTTTATGTATGCTTTGACATGTATATATATGTGTTGTAACAATAAAAGGAATATAATGAAAAATCAAGCTGGTCGTCCCGATTTGGGATCTAGGGGAAAATCTTTGTGTTTATCTATTTTATGTTTTATGCTCTCACTATTGTTTATTTTTTGTTTTAAAGATTTTCTCGTAGATAATTTATGTACAGGGTTAAACCCTACATTTGGTATCATAGCAGTTTCGGCTTCAAGGGGACGCCTTTGCTACTGAGGGGTTTTTTGCTCGGGCCTGAGGTAGACACTGTTCGGTGGGAGATTTGCAGGGTCGATTCTTGCGATGAAAGAAGATGGAAAGAGGCGGGAAGATAGAGATCGAGAAATTTAATGGTCAGAGTTTTGAGTTGTGGAAGCTCAAGATGGAGGATATGCTGGTGGATAAGGACCAGTGGATTGCGGTAGATCCTGGTACTAAACCAACGGCAATGTTAGATGAATACTGGAAGAAACTGGATCAGAAAGAAAAGAGCACAATATAGTTGTGTGTCTCAGATTCATTATTGTTGAATTTATCTAGGGAAGCTACGATGAAGACCTTCTGGGACAAACTTAGGACTTTGTACCAATCTAAGTCTCTGGTGAATAAATTGTTCCTACGAAAAAAGCTGTATAACCTGAGGATGAAGGATGGAGAATTGGTGATAGAGCATCTGAACGCCTTCAGTACTATGGTAAGTCAGATTCCATCTGTTTATATTAAAATCTCAGATGAAGATAAGTGCAACAATTTTTTGTGTTCTCTACCAGACTCGTGGGACAGTCTGGTTATTGCAATAGGTAGTAATACAACTACCTTGAATATTGATGATATTATATTAGCCTTGCTGTCGAAGGAAATGAGATGGACAAATATGGAGGGCCAAAATGGAGATGCCTTATCTGTAAGAGGAAGGTCCCAAAATAAAAACAAGAATAAAGTTTCAAGTGGGAGGTCTAAATCTAGAGGGAGATCTAAATCTCTTGGAAATTTTGTAAAGGTGTGTTGGAAATGCGGAAAGGAAGGGCACTACAAAAAGGACTGCAGATCTAAATCTCCTGAGAAAGGAAAGAGATATGATGATTATCCTTCTATAGAGGAAAAAACCACCTCGGATGAAGGTGGGGATGTGTATTTTTCTTCTTCTTCAAATACACATGTAGATCATGATTCATGGTTGATTGACTTAGGTGCATCCTTTCACTTCACTCCTCATAGGGAATGGTTCTGTGAGTATGAGAAATATGATGGCGGTGACATCTTCTTAGGTGATGATAGGAAGGCCAGAATCATCGGACGTGGAAAAGTCAAACCGAAGCTGTAAGGTGGAAGGATTAGAACACTTCCTGGTGTTCTGCACATTCCTGCATTGGCCAAAAATTTGATTTCTGCAAGCAAGATAGATGATGTAGGTGTAAAAATAGTGTTCGAGAAAGATGCCTGTAAGATGGTTCGGGGAGCACTGGTATTAATGCAGGGAGTTCGGATTGGAAATCTGTACAAGATTCAGGGAAGCACTATTATTGATGGGTGCAACAGTTCTGTGGTTCCCGAAAGTGGAGCGGAAAGCCTAGCGGTCTCTGGAGAAAAGACCATGCTATGGCATCAAAGGCTTTGACATATTGGAGAGAAGGGCCTTCAGATATTGCATGGAAATGGTATGATAGAAGGTATGTCTAATAGCTCTCTAGATTTTGATTTCTATGAACATTGTGTATATGGGAAGCAGAATCAGGTGAGTTTTCCTTCTGGTGCTAAGAGGGAAAACAATATATTAGAGCTTGTGCATAGTGATGTGTTTGAACCTGTGTCAGTTCCATCATTGGGTAAGTCTGTGTCCTATGTTTCATTCATAGATGAATTCTCAAGGAATACATGGATATATTCCTTGAGGAAGAAATCTGAATTCTTTGACAAATTTAAATAATTTAAGGCTCTGGTGGAAAACCAGATAGAGAAGAAGATAAAGGTGCTAAGGATAGATAATGGTGGGGAGTTCTGCAAGAAGGAATTTGAAGAGTTCTGTAAGAAGTGTGGTATAGAACGACAGAAGAATAATCCATACACACTTCAGCAAAATGGAGTTTCAGAAAGAATGAACAGAATGCTGATGGAAAAGGCAAGAAGCATGCTCAATGGTACCGGGTTAGGACAAGAATTCTGGGCAGAGGCAGTGGAGACTGCATGTTACTTGGTTAACAGATCACCTTCATTGAAGTTGGAGGATAAGACTCCACATGAGGTATGCACTGGTAAGAAACCCTCTCTTTCACATCTGAGCGTATTTGGATGTGATGCATATGTACATGTTCCAAAGGAGAAAATGAGACATTTGGATAATAAATCTGAAAGGTACATCTTTATTGGATCTAAGGATGGTTTAAAGGGTTACAAGCTTTGGAACTTGGAAACAAGGAAGGTTGTGTACAACCGAGATGTGGTGTTTAGAGAGGTGAAAGATATTGTTAAACATGAAGTCCTACCAAAGGAACCTGAGAAGATAGAGTTTGAGCTAAAGGAGGATGAATCAGACTCTACAACATAAGAAGACTCAAAAGAGGAAGAGCCACAAACTCCAGCTATGAGAAGATTAGTTTGGGAAAGAATACAACCAGAAAGGTATAGTCCACCTGATTTCTATTCAAATTTCGCTTTAACTATAACTGATGATGATCCCAGAACCATCAGGGAGGCAGTACATTCAGAGGATGGAAAACTCTGGAAGGAGGCCATGGTTGTTGAAACGACATCCTTGCATAAAAATGAGGCATGGGATTTGGTGGAGTTGCCGGCTGGAAGGAAGCCCATCAGGAGAAAATGGGTGTTTAAGAAGAAGATGAATGTAGAAGGAAAGGTTGAGAAATACAAAGCTCGGTTGGTAGCAAAAGGTTATTCCGAGGTGCCGGGAATTGATTTTGGTGATATTTTTTCTTCTGTTGCCAAAATTACTTCTATTAGATTACTTTTATCTGTTGTTGCTGCATTTGATTTTGAGGTAGAACAGATGCATGTGAAGACAAAATTTCTTCACAGGGATCTGGAAGAGGAGATATACATGAAACAACCTGAAGAATTTATGGTGAAGGGGAAGAAAGAGTTGGTATGCAGGTTAAAGAAGTCTTTGTATGGGTTAAAACAATCACCAAGGATGTGGTATCAGAAATTTGATACCTATATACGAGGACTTGGCTTCACCAGAAGCAAGGAGGATCACTGTGTTTATTTTAAATTAATTGGTGACCGTGTTATTTATTTGGTCTTGTATGTGAATGATATTTTGTTGATTGGAAATGAAAAAGAAATTATCCAAGTTTGAAGACCCAAATATTCTCCAAATTTGACATGAAGGACCTTGGTGCTGCAAACTATATTTTGGGCATGGAAATTAAGAGAGATCAGGTAAAGGGGAAGCTCTGGTTAAACCAAAGGAAGTATGTCGAGACTATATTGTAGAGGTTCAATATGTTGGATAATAAACCGGTGAATGTTTTGATTCTTGTAGGTACAAAGATGTCTGCTAAACAGTGTCCCAAGACACAAGAAGAAGAGGAGGATATGTCTGGTGTTCCATATGCAAGTGCAGTGGGTAGACTGATGTATGCAATGGTCTGTACTAGACCAGACATTGCACATGCAGTGGGAGTATTGAGCAAGTTTATTTCAAACCCAGGAAAGCAACATTAGACAGTAGTGAAGCGGGTTTTCAGATATTTTCGTGGCACTAGTGATTATGGCTTGTGCTACCAAGGAAGACCAATATTGGAAAGAGTGTTTGAAATTCGTGGTTTTTTTGATGCAGACTGGGCTGGAGATCTGGACCAAAGAAGATCTACAAGTGGGTATGTGTTTAGCCTATTTGGAGGTGCAGTCAGTTGGATGAGTAAAATATAGTCTGTAGTGGCTCTTTCAACTACAAAGGTAGAATACATGGCAGCCACTCATTCAAGCAAGGAAGCAATTTTGTTGTAGAGATTGTGTTCAGGTATGGGTTTGGTGCAACAAGCTATAAGGATAGACTGTGATAGCCAAAGTGCAATTTTCTTGGCTAAGAACCCTTCTTATCATTCAAAGACAAGGCACATTGATGTTCAATATCATTTTGTGAGATATATGGTTGGGGCTAAAAGGGTGTTGCTAGTAGAGGTGGACACTTGAAGAATGTTGCAGATGCATTGAAAAAGTCTGTGAGCACTCAGAAGTTTTCTTGATGTAGAGAAATAATGGGTGTTTCAAAGCTAGGATAATGACTCAGCTCTCCTGTGGTCCCCTGCAGAAAGAAAAAAACAAGTGGGAGAATTTTGGGTTTGTGTTATATTCTTTCCACGACTAGTCACACGCGGGGGGGTAACAGAGGGGGCGATATCCCCCCTTGTCGGGGTTCAGGGCAACGCCCCGGGAAAATTTTTTTGGTCCTTATTTTCCGGTGGGCGGACTTGCCCATGGTTTTGTGCATGGGTTTGCACATTGTTTTGGGGCATGATGGTTTTTGGCCCCTGGTATTTTTTAGATCCAGTCAAGGGAACTACGATTATGTTCTAATCTAGGGTTAATGGATTGGGGTTTGTGTATGCTTCGGCATGTATATATATGTGTTGTAACACTAAGAGGAATATAATGAAAAATCAAGCTGGTCGTCCCAATTTGGGATCCAGGGGAAAATATCTGTGTTTATCTATTTTATGTTTTATGCTCTCGCAATTTTTTATTTTCTGTTTTAAAGATTCGTTCGTAGATAATTTCTATACAGGGTTAAAATCCATAGGACTAGAGAAAGCAATGAAAATAGAAGCATTGGCTGGATACCTGCAGGAATTAAGAGGGGAAGAAACGGTGCAAGATCCATCCCTAATAGGATTACAACATCAAATATCCATTTTGATGGAGAAACTAAAATATATTCAGCTGGTATGACCCGCAAAGCCCAATGTATGGTGTACACATTGCTTTATGGAAGGACAAGTAGTCATGAAATGTCTCAGGTTGCGAGGAGCCAAAATTTTGACTTCGGTGGCTGGAACATAGGGGGCCCCGCCAGTCGGTGGGGTTGCACATATAAATATTCCAGGGCTATACCAAACACAACCCCACTTCTCAGGGTTCCCCAATCAACAGAATCAAATGATAGTAGAATTCTACGAGATAGGCAAAGGTATTGGTCATCCTCCACGACCGTGCCCAATTTTGCAAAATATTCATATGTTCCAAAAAACATCTACTACGAGTTTTGTGCATCTACAAATAATCATATGGAGCAATCCAAAGCCCTGGATGCATTGGCAGAACGATTGGATAGGTCATCCTATAGATTAAATGAGACTCCAAGGGGACGAGGAGGGGGATGAATGAGAGGTAGCATAACTGGAGGAAGAGGACCGGTAAGGTGTTATAACTGTGACCAAGAAGGTCATGTAGCGAGATAATTTCCATTACCTAGAAGACCATGGTGCTCCCAATGTTGATTAAATGCACATGCTACTAAAGAATGCCCAGAGCTAATCAAAAGGTGGGAAGAGCGAACCAGACAAAGAGGAGCTAACCTGGTTAATACAGAACCAAGGATAGTAGAGCCTCAACCTCTGAAAAGTGTAGCTATAGTGACATGAGGAGGGAAGAAAATAGGAGAGGGTGCATGAGAAATGGACTCGACAAAGTTATTCAAACCTGCATCCCCAAAGAAGGTTTTTAGCCTAGATCGAAAAAAGCAGTACTTTAAGAAGCACTAGAGACATTCTCACATATAGGAAGACATCAGAGTATGGAGCTTCCACAACCATCTAGTAAAAGAGGAAAGATAGTCCCTACATGGAAACCTATAGAAGAATGGTTCTGATTGTTCCTAAAAATTTTAAACAATGGACAGATGTTGGAACAATTAAAGAAAAATCTATAAATGGTCATGCAAGGAGAGCGGGACATGAAGACTCAAGTAACACAACTGAAAAATATATAAGAAGAGTAAAAAGAAATAAGAGAGTTTCGTATAAATGCTCAAGTTGCAGGATTCCAAATCAGAGACACAATGCTAGATCTCGGATCAGATGTCAACATTCTACCTAGAAATACATGGGAAGCACTAGGAACACCGAAGCTGTCCTACTCACCAATACAGATCAGTATGGAAAATCAATACTGCATTGTACCAATAGGGAGGCTAGAATAAGTTGAGGTTGATGTTGCGGGAGTAAACACCTATAAGGACTTTGAAGTGATAGATATCATGGGCGACAAGGATCCTTATCTTGATTTGTTGGGAATAGATTGGGCCTTTGAAAATTACGTAGTCATCAATTTAAAAAATGAACTGATGATATTCGAAGATGGTGACATCAGAGTGGTCTAGCCATTGGATCCGTATCAAGGACCTTGATACACATAAACTTTTGACAACAGATAAGACGCAGAACTTCTAGATCAACTCTACTAGATGACTGCAGGAAAAAGAGAAGATTACATTAATCATACAACAAGAGGAATGGTAATTTGGAGAAGTGTTCAAAGTTCTGACATAGGATTAGAAGTGGCTTGGGATGAGTGGCAACAAGGAGGATATGAAATCAACACCATAATATGCCCCAACATTCCTGGAGTCAATTGGATTGGTACAGAGGTAAGAGAATACCCAACTCTTTCAAATATGAAAGCTGTGAATACATTTATTGCCAAATTAGAAGAAAAGGTGCTAATAGAGCATATATTCCCTCTCATGGATGTAGCACTACAATCCACGTTAGCAAGATGTTGGGAAACCCATCACAACACTCTCTCTCAATGGGAAGATATTGCCAGAGAATTAAGAGTAAGATTTCATATGGCTTCAGGACCACAACTGAAATAAAATTACTGAGGGAACTCCGATCCTCTAGTACATATAAACGGTTGCGAGTATAAGTGGAGAAAAGAGGGATATCCAAAACCTTTATGGGTACACAACTTCATACATTCACTGGACACCGTTCCACAAGCTTGGTACCTAACATAAGAGAAGAAGAGGGGAGTAGACACTTGGGAAACAGTTGTGGAAATATTTACTCAATTTTTTTCTTTCAATGGAGACAGAGACCAAGTTACAGATACCCTACAAGTAATTAAAAGAATATTTTTCTTCCCAGAACTTGAGGAAAATGAAGAAATGTCCTTATTAGAGAAAAAATCTAGAGAATTAGTAGCATGCAAAAGAATAAATTGGGAGATAGACGACGATGATTTAGAAAATATTCGACATATATCCTTTGAAGAAAAGGAAGGGGAATGAGAAATAAAAGAGGAACCAACTATTGAGGGATTACACATGTTACCCCTAAAGATGAAGAAGCAGAACATTAGAAGTATAGAGAAGCCCAATATTGCATCCATCGGAGATTATTGGGATACATAAACCACTACAAAAATATTTGACCCGTTACAAGAATATGAAGACCCATTTCCATCTTCAGTGTCAGAGCTCAAAGGAATCAAAGGAGATCTGGCGGATATGCGCATAGTTCTGAAGTCAGATGCTAGGCCAGTAAAACAAAAAACTTACTGCCTGAATCCATGAGTAAAAGAAAAGATTAAAGCGGAGATAGAAAAAATGTTGAATACGGTCTTGATTTTCCCAGTTGAAGAAGTAGAATGGGTTAGCCCAATAGTGATACAAAGTAAAAAGGAAAAATAAAAAATAAGAGCAGGTGTGGACTATAGAAGCCTAAATTATGCATTTATTCATGATCTATTCCCAACTCCATTTAGTGACTAATTTCTCGACAATGTAGCGGGAAATGAAGCATACTCGTTCATAGATGGATTCTCAGGGTATCATCAGGTACGAATAGCAGAAGAAGATAAAAGAAAAAATTCTTTCATAACAGAATGGGTATCATACGCCTATCATGTCATGCCTTTTGGGCTAAAGAATGCACTAGATGTGTTTTCACGAATAGTAATTGTAGAATTCAAAGAATATATTCATAAGTTCCTGGAAGTGTACATGGATTATTGGACGGTGTACAACTTATTGAAAAACCATGCAACTCTACTAAGGATAATTTTTGATAGGTGTAGACAACTTCAAATTACTCTGAACCTCAAAAAGTGCATCTTTGCAGTACCCTTTGGAATGCTTTTAGGACATGTGGTTTGGAAGCAAGGACTATGTGTGGACCCCGCAAAGGTGGCAATAATTGTGAATATGGATGTGCTAGAGAATGTAAAGAAGTTGAGGTCACTACTTGGGCACACATGATACTACAAGAGGTTCATCTAAAAATATGCAAAAATCATAACATCTCTAGAAATTTTTTTGCAGAAGTCAAAACAATTTATATGGAATGATGAATGCACTAAGGAATTGGACACATTAAAAGAAAAACTAGCAAGTCCACCCATTTTGGCCCATCCTAATTGGGATAACCAGTTCCATTTCCACATCGACACTTGAAGCATTTCTTTGGGGGGGGGGGGGTGATATCTTAGCCAGGAGAAACCTCCATAGATCACCCAGTGTACTTCACAAGCAGGAAGCTATCAATGGTAGAAAGGAATTACACAACAATGAAGAGGGAGGCTCTTGCAATGGTATAATCTCTACAAAAAAATTTCCACTACTTATTGGGAGGGACATTCAAGGTTTTCATAGATCACTCGACACTGAAATATCTGGTAAATAAACCTATCCTAGAAGGCAGAATCTGCATATGGCTCCTACTATTCTAAGAATTCACTTTTGAAGTGATATTAAAGCCGGGGAGGCTAAATGTTGGCCTCGACCATTTGTCAAGATTGGAAAATGGAGAAAACGGGGGACAACTTGATGACCAGGTACAAAATTCTAATCTCTTCCGCGTAGAAGCCATCCCAGATTATCTAGAACATATAGCAACATACTTGGCCATAGGATAATGCCCAACAGAATACATAGCAACCCAAAGAAGACACCTAGTAGTTAAAGCAGCCGAGTATTAACTCATAGCAGGGTAGTTGAGTAAAATGGGCCTGGATCATGTCCTACGAAGATGTGTGTTAGATCACGAAAGAGAAGACATCTTGTGGGAGTGTCACAATGGAGTTGCAGGAGGCCATGTCAGCGCAAAAGCCACTGCAAGAAAATACTACATGCAGGACTATGGTGGCCCACTGTGCACAAAGACAACAAATAATATGTGAAGAAATGTGATGTATGTCAAATAACAGAGCGAATCTCACACCCGGATGAGCTACCCATACAACCTGTGAGGGATATGTAGGCATTTGAGAAATGGGTAGTCAACTTCATAGGACCAATTTCACCAATTGCGTGACACTCACATGCAAGATATATAATCATCTCAACTGACTAAATCATAAGATGGGAAAAGGTGGCACCAGTAAAGGACTGTACAACAGATACAATAGCCATATTTATCGTTGAGAACATCATTAGCAGGTTCGCCTATCTAAGGAGCCTAATGAGTCATCAAGGCACACATTTCATTAATGCTAGAATCAAATCACTACTAGATAATTTTATGATACAATACCATAAGAGCAGCCCGTACCACCCTCAAGGGAATGGAACTGTCGAGGCTTTCAACAAAACCATGGATAAAGGGCTAACAGATATATACAACGCTAACCGCGATGACTAGGATGAAATAATACCAGCCACGTTGTGGGCATACAAGACAACCATAAAGAGACTGCATAATCAAACTCCATTCTAATTGGTGTACGGGAAAGAGGTAGTAATAACAACCGATTTTATCATACCAAGTCTCTTAATTGTCTCAAAAACACACATGACAGAGGAAGACTTCATCTCTGCATGCCTTCACGAGTTGTAGGAACTTGAAGAAGATGGGTTTTTGGTTGATTTCCATCAATCAGTACAGAAATAGTGACAAAATACCTGGCATGACCACCATATCAAGCACAAAACATTTACTATTGCTGGAAAAGTACTTCTTTATGTCAAAAAATTCTAGAAGTTCCTAGGGAAGCTCAAAATGCACTAGATGGGACCATATTATGTCATAGAGATAAGGGAATCAGGCACGGTCAAGCTAGCGCAACTAGATGGAGATATACTTCAAAGATGGGTGAATGGTGCATGCTTGAAACCCTATCATGAGTAAGAAACACAATCCTTTTAATTTTAATAACCCTTGCACCTAAGAGAAGTTAGAATATTAGAGTCAATAACTCTCTCGCAATCGAGATGAGCCATATAATAGTTTATGTTTTGATAATTTCAGCACGCTAGAGTAGGAATCCTTAATAAAGAACCCATAGGTCGCGCAAAACCAACCATCACCCTGTTGCGATGTGGAGACCATATCGCAACCAATTGTGGTCGGGGGGAGAGTCTACAATGTTAAATAAGATAATCCAAATTTGAGAAATAACTTCCATAATTAGTAATCCCCATACCGTAATAAAGTTTCTGCATTAAGCTATAATTATTGCCCATCACGTCTACCTGACTTCCGAATCCACTGTCGGCATTGTCAGAATCCACCTCACCCTAGTAACTAATCACATGATTATAGCCCCGGGGGGAGAAAACAATAATTAATTAGTTATGGCATCACATCAACATCATTCGTGCATGTAATCCTACTTAACCCGCATGGAGGGAAACAAAAGAATGCCGAAAAATTCTGAATTATCAGAGCAAGAAATAGCTATAAAGATTAGCCCGACTCCAACAATAGAATTTTAGAACAATAGACCAACAACAGCAGGTTGGGTATACAACAGAAGAAAGAAAATGATGAAGGTGACTACTTCAGTGTTCGACCCCGAGCTAGACAAAATAATTCAAAGGGTGGAGTCATTGGTTGGAAAATATGACAACGCCACACTAATAGATACTGAATTAACAGATTCATTCCAGTTCCCAATAATGAAAAGGTAGGTTTACATTGAAAATCATGTGAATGAGGGAGGAGGCGAAGCAACAAGGGTTCATCTATATTTTAGAGGCATCCAAAGGTCAACAATTTTGCACCTCAGAAGCCTTCTAGTGTTCCAGAAATTGAGAGCGGAAATGCATTGCACCAAGCTCCTAATCACCAGAATTTAGAATGGATTGTTATGGCTTGGGAGGGAGATCCCAATTCACGTGGAGGATATACATAGACTCAAAGGTTTATTAGCTGCAGGAAAAGATGTCTCATCAGCCTTCCAAAACTTCTAAGAGAGCTAAGAAGGTGGGGGGCTGTGACTACTACAGAAAGTACGAGACAAGAAGAGGAGGAAATGGAACAAAAATTGATCTCATTAACAACCTAGTAGTAAAATTTGCTTGCTACTTAATCGCTGGGAAAACTATGAGGAATTATACCAAGGGGGAACGCACCCTTGATACAATACCAGTTGCGGAACATTGCATACAAGGGACACAACTAAATTGGTGCGTGTTCTTGTTATAGGAGATTTTTGAGGCTTTCTAGGAGAACTACAAGTGGGCCACATGATTTATATATGGTTATCTAATCATGGTTGTCATGATGTGGAAATGGAGTCTACCAGGAATCAAGCCGCTCGCAGAGATTTCCAAAGACCAACCAATGGCACTGAGGTACACACCATGGAAAGTATCAGGGGACTTGATTACCAAAGAGGTAAATGAAGAAGATTTTTCAACTTGGTACCGACAAATGATAGACATAGATAAAAGTCAGAAAAGAGTTCCAAAAAGTTTGTTGGACAGATAATTCCCTCAGATTTGGTTTGGGGTGTCTCATAACCGAACCTATGTTCGGCCAGACTGCATTGATGAAAATAACTTCCATAACAAGCCATTGAAATTCTATATAATGGAGGAGGAATTTCATACAAAAGTTTATTCATGGCTAGGAGCGGCAATGGAAATCAGAAGTGAGATCCTGGTTTATTCATTTGATTCGATGCTCCCTAAAGAACTTATGGGGGAGACACCAGCCAAAACAGTGTAGAGGGTCTCCCAATTACAACTGCGGCCACTGTTGGACTAGCTGGACACTCGAGTGAAAGGTTTCAACAAGGTAATTGAAACTCTCACCACCAAATCTACTGTATTTCCCTCTTTTTCTGAATTTCAGATGATGAATTTTGCATCTTCATCCACCACCACCCCCATCCTAACCACATTACCATTTACCACATTCCACTCTCACTCACTACTAACCGTCACTCCTTTCTGCAAAAATAAGCCAACGAAACCCCCAATCCCAGCAACTAAACGGAAAAGAGCCCAGACTATGGGATCCAAGCAAGTGGTCGATCTCAAAGGAGAGGACCAACCCCAGCTAGTAGTCAGGGAATTTTAATTCAAGAGGAGCCAGAGGTCACCACTTAGACCACCTCTGCGTTACCAGTATTTGATCCATCATCAGTTCTTAGCATACAAGTCTCATCGCCACCCAATACACAGAATTCATTAATGCACACATCATTCACATCCAAAGATCACCCCACCCACACTCCATCCACCTCCGCAACCATCTCAGACCCAATACCCCCAGGAACTCTAATGAATATTGACACCGAGGCATAAGTTAAATTAGGTACGTCTGGAGTACCTGAGGTTAACCAAACCACAGTGGGGAACAACACCTTTTTAGAACTATTAATCCATGAAGGGTCCCCAATTTCTGATACAACACCCACTGAAACAGAGTTGAACCCATTCTAGCAATCCACCTTATTGTTACAATAGTTCTTTCCATCCACCAGTCACCACATTATTGAATCTCAATCGTCACAATAAATTCAACCCACATCCCCACAGGGACACTCTGAAAGATCAATTACCAGTGGGAAACTGCTCAGGGAGCGACATGCAAACTGGGGACCCAGCTAAATTTTCAGGTTCATCGAGATAGTAGCATGACAAGTAGAAGGTATACACAATGACCTCTTAAATAAATTTAAGTAGCAATAGAAACGAGTTATTGCGCTTAATGATTAGCGTAATCAAGTTCGGAGCGATAAATATAGCCTACAACAGCAACTAGATCAGGTAAGAGAGGTCTTCAAAGACCTATGGATGACAGTCGCTGCTCTATATAACAGCACACCCGTAGATATTTCATCATTCTCAATGGTCGATAGATCTGTTACACCATTTTTTGGTCATCTAACCCATTGGTATTAGATGGACCCAAGTACACCATGTAAGACCAATTTTACCTTAAGTATAATTTCATTCACTATGAAAAACTTAGTAAAACCACCTTTATTAATTTGTTTATGGTCTAAAAAAGAAACCCCATGGGGAAACATTAAATAAATCCATATTTGTTTGATTTTCCTCAAGGAATAATTAGTTAAAAAACAGTTTAATTAATATTCCTGGTTACATTTAACCCAAAGCAAAGGAAATTAATTAGATAAATAATTATTTATCTTATTATTTTCTAAGAATAATTATTTAAACATTACTTAAATAATATTCTTTGTTAAATATGACTAAATCCCCCTTAAATAATTAAATAAATCATTATTTATTTGATTATGACTCAACCATATCCTTAAAATGATAAATAAATCATTTATTTATTTATTATTTACAAATAAAGGGATTTGACCCAAGTCAAATTCCTTTTCCCTCCAACAAATATAATAAAATATTCCATAAAAGTTGGATCTTGATTTGGTTAATAATATTTTAATTATGCACCAATAGAAGGGTTTTCCCATTTATTTATCACCTTTTGTTGCCTAAAGATCACTCTCGATCTAAACTTTTGGTCTGGCTACTGATCCACCATCATAGCCATATTTTTCCATTTTTTTCTGGGTTTTCTACACCATCAAGAGAGAGGAATTCTAAATATGAAGTGCTAAGGACTTACAAGAACCCATCCCATTGAGGAGAACCAGGAATACCCTCTTGTGTTTTCCTCCTAGGTGCCATTAATACAAAATCCATTTGATATATTCCTGTCTTGTCTATTGGATGCATGGAGTAAATCTTATTTTTTCTACTGTTTAATGTCTTCTAATGCATAGATCTAGATTTTTGCAACATTTATCTTGATCACCTAACTGCAGATCTGAAGATATTAGCAGTCATTTCTGCTGTTAGGGTTGTTTGTTATGCGCAGCTAAAGTGGTCTTTTTTTGTACACTTGGAATTAAGATTCATACTAACAAGTGGCGACTCCACACGGGTTTATGATTACGACCGCTGTTTTTTTTCTGATCCTTGCATATCCAGCTGCTTCAAACCCTAGGATTTATCTTCAGCCCCTTATTTTTTCTTTTCTTGATGTTTTTTTTAACCTATAAAACTCTAAAACAATAAAAATTCTAACTTCCGTGTGTTTTTGGAAATATTGCGCAGGTGACAGACATCAGCTGCAGCTGAGAAGACAAATTTTTCTGAAACCTACCACCAAGAGTGCCGAAAGTGAAGGTCATAATTTTGGCCCAAAACTCGTGACCTGGACCTTCAGGGCACAATTTTCAGCCCAAAAATTGCGACCTTTGCTGAAAACAGGTCAGAAACTGCGACCTGGAATTTTTGCAGGGATTTTTCTGAAATTTTTCTGGGTTTGTTTGAGCCTCTATTCAGGGTTGTCTGACGTCCATATCTGCCCATCTTGGACCTGTACTTGTTCTATTTTTCTCAGCTATGTGGGAACCTAGCCCCCTAGGGCTTCAGTACCCTCCACTTTTGGTGGAAGAGTTTTTTCTGTTGCAGGTTGTCTGAAATTTCAGAGTCTTCAGCCATTTTTTCAGATATGATACTTCACCTTCAGATCCGCTTCAGATTGGCTTGTTATCCATCCAAATCTCCTCATTTAGCTTTGTTTGGGTTTTCCTTTAGGGCGCACTCCACTTCCCTCCTGTTGATAGCCTTTCGCCACCTCTTTTTACAACAATTTTCCTCTGATCTGTTGCTCTTTCTACACCACTTTCCAGCAGATTTTGTCCTTTAGATTCCTATCCCTTCTGAACTTAGATCTATTGGCTTTTTTAGTGTGTTTTGATTAGTTTTTTCACTCACCTATAGACTAGTTGTTGAGAAGCCCGCCTCCTTAGGTTTAGATTATTGCGTTATTAGCTGTTTATTTTTTGTTTTGCAGGCTAATATACTATCATTTGCAGGTTATTTACAACTATACAACACAATTTTTCTTTTTTTCTACAAACGTCTAGGTTTAAAAATTAAAATGTACACACTTCACACACACACCCTAAGCTAAAAAGGGCTTCGTTAACACCGCCAAGAAAAGACTCTAAAACATTGAAATCAATTGATCTTGCACCTCTCTGCCCTTGTTTTGACATTGTAATCAGTTGATCTTACACCTCCCTGCCCTTGTCGGTCTCTTTTTCCTTTGTGTCATGTTTGTGTTGTCATCATTGCTTAACCTCCCATGGGCTCTAATTTTCCTCAGGGGGCGACCAACACCTCCTGCATTTTTTCCCCTCCTGGTATCACGTATTCAGGATACGACATGCCTCCTCTTTTTTCCCAACCTCCTGTTTACCACACTGTTACCAAACCTCTTTCATTTGGTACCCATGATTACCAGATTCTCATGATGAAATCTGATCAACCTTCAATCGTAGACATCAATCTTCAGACTCGGTCCCGTCAGTACAACAAGCCTCCCGCTACGTCTGTCCCCGAGCCACCTCCTTCGGTCTCTACAGAGCCTCTTTTAACACCTAAGGGTCCCTTACATATCCCTCAGCCTAGGGTGGAGGTTCATACCAAGATCCCTAAGGGACCATTGCATCAAAATTCTGCTTCTGGCAAAGCCACCCATTCGTATAGCATAGTCGATGATTTGGCACAATCCATTGTTGCCATTTCAACGCTGGAACTCCTCCAGTCATGCCCTTCAGAACGAAAATCTCTTTTATCTATCATGGGTGATGTAGATCCTTCTGACGATCGATTGATTGTCTTTGATGTTGACCGGTCAGAATATCCTCCTCTCCTTGCTTCCGTCACTTTCCAAATCCCAATCAAGATCCGGAACGCTAACGTTTCCCGGTGCATTATTGATGAGGGGGAATCCACCTGCGTGATGTCCGCTTTGGTTTGGAAGCAACAAGGATCCCCTGAGTTGGCTTCTTCCATGATCACTCTTCGAGCGTGGGATGGCCATGCCTCCAAGCCCATTGGCTTATTCCGCAATTGTCCTATTACTCTTGCGGGCAAGACTGTTTGCATTGACGTAGAAGTCATAGACACCCCCTTAGATTACAACATTCCATTGGGTCATAGCTATACTTATGCGATGTATATTGTCCCTTCTGCGGTCCACCGCAAGATGTCCTTCCCCCATAATGGAAAGATAGTCACCATTGACCAGTTGACGTATTACGAACTGAAGTCTCAGACCTCCCCTGAGTCCAATATATCTTCGATGGCCAGTAAGCAAATCTTCGACCATTTGACCGGTGTCTCACCTGGCATCTAAAAGGATTCCTCCTTGCCTGGTATATTCCCTGGTATTCCTCCTCCCATCTCTAATCCCGGCTCATTGAATTTTTGCATGATGCAATCATCTCAGGCTTCTCTCAAGAGGCCCGCCTCGGCTAGTCAGCAGCCCCCTCGCCCTCTGTAGCCATCTCTTAGCCCTTCGATGCAGCCTTTTAGACCTCCTCCTCCTGGCCCTTCAACTAGTACTCATGAGCCTCTTTTTCCTCTTAGATTGGTTCCTCTAGGCATTGACAATTTAGGAGCCGTCCCACCCGGCCATTACCCCTCCGGTTAGATACCGTTCCTAGTCCCTCCACCAGGCATCTATACGACACCTGTCATGGCCACCCTCTCTCTTCCTAACTTGACCATTGGGATTCCAATTTGGTACCTTGATCCTCCAACCACTACCTTGCCAGGTTAACCTAAAACTTATCTTTATTTGACCTCAGTTCAACCGGTCCCTCTGACTTCTCCTGTTGTCAGAGTGCCTCAGCCACCTCAACAGGAACCGCCTCCTGTTTCGACCTGTTCGAGTAAGAAGAGCATAACTCACAAAAGGGCCTCTAAGGACAAAGTAACCCCGATTGAGCCTACACCTCCTCCGCCTCCAAAGCCCCGCGCTTTGTGTGATGTCGTCAGTCATGCCACCCATACTTGTCCCAAGTTGCCCCGCATCAAGCCCATGGTTAATGTCGCATTCCGTGAGTCTACACTCCCTGAAACCTCTGATTCTTCATCGACCAAAACCAATAACACCAATAATATTCACACCAAACACCCGTGTGCTTTGTGTGGTCTCCATGGCCATTACTCTCATCATTGTCCCTGCCTTACGCATTACCATGCCTCTTTAGAGGTAGTTTGGGAGTATGAAATTGAACAAAACCAATTTGCTTCTCCCGTACTTGCATAGTATGCTGCAGGCCAGACTGAGGATTTACCCGTTCCTATTGACATCCACCCCCCTTGATGTCAAAATGACAGAGCATGTGGCCACCATCCTCTACCTTTCATCATCCTTGCGACCCTCGGCAGAAGCTCCCTCTGAATATTCTCTTGTTGTTTCACTTGAACTCCTTTCAGCGATCACCCCGGGCTCAACATCAATGGATCCTTTTTCTACTTGTTCTTACGTCATCCCCCACGACAATGAGTATGTGAGCCTTTCTTCTCATGATGATGAGTTAGGTAGCTTCACCGCATCATGTGGTCTTTCTTCCTACTATAATTCCACCTTATTTTGCGATGACAACATCATGAAAGCCATGGCCACCCCTGACTTCATCCTTCCCACCTATAAATGGGATTCCATCATCCGTACATTTGGTGACTTATTCAGCCTGAGCTCAAGCTACGCTCCCAGTAGCTCCCACACTTCCCCTCCCCAGCAGCATGTGGGTAGTAGAAATCCTACCTAGATCACTCCCTTCCACATAGTGTGTTCGTTTTCTACTTTGCGCTCAGGTTGCCAGCATTTTTCTTTATCCTCTAATTTATTGCCTTGTGGCACCTTTCAGAGGGACCCCCTATTCACACCTTATATTGGTTTTTTCGATGGTGCAAGTTGGTACTCCTGGAATTTTTGCCTCGATAGGTTGGGCCATTTTTACCCCCTTTCATGTGCTTGTTCTTTTGAACAGTGTATGCATTGGTACTGCTACCAATAATCAAGCCGAATATGATGCAGTATGAGGTTTATTAGCCAATTCCCTTTCACATCGCATCCTCCAACTTCATGTTTGTTTAGATGCCCTGCTTCTTGTCATGAAATTGAATGGTGTCTATCGTGTGCATAATCCTATCCTTTTTAGAAGATATTTATGAGTGAAACTTTTGATGCGTGAATTTGAAATCATTACTTTCAGTCATGTAACTAGAGCACAAAATCACTATGTAGATAGCATTGCTAACCATATTCTGGATTTGCATTTAACACACACTTTTAACACAAGACAGTAACATAAAAATATCAAAACGATGCATATCCATAATATGTGTCGTATAAAATGTTTTAGAGTTCATCAACTTTGATACATATGACATGCCCATAGCATGTTACAAAAACTAAAAACTAGGGGCACCACCTGCCCCTACACACTAATCACTATCTGGAGGATCCTGAGCCAATGTATCTTCCCCCGCAGCTCGTAGATCACGCATACCCTGTCCGGCCATCTCCATGCACCGCATGACCCCTCGCCATTCCGAGGGTAAGCCAATACATGGCTCTATGTATTGGTCATCTAAGTCTTGCCAACCATGCTCTGAAACACTGGTTAGAAGCCTCTCACATCTATGATGGATGTCCTCCAGAAGGGTTGCTGCATCCTCATTTTGCTGCACCCTTGATCCACTAGGTCCTGCGGCCCACGATACTGCAGGTCGTCCCATGTACCCGGCTGGTTTTACCGGTGCTGTATCTGCATACCAAAATTAAAATAATCAGTACCATATACAATATTCTAGAAAATTTACATGCACATAAAAGATTAGCATCTTTTCACTTACCATTGGGTCCCCATATATGACTAGGTGGCAGTGGCAGATCCGGGTCCCCACAATAACTCATCCCACTATAGGGATAGTCGTCTACATATAGCGATATCTGATCCTAATGAACAAAGAAATCAGGATGGAACACTCATCCAACTGCTCCACCTCCTCCTCTGCACAGTAGTCGCCCCCACCGGCGCATCCTAGGCTCGCTCAAGCCCCCATCTTGGAGTTGTATACAAGGTTGAAGTGTCGAGATCTTCTCAAACAAGAAAGAGCACAAAAATGTACCATATGCACAGTCATGGTTGACTTGTTGCTTACATAGCGAAAACTGTCGTTTCAACGACGAAATCATCATCTGGGCCCACCCATAGTACATCCCACTCAAAACACTCTCCACAAGCATCATTTCCCCCCCAGTGATGTGATGGAGTGCCTGGTTGCCCAAGATCCGTAGCACCGCTGCGGCCACGGCACGGGTCTCTAACCTCTCCACATCCGCGATGGGTATCCAAGTCCCCTTGAATTGGAGACCTGGCTGACAATGGCACTCTACAAACTCTATGATATTCTGCCCATGCGGTAATAATGGCTGAGTATTCCCTACCATCCCAGGTGGTGGGAGACCAGTCAGGAAATATATATCCTGAACCGTCAACTTAATCTGGTGCCCCTACACTATAAATACCTCATGGTCTAGGTTGCAATAGCTGAAAATCTGGGCCAATAATGGCTCCATAGCTCTCATCAAATGGTTCTCCACAAACTTCAGAACCCTAAACCTGGCCAAAGCACTGTGGACACCTTGATCCTCCCGGATCTCCGACCGTAATGCGCCCAAGTCTCTCCCTCTCCAGTTGATCTGTAATTCTGCCATGTCTACACAAAACCATCATATTTGTCAGTATACAGATAGGAAATTCTGTTTCTTATCAAAAAGTCCTAGTGACTCAGCCAAAAAACAACACAGAAACCCCCTCGACAGGTCGCACTTTTCAGGCCCAAACCTAGGACAGGTCGCACTTTTCTGCCCAAAACCTGCTATCGAGGTCGCACTTTTTGCCCCAAAAAGTGCGACCTGGCTGTGAAGAGGAGTAGGAGGTTGTTCCTGAGCCCTAGGGACCTAATCTGAACTTTTAATCCACTAAAAATAAAGAGTAGGGTTAGGCCTCTTACCTGCAACTGACGGATCTCGATTCCAACGGTCATTTTGTCCGCTATGATCACCGAAATATTTATGGCCTTCTCTCCTCTCTACATTCACCACAGCTCCACATGAAAATGAATGAATTGAAGGGAAAATGCCTTATTAAAAGAGAAACCCATATTTTTTCTTTCGCCTACTGTGACCCAACCATAACTTCATTTACCAAACTGTCTGTACTGTTGGAAAGCTCTCACCAAGCCCTCAAATAGGTATCTGTTAGTTTTTAGTGATTTGATACTTCACCGGGACACATTTTCCCAAGAAGCACCACTTCACCCTTCCTCAAAATATAATTTCTTCACTTGCAACACTCGTACTGGGGGCACCACTTTGCCTCCATACTTGTCCACACTCGTGTCAACTTTCGTCGCGAGTTACCATCTTGTACTCATGCTTTTATGGTCCCAATTTGACCCTTTTCCTATGTGGAAGCACCATTGAGTCACCCTTGTTTAGAGCATCTGAGTTGAGCCATCATTTCTTTCATGGAGTCTATCCCGAGTCCCTTTGCATCCTGCTATAATCCTCCATCCTTCATTGCTTGGTCTCTCTCTCTTGTCGCACATTATGGCCTTCAGTCCCATTGTCCCCTATCCATAATGATGTTGTGTCAGCTGTTGCTAGGTCATTTCATGCCCTTTATGCTCTAACAAGGAAGTCGTTCATTCACTACTAAGAACCCTCCATTTCATCATCATCATTGGTGTTAGTCTATTAGTCACTCTACTATTTCCTCTCGTGCCTTAGTTGAGGATCCCTTATTGCCTCACCTATGGCAGACCTCCTTCTGTCGACATTAGCTCATTCATTCCATAAGACAGGTCTAGAGGGCAATGTACCTTGGTTCCAGCTTCCACTTTTTTTCATCACCCCGGATCAGGAAAAGGGACTCCTTATTTCCCTTTGACTTGATTGGTTCTTAGCTCCAGCTCCTTTCAGCATGATCGAGATTCGTATACATGATGGTTCAGTGATGCAGCAGCTGACATCGGTGATTCCCAGGTGTGTGTGAGATGTCTCAACCCTCATGAGGGGGTGGCCCTATAGGTAGCCCCCCACATACCTGGATGACTTCTTCACTTCGGCCTTCGATGCAGCTCCATAGATTTGATGATTTTGACCTTATTCGCTTGCATCACCTTCTTGATTGCATATATTAGTCAGATTTTTAGAGCCCTTTCGTGTTTACAGGGGCATCTGGGTTGTATTCATATCTCATGTACTCAGATATTATTGTACAAAGTCCTGGCTGTTATCCCAGGCACAATATGTATGTGGGATTTATTATCATGTTATTCATTTGGCTCATGTTTATGCCAACATATGATTTATTATTTCGTCCCGTGGTTTTTCAGACGCCTTATTGTTTGTACTATTGCCTCATTTGGCATAGGTATGCCTCCCCCGCTGCCTATAGCAGGTACTCACTCATCAAAGAGACATTTCGCACCTGTAAGTCTCACCTCCTTAGGGTCTAGTTCTTTCAACACTTTGGTCTACATTATACTCCTCTCTCTTTGACTTCCCCTTTGACATCTAGTGATTGAGTTCTTACAACGTACTTCGGTCATACGATTAGATCCTAACACTCGTACAGTAGGGAGGCAATCTGTTACACCATTTTTTGGTCATCTAACCCATTGGTATTAGATGGACCCAAGTACACCATGTAAGACCAATTTTACCCTAAGTATAATTTCATTCACTATGGAAATAACTTAGTAAAACCACCTTTATTAAGTTTTTTATGGTCTAAACAGGAAACCCCATGGGGAAACATTAAATAAATCCATATTTGTTTGATTTTCCTCAAGGAATAATTAGTTAAACAACAATTTAATTAATATTCCTGGTTACATTTAACCCAAAACAAGGAAATTAATTAGATAAATCATTATTTATCTTATTATTTTCTAAGAATAATTATTTTAACATTACTTAAATAATATTCTTTGTTAAATAAGACTAAATCTCCCTTAAATAATTAAATAAATCATTATTTATTTGACTATGACTCAACCATATCCTTAAAATGATAAATAAATAAATCATTTATTTATTTATTATTACTTAACCACATCCTTAAAATGATAAATAAATCATTTATTTATTTATTATTTACAAATAAAAGGATTTGACCCAAGTCAACTTCCTTTTTCCTCCAAAAAATATAATAAAATATTCCATAAAATTTGGATCTTGATTTGGTTAATAATATTTTAATTATGCACCAATATCTAGACTAACTCAATATTTTGTTATAAATAGAAGGGTTCTCCCATTTATTTATCACCTTTTGTTGCCTAAAGATCACTCTCGATCTAAACTTTTGGTCTCGCTATTGATCCACTATCATAGCCATATTTTTCCATTTTTGTCTGGGTTTTCTACACCATCAAGAGAGATGAATTCTAAATCTGAAGTGCTGAGGACTTACAACAATCCATCCCATTGAGGAGAACCGAGAACACCCTCTTGTGTTTTCCTCTTAGGTGCCATTAATACAAAATTCATCTGATATATTATTGTCTTGTCTATTGGATGCATGAAGTAAATCTTATTTTTCTACTGTTTAATGTCTTCTAATGCATAGATCTAGATTTTTGCAACATTTATCTTGATCACCTAACTACAGATATGAAGATATTAGTAGTCATTTCTGTTGTTAGGGTTGTTTGTTATGCACAACTAAAGTGGTATTTTTTCATTCACTTGGAATTAAAATTCATACTAACAAGATCCATTCGGGTAAAAATGGCATGTAAAAGCTTGGACTGAGAAAATCAGGAGCTGAGAGAGGCGCTTGCAGCAAGAACAACATTACCAGATCCTTCTATAGTGTATGCTGAGAAGGTGGCAGAAAGGAAGAGAGATATGCAGAGCATGAAGGACACACTTGTAACAACAGTGAAGCAAGCATACAACTTGCTAGATCAACTCCATGAGTGTTCCAATTCACTAACAATGAAGGCTCAACCCGTTTCAGAGAAATTACAGAAGATCTTCCTCGAAATAAGGGGGCCAATAGATCTGATCAGCTATATGACCAAGCAAAGGTACTTAAAACACATATTCAAGCTATTGAGGAACACTCAACAATGACGAAGAAAATTCTCAGGGACCTACGACAACCTATGAAACAAAAGGTAGAGGAAATTCAGCAACTGGCGTCTAAGGCTGAACCCAAACTCCAAGAGATGTTCAACAACTTGTTAGGGTCCCATGATTTGGCTGATTGGCAAGCCAAATGACAGTGTAACATCAAACCAATATTTGGAGCCCAAGGATCTAGCCTTCCTGGACTCAGAGAGGGCTCTCTCTATTTGTGTAAGGGATATCTGGGTGTTTGTTTATTGTGTTCTGGTTTTAGGCTAGTTATGAAGTAGGTTTTTTGGTTGTGAGGGATGAAACTGATCAAAGATATAAGATAGGTAAAAATATGTCAGATCAACTGGGCTATGGGGTCGAAGAGGTCAAGAAATCTATCAGATGGTGATACAAGGTTGTTTAAGGGCCGATTTGATTCGAGGTAAAATGGATCTTTGGGAAAAATGGAGTAAGATGGACATCAAGTTTGTGACCAACAAAGGATTTCAAGCATAACTAGTTTAATAGCTAACATAAACATGGTAGGGAAAACCATTAATCATGAGAAATGTAACTATAAGCTAATCAATACATAGAAATAAACATTCAAGCCATGCATAGAGATATATAACTCTCTAACTTTTGGAAATATCTATCAGAATTTGGGGAAATACACTTAAGATAGACAAACAACTCAAATCACTATGTCGAAATGCCTAAACATAGTACTTCCAGCTATTGGGCACTTTGAGAACAAGATTGCATAGTCTTAGGCAAAGGGAAAGATCAGAACAAGACCTCCTTGGTTCAACAAATGACAATCTAATCAGTCAAAGAGAAGTTTCATATATGGAGCTATGGCTAGCCATGAGTAAGCAGGTCATACCGTAAATCATACTTAGCATGCATAAAACCATGAATGAAACAAGAAAACAATATTCTTAAGTTATTAAAGAGCAACCAAGAATTCTTTAATGTGACTAAGAATGAAGAAAACATGGAAGCTATGAAGAAATAGGAAATTTGAGGTGCCTCCAAGGGCATGTCTCAAATTTTTTCTCTACTGTCCTATAGCAAGCAAGAACATGGATTTATGAATGAAAACTAGGAAACAAAAACAGAAAGAGGGACACTATACCATTCTACCAAGTCATGGAATCCAACAACAATCCTCTTTCATCATCCAAGAACATCCAAGAGACTATCCAAAAGCATGAGACAAGTATTTCTTCCGAAGCTTATATGACCATATATTGCTTCTATTCATCAAGTTCAGCCTTGTTTACAATGAAAGCCTTCCGAATATATAGGCCAAAGTGAGGAAAACCTCTTAGTTCAACTTGCAATCTCATTGGCCTATCCAAAATACAAAATATCTCATAAAATATCTAAAAAAAGCTAAAAGATGAAAATAAATTGACTTTTCATAACTTCTCATGTACAAAAATAGCTAAACGCACATGAGGAAAAAGCAGTTTTGAAAGGTTCAATTTTTACAAAAATACTCAAAAAATACATCCGAAAAAGGTCCCCTGACTTGCCAGCAACTTTTGGAAGCCTTCCCGATGTCAAAACGAGGCTCGTGATAGCTTGTTGGAAAGCTCCAAATGTCTACTTTCTGGAACAACTTGAATTTTCCCAATCTGATGCCTATAAGGCCTCCTAAAATAGGCCTGTGTGTAAAAATCCAAAAAATAGGCCTTGCTGATATGTGGGCAGAGTGTCGAAAAAGTGAGTGTTTTTTGCATCTTTGGGGGACCAAAACAACTTCAAATGCTCTACGAATTTCTGAGTAGATACCCCTAAATTTAATGCATCCAATGGTACCACTCTCAAGAGTTGAGGATTCTCCAAACTAAAATGGCGGCGCCCATGATTTTATGCAATTAGGCCCAAAAATGTTGAAAAACAAGAACATGTCAAAATTTGCTCAATTTTGGTGAGCAAGTCCCTCAAGGCTTTTTAGAAACATGTCTAGAATCTCAGGCCAAAATTCCAAGCCTAAAGGTTTCTTTTTTTTTTTTTCTCACCAGGCGCCCTCTTTGGGCAGTTTTGAGATTTTCTTGGTTTTCTTCTTTGTTGTTTGGCATTCTATCTTTGGTGAAGAAGTCATGGCCCCTTGCCTAGGAGAGGCAGATAGCACATGATTTGGAGAACGCCCTTCATGATCCATGTTTTGTATTTTCTTGCCCTCATCATTGCTTGCTTGAGGGCTTCCTTGTTTGTCTTTGCCACTGCCTTCTTTATGACTGTCATGCTCTTTCCCTTCACTATTTTGTGCTTCATCACCCTTATGTTTATTGCTGTGTTGCCTGCAATAATGTTCCCTTTCAATGTGGAAAACTACCACCAAGCTCTGCAAAAAGACTTGAACAACGCACAGTCCTTGCTTTAACACCACAATTAAATTTATAAGCAATTTGGCATGAACCCCTGTATGCCTTGTAGTGAAAGTTTTCCAAAGAAATTCAAAATGCCCTTGCTGGGTAACTTTGATTACAAAAATTAGATACAATGCCCAACAATCATTAATATCTAAATAGTACAAGACATTATGGATTTAACCACATGCCATTCTGTAAATACAAGTGTGGCATGGCCATAATGCTAACACTACCTGGAACTTGAATGAAATCATACTTGAAAAATTAAATTCAAACTTCACAGTAGAAGGCATTATTTTAACAAATCTTGCATGAACATGTACAAAAATGCTTCCTTGAAACTTACATCCTATTCCACCATAGGAACTGCTTCAAAACCTTACCCGCACATGTGCTACTTCGTTGCGATTCAGTCTTCATTAGAAAGAAACTCCCTGGAGTAAACTATCTGGGGCATGCTGATCATACACGTCCAGTGAATGCATATCCATTGCATACATTCTATCAAGCCACAGGTTATTTGAATAATCAAATTTATAGGATGAAGCATCAACCATTTATAGGATGAAGCATGAAGTTCCATTCACAATTATTTACATCCCAGTTGGAATTGTGCTATGAAGAGGATGGTCATCAAAAAGACTTGTTACCAAAGAGTGCTTAGAATGAGAACAATCCGATAAAGAAAGTGATGCTACTCTGTGCCACACTTCAACCAGATATCTCATGTCTCTACCTGCTATAGTTCCAGAGGAGTGCAATCCCTTTACAATGTTCAAAACCTCTTGGATGAGGTTCCTCTCTTTTAGTTTTACGGTTGCCAAAGGTCTTCCATCACATTTGATGCTCCTCTGTCCATTTTTACTCTCAAACTCAACTGATTTTTTAGCAGCCCTTTCAAGAATGGTATCTGGCATTCCTGCAAGTCGGGCAACATTCACACCATAACTGTTTGGGCATGTATCCTGAACCAGTTTATAAAGAAATGTCACCTCCTCCAAACCTCCAATTTGTGTGCCAACCTTAGTTGTCTCATAGCACAGAAGGATTTTCAAATTTTCACATTAATCATCCTTTCTTTCACTGTGTCTCTCTTTTATTTTGACAAATTCCTTATCCATCTCATCACTATCTCTCTGATTTTGGAGACTGCAAATCTTTACTTTTTCATAACACAAAATACCTCCAATTTTGACAAAGCCTCATCCTCTAATCACTGTTTCTCACTGTTGATTTAGCAAAAAAGGGGTGCTTTGAAACCACTATTAAGATATCTTTTCAAAGAAGGTTTTTCTTCTTGAACCTATGAGGGAAAAAATCCTCTCTCACTTTTGTAAATTTCATCTCTGTTTGTTCAGAAACTCATTTTTAAACAAACTTCCTAGGCACTCCTTAACCTCTGTCTTTTGCAACCTTTGTCATATTGAATGGAATAATCCTCAAAATGATGTGGTAATCTATAGTTTATGAGGTAGGAAGTTCTCTAAACCATGATTAAAAAATCTATTTTTGAATCAAGGAAATCTTTCACCTTTAAAACCACCGATGTAGCCCTTTAGAACCATAATTCCTACATTGTTTTATAAAATGAAAAGGTCATAAGATACTGCCATTTTGTCCTTCCAAACTCTATTGTCTATGAAAGTGGCCATAAGGACTTTGTTATGCTTGATTTGTGTATAATGGGAGATTATTACAAAATACTATCTCAGCTTTTACAAATGGTCCTTCAGACCTATCATGAAGCTTTCCTCATTATCTACTGATGGAGGTCATGATTGATTTTCTGCTTGTCATTTTGGATATCCTCAAAAAATGGTGGGCCCTCTACTTATTTATGAAGGAGGCCTATGTTTGAAAACTGTCATGTGTCTTCTAAAAACTCTGTCTTTCATTTGATGGGGACATTCTTTGACTGAAAGTGAAACACTGTTTTATCACACCTTTGGCCTTATGAATGAGTTGATTTAGTGTGTAAATTTTTTTGAGGAGTTGGTCCTTTATTTATTTGTGAAGGAGGTTTGCAACCTCAAAATTGGAATCCAAAATCAATTCTAGTTTGATTTCATCAGATTCCATTCCACTGCTAATTTGCTTATCAGGTTTTGATGTGACATCCCTACAACTTGCAATGGTGTATGAAAAGTATAAACAACAGATTGACATATTGATATGCAGATGCTTGCACACGACACTTTTCATAACCTCTTAAGAATGCTGGCCAAAGTACTTTCCCATCTTGTGATGTAAAATAGATTGAAACATTTGTTGAACCTAAATCTGTCAGCAAAATTTGTTGATCCTAGCATCAGCCTTCTTCTTTATGATTTCTTTAGTGCATAAAAGAGACATATCTTTTTGAAGTTGTTCCAAATGTGCGGTCTTTTCCAATAGAAAAAATAGTCAAGCACATTTTAAAACCTGCTGATGCATCCTTTGTTTTATCCCTTGGAAGGAGGTGGCCTACAACAATCTTGAAATCATTTAAAAACATGTTGGCCCTTTGCTTGTTCATGAAGGAGGCCACATCAGGCCTTTCTAACCATCTGCTCTTTTGTTGGAGGAGGTTATCAGCATGATGTCTTCTAACATTTGCTCTTTTGAAGGAGGTCATCATAGTCATGATATTTCATCTATTTCCAAAACTGTGTCATCTTTCCTTGAAATATATATCTCTATTTTTTGGACAACTTTTGACTTTTGAAATATGTACTCCTGCTCTGTTTTCATTTCAGCTCTCCATCTGCTTAATGATGGCAAATTCCTTCAACATGAGTGACTTATTTGGACTTGTCTCTTTGCTTCTGTTTGGATACTATTTGTCATTCACTTTGCACCCTGCAGAGGTGCAAAAAATATGACTTTGAACCTTGGGAGCTCCTTTGGTGTCTTATGGAGATTTTGCCCAATCTTGAGCATATTATTTTAGACTGTGAACATGCTCATCTCTTTCTGTATTAGATCTTTGTAGAATTTCTTCCGGATTGAGACAACAAGACCTATTAGTGGCGCGACCTAGGGGTATATCACGGTTTGTTTTTTTTCAAATTAAGCGCTAATTCAGGCTGGTTGGTATTGAACAAAGAATTCTGGCTTAGGCTATTTTTGTCGAGGAAGGGACTCTCTAAAGCGCCACTACCTAACTTAGGGGCGACTTTCATTGAGTCTGATTGTGTTTGACAAGAAGATCAAGGATAGAAAGGGATACACTTTGTCAAATATTGGATAGTGAGTTTCATGAGAACCAAGGGGAAAATGATAATAGACCAGCAAGACCAAGACGGCTATAGACAAGGATATTTTGCTGAAACAAGACATGACTTTAAAACTGAATATTGCTTTGATTATAGGCTGACAGGTAGGGTTAGGAAAGCAAAAATTTGTTTGGGGGTTTTCTAGATGACAAATTGACATATGGAGATCAGCTTCTAGAAAACTCAGCTAGGAATCTATTCATCAACAACAGGTGAAAAATACTGATGGCTAACAATGGCTCCATTTGGGGAGGGCAGCTCCTTTTCAGGAGGTGTCCAAAATTGCAGATCTTTGGCTTATGAAGACCAGTGCCTTATCCATTGGTGCATATTTCATTCTTTCTTGATGCCATTTCTGAAAATTGATAGCATGATTAGCATTAAGGACATTTCTACCTACCGAGCTATATTCCCTAAATTGTTTTCTTCTTTCGGGTGCATTTGGACTAGCAACCCTTTGGCATAATATTTTTGAAAAACAACACTATCTAATTCTACACTTATATTCACCAGGAGTTCAGATTAAACTGATGAACTCCTTTGTTTCTCTACCTATGCTAGATCGACTGTCAAGATTAAGCTGTTTGACATGATATTGTTCTCTAATCTAAAACATGAAATTGAAAAATGATCAAATCAGGGTTAGATAGTTTGATTTGTCATGTACTTGTGGCACGAAAGACAAGCTGCACACAAATATTATTTTGCATAAAATGAAAACTAGGCAAAAAACGGGGCTAGGATACACAATTTGTTTTGCATCCCCGCTTGCCTCTTTGGTTCTGTTTTGAGCATGTGAAACCAATATCTTTTCCTAATCTACTCTCTTTGATAAGTCAAGCTTACACAATGTTGACCATATTTTCCACTCACTAACTTATCAGCAAATAAATTTAAAACATGTTCAGCTATGATTAGGTAGATAACTGAACAAGACATTTGAGCACTTAGAGTAGCGGCATTTAGACTTGCTTGCTTTCAGCATGACTATTTTTGGGTATGGGGCTGTACCATTGCTTTTGGAAACTGCCCTCTTTTTCTACTTTTTACTGTTTTTGTATTTTCTGCTTTTTCAATTTTTCTTCAAAAAATCTAGAACTGAAAAGATGCTCACAAGGCTGAGCTTATTTTCCATTGTTGTCTATCTATCCTAATATAATATATACACAATAGAAATTTGTTTGGTGAACTCTCTTTTCCAATGTAACCAGTCAAGTAGATGATTACATGGGTGACTCTGGTGTAGTTCTTTCATGATTCTGAAGTAATGAAAAGGCCACCTCCATTTGGCTTGTTTTCAGACAGTAGTGCTTAAGTTTTTCCTCATACTTTGCAGTAAATTGTTCATGGTAGAACACACTACTCCTTCTTTAAAGGTTTCTAGGGAAACATCAAAGGGGTCTTCGAATAATAGCTGGCCTAGAGGATTTGAAAAATAGACCTCAATTAGGATTACTCCCTCCTTTACTTGACTAACCTTGGGATTATTTTGCGAAAGAACCCGTTCTCCCTCTTTATGATTATATGATTTGGCAACTTCAGAAAGTAATGTTATGCTACCTTCAAGCAATCTTGGTACACCCTGATTTAGTGAGATGATTCTTGTTTGTGAGCCATTATCCTGATGAGTAGGACTATTCTTTAGCACCAGGTCTTCTTGAGAAGAAATTTTAGTATCAGCATCAGTCTGTTCTGTACTTTTAGTATAAGAAAATGGATTAGTAGATAAATCAGTAGTAGAACACATATACATATATTCTTTACAAAAAGGTTTGGATGCTGTCTGTATGCTTAGGATTTCATTGGTTTCTTCTTTTGTTGAAAGGGGTGGTGTCTTTCTCTTTTTCTGGGTGGAAATATGCTGTCTTTCTTCCTTTTGTGAATGCTCACAAGGATGAATGTATTTTTGAGGAAGTATATCAACCTTAAAAACAATTTGTTCTATTGTTTCTTTATGAGAAATTTCTTTAGTAGGTAAGGCAGTAGTGGATAACATCTGATCTATTTCCTTTTCAGTTAAAGGAGGAGGTATTTTCTGTTTTCTTTGGATTGGGCAACAATTTCTTTCCATTTTTTGGTGAAGTTGATCTTGTGGCTGAATTTCCTCCTGTATTTTACAAGGAAAGGCAGATGGATTGTTATTTGTTTCAACCTTTTCAAAGAGCTCTTGTGGATCCTCTCTTATTTTTTGATGGATCTCATCTGGGATCAACTCTTCTTGGTCATCTTGATGGTTAGTTTGGGTAAGAAAATTATGGATCTCCTCTAAATAATCCTCAGGATGCCAATCTCCTAAGTTTTCATCAATGCTTACAAGGTGTTGTATGAGGTTTTCAGATTGATCACAACAATTTTCAGCCAATGATAGAGATGGACAATGCCCTATATAGTGTTTACAAAATACTTTGTGGAAATCCTTCAAAGAAAACAAGATGCTAGGTTCTAGGCCTTCATACCATTCTCTTGCCTTTCCTTCTATTGTACCCATGAACATTTTCATGAGGCAGTCCTCATGCCATTCAACCTTTAACCTCCATACATGTATATGAAAATTGATGAGGTGTAACAATGGGTCATCAACATTTTCATCTTGAAAGATAGGTAGGTTTTCTATCCAATTTACGTCTTTAGGCATTTTGTGTGGGAATCCAGGGATATGTTCTCTGCTCATCGGAGCATATCTCCTTTGTGTCCTTGGATCCATCTTTGTTAATCAGAAAGGATCACTGTGTCTTTTCAACCAGTCTAAAGTTCTCTACCAGTGGAGTCTTTTGGTCTAATGAAGGTTGTGGAGTTGCTAGGTGGAGGATTTGAACTGTGCTGTCCATCATCAACATGATTGGGATTGCTTAATGCATTCCCAGGAGATTTTATAAGGACTAGTGGAGTAATAGGCCTACTGGAGGCTAGTGGAGTCGCCGGGTGGAACTTGGCTGTTTTTGTAGGGATGTAGCTATGGTCCACCACCAATAACTAAGGAAAAAGCCAATCTGGGGATGTTTTGGGGGTTTTATGAGTTTTTATGTGTGGCCTATGAGGTTTGGAAGAGTTTCCTATAACTGAGTCATCATTTTGCTAAGATGGTGAAAAAGCTAGCTTCTACTCTTCAGACAACACTTAAGTTTTCTAAGCTTTATTGAGACTTCGAGAGTTACTAAGGAGTACTTACATTGTCCCTAACTCGGAAGGTCCCACCGTGATTTCCATTATGTTAGTGAGCGGTGGGATAAGTCAACAAGATAGTATTTTCAAAGGTCTCTAAAGGTTTAGGGAAACTAAGCTTGTTTATCACTCAGAGTCCCACTGTGATCGCCATTATGTTAGTGTGGCGATGAGTTGGCTCAATCGGATAGTAGCCTAGAGTTTAGTAAAGTATGTAAGGTCTATTGGAGGCTAGTGGAGTTGCCAAGTGGATTTTTAGTTGTTTTGAGGTATATGTTTATGGTCCACCACCAGTATTGACAAAAACCAATCTAAGGGATTTTTTGGGGTTTTTCTGAGTTTTTTATAGTCCCAAGGTTTGTAAGAGTGTCCTACAGCCGAGTCACCATTTTTCTAGGATGGTGAGACAAACAGATTCTACTCTTCTAAGTTTGACTGAGATTTTGAGAGTTCCTAAGGGATACCTAGGATGTTTTGAATCAAAGTCCCACCGTGATCGCCATTATGTTAGGGTCCCGTGATTTGGCTGATTGGCAAGCCAAATGACAGTGTAACATCAAACCAATATTTGGAGCCCAAGGATCTAGCCTTCCTGGACTCAGAGAGGGCTCTCTCTATTTGTGTAAGGGATATCTGTGTGTTTGTTTATTGTGTTCTGATTTTAGGCTAGTTATGAAGTAGGTTTTTTGGTTGTAAGGGATGAAACTGATCAAAGATATAAGATAGGTAAAAATATTTCAGATCAACTGGGCTATGGGGTCGAAGAGGTCAAGAAAGCTATCAGATGGTGATCCAAGGTTGTTGAAGGGCCAATTTGATTCGAGGTAAAATGGATCTTTGGGCAAAATGGAGTAAGATGGACATCAAGTTTGTGAACAACAAAGGATTTCAAGCATAACTAGTTTAATAGTAGACATAAACATGGTAGGGAAAACCATTAATCATGAGAAATGTAACTATAAGCTAATAAATACATAGAAATAAACATTCAAGCCATGCATAGAGATATATAACTCTCTAACTTTGGGAAATAACTATCATAATTTGGGGAAATACACTTAAGATAGACAAACAACTCAAATCACTATGCCGGAACACCTAAACATAGTACTTCAAGCTATTGGGCACTTTGAGAACAAGATTGCATAGTCTTAGGCAAGGGGCAAGATCAGAACAAGACCTCCTTGGTTCAACAAATGACAATCTAATCAGTAAAAGAGAAGTTTCATAGATGGAGCTATGGCTAGCCATGAGTAAGTAGGGCATACCGTAAATCATACTTAGCATGCATAAAACCATGAATGAAACAAACAAACAATATTATTAAGTTATTAAAGAACAATCAAGAATTCTTTAATGTGACTAAGAATGAAGAAAACATGGAAGCTATGAAGAAACGGGAAATTTGAGGTGCCTCCAAGGGCATGTCTCAAATTTTTTCTCTACTGTCCTATAGCAAGCAAGAACATGGATTTATGAATGAAAACTAGGAAACAAAAACAAAGAGAGAGACACTATACCATTCTACCAAGTCATGGAATCCAACAAAATCCCTCTTTCATCATCCAAGAACATCCAAGAGACTATCCAAAAGCATGAGACAAGTATTTATTCCAAAGCTTATATGACCATATATTGCTTCTATTCATCAAGTTCAGCCTTGTTTACAATGAAAGCCTTCCGAATATATAGGCCAAAGTGAGGAAAACCTCTTAGTTCAACTTGCAATCTCATTGGCCTATCCAAAATATCTTATTTTTTCCTTGAGGCTTTGCAAAGCCCAAGGAACAAAATATCTCATAAAATATCTAAAAAATGCTAGAAGAGGGAAATAAATTGACTTTTCATAACTTCTCATGTACAAAAATAGCTAAACGCACATGAGGAAAAAGCAGTTTTGAAAGGTTCAATTTTTACAAAAATACTCAAAAAATACATCAGCAAAAGGTCCCCTGACTTGCCAGCAACTTTTGGAAGCCTTCCCAATGTCGAAACAAGGCTTGTGATGGCTTGTTGGAAAGCTCTAAATGTCTACTTTCTAGAAAAACTTGAATTTTCCCAATTTGATTTATGAAAGTCCTCCAAAAACAGGTCTGTGTGTAAAAACCCAAAAAATAGGCCTTGCTGATATGTGGGCAGAGTGTCGAAAAAGTGAGTCTTTTTTGCATATTTGGGGGACCAAAAAAACTTCAAATGATTTGAGAATTTCTGAGTAGATGCCCATGAATTTAATGCATCCAATGGTACCAGTCTCAAGAGTTGAGGATGCTCCAAACTAAAATGGCAGTGCCCATGATTTTATGCAATTAGGCCCAAAAATGTCGAAAAACAAGAACATGTCAAAATTTGCTCAATTTTGGTGAGCAAGTCCCTCAAGGCTTTTTAGAAACATTTCTAGAAGCTCGAGCCAAAATTCCAAGCCTAAAGGTGTCTTTCTCTTTTTTTCTCACCGGGCGCCCTCTTTGGGCAGTTTTGAGCTTTTCTTGGTTTTCTTCTTTGTTGTTTGGCATTCTAGATTTGGTGAAGAAGTCATGGCCCCTTGCTTAGGAGAGGCAGATAGAATATGCTTTGGAGAATGCCCTTCATGATCCATGTTTTGTATTTTCTTGCCCTCATCATTGCTTGCTTGAGGGCTGCCTTGTTTGTCTTTGTCACTGCCTTCTTTATGACTGTCATGCTCTTTCCCTTCACTGTTTTGTGCTTCATCACCCTTATGTTTATTGCTGTGTTGGCTGCCATAATGTTCCATTTCAATGTGGAAAACTACCACCAAGCTCTGCAAAAATACTTGAACAGTGCACAGTCCTTGCTTTAACACCACAATTAAATTTATAAGCAATTTGGCATGAACCCCTGTATGCCATGTAGTGAAAGTTTTCCAAAGAAATTCAAAATGCCCTTGCTGGGTAACTTTGATTACAAAAAGAAGACACAATGCCCAAAAATCATTAATATCTAAATAGTACAAGCCATGATGGATGTAACCACATTTCATTCTGTAAATACAAGTGTGGCATGGCCATAATGCTAACACTACCTGGAACTTGAATGAAATCATACTTGACAAATTAAATTCAAAATTCGCAGCAGAAGGCATTATTTTAACAAATCTTGCATGAACATGTACAAAAATGCTTCCTCGAAACTTACATCCTGTTCCACCACAGGAACTGCTTCAAAACCCTACCAGCACATGTGCTACTTCATTGCGATTTAGTCTTCATTAGCAAGAAACTCCCTGGAGTAAACAATCTGGGGCATGCTGATCATACACGTCCAGTGAATGCATATCCATTGCATACATTCTATCAAGCCACGGGTTATTTGAATAACCAACTTTATAGGATGAAGCATCAACCATTTTGTCATCCCAAGTAAATGCTCCATTCACAATTATTTACATCCCAGTTGGAATTTTTCTATGAAGAGGATGGTCATCAAAAAGACTTGTTACCAAAGAGTGCTTAGAATGAGAACAATCCGATAAAGAAAGTGATGCTACTCTGTGCCACACTTCAACCAGATATCTCATGTCTCTACCTGTTGTAGTTCCAGAGGAGTGAAATCCCTTTACAATGTTCAAAGCCTCTTGGATGAGGTTCTTCTCTTTTAGTTTTATGGCTGCCAAAGGTCTTCCATCACATTTGATGCTCCTCTGTCCATTTTGACTCTCAAACTCAACTGATTTTTTTAGTAGCCCTTTCAAGAATGGTGTTTGGCATTCCTGCAAGTCGGACAACATTCACACCATAACTCTTCAGGCATGTACCCTGAGCCAGTTTATAAAGAAATGTCACCTCCTCCAAACCTCCAATTTGTGTGCCAACCTTAGTTGTCTCATAACATAGAATGATTTTCAAATTTGCACATTAATAATCCTTTCTTTCATTGCTTCTCTCTTTTATTTTGACAAAGTCCTCATCCATCTCATCACTATCTCTCTGATTTTGGAGACTGCAAACCTTTACTTTTTCATAACACAAAAGACCTCCTTCAATTTTGACAAAGCCTCATCCTCTAATCACTGTTTCTCACTGTTGAATTAGCAAACAAGGGGTGCTTTGAAACCACTATTAAGATATCTTTTCAAACTATTTTGAAGGACCTTTACAAACTCCACCTCTCTAATTTTGGAGACTGCACAAATTCTTCATTATCTCACAGCATAAAAGACCTCCTTTAATTTGACCAAGCTTTATCCCTCTTACCACTGTTTCCTCTTTGATTTAGCAAAAAAATTGCTTTCAACACCACTATTTTATGTATTTCACACCTTCAATTTGAAATGATGACTGTTCATGTTTTAATCACTGCTTTCTTTGTGGTTAAAACAACAAAGGGACTGATTTAAAACACTGCTTCAAATGCTCCTTCAAACTGATCATGAAGCCCTTCACAAACTCTGTTTTTCTTCTAGAGGTTTGTGCAAATCCTTGAATATTTCATATCACAAAAAGACCTCTTTTTAAACTGAAAAAACCCTCATCTCTTATTCACTGTTTCTCTATGTTTATTTGAAACAAAAAGGGACTTATTTGAAGTCATTGTTTCTTTGATCATGACAAACATGGTATGTTTAAAAAACAAGATATGTTTCTCCCTTTTACTGTCTCTAAAAAACCTTTCAAAATTTCAACAATCCTCTAAAAAAATAACTTTCTTCCTCCAATAAATCACTGTCTTGTCCTCCTTTATGCCAAACAACAAGTTTTGGTCAAATGAAAAACAAACAGTCAATTGATTACTGTGCTTGGGCAATGGAGTGAGAAGAATACGTTAAAAATGCTTAAGGGCCCCTTTTGATTGGTTGAGCAGCTCTCAAAAGAGTTTTTTGAAGGTTTTTAGGTGAGTTTTGTGACCGGTGCTACAGGCGCACCACGCATCAATAGTAAGCCCTTGTATTTTCTCTCCCAGGCGTGCCGCACAACTTTTCAAACTTGGCATGCAATTTTTCAACCTGTTTTGGAGGCCTTCCTGGTGTCGGAATTTGGCGCAATATTTCTCGTTGGAAATCTATGGAAGTATAATTTATAGAAAAACTTGAATTGTTTCATTTGGTGTCCATTTGGTTGTTCAAAAATTTATTTTCCCAACGCTTGTTAAAACTGGTGAATCCTGGTGTAGAAATGCATAGTGCTGTTTGTAGGCCACTTTTGGATGCCTTCTCGGTGTCAGAATTGGGCCCGAGATGGCTCGTTGGAAAGCTATGAAAGTATAATCTCAAAATATGCTTGAGGTGTTTTATTTGGTGTCCATTTGGTTGTTCAAAAATTGACTGTCACAACACTGGTAAAAAATGGTGAATGCTGGTGCAGAAATACATAGTGTTGTTTGGAGGCTACTTTTGGATGCCTTCCTTTTGTCGGAATTTGGCCCGAGATGGCTCATTGGAAAGCTATGGAAGTATAATTTCCAAATATTATTGATTGTTTTCATTTGGTATCCATTTGGTTGTTCAAAATATGAATTTTCCAACACTAGAAAAAATGGTGAATCCTGGTGCAGAAATTCTCCCGTAACATCTTTATTTTTTACATTTATCACAAACCATGATACCTGTGTAGAAACGGAAGAAGGCTTTTCTTCTTGAACCTATGAGGGACAAAAACCTCTCTCACGTTTGTAAATTTCATCTCTGTTTTTTCAGAAACTCATTTTGAAAAAAACTGCCTGGGCGCTCCTTAACCTCTGTCTTTTGCAACCTTTGTCATATTGAATGGAATAATCCTCAAAATGATGTGGTAATCTATAGTTTATGAGGTAGGAAGTTCTCTAAACCATGATTAAAAACTCTTTTTTTGAAGCAAGGAAATCATTCACCTTTAAAACCACCGATGTAGCCCTTTAGAACCATAATGCCTACATTGTTTTATAAAATGAAAAGGTCATAAGATACTGCCATTTTTTCCTTCCAAAATCTGTTGTCTATGAAAGTGGCCATAAGGACTCTGTTATGCTTGATTTGTGTATAATGGGAGATTATTAAAAAATACTGTTTCAGCCTTTACAAATGGTCCTTCATACCTATCATGAAGCTATCCTTATTATCTGCTGATGGAGGTCATGATTGATTTTCTTCTTGTCATTTTGGATATCCTCAAACAATGGTGGGCCCTCTACTTATTTATGAAGGAGGCCTATGTTTGATAACTGTCTTGTGTATTCTAAAAACTCTGTCTTTCATTTGATGGGGAAATTCTTTGACTGAAAGTGAAACACTGTTTTATCACACCTTTGGCCTTATGAATGAGTTGATTTATTGTGTAAATTTTTTTGAGGAGCTGGTCCTTTATTTCTTTGTGAAGGAGGTCTGCAAACTCAAAACTGGAATCCAAAATCAATTCTAGTTTGATTTCATCAGAGTCCATTCCAGTGCTAATTTGCTTATCAGGTTTTGATGTGACATCCCTACAATTTGCAATGGTGTATGAAAAGTATAAACAACAAATTGACATATTGATATGCAGATGCTTGCACGCGACACTTTTCATAACCTCTTAAGAATGTTGGCCAAAGTACTTTCCCATCTTGTAATGTAAAATAGATTGAAACATTTGTTGAACCTAAATCTGTCAGCAAAATTTGTTGATCCTAGCAGTAGCCTTATTCTTTATGATTTATTTAGTGCATAAAAGAGACATATCTTTTTGAAGTTGTTCCAAATGTGCAGTCTTTTCCAATAGAAAAAATACTCAAGCACACTTTAAAACCTGCTGATGCATCCTTTGTTTTATCCCTTGGAAGGAGGTGGCCTACAACAGTCTTGAAATCATTTAAAAACATGTTTTCCCTCTGCTTGTTCATGAAGGAGGCCACATCAGGCCTTTCTAACCATCTGCTCTTTTGCTAGAGAAGGTTATCAGCATGATGTCTTCTAACATTTTCTCTTTTGAAGGAGGTCATCATAGTCATGATATTTCATCTATTTCCAAAACTGTGTCATCTTTCCTTGAAATATATATCTCTATTTTTTGGACAACTTTTGACTTTTGAAATATGTACTCCTGCTCTCTTTTCATTTTAGCTCTCCATCTGCTTAATGATGGCAAATTCCTTCAACATGAGTGACTTATTTGCACTTGTCTCTTTACTTTTTTTTGGATACTGTTTGTCATTCACTTTGCACCCTGTAGATGTGCAACAAATATGAATTTGAACCTTGGGAGCTCCTTTGGTGTCTTATGGAGATTTTGCCCAATCTTGAGCATATTATTTTAGACTGTGAACATGCTCATCTCTTTCTGTATTAGATCTTTCTAGAATTTCTTCCAGATTGAGACAACAAGACCTCTTAGTGGCACGACCTAGGGGTATATCATGGTTTTTTTTTTTGCAAATTAAGCGCTAATTCAAGCTGGTTTGTATTGAACAAAGAATTCTGGCTCAGGCTATTTTTGTTGAGGAAGGGACTCTCTAAAGCGCCACTACCTAACTTAGGGGAAAATTTCATTGAGTCTGATTGTGTTTGACAAGAAGATCAAGGATAGGAAGGGAGACACTTTGTCAAATATTGGACAGTGAGTTTCATGAGAACCAAGGGGAAAATGATAGTAGACCAGCAAGACCAAGACGGCTATAGACAGGGATATTTTGCTGAAACAAGACATGACTTTAAAACTGAAGATTGCTCTGATTATAGGCTGACAGGTAAGGATAGGAAAGCAAAAATTTGTTTGGGGGTTTTCTAGATGACAAATTGACATATGGAGTTCAGCTTCTAGAAAACTCAGCTAGGAATCTAGTCATCAACAACAGGTGAAAAATACTGATGGCTAACACAACTTACCACAGGTGATGGACATGACTCAGGTAGATAGAGTGGTCACTGAGATGAAACCAATGATAAAGTTATGGAAACAAGTAATAACTGAGTTCACAGAGCTCAGGACAATAACAATGAGCAAGGTTCCTGAGTTGGGGCCTTTGTTGAAAGAGGGAATACCAGAACAAGAGAAGACATGAATGGAAACAACAGAGGAAACTATGCCAACATGAAAAGCCGACGGACAACCAAAGGCCATGACAACAGGAAAATATTGACTCAAGATGAGTCAATAGCATGTGGCCGGGGCCTGTTGGGGCCTTTGTTTTGAACAAGACAATTTTGGAGCTGCGGAAAACCTGTAGACAGGTGGTGGAGTGCAATCAAGGTAGACAAGGAGCTGTCATGCTTTCAGAAAACCTAAAGGCAGGTGGAAGAGCACAAAATGATGATGACACAGATGGCGGAGATGGGAGACAAGGAACAAGCAGTAGAACCCCCAGTAAAGAAGAAGAGACAAAAGGCAGCGGAGCGCAAGGGAACAACTGAACAGAAAAGGGGCAAAGGTTGGCAATGTCAGTCAACAGGAACATATAAGTAGGCAAGAAGTGACTTCGAGGATAGTTAGAGAGAGGCTGATAGGAGAGTAGAGCCTAGGGAAAGCTCTGCGGACCCATATGTACTGAACTGAAATGTATTAGACTCTATAGATTATATTTGTATTGTTTTGATTCAAGTTAATATAATTAGACTGATGTTGTGTTGCATATTATGGATTAGTTTATTCTTGACTGATTATTGTGTATGTCTGTATATTTTAACATTTTAATTCGATACTCTGAATATGTATTGATGAATGATAACTTTCTTCTTAAAGTTGGGGTATATCAATGTCTTATGTATGCACATAATATATGACTTGCGTTAGTAATATTTCCTCGATGTTGATGATCTAGTCTCTAATCCCAGTAAGGTCACGACACACCTCGGGTGAGACTCCTTGCTCTCTTGAGCAGGGTGAAAATTTCGGCATTGTCCTAGACTATAGCAGAAAATTTGTTGGCCCCAAGCCTAAACCTGGGTCTTGCCCAGGGACCTCCTTATTCACAAAAAATTGCATTGATTTTTTGTTATGTGGTAGTGGAATTTCTGAAATTGTTTTAATCTGGTTAGGATCAATACAAATTCCATTTTTTGAGATGATAAAACCAAGAAGTTTACCTTCATTTAAAGAAAAAATTGATTTCTTTGGATTAAGATAAATCCAAAATCTTCTGCATATTTCAAAGATTTTATTTAAGTCATGCAAATAATTGTTTCTCTTTTTTGAATATATGGTTATATCATCAAGATGAATGATCACTGTTTGATTTATCAATATTTTAAAGAAAATATTCATGTCTCTCTGAAATGTTTCTCCTGCATTCATTAATCCGATTGTCATATTTTGGTATGCATAGGTTCCCCAGTTTGTTCGAAATGTAGTTTTCAAACGATCCTCTGGATGAACCAGAATTTAGTTATATCCTGAAAATCCATCTAAAAAAGACATTAATTCTAAAACTACTGCTAACTGTAAAACTTGTTCCATTGATAGTAAAGAAAAATTATTCTTTTAACATGCTTTGTTCAGATTTCTAAAGTCAATACAAATTCGAATATCACCACTATTTTTTCTCATAGGTACTAGATTAGAAACCCATTTTGAATGTCTAACAAGAAAAATAAATTTGGCTTTCAAAATTTTATTTAACTCATTTTTTATTTGAGTTTCCAAATTTCGACATGTTTTCCTGAGCTTTTGCTGGATGGGTTTAACATCGAGTACCATAGGAATAATCTGTTGAATGATAGATGGGTTGTAAGTTTTAAGATCTTGATAATTCCATAAAAAAATATCTTTGTATTTTTTCAATAATGAAATGAATGAATTTGTTTCTCCAGCTGAAAGGGTAAGTCGTAGATTTATATCTTGATGTAATTTATCAGATCCTAAATTAAGTAATTCAAACATTAAAGTAGAACTTTGTAGTTTTCAATTATTGAATATTTTGAATCTGTATTTTAAATCATATAAATCTTCAAGTGTTACCACAGATTTTGGTAAAACAAGTTTTACCACATCTTTTGGTAAAACAAGTTTTACCACATATTTTGGTAAAAAATTCTTATCAATTTGTTACTTGATTTGATTATCATGTTCATATTCATCCATGATTTGATCATCATATGATTTTTCAGAAGTAAGAAAACTTAAAATATCACTATCTTCATCAAAAACTCACCAGCTAGTAACATTATCCGACACAGATGGATGAAAAATCAATTCGATAGAGAATATGTCAGAACTAAAATCTTCTGGTGGAATCAGCTTGGATGCAACGTTAGCCAAAAGATCAGCATTGGCATTTTGTGATCTAGGAATAGGAGAGATATTGAATGCTAAAAAATGAGATGTGAGGTCTTGAACCAGAGATTGATAATGTTTCAAGTGAATTGAGAGACATTGAATAATATTTCGTACTTACCTTACGAAAATTTTTGAATCTCCAAATACCTGAATATATTGTATATCAAGACTTATTTCTTTACGAAGACCTTGAACTAATTATTCATATTCAACAATTTTCTTAGTGCATTCAAATTCAAGTCTACAAGCTAGCATAGTTTTTTCACCTTTTGGGCTAACAAGCATGCATCCTGCTCCTGCACCATCATTGGATCTTGATCCATCAAAGAAAAGTTTCCAAAATGAAGGATGGAATATTGTTTCTTCTTCAAAATTTAAGCATCTAGTCAAATAATTTTGGGAAAAAATTTCTATTTGTGAATTAATAGAATCGATAGAGAAAGGTGAACTTTTAGCTTTAAAATTCCTCAAGAAAGAATCTGCAAAGTAATTACCCAAAATATTGTTATTAAATGCTATGGGTTCATTTTCTTCCCCAAGATCTGTAACTGAGTATTTCATATGTTTTTCACGATCAACCCTAATTTGGTTGGGTTTTCCATTATATGGAAGCCACATGTGAGACCAGTTCATTGCGAAATATCCATGTAATTTTTTGGACCAGTCTCTGCTAAGAACTAAACCGTAGAATTCATGGATATTAGCAATCAGTATATCGATAATCTGAGCAACTTTTGGATTTGATGACGATCAAATACTTACCAAATTTATTTCTCATAAGACCTTAACCTTTGTTCTATCCAATTGGACTATACTAACTGATGATTTCTGGGGTGTGATATTTAACTTCTTGCAAATTTAATACGGAGTTATATTAGACGAATCCCTAGAATCAATCAAATAATTATGAACATTTAGTGTATATTTCACAGGTTAGGAGGAAAGTATGAGTATGAGAATTATATCTATCACCAATCAAAATAATATCTGGAGCATTAAATTTGTTTGAATTGTCGATTGGAGGTTTCCCTATACCATTAGCAGCTTTAGCAATAACAGTTGAAGGAAGAGGAGATGCAGTAACCACATTCAAATCTTTCAATGAAATAATATGTTGCTACTTTAATTTGCTAACTATGATGAAGAGAAATATTGGTTTTAATATTCTTCATATCCTCAACAATATTGTATTCAATAGTGTCAGATACTACCAAATTTTTATATTGAGGGTTGGGTGTAGATTTGATCGGCTGGGATTCAGTAATAGCTTGCTAAGATAGTTTGACTAGAGGTTTTTTATTGACATGTTTGTCTTTAGAAATAGAAGTTGGGATTTTTTATTTCTGTATTGATTGATTTGGTTCTGCAGAAGTCTTACTTCTAGTGCTAACAGGCATAGCTTTAGATTCTATCTCTTCATTAGAGGAATGAAAGACAAAGTCCCATAATCCATGTAATTCAACCACTTCTTCATTATGAGATTCATCGGTAGAAGTTGTAGTTTCTTCTTCAGATTCAGCATTAGAAATAATATTGGGGGGCTGTGATACAGATGATTGATTTTTTCTAAATGATCTAAAGGGTTTTCTAGTAGAAGTTTCAGTAACCTATTTTTTGATTTCAACCATTTCATTGGACATGGTCTTCAAGACCTTTTGCAATCCTTCAAGATCAAACATATATTTGGGAGCTTTCTTATTTTTCTCATCTTTAAATGTTACTTTTTTTTTAAAATTATCTTCCAAATAAATATTCTTCTCTAAAGCTACAATTCTTCTCTCAACAGACAAATATTATTTCATATTTTCTACAAGGGTAGGATTACTAGCTCTATCTACAAAAATTGCTATATTAGAAGGAAGGGAAGATATGCACCATTCTATTTGTACATCCAATCCTAGTGATGGAATTTTATTTAATAACTTGTTAAAACTGGAGTTGAAGTCGTTTATATTTTCATTTGAATTAGCTTTTAAATTAGAAAAATCATTGATTAATGAGAAAATTGTCCTATCATCACCAAATTTAAAAAGAGATAGGTATTGAAAAGTAATCCAATCTCCTATTGAACCATAAGGGAGGGAAAAATACCAGGATCCTGCAAATCCTTGAAAATTATATGGAAAAAATATCACTACAACATCTTCATGTTGCATACCTTGAAGGTTTGTGGCTAACATAAAATTATTGAGTTGTTCTTCAACAGGAAGGCCATTGTCAGGATTATATTTTGGCATCCATTTTTCTTGACAATCTGGGAGAGGATGTAAATTTTCCATTTGAATAGCACTCAAATTAATCCATGATAGGTTGGCCATTGTTTGACTTGTTGCTTGTGAAGATGAGCTAGTGGGTCCAGAAGCAGATATGGATGGAGAAGAACTTACTACTGGACTAGTACAACTTGTAACAGCACTGATTGTTTGAGTAGAAATGGTTTGATGAATAGAAATGGGTTTATTAGAGGAGATGGTAGGAGTAAATGGAGATGAGGATGATGTAATCTCACTAAAACCTGATTGATATGATGATGTGCTTGCTCTCTTACGATGAGATAAAATAGGGAACTCGAAAGGATTTAACCCAAGTTTCTCACTTTGTGATTGGGTTAACACACCAATACCTCAAAACTTAGATGTAATACTTTCTTTAGAAATTTCTCGATTTCTTGTCTTATCTGGAGATATAGATATTGGTTCTAACCTTTCAATAAAAGACTAGACTTTCGGAGATTCAAGAGTATGTTCTAAAGAAGGTCTACGAGGTAATGTTTCAAGAGATGTAAGAAATGGTTCTACAGCTTTAGACTTATGACTAAGAGATGGTGAACAAGATCTAGAAGCCGTAGAATATTTGGAGGGAGTTTCACTCTTACGTTGGCTTTTCAATTGAGATTCAGCTTTATACGCCATACATGGTTGGTCTCCCTCATTCTAGCACCAAAAATGTTGAAGGCTAGAAAGTGACTTCCTCAACATCGGGGGATTCCACCCTATCGAGAGCTTAAAGCAACTCCTTTTCCTTTGAAATGGTGGGTTCGACTAGGGATATAGGGACCAATTTCCTGTTTAATAAAATACTTTATATAAAAATGGAATAAAATCAACACAAATGGGGTGATCTATTATAATGATAACATAAATAAAACTAATTCTAACTACTTCTGGGGATGGGCTGATTATATGATTACAAATCATGCTTTCATAAGCACGAAACAATATAGATCATTTTCATACTAAATGAATATAATCACATTAAACAAACTAAATCAATGTAATTGATTTGGTTGATGAAGAACATTAATCACATAACAGATTTTCTAAGTCTCTTATCTAACAACATATGATTCAACACATTTTATCAATAGTAATAATAATATATATCATTTCAATGCTTATCAGAAAGAGACAAATAGATAGAAACAAGTTTGCTAAAATCTCTTAAACATAAAATGATAAATACACAGGTAATAGTACTCGTTGCATCATAGCTTAGTTCTGAAAAGATAACCTCTGGGCTCAGACTTTCAATTAGATACTTCTGTTCAAACAATAGTGTAAGTTCGAAAATCCAACTTCTCAGAAATATGGACCCATTTCTAAAAGCATTGAAGGGGTTTAAATACTAATTAATATTACAATAATAGAATACTTGTGAAATAATTCTTCTTAATCTAGACTAAACTATAAACTAAAAACTAGGAAATTAAAATGCATAAGTTGTAATAGTCTCATGGTTGTTTCTCGGATCCACTCTCTAGTTGTTCCTTGAGCTGTCTGGATTTGATCATATATTCGAGCTGGGGGGGATGCATTGGCTGCATTATCATCTGGCCCATGAATATTGCATCATTAATTGTTGGAAGAAGCTGAACTGCAGCATTGGAAAGACACCTCAACAATCCCAATTGACTGTGAGGCTTGATCAACAAGTGCCTGTAAATATCCATATTTATCTTTGTCATGTTTTCTATGTCAAGAGATTTTCTACTTGATGTTTCTTGCCAATATTTTTTTAAAAGGCTGAATTATGGCATAGTGTATTTTGGTATTTCTTGGATAAGATTGGCTTGTAGAAGAGAATATTTTATATACTTGGAGATTTTAGAGGACATATTTTTAGCTCTGATCATAGTTAATTCAACAGTTCTCATTTTCATGTCCCAGTCTACAAATATTATATCTTTTATTTATTCTTCAATCCGAGGAAGATTGGCCGCTCTTCCTTGTACAATGGCTTGCCAATATATAACATTTGACACCTTATGATCAATTTATTCATAATAAATCCTCAAATTAGAAAAATGAGCGACTAAATGATCACTTATTTTAACATGCTCTTGAATATTTTTGTACTTCTGATAGAAAATTGTCTGTTGATTTACCAGTAATGTTTCCAGTTCTGTTGCTTCTTTCTTTAACTCATTAAGTTCTGGTTTCTCCTAGATATTTTTAATGTTCTACTATAACTAAAGAACTATTAAATATTTCTCTTTAATTTCATTTTCCAATTCGAGTTTGAGACCTTCAAACTCTTGTTGTATATTATTAATACTTGATTGCAACTCCCGCTCGATATTTTGTTTTTCATTAAAGAAAATTTTCTCCATTTGAGCAATTTTTTGATCCTTATCCATAAAAAATGACTCAATATCTACTGCCTTATTAATAGTTGCATCTGAGTAAGCACCTGAAAACTGAGATAGGCTGCTAAGTTCTTTTCTGGAAGTTGACTAAACTCCTTTCCAGAGAACGTGCATTGATGTTGTGTCCATTGGCAGTTCTGGAGAATTTTCCATATTTAGTTTCTTCTTTGATCTTGATACAAAAAATTTGTGCTTTGGACTATAAAATACATCCAATGGAGTTATTTCCTCAATCTTCAGTATTATTTTTGTCATTGGGAAATTAGGGATGATCTCCATATCTTCGACTGATGTTTCTCCTTGTTTTTCCTATGTATCATTGAGCTTTAGTATCTGAGTTTTATCAAGAGAAATTTAAGAAACCTCTGCAGTAAATGATTTTTCTCAAATTTCTTCTTGATCTTTAGAATCATTTAGATTAGCGAAAACTTGTTGAATGCTTGATTCACCTACATGAATTATTGTTTTTATTGTATCTTCAGTAGGAAGATTTTCTGGAAAAATAGTACTATGATCAGCAGGAGTATTACTATCAGATAGTGATTTCTCAAAAATTTCCCAATCTTGATTAAAATTCTCTTCCTATAGAATATATGCAATTTTTGGTTCTGCTACTGGTTCTAGTACCTAAAATGGAGGAATCAGAACCAAAATTTGTTCTGCTTCTGGAAATGGCTTGTGGAACATGTAGTATGGAAAATGAGAATTCCTCTGCTCTCGATATTCTTTGAATCTTAGCAAATTTTCAGGACTAAACTTTTGTGCTACTATTTTTTGATCTCTTGAAAATTCTGGGACTGATTCGAACACATCGTCGAATTTATTAGGCTCACTTGTAAATGCTTGCAACTTAACTTGATTTGTTATTTCTCTAGAAACGCCATATGAATCATAATTTATGTTGGGTAGTATTGGAAAATTGAAGGGTTTTAATCGATCAATTTCAAGACAAGCATGGTTGAAATTGTCGAGAGTATATGACCCACATGAAATAGGAAAGTTTTCCAAATTTCCTTTTTGACATCTTTCAGAAATTTTGTCAACCCATTACCTACAGTTTGATAAGAAATTTCCTTAGCCAATTTTTTTTTTGGTATATATAAGGGTGGGACATGAGGGTGAGCATGAGTTCCAAAAATTTAGATGTATGTGTAAAATTCTTCATCGAACCACCTTCCTATAGGCTTGAGACTTTTATTGGCTTCATGGGTGACTCTAGGGATTTTTATTACGAAAATGACTTGAAAAATTGGGAGCATTATATCATTACATATTTTAAACATATGAGAGTGGTATTTTGATTGCCATAGGAATAACTGTACAAAGATGGGGGTTTTGACTTCTGTGGTCCATTTCCATCCTAATGACAGAAAATCAATAGAAAAATAGACAACATCTAGGATAAAAGAACTCGTATAAAAAGGAGTGACTGTACTAGAAAAGAGATTACAATTTTCTCTATAGACAGTGGTACATCTAATTAAATTATGAGACAAAATATTAGAACAATCAAGAATATAGCCATAAGAGACTTCTTCTATCTGGCATGTCCAATATTCCTTAAACTTGGTTTTATTTGTAGACCCAAAAAGACGACACGTCATTGAAGCAATTTTCAAGAAAGGGATTTTAAGAAAAACTACTAAGTACATACCCGTATCGTCGCATTTATGGCGATTAGGATCATTTCTCCAATACTTTATTACATTTGCAGGGTGGTCACTCTCTCGTATGACTTCTTGAACAAAATAGTTGTCATATGTCTTCATGGGCTCTGGAAATTTATACATATCCTTCAAATCTGAAGGCTTGAGAGAGCCAATGATTGTTCTGTTTCTGGTAAAAAATTGTCTATCTCAAATGTCCACACGATCCAACACCCATTTTAATAAGTTAGTGTAGGGTAGCATTTTAGCACAGGAAACAATTCTATGAAGAAAAAATTTAGCTACGTTGGACCATGAGCATGAATCCATGGATGCAGAATCGTCAACTACCGATTTTATATTCAAAAATACTTCTGGATTTTCGTTCTCAAACAACTGATAGCTTGAGGAACCAATTTCTGGGTTGCATGTTGTATTTGATATTAAAGGAGCCATCTCGTTGTTTTCCTCTTGCTAAAAAACTAACTGAGGTGGGGTGGTATACTTCCTTCGTGCTTTAATCAGCCTTGACATCCTTTTATGCCTAAGTTTTTGGAATTACCCTATCGAAAGAAAACCACAGAGGGTAAGTTGAGATCACGTCAAATGCTATTAATTTTCGTATCAATTTAACTCATGCATAATAGGAATCCTTGGTATTAAGTATGAAATAATTATAAAATCAATTACAATCCTCGAGATCATAAAAACACCTGAATTATAATTAAATTGATAGCATGGGTTCATGTGAGTTTGACGGTTGTTATCTTATTGTGATATGTAAATATGCCATTTCATGATTAGAGATTTCGGCATTTCAAAGAAATGTGCGACATGCAAAAGTGAAATTTTGCAATGGCTTTCTGTTGGATGAAAAAATGTGATATTGGTATATGTCAGACGACAGATTGTGATGTCGGTATCCGTTACATGACGTATTTCGCAGTTTCACATATCGGTGGTTTTCTTGTTTCAATATTTCGTTATTTCAACAATTTACATTTTGATGATTTTTGTTTCGGAGATTTACATTTCGGTGATTTTTGTTTCGGAAATTTTATACTTTTAGCCTTTGTGGTTTCTTTTGAGCGCTTTTTATTATTTTCTTATGTTTTTTAAGAATTTTTTTTTTAATCTAACATAATCCAATTCTAATTTTTATTTCTAATAAAATGAATTTAATCCTAAAATTTTAAAAGGGACCCCATTTTTCTTTCTATACTATTTTACTTAGAAAAATGGGGGTTGTTGTAATACTACAACAGGATGGTAGACAAATAAATGAGTGAAATGTGTCACAATTGTGATGGAGGATGATTTGATAGTGGAATATGATGGTATCCAAATAAAACTCATAAGTTTTAAAATCTATGGTGTAGAGAATTATTTTCGAAATATTAAAGATAAATCTTTAATATAGTATGATTCCAAAAATATTTTTTTAGCAAATTTTTTTTCTTTCTCTTTTTGAAATATAGCAATGGATGTAATATTCCGAAATTTTCAAATGATATTTTGAATATTAGAGTTCTTAATAAACTTAATTAATTAAGTAAATAAAAGGGTGGAGGGACCCACAAACCTCAAAGATGAATAAACCACTTTTAATGTGTGTATGTGGATATTCTAGATCTAGATATAAAATCATGGAGTAGTGGAACAACTCCATTAATGGAGATCATGTCTCATTTATGAGATAGATTATGGAGGATGAAATAGTCAAATAAGATCATGGATTTTAAATGCAAAATCATGAGGATCTTTGATAAGGTCAACTGAGATCATAGTGCATTCAAACAAGATCATAAAGCACTTATGATAAGATAGTGAAGGAAGTGATGAATTTAATGCACACATGATGGAGAGAGTGATCACCCCATGTGAACATGATGGAGGACATGGAGAAACAGTGAAGTTAACCATGGAGACTTATGTCCACATGTACAACGCATTTTGGGAGTGGGCCTAGGCTATGGAAGGCTCATATCTATATAATGAAGGTGAAGGCACAATAGAATGCATGATTTGGATTATTCATTTCTTGGTATATTTAGATCTAGTTTTGTCTTAGGACATTTATATGCATTCTTGAGCTGTTTATCTAAGATTGCAGTGCTATTTAGCACAAGGTGTTCTCGAGCAGGAATCTATCCTCTTTCATTGAGTAGCTCTTGGAAGAGGGTGTTGAGCCCTAAAAATGTCTTTTATTTTCACCAAACTCCACTTCATTCCATTTATCCTTTATCATTTATAGGCCTAAAAGATCAATAAGAACGATTAAAATCACTTTAAGAATACATGCAATGACTGAATTATTATACTTTTATGGTTTTGTTGTCGTAGTGATTTCTGAGCAGACTTAGCTATAGACTGCAATCATTCTGTAGCTAGTCGTATGTTCTATAGCCATATTTGTGTTCAAACAGGTTACAGGTGTCATATGAGGGAAAGACATATATGGTTAGACTCCAAAACTCTCTTGCATCAGTCCTTGTCCTCCACGAGGGCTGAGCAAAAATCTGGAAGTGGTTATGCACATGGACAAAGCCAAAACCAAGAAGCAAACTTTTATAAGGATAATGACTTTTGAGGTGTATTCAGCAAAATATGAGTCCTCAACAGGAGTTTTAGTTCGATTTCGATTATAAAAGACACCTATGCCTATTTCTACTCAATGTCAGTTATGTATTTGCTTATAAAAATAACTCAGTGAACCGAGAAACAGTTAGTTGATGTTTTGTTTTTAGTTTTCAAAGACTGTGATACTCTGTTTCTGAGCTTTTTCTTCTAATGAAAGAAGTATAACTTTGATGCATGATCTGAAGCAACTTTAAGGAGTTAAGGATTTGTGTGCCAATCTGATGGTAGAGGGCCCCTACTATCTGAAAAGGCCTTTGCATATTTTTTTTAGATAAGTAACCTTTAACTCTGTTTTGTTCTTAACTTAGGTAGTTTTCTGAGTTTATCCTCTTGCATCATGTTTTATGTCATTTACTTACATCGAATATTACAGTCAATCTTGTTCTCATAAGCTGTTCCAATACATCACTAATACGTGAATGAGATCTAACTGTAGTACTTTGAGTTAATTGCATTTCAGTTTTGTTAATTGAATTTTAGTTCTGTTAGATTTAGAAGATCCTCATCATTTTATAAGCTACTCTTGTTCTCAAACTCTTCTAACACATCACTATTATATGAACGAGAATTAATTATATTATTTTGAGTTATTGACTGTTCTGCAATTATGTAAGAGATTCTCATGATTTTACAAATATTCTTTTTCCCAAGTTGTTCCAAGAAATCTCTAATCCTTGAAGGAGACTTAATAGTAACATTGTGAGTTGTGGAATGATTTAATTATAGTGTCATAAGTTATTTTAGCATAGGATTCTTTACTATGTTACAGATGATCTTTTTCTCAAAATGTTCCAACAGATTTCTAACAACGAATAATATTTCTCTGTGATGTTTTAAGTTGTTGTTTACTAAGAGAACCTCATTACATCAAAACTAATCCTTTTCTCAGTTTGTTCCAACATACCTCTAATGAAATGAATTGGACTAAGTTTAATTTTATGAGTTACTTTTCATAGCAGCTTTACAATCTGTGGATTAGCATTCTCTGTTCTTGGTACCATTCATATTTTAGAGTAGATTTTATTCTGTTTTAGTGTGATCAGTAACTTCTCTTTGCTAGTAATTTAGTTTTTCCCTTTAGCATTAAAACACAAAACCAAAAACACTAGAAAAACACTAAGCACAACGAAGTAGGAAGAAGATACCTAGGCACATATGGTGCACTTCACTTCAACAGTTTACTAGCCCTGGTTGACAATTTATGATATCAATTTAGGAACACTAAGTTGACTAGACATTTTGGTACCGTTGCTGGGGAAGTGTAACTAGGTAGCATTATTTCTTACCTCCCAAAAACAATGATATGCGTAGAGAAATAGACTCAAGGGGTAGATTTATAAGAAGCAGAAGCTTCATTCCCAGAACACCACTCATTCCACCAAGACCAAGAGGCAGCACACCTCCAACTCAAACCTACATTCCATACTATACTGATCATATACTTCCAGAAGACTTAAGATCATATATTCTATCAGATAGACCTTCCACTTCATCCACTGAACCTGTCTTAGAAGAAGATTCAAGGACCCCTGCTGGAGACATAAAATTTTTCACTTCCACAGAAGAATCAACCATGGTAGAATAAGGGGGAGGAGGAGTCTTTCATGGAGAACATACACTATTTGGAGGAGGTAGAGGTAGAGGTAGAGGAGAAGGAGGTAGAGGTGCAGAAGGAGAAGGAGGTAGAGGTGAAGAAGGAGGCAGAGGAAGAGGTAGAAGGGAAATGGGAAGCTCTTTTGGGTTTCCTATAGTAGATGAAGAAAAAAATACAACTATGAAAAATATTTCACCCTCTGTCCTTCCAAATTTTTATGGACTCAAAAGTGAAGATCCTGAAACCTTCCTATTTGAATTTGAAGTGCTATGTAGAACCTATTATTACTTACAAGATGCCAAAAAACTTAAACTATTCCCTTCAACATTGAAAGGAACAGCATTAAAATGGTTTATGAGTTTAATCAATAGTTCTATTAGGACATGGGAAGACATGAAAAAAGAATTTCTAGAGAGGTATTTGGATTACTGTATGCCAATCAACCATAAGGAGGAAGTGTTTAAAATGGTACAAAAAGAGGATGAAAATCTGGAAGATTTGTTGGAAAGATTTAACTATAACATCAAGAGAGCAAAAATGGAAAGCTTAGACCAAGATACTTTGAAAGCTCTCTTGTTGAAGACAATTAGGGATGAATGGATAGATAATATTAATATGATGGGAAAAGGGGATATATCTCAACTCACATTACCTAAAATAGCTGAATTATGTATCAACCTTTCAAGAGGGAAATCTAAAACTTTAAAAGGACCAAGAGACCCTGCTCTTGCAAGGGCAAGTAAGTCTGCTTCTGGGACAATAAGTAGGGAAGAAATAGGAAATATGCTTGATGAATTCAAATCTGAAATTTTAGGGAGTCTTAGTGAACAAATAGACACCCTTAATTTACAAAAAAAAAAAAATCTGAATCTGATGCCTTAGCAATCTTTTGTCCCAAATGTAGAAAGAAGCATGCCTTGAGAGAGTGCCCTTTGGATGCAAAAATAGTAGAGACTTGTGTAATTTGTTCAGAAAAACATGAGACCAAGAGTTGTCCATCACTTCCTAGTCTTAAAGCTGTCTTTCAGGAAGAAACCCCTACAAATTCCACAGAATCTCTCAATTTTGTCTCTAGGAGGCCTTGGTAAGGACATCAAACACAAGGATTCAATGATCAGATGTATAATCAACCCCCACCAAATTGGAATTCTTGACAGTAACCTTGGCCCCAATTCCAAAATCAATCTCAAACTTGGGCACAAGGAGCACAAAATCCCTATGGAAGATACTCTCAGTATTATCAATATCCACCATCTTATCCACCATATCCAAATTTCCCTCCTCAAAAAAACCCTCAACAAAATCCAAAACATAAAAATCCACCACTTCCATTACCATTTCCTCAGAAAGAAAATCAGTTACCTGCCCAACCTATACCAAACCCCAACAATAAAAACCCTCAGAACACATACATGATAGGAGGTCAACAGTTCCCAACCTACTTGATTACTCCTTTAGACCTTAATGATGTTCAACTTAGGTCTGGAAGAATACTTGAAAAGAGGAAACCTTCTGTAATCATACAAGAGCAAAAAAAATCTGAGGAAGATTCTCTACGGGTAAATAAAAGTCTTGAAGACCCAAATATTGAAAAATCAAAACAAAAAGAACCAATAATTTCAACTCCTATATTAGAGCAACCATCAACATTCACCTCTACACCTCCCTTTCCAGAAAGATTACAAATTGATAAGGGTGTAGAGAAACAAATTATGGTGCCCAATTATGATTTCCTAGATGAGCTAAGAAATGTTTGTATTAAGATTCCATTATTACAAGCTATCAAGGAAATTCCAATATTAGCAAAGACAATAAAGGAGTTGAGCATGAAAAAAATAGGAAAAAGAATAAAAAAGACAAAGAAAATTCAACTGGAAGGAAAAATAGTAGACATCATGATGGGTAAGATTGCTATTCCAAAGTATCTAGACCCAGGAAATCCAGTTGTTAAAATACACATCAATGGAACTGAGATCCAAAACACACTTATTGATTTAGGAGCAGCAATCAATATTATGAGTAGACAAATCATGGATAAACTAAAAATTCCTAATATTATTTTTACACCCACATTATTACAATTATCAGATAGATCTGTGATTAAACCTGATGGGGTAATAGAATACATTCCAGTTTCCTTAGATTCTTGGGAGTACCCTGTGGATTTTATGATCCTAACTCATAAAAATAATCTAGGAGGACATCCTATTATATTAGGAAGACCTTGGTTAGCTACAGCTGATGCTTTCATTAATTTTAGATCCGGTGATATGTACATCTGTGATGGTAGTTCAACCAAGAAATTTATCTTGTATCCTCCAGCAAGAACAATTACAGAGTTAGATGATACTCAATGGATTGAGGATGAAGAAGACATACAACCTCTCTTCACAATTTCAGAAATTAGTGAAGATAGCCAGATTCTAAATACCTTAGAAAATTTTGAATCCTCTTCAGAATACAAACATGAAAAATTTCAAGAAGAATCCAACATTGAGTTTTTATCATCAAGACATATGTCTCTTTACTCCATGGATAAATTTGGCAGCTCTACAATTGAGGTATTTCCAGGTAAAACTTTAAACATAAACAAAAACCTAGAGAAATTTCAACAAGAAAAGCTAGTCAAAATATTACATAGACATTCTTATGTATATGCATGGGAGTACACTGATATGAAAGGGATAAGCCCTAAGACTTGCACTCATCACATCTATATAGAGGAAAATTTTAAACCAATTAGACAACCTCAGAGAAGGATGAATCCAAACCATGGGGAGATTGTTAAAGAAGAATTGCAGAAGTTGTTAAATGTCAACTTTATTTATCCCATTTTAGATAGTCGAGGGGTTTCTCCTTTGTTAATTGTGCCAAAGAGAAATGGTAAATGGAGGGTATGTATTGACTACCAAGAATTAAACAAAGCTACTCTTAAAGATCATTTTCCCCTACCTTTCATTGATCAGGTGTTAGATACATTAGCTGGCAAAAAGTACTTCTCATTTTTAGATGGGTTTAGTGGTTATAATCAAATTCAATTAGCACTTGAAGATCAAGACAAAACCACATTTACCTGTCCTTGGGGTACCTATGCTTACTAAGTATTGCCATTTGGACTATGAAATGCACCTGCAACATTTCAAAGGGCAGTACTAGGAATCTTTTCAGATCTAATACATGAATGTGTAGAGGTATATATGGATGATTTCATAGTCTATGGAAACACATTTGAAGAAGCCTTAGAAAACTTGGAAATTTTTTTAAAGAGATGTAAAGAAGCAAATCTTTCACTAAGTCATGAGAAGTGTTTCATGATGTTTACTGAAGGGATTGTTTTGGGGCATCACATTTCAGGAGATGGGATTAGAGTTGATGAGTCAAAAGTTGAAGTCATCTCTAACTTATTTGTTCCAAGTTTTCAAAAAGATGTTAGAAGTTTTATAGGATTTACAGGGTATTATAGAAGATTTATAGAAAACTTCACCAAGATAGCATCTCCACTTTTCAAACTACTTACCAAGGACTGTGAATTCAAGTGGAATCTTGATTGCCAGTTAGCCTTTGAGACCCTGAAAAAAAAAATTTCTGAAGCACCTATTTTAAGTGGACCTAACTGGAAATTACCTTTTCATATTTCAACAGATGCCTCATATACAACTTTAGGAGCTGTATTGGGAAAAAAAGACCTGATTCCTTATGCCATCTACTATACAAGTAAAAATTTGACCCCTTTGGAGTTAAATTATACTGTAACTGAAAAAGAGTTCTTAGTTGTTGTTCATGCCATAAATAAATTCAGACACTATATAACAGGCTATGAAACTTTTGTTCACACAGATCACTCTGTAATTAAATATCTAATGAACAAATCAATTACTAATGGCAGAGTCATAAGATGGTTATTGCTTTTACAGGAATTTAACATCACCATTCTAGATAGGCCTGGAAAACAAAATACAGTAGCTGATTTCTTATCTAGACTCCAAAACATTAAAGACAATACTCCAGTTGAAGATCAATTCCCTGATGAATATCTTTTTGCAATTTCTACTCAAACTCCTTGGTTTGCTAACATTGCCAATTATCTAGTTTCAGGGAAATTTCCTTCAATTATGAATGCAAGAGATAAAAGAAAGATCATTTATGATAGTGCAAAATATTCATGGGTTTCTAATGAGTTATAAAAAACAGGTCCGGACTTTATTATTAGGAGATGGGTTCGAGAAGACGAGATGCCTGAGATCCTCAAGGCATATCATGATGAACCTTGTGGTTGACACTTTGCTGATAAAATGACAGTTTATAAGATCCTTCATTTAGAATACTATTGGCCATCCCTCTTTAAAGATGTTAAAGAGTATGTAAAAATGCGTGACAGTTGCCAAAGGGTAGGGAAACCTTCTCCTTCAAGTGAGATGCCATTGCAGCCTTGGGTACATATTGAGCCTTTTGAGAAATGTGCTTTAGATTTTGTAGGACCTATTAGTCCTCCATCAAGACAAAAGAAATATATATTAGTTTGCACTGATTATGTTACCAAATGGGTAGAGGCCAAACCATTACTTTCTGCTATTGAAGCATTTGTAGTTAATTTTCTTTTTGAGGATATTTTTACTCGTTTTGGTGTCCCAAGAGAAATTGTTACAGATCAAGGAGCTCAATTCACATCAAAGTTGGTGGAACAAATGGTAGAGAAGTACAAAACCAGACACAAAAAATCTACTCCCTATCATCCACAAGCAAATGACCAAGTGGAATCTACCAATAAGGTCATTGAAGGGATCCTAACAAATACTATTCATTTACATAGAAGAGATTGGGCAGACAGGCTTCCTGAAGCCTTGTGGGCCTATAAGACTACATGGAGGAGCACAGTAGGTCATACCCCTTATGAAATTGTTTATGGAAAGCAAGTCTTGTTTCCCATAGAGTTTCAGATTCAAACTTTTAAAATGGCAGTCCAGCTAGGACTTGATCTAACAGAGGCACAAAAGCACAGATTGGAGCAGATTAATGAATTGGATGAGATCAGACAGGATGTAGTCCAGAGAACAAATATAGTCCAATAGCAAAGGACTAGATGGCATGATAAGTACATTAAGGAAAAGAAATTCAAAGAAGGTGACTGGGCCCTCTTGTTTGATTCAAAGTTCAAATATTTTCAAGGTAAATTCCAAAAACATTGGCTTGGGCCATATGAAATTGTGAATTTTTTTGACAATGGAGCAATAAAAATCAGGACAATAGATGAAGATAAAGTGAATTTTCTTGTAAATGGTCATAGATTGAAACTGTATCATAAGCCACTTTCAAGAGAAGAATTTGTCAAGAGATTCCAAGAGAACAGTGATGTGAAGTTAATGAAGAAGAATCCTTCTTCTTCATCAACTTAATTGTATTTTCTGAAATCAGATGCTAAAAAAAAAGAAAAAAGAAGAAAAAAAGAAAAAAGAGTATAAACATGAAAACTAATCATTTATTAGCATGTTTATACAAAAAAGATAAGGTGAAAATCAGAATCCTTCTGACACTTTAGCTTTTCAAAATTGTTCCTTTCCTGCAATCAAGTATCATAAAATCATAAGTTGCAGGCTCACTTTACATATCGCATTCCACTCACATTTATGATCCATTTCATTCCATCATATCTCAATTCATTCATACTTCATTCCACTCCATTTCATGATCCATCTCATTTCATTTCAGATTTTTAAAAATTGTTCTTTTTATACAATTAAGTATTATAAAATCATAAGTTGCAGGCTCATTTTACATATTTCATCCCACTTCACATTTATGATCCATTTCATTCCATCATATTTCACTTCATTCATGCTTCATTCCACTATATTTCATGATCCATTTCATTTCATTTCATACTTCATTCCATCCATATTTCAAATCATTCCATTCCATGTCTCAAAGTTTTTATAGGTACATTTTGCAGCCAGATATTTTGCAGCCAAATATTCTGCAGCCAACTATTCTGTAGCCATCTTTTCCGCAGCCAACCATTCAACAACCACTTGTTCAACAGCCAATTTATCCTGCAAACCTACTTCAGCAAGCAAAATCAAAAGGGTTATGGAGTCTAAAAGATCAATAATTTTCAAAGGAAAGACAACATATTAAAGCAGCAAAAATCAAAAGAAGGGCTAAGGTAAAATTGTGTTTGAAATTATTATGATAGCAAATTAGGAAAGATATAGTATGGTTAAGTCATATGCATGTTTCATAAAGTTATTTTGATTATTCGAATTGATCAAGCCTATCATAAAATCCTTGAACAAATCCCTTCCATTCCAATCCATATCAAATCATCATTAATTAGAAGTTAACGGTCAGTACTTGAAGTGACCTATTAGGTCACATCATTAACCCGAAACATTCATTGATGATTTTGAAAATCTTCATGAGATTTCTCCGTGGTCTTTTACTCCATGAAAAAATTTCAAACTCAATCATTCTTATGATTTACCTTCACCGTATTTCACTCATCTCGTATCCACTTAATGCCATTATATTCCGTAGCCAATTCCTGTCTGCAAAAACAAAGAAGTCATATTTAGGGTGAGACAACCCTCTACAACCATTTTTACCTCAAACAGGAGAGCAGTAACAGAGCAGTAAATTGAAGCTGAGGAAAAGAAGTAATGGGACTTATTGTAAGGTCCGAGAAAGTTGGAACTAAATATCTAGAAGGTTACCCTTAGATTAAAGAGATGTTACAGTAGGTTGGATGGCTAAAGTTTATGGAGAAGTTCAATGGATTTCACAGGGAGGTCACCAAGTCATTTGCTCGGTCATTCAATGGGTCAGAGGTCGAAATTGGGGATATCAAGTTCATCATCATGGAATCCTTCATAGCAGAAGCAATAGAGTTGCCGAGGCAAGGTGAACATTGGTTTAGAAACAAATAATTTCACAATGAAGCCTGGAGACAGATGCTAAAAACACCAGGTATGGACATTTCAATATTCAAGAAAGGAATTCCTAGTTCAGCCTTGAAAAATAAATGGCGAAATATGTTGCTAATTCTACAAAAGTTTATAACCTGTGAGGGGAGATTTGGCACTCTATATGTTTGTCACATTAGACTTATGATGAATTTCCTAGATGAAGAGATAAATGTACCCTTTTTCTTGCTCAATAGTCTAAAAAGGATGGCTTCTAATGTACAGAAAAGGATTCAATTCTTAGAAACCACCTTATATCATCATGGCTTAGTTAAAATTTTAATTGAGCATCATTTGAAGAAGGTAGGAGATAGTTGGGATGAATTCCTCTTGAGAAATCATTTTGAAGAACCTAAAGAAACTCTGTCTGAAGAAGAACCTGTAAGAAGAAGTGGGAGGGGAAAATTTTCCAAATCTGTTGAAATTAAAACTAATAAATCAAAAAAATAAGACAGTGAGGAAATTATCTCTGAAAAATTGGCCAAAATCAAGAAACAACTAAAAAAGGAAAAGGTAACAAGAAAGGATGCTAAAGAGAAAGGTGAGGGACCATCTAAACTGAGAAGAAGTCATAGGCTTAAAGGCATATTGAAGAAGACAGGAGTTAAGAAAATAGGAATCATAGATATTGAAGATGAAGAGACACCAATTGACAGATCTCCTGAGTACCAATATGAAGAAGATCCTGATAGAGGAACTCCGGATGTGGATCCAGCCCAACAACAGATCTATAATTATGTTGAATCATTAGAAAAAAGAGCCTCAGAAAACAGAGAAAGAACTCCTAGTCCACAAGAACCTTCAATTGAAGTGCTGAAAAGAGACAAATATGAATTGGAAGTACTGAATAGGCATATAAAAAATGAAAATGAAATTTTAAGGGAACAAGTCAAACCGAAAAGTGATATGAACAAAACTCTATCTCTGCAAATGGAAAAATTGTATAAGGCTAGTGAGAAGCTGAAGAAGAAAAACAAGAAATTGAACAGGGCACTTATAAATCTAAAGTTAAAATTGGTCATAAGAAAGCCTAAGATGTCATTGAATACCAAACAAAGCAGAAAAAGGAAGCTAGATGTCCAAGCTGAAGTTTCATAATACATGGATTGATTGCATGAGGACACGCAAATTTTTTGCAGTGGGGGTATGTTGAGCCCTAAAAATGTCTTTTATTTTCACCAAAATCCACTTCATTCCATTTATCCTTTATCATTTATAGGCCTAAAAGATCAATAAGAATGATTAAAATCACTTTAAGAATACAAGCAATGACTGACTTATTATACTTTTGTGGTTTTGTTGTCGTACTGATTTCTGAGTAGACTTAGCTACAAAATGCAGTCATTCTGTAGCTAGTCATATGTTTCGTAGCCATGTTTGTGTTCAAACAGGTTACAGGTGTCATCTGAGGGAAAGACGTATATGGTTAGACTCCAAAAATCTCCTGCATCATTCCTTGTCCTCCACGAGGGCTGAGCAAAAATCTGGAAGTGGTTATGCACGTGGACAAAGCCAAAACCAAGAAGCAGACTTCTATAAGGATAAGGAATCTTGAGGTGTCTTTAGCAAAATACGAGTCCTAAACAGGAGTTTTAGTTCGATTTTGATTATAAAAGACACCTATGCCTATTTCTACTCAATGTTAGTTATGTATTTTCTTATAAAAATAACTCGGTGAACCGAGAAACAATTATTTGATATTTTGTTTTTAGTTTTCAAAGACTGTGATACTCTGTTTCTGAGCGTTTTCTTCTAATGAAAGAAGTATAACTTTGATGCATGATCTGAAGCAACTTTAAGGAGTTAAGGATTCATGTGCCAATCTGATGGTAGAGGGCCCCTACTATCTGAAAAGGCCTTTGCATATTTTTTTTAGATAAGTAACCTTTAACTCTGTTTTGTTCTTAACTTAGGCAGTTTTCTGAGTTTATCCTATTGCATCATGTTTTATGTCATTTACTTACATCAAATATTACAGTCAATATTTTTCTCATAAGCTGTTCCAATACATCACTAATACGTGAATGAGATCTAACTGTAGTACTTTGAGTTAAGTGCATTTCAGTTCTGTTAATTGCATTTCATTTTTGTTAGATTTAGAAGATCCTCATCATTTTATAAGCTACTCTTGTTCTCAAAATCTTCTAACACATCACTATTATATGAATGAGAATTAGTTATATTATTTTGAGTTATTGACTGTTCTACAATTATGTAAGAGATTCTCATGATTTTACAAATAGTGTTTTTCCCAATTTGTTCCAAGAAATCTCTAATCCTTGAAGGAGACTTAATAGTAACATTGTGAGTTGCAGAATGAGTTAATTCTAGCGTCATAAGTTATTTTAGCATAGGATTATTTACTATGTTACAGATGTTCTTTTTCTCAAAATCTTCCAACAGTTCTCTAACAACGAATAAGATTTCTCTGTGATGTTTTAAGTTGTTGTTTACTAAGAGAACCTCATTACATCAAAACTAATCCTTTTCTCAGTTTGTTCCAACATACCTCTAATGAAATGAATTGGACTAAGTTTAATGTTATGAGTTACTTTTCTTAGCAGCTTTACAATCTGTGGATTAGCATTCTCTGTTCTTGGTACCATTCATACTTTAGAGTAGATTTTATTCTATTTTAGTGTGATCAGTAACTTCTCTTTGCTAGTAATTTAGTTTTTACCTTTAGTAAAAACACAAAACCAAAAACACTAGAAAAACACTAAGCACAATGAAGTAGGAAGAAGATATCTAGGCACATATGGTGCACTTCACTTCAACAGTTTACTAGCCCTGGTTGAAAATTTATGATATCAATTTAGGAACAATAAGTTGACTAGAAAGAGGGTTGTACTACATTCCTTATCAGGCATTGGTGCCATCTTTAGGAGGTTGTTTCTAGCATTCAGTTAGGAAACTAGTGGAGGATTCATCCTACCACTTTGTTCTTCACATTCAGCCTTTCAGGAGCAGCCGATCTATATTCGACATTCAGGCCATTGGGTTTTACCTCCATGCAGAAACAGTCCCTTGAAGGATTGCGCAGTCCAGTCTTGTAGATCTATTGGAGGAAGGAATTTTCCAGTATTTTAGCTGGAAATCATATGAGGGATAATCTCCTCACATTTGATCTATTTTTTTCATAATTTAGGAGCTCATTTGACATATCTAGTAGTAGGATATTGAGCCTCCCTCTCTGATAGTGCATTTTTCTGAAGCTGTTGTTCATCTAGCATTTATTTTCAATGGAGGAGATTGGAGGAGCTAGATCTTGAGCTTTTAGCCCAAGGATCTAGTTAAGGGATGAACCATTCTTGCATAGATCTGATTGTGCATGATTACAACTATAATATCATCAGATCTAGCTTCAGATCTGCATACCAAATAGTATATATGTGAAGCCCTAAGAGAGTGGTTTTCTTAGATTGACAGATCTGAGAAACCCTTTCTGGGTTATCTTGGATATTCATCATAGAGCCCAGATCTATGATTTCAGTATAATCAGAGCTCCCATTCTGCTTAGATATGACTTTCTATATTTGAGGCAGTTGTAGTTCCAACAATTGCAGCAGAGAAAATGCAGTTTACCTTCCAGCAGTTCATCAGTTATACAGTCCTTCGTGTGGGATCATTGCAAGGTCATTTGATGCCATTCCTTTGGCTTGAGTGTCTCATATTTTGAGCACTATTGTAATTTATTTTTCACCACCTATATAATAAAATGGCTCATGTATTTCTATGCATTTTGATGTGTATTTAGATTTATTATTTACGTTGCTGCAATTCCTATATTGTGTTTCAGTATTAATGTATTCTTCCTTTTAGGGATATTATAGTGGTATTAAAGCATGATATTTGGCTCAGCTTGTGGACACTTCATCTTTTACATAAAAACAGGAAGCAGATAGATGAGATCTATCATGAAGGTGTTGGGTGTGGAGCCTGATTATCTTGTTTATTTTGTATCACAGCATTGGACCCCTGTAACTTAATGGGTTGACAACGCAACCCGTAATTAAATGCTGCCTGGGGGGTCCAGGGGGGGTGGCTACTACTTTATGGAGCACCCGCCCCCCCCCCCCTGGTGGGGGGTTTCGGGGGTAGCGCCCCCGAAGCTTAAAACATATCTAAAATTTCCTTATAAAACTATAGTAATTTCTAGTCAATCTGGGTTGTTCATTAGACAGATGATCTGACGGTAGAAGTTATGTTTAGTTTAGGGTTTTCTTCCCTAGAAGGCAACCCCTCGCTTTGTATGATGGTATTGTATTTGTGGCTGTGTATTGTATGTGTATTCTCAGAGCGAGAAACAGATAGGGAGGCTGTGAGAGAGAACATATGATATTACAGCGGATCTGCTGTAGGTTGTGTCTCTTAATTTTGCTGGATAATAGAATGGAAGGACTGGTTGTTTAGGGTGGACGTAGCCCAAAATGGGTGAACCACGTATATATGTGTCTCTCTGGTTTTATGTGTTTTGTGTGCTTGTTTTTTCTGCATATTTTATGTGTTGCATTGCTCTGTAATATATAATTTTCTAACATAAGGAAGATTGTAGTTTTGCCACTCCTCTCTTTAGATCCATTCAAGATCTCTCCAAGGAGGTCAATCAAATGAAGAGATAAAGGTAAAACGAGGATCCAAGAAGAATATTTGATTAGGAAGGTCCAAACACTTCCTATCAGCAAAAAAGAAGACCGAAGAATTATAGATCTCCTCATAGATCTCATATGCCTACTTTATTTGAAGAAGGTGAATGGTATAGAAATGAAGAAAGGAAAGAACCTGAGGCTCATGAGACTCTTAGTTTGTATCTTAAGGAATAAAAAGCACTGTATAGAGCATTCAAAGAGACTCTAACTCTCCAAGAATTCTTCTAACTCAAAGAAGAAAGAAGATCCTATAACACCAATAGAAGAAAGAGCCACAATAGATTTTATTTTCCTACATTTGATGGATCTTCCTCAAGCACTGTTAAGGCTTGGAGGAAAGAGTTAGATACATTTTTCATGCTACATCCTATGGCTGAAAAGGAGGTTGTCCAAATTGCAACAGTTCATATTTTAGGTGAAGCCAATGATTGGTGGTTTGGTCACATGGAGCATTCAAAGGTGACTAAAGATTCATATTTCTTTCACAAGTTGAGGAAGAATTTTGATGTGAGAAAAACAAAGATATGTCGCAAAGAGAAATTTCCCAAGGAAACAAAGGCGGATGTCAATATTGTCACTCTGGGCAAGGAATCACTACATTCACCACTAGCTGCAGAAGTACTTGCATCCGGAGAAGAGACACTTGCACTTTTGCAAGATAGTCTTGAGCTCTTGACACATAGAGTCCCATGCATGATTCATGAGATGGATGAGGAAGATTCTAGCGCTAATACATTGATAGAAGAGCAGCCATCACTCTTACCAGCAGTTGGAAACATTATTGTCCCGATTGAAGGAGCTCTTATGTTCTTGCAAGAGGTTCCCACACATCAGTTGATCCAAGGTATGCATACACATTCATCACATATTGTTTCAGTAGATCTTATTGAAATTTATGGGGGCATGCCATCAAGGCCAATGCATAACCAACAGTTAGAACAAAATGTTGATTTGAAGAAATAACATATCACAACGCAAAGGACCCTTGATCTAATCAAGGAGGAGAAGAAGAACTATCCCAGTTCATAAATTTTGAGCTACATTCAACCCTTTGAGTTGAAGTGTAGAGTTTTAGAAAATGGGATGAGCATGATCCTATGTACAGTAATTGGTTACGAGATCAGTATTGTGCCTTGCTTTGAGACAACACATGTATTACCATGCATATCTATAGCGATGTCACTTAGTAGTAGTGATAATGAAGGGGCCCCATTATTCTTGGAGCATTTTGAAGGTAGCTTCACTCATGAAGCAATGGAGGTTAATATGATAAATGGTAGACATATTGAGATGAGAAATCTTTTCTCCTTTCTAGATGAAACTTTCTAAATGAGAATCTCACATCTCAAAGAGAAACTTCTACTTGCAGCAGATCCAGAACCTCATTGGTTTTGGAGGGCCATTGATGAGAAGAAGGTCTCATTAAGAGATATCATTGGAGGTGCACTGCAACATTTCATGGAGTGCAAAGTTCTTCATCAGTTTGAGAAGAATGGTATTCTACAAAGGGATAATACCATGTTTATGAAGTACATCATTCATCATCCACAATGGGATGAGTGGGTGGGCATGATAAGAAAGGTGTTGCATTACCACTTGTAAATATATGACATAGGCCAGCAAGCTTGGTTACATTGGTTGCTCTTGGGTGAGTTTGGTTACTACCCAAAGGCTCCTATTTCTTTGTTCCATGCCTTGAAAAAAACTCATGTAATGAAGAAGGAGGCATGGATGCGTTGGCTACTCTTGGGTGAGTATGGTTACCACCCAATGGATCATATTCACTTGCCTCATGCCTTCTATATCACTAACATAATGAAGCAGAATAAGGCATGTTCATTTTGGTTAAGAGAGTTTGGCCATCACAAGACATCTCCCATGTTTATGTGTTTTGCATTGTATGTAATGTGGCATAATACTCTCATGATATGTGATAATGGAGTTTGTTTGTATTGGGTTGATATGACGTTCGATATGTCATTCAATATGTTGTTGTTGCTCCATGATTCATAGGATGATGTGAAGAGGAAACAAGAGATCTTGTTGCTTTGGATTTTATTGGGGGACTTTGATCCTACATACTACCCCACTTTTTCTGATAGTGTTGGAGGATGGCAGCAAGAAGAATTCCTCCGATGGATCTTACTTGGAGAGTATGGACACCATAATTGGTATTTGGATGGTGTGGTGTGGCAGCAGGGAGCATTGCTATGCTGGCTGCTATTGGGAGAATGTGGTTTGACATCTTTGTCTACCCATATATATCTACTTTTTATTTTGTACAATGTTGGGATGATGCTTAGATCCAAAAAGGCCAACAGGGCTAAGGATGGAGGCATGAAAAGCCTCTCTTTACTTCATGTAGCATGGGATGGAGGTATACTTGGTGAGCTGGAGCTTTCCTCTTCTGGAAAGAACCATATATGTTTATGTTGTAGGTTTTAACCCTGTATAGAAATTATCTACGAACGAATATTTAAAACAAAAAATAAACAATAGCAAGAGCATAAAACATAAAACAGATAAACACAGAGATTTTCCCCTAGATCCAAAATTGGGATGACCAGCTTGATTTTTCATTATATTCCTTTTACTGTTACAACACATATATATACATGCTGAAGCATACATAAACCCCAATCCATTAACCCTAGATTAGAACATAACTGTAGTTCCCTTGATCGGATCTACAAAATACCAGGGGTCGAAAAACATCATGCCCCAAAACCATGTGCAAACCCATGCACAAAACCATGGGCAGGTCCGCCCACCTAAAAATAAGGACCAAATTTTTTTCCCGGGTCACTGCCCCGGACCCCGACAGCAGGGGCTACCGCCCCCCCTATTACCCCCCCGCGTGTGACTAGTTGTGGAAAGAATATAACACAAACCCAACATATGTACCTCATGTATTGTGGAGGGATGTTAGATAACTTATGGTTGTCACTTGGAGCTTCATGATTGATGAGGTATATCTAGATACATAGTAAGATATCACTCTACACATTCTAGAGAGGCAACTTTGGTGTTGGCAATACATAACTCATTGCAGAAAATGGGGAGACCTTCCTTGTGTGGATGAAATTTGGAGGGGGATAGATTGCTTTAGCATCTACTTTTGAAATTTCTTGAGGACAAGCAACATTTTTCTGGGGAGGACTGTAATATTACCAAATTTTCACATGATATTTGGAATATTAGAGTTCTTAATAAACTTAATTAATTAAGTAAATAAAAGGGTGGAGGGACACACAAACCTCAAAGATGAATAAAATCCACTTTTAATGTGTGTATGTGGATATTATAGATGTATATCTAAAATCATGGGGTAGTGGAACAAATCCATTAATGGAGATCATGTCTCAATTATGAGATATATTATGGAGGATGAAACAAAAAATAAGACCATGGATCTTAAATGCAAAATAATGAGGATCTTTGATAAGGTCAATTGAGATCATAGTGCATTCAAACAAGATCATAAAGCACTTATGATAAGATAGTGGAGGAATTGATGCATTTAATGCACACATGATGGAGAAGGTGATCACGCCATGTGAACATGATGGAGGACATGGAGAAACATCGCAGTAAACCATGGAGACTTATGTCCACATGTATAGTGCAGTTTTGGAGTGGGCCTAGGCTATGGAAGGATCATATCTATATAATGAAGGTGAAGACATAATAGAAGGCATGATTTGGATTATTCATTTCTTGATATGTTTAGATAGATTTGTCTTAGGACATTTCTATGCATTCTTGAGCTATTTAGCTAATATTGCAGTGTTGTTTAGCACAGGGTGTTCTTGAGCAGGAATCCCTCCTCTTTCATTGAGTAGTTCTTGGAAGAGGGTTGTACTAAATTTCTTATCAGGAATTGGTGCCATCTTCCAGAGGTTGTTTCTAGCATTCAACCTTTCAGGAGCAGCATATCTATATCCAACATTTAGGCAATTGTGTTTTAACTCCATGCAGAGCAGTCCCTTCAAGGATTGCGCAACCCAGTCCTGTATATCTATTGGAGGAAGGAAGTTTCTATTATTTCAGCTGGAAATCCTGTAAGGGATCATCTCCTCACATTGTATTTATTGTTTCCATCATTCAGGAGCTGATTTGACATATCTAGTAGCAGGATATTGAGCCTCCCTCTCTGACAGTGTAGTTTTCTGAAGCTGTTGTTCATCCAACAACTATTTTCAGTGGAGGAGATTGGAGGAGCTAGATATTGAGCTTTTAGCCCAAGGATATAGTGAAGGGATCAACCCTTCTTGCATAAATGTGACTGTGCATCATTGCAGCTATGATATCATTATATCTAGCTTCAGATCTGCATACCCAGTAGTATATATGTGAAGCTCTAAGAGGGTGGTTTTCTTATATTGACAGATCTAAGGAACTCTTTCTGGGTTACCTTGGGTATCCATCATAGAGCCTGGATATTTGATTTTAACATCACCGGAGCTCCCATTCTACCTAGATCTGACTTTCTATCTTTCAGGCAGTTGTAGTCCCAACAGTTGCAGTAGGGACACCACATTTTACCTTCCAGTAGTTCAGTAGTTACGTAGTCCTTCTTATGGGATCATTTCAAGATCATTCCGGGCCATCCCTTTGGCTTGATTGTCTCATATTTTGAGCACTTTTGTACTTTATTTTTCACTTCTTATATAATAAATGGCTCATCTATTTCCGTGCATTCTGATGTGTATTTAGATTTATTGTTTACTTTGTTATAGTTCTTATATTGTGATTTAGTATTACTGCATTCTTCCTTTTGGGGATATTACAATGTAGAATAGAAATTACATGACAAAGAATTTATTTTTGGACTATAAAAAAGCTTACTCCTTCAACTTTGACCTATATGGATGAGATGGAAATTTAACTCCCCCTTTGAATAATAGGAAACTCAGGATTTTTAATGACAATTTTGACCCTAAAATTAACTTAAGTGAATTGAAATGACATGACTTTAGACCTCTGAATGAAGATGAAAAAGTGTGAAGGAGTAGCATATCTTGATAGGACTCGTTCATTGATCAAAATTATTGCTGAAGAATTAACTGAGAAACAAAAATAAAATGAATAAAGAGCTAATAGAAGGCTCTCAAAAGAGCTATCTTTGATCACTGAAAAACTGACTCTAACAACACAGACTATGATTTCAAACACACAAACATGTGCATAGGTCAGTCATCCACTAATTTTACCTCAACAATTCATGGCTCGGACTCCTCCTAGAAGAATGTAGCAGATTGTTGCAGCAAGATATGCACCACTTGCTCTCCCTTAACCTTTGCATCCCCTTCCTCAAGGGGATTATCTAAAATATTTTCCCAAATATATAGGGGAGGGAGAAGGAGTATCTGTTGAATAAAACTTATTTTCCTTTTACAATTATGTTGATAACCAACAGATTGAACATGAAGATGTGTGGTGAAGACTCTTTTTTTAGATTTTAGATGGAGAAGCTCGTAAGTGGTTCAAAAATTTTCCACCAAATTCAATAACAGGAATAGATGATTCAGAGGAAGTGTTTGTAAAACAATGGGGTGACCGTAAATATTACTTATATTACCTTCAAGAGTTTGGAGCACTAAAGAAGAAGACTGATGAGTCATTGGAAGATTTTACAAAGAGATTCAACAAAGTTTATCAAAATATTCTTGTAGAAGTCAAACCTCCTGAAACCATAGCTATGATAACATTTTTCAATGCCTTAGACTCCAAGTTTGCATTGTGGTTGACAGCTGAGAAGGCACAAACATTAGTAGCTATGCAGGAGGCTGCTATTGTAGTGCAGTCCAATATTATGGCCTCAAATAGACTGAAAATAAAATAAGGGAATGGAGCAAATGATAGTAAGAAAATGAAAGAGGATAAACCATATTATTCCTCTTAAACTTTCACGGCTGAAGAAAAGCTTGATCAAATGTCCAATTTGATTAAATATCTTGCTTCCAAAATGACTAAACTGGAGTTAAAATAGACCTGCTATTAGGCCCATTCAAAAAGAAGGAAATATAAATCAAGATCCTTTTAGGATATCATTTCAAACTCAACAAATTTTACAACTCCGAAGAAGAAATACTGATGATCAGAATTTTCAACCTCCACTGAATAATTTTGCTGAAGAAAATCAGCAAGAACAAGAAGAGGAAGATGAAGAAATAAATATAGTTCGGGAGACATCACAGTCAACTTGTTTGAATTTGCAAGAGTATGAATATCAGTCTAGGATAAATATATTTTTAGATGACGATGATGCTCATATTCATGTCCAAAATGAGAAAATCCGACAAGAAATTATAATCTGAGGTCTAAAGGGGCTATCCAAAAACACCAACAAAAGAAATATTCTGAAAAACATTTTTCCAAACAAAAGGAAAAATTTAATGATGCTCCTCCATCGCCTAATCTTTCCCCAATCATGAAAACTGCTGCAAAAAATAAGTAGTTGGCTCCTCTCAATTTCAGTTTGAAGTCAGAATTGACTAAAATCAATATTATGGTTTCGCTCCTTGAATTGTTGAAAAATCTAGACCAGAGAGAATCATTTAAAAGTATTTTACAACCATCTCTTGCTCTTGATTCAATCAATCTATAGGATGAACATCCTACCATCTACTTGGGTAGCCATTTCCAAGATCAGAATGATGATAATTCTCCACCTTTTTATCTTTCACTCAATATTCATAACAATCTGTTTCATAACTGCCTATTAGATTCTAGGGCCTCTCATAATCTAATGCCTAAGAAATTTATGGATGAACTAGGACTGGAAATCACCAAGAAATAACATAATATTTACACATTCAACTCTAAAACGGTCAAGTGTTTAGGAGTGATCAAATATTTGGTAATTTCCCTTACCCAACTCCCTATGAAAAGTCTAGTCATGGATATAGTGGTTGTAAACATACCATCTAGATTTGGAATGCTTCTTTCCAGATCTTGGTCCAAAAAGTTGGGAGGCACTCTTCAAATGGATATGACATATGCCACTATCCCAATATTTGGAAGAGAATTTAGGAGATTGTATGGGGAAACACAAATGGCTTATATCATAAGTGATCAGCAAAATCCCTCAAATAATCCTATATATGCAGAGGAAAATGAGTTATGGTCATCCATATTACATCTTGCTACTGATAAAAACAATTTTTAACCTAAATTTAGGGAGGCGAGGATTTACAGGACACAAATGAGAAGAATTTACAAACAAGTCATATCTGGAAATTGTATTTTGATGGAGCCTCATCACAAGAGGGATCAGGAGCTGGTGTAGTTCTTATTTCTCCCACTAAGAAAGTAGTGACCTTATCACACAAATTACGATTTGTCACTACCAATAACACTGTTGAGTATGAAGCCCTTGTTTTGGGTATGAAAGCAATAAAATATTTGGGAGCTGAACAATTGATTTTTTTGGTGATTCAGAGTTGCTGGTACAACAAGTGAGAGATAACTATAAAGTGAAAATTAAAAAATTAAAAAATTATAGAAATGAAGTGTGGGATTTAATTGAAAATTATTTTTTAGCATTGAATTTGAATTATGTTTCCAGAGAAGAAAATGAAATGGAAAATTCATTGGTCATAACTACTAGTAATTTTAAGGTTCTTCTTGATGTTAAAGCAACATATGATGTCTAGATAAAAAAAAAAAAACCTTCCATTCTTCACAATATCAAATACTAGAAAGTAAATGAATATGACGAAGAAATTCAGAAATTCTTCAAATGTGTAGAGGAATTTTCAGACATTCAGATTGATAATGAGAAAGACACAGTTGAAAGTGTTAGTACCCTATAAATTATAGGATCTCAAAGTGATTGGATACTTCATAGTGCTTACAAAGTTTTCATTATTGAAAGGCTTTTCAAAATTCAAATAATTTCAAATAAAAATATGAAAAATAAAGAAAAGAGGGTATAAAAATAGAGAAAAAGAGAAAAAGAGAAAAAAGGAAAAAAGAATGAAAACCCCCCCAAAAAAAATAAAACTTAAAGTGCTACAAGTTCAAATGCCACTACTTATTAGATAGGTTTGTCCAGTCATATAGCTTAATCATGATTGCATAGTTTTCAATTTCTGTTGATAGGTTAGAAAATAAATATTTGACAAATTGTTTAATCTTGGCTTATCAGCAGATAGGTAGAAAATGAGGTTGGTTCAACAACTTAATCTAAACCAATAGGAGAAATAAGGGATAGGGGTTAGGTTAGAATTTCAAAATATAATTATTTCAGGGTTTGTTGGCTCCCTGTAATTTGTAAGAGTGGCAAGAACAAACACTGTGGGGGCCACATCAGAACCACTTTGGAATCCAAGGACCTAGAATTCCTAGATTCGGAGAGGGATCTCTCTATAAAGGTGTTTTCAAATAATATATCTTTGTGTTCTTTGTTTATAATTTTAGGCTAGCTATGAAGTTCTAAGGACTTGTTTTGTTTTTTGGCTGGATTAATTGATAGATTGAAGGATCAATGGTGTGATTGATTGAGGGAATTTTTCAACTGAACAAATAGACTGTACGAAAACATCAATCCAATAGGCTATGGAGTCTTAAAAGGATTTAATTGTTCATCAACTCTGCAAGGGAATTCATAGGGCAAGTTAACTATATCAAATGGATTCTTTAGATTAGGTTGTGATATGAAACAATAATAAGTTGTGAAGGCAACAAAGCTATAGTTAGTTAATAATCTTCTAGCTCTACTTAGACAAGAAAATCCTTTTAAGTTAACTATTTGGAGCAAGCCAAAGGATAGGGAAAACCATAAATCTCTTTGGGAAAACCTTTAATAAGCAACCTTTCAGACAATAATCCAACAATCAAAAGACTAATTTCAGATAAGAAAACATATAAGATAACAGTAAGAGTGGTCTAAGATCAAACAGAAATAATCTAATCTGCTTTTGAAAACTCACAAAGACTCTTTAAAGCAACATTTCAAGGCAGGCCAGAGGGCAGGGCAAACCATAAACCTCTCTAGTTTAGAATTTAATAAGCATACTTTAGAGAAAGATCCTAAAAAAAATATCTCAAGTCCTACTCAAAGGAACATGGGCTCACCATTATTTCCTTGGTTTCACTCTATTGAATCATTTCCAAGACAAAAAGTCAGATGTAACTAGAAGGCAATTAAGAATCTTCCAATTAGATCTTGCAGAAGAAAACATGAACATAAAGAAATATAGACAGAAATAGGGTGGTGAAACAACAAATCCTAATCTAAAACTTCTGTTCCTTTATGAGATAAAATGGACATAATGGAAAACACAAGGAGAAACAATAACAATTCAGGAAAAATTCACCATTGATACAACTCAAGGATCCTATGAACATGCTTGTATTATTGATGATCAAACCAGTTACAATACTCCAGGTATAATAGCTCTCTGTAACTCAGAGCTTTCTTCAATTCAGTCTAGCATTCCTCAACTAGCTTAGCAGCATAAATAAGTCCAATAACCATCAAGTAACCAACATTTGAAATGAAGCTCATATGCAATATGTATATGCAAAATGAGGAGGTGCTACCAATCTAGGGTGTTTAAATGTTATTTATTACAGAGTTAATGATTTTTGACCTTTGAGACTAAGAAAGGCCCAAGGAAAAAATATCTAAAAGAGTTACTTTGACATAATAACTCCTGAGTTATTTTAGTTGAAATATTTGACTTTTAAGACTTGGTAATAACTTTGTAATAACTGCTGAGTTGCTTTTAAAATATCTCTGACTGTGCAATAACTGCCTGATACCTTTATTGAAAGAAACAATGTTGCAGGTGGAAAAACCTATCTTCGGAGAAGTAATTGCTTCTTTGCTGAGTTATTCAAAACTACCTTTGGGTAAATCTTCCTTAGTTTAATCACAAAACTCTTCATTATGCCTTTGATCTTTGATTAAACCTTCATAATTTGCTTCACTATCTTTTTCTCTATTTCTGCTTTATGATTGTTATGTTTTATCCTTTATTTTAAACTTTTGGTCTTTATCCTTTAATCACTGTTTTTAAGATCTAATCCTCTATTTTATCCTTTGATCTATAATTAGCCCTTTTGATCCTTCTGTCCTTCATTTCCTTCCTTTCTTTTCTGACTGTGGCTATTCTTTGTGTGCAGGGACAATCTCTTCAATGTGGCCGAAGGGCTTATAACCCATTTATGATCACGAGTCATTGAAGGTTAACCTTTATGTAGGCTCCTGGTTCTTTTCATGTGAATTCACCTCTCCGATCGTCATCCAGAGGTGAAATTGGTCACTTTTTGACTGTGGGAGGGCATTTTGGGCCCTTGTCCACCATTAGAAAACCTGCAAAAACATAAAACATCGTTAATTTAATTCCTAAAGGAGGGGTTTAAACTACATTTTTGGGGTTTTTTGAGCATCGAGGTGATCTGCAGAGGAGGAGGGAGTACAGAGGGAGGGTTCTATATGCGGAACCAGATGGAAGGACGAAGAAAATTGAATTTTGGCGTGGGAGGAGGAAAGCAGTTTTGGGAAAAACGTGGTGGTTTATCGTGTAGGAGATGGGTGGTAAATGGTTTTGAGCGGAGGGGGCACGATACCACTCAGTGTTGGACGTGTGTCCAGGGTGAAACAACTTTTTTCGCGTGGGTTGAGGGCGTTAAACCTCAATGCAAGAATCTGGGCGATAAAAGTTTGAACTGATAGATCTCAAAGGATGAGATCGACGGTGTGGAAAGGATGAGGGATTATCATGCAGGTTTATGGAGCGGGCCTAGAGACAGGTGGTAGGCGGCTACGACAGTAGGATAAAGTGGAAGGTGGGGCCTAGATTGGTGATGTATGCAAGTTTTTCGGGTAGCGGGGTTGAGTTAGGAGATAAGACAAAGGATGGAAGTGCGGTGGCCATTGGATCAGGGCCCAGGGCTCGAGATCAACGGTCTGGATGAGAGGATAGAGGTTGAGGATGAATATGGGAAGAAAGGGAGAAACAGGTCCATGTTAATCTTTTCAAAGGTTAAAAAGGGGGATTTAATAAGGTTTGGCGGTTATAAATATAATGAAAGAGCAGTGGGGGGGAGGGGGGGGGGGTAGTTATATGGTGGAAAGGGTTAGGAATGGGCGAAGAGTTATGGTCTTATGGGGACAAAAAGACCGAGGGATTAGATGGACAAGGGCTTAAAGGAATAGCAGTAGGTCGTGGGTGAGGGGGCTCGACTTAAGCTGAGAAGGGGCTTGAAGGCCTATCTCACAAAAAGTGGGTTTTTATCATAAAATCAAAGTTTTACAAGGTTTTTAGAGGATCCGATAGGGTTTAAAATCAAAGTTTAAATAATGTAAGGAGGTTTTTTACATTGTTTAAGGGTTTTTTAGACAAAAATGAAGAATGAGGAAGGATTTTTGGGGGTTTTTGATAGATAAAAAGGGAATGAATGGGGGTGTAGGTAGGGCAATAAAAATGAGGAAATTTAGGCTCAAAAATGGAGTTTTCTTTAGATCAGCAAGGTGAACATTTTGAGAAGGCAAAATATAGGAAAGCTTAGTGAAACATAGTAAAACTTTAGGATGATGAAGGTAGTGACATTTCTAGAAATCACAATGTTTCTCAAATACTGTTTCTAGAAATCCAAAATCAATATTTAGTAATCTTTTAATATCAACAAAAATCATAGATGGCTAATAGGGTGTACCAGTCTAAATGCACCCTAGAAAAGAAGAAAAAATGTTAGATGAGTAGTTCGGCTAGGTAGATATGCTAAGGAGGAAAAATGGAAGGAAGATATAAAATATATTCTACAAAGTACAACATCAAAATTGTATATTCCCATGCTTCCAGAAGAAAATAAAAATATAGGGTGTTTACATTCAAAGGGCGGGAAGGGAGTTACGTCCTAAAAGGTTTGGATTTCAAAGATCATTTGAGGCATACCTTATGTCTATATTTTGTCTTAATTCCTATACAAGTCCCGCTGTGTCCCAAATCGCATTTCACATCGGCAGATCACAAAAATCCCTTGCAATTCATTTGTCATTTCCTAAATCTTCCGACTTGCAATTTGTGATATAAGGTGGGACCCCTTCCTTGCCTTTCACATTGGCATATTGCAATAATTCCTTGTCACTCCATTTCCATTTCAAAAATCCCCTGATGTGATATCAAGTGGGACCCTTCCCTGCCACGTCCCCTCCTACTCCTCGCACTCTGCACATCGTTGGTTTTAACATTTACCCCCACTTTCTCAGCACAAAAACTCCCTGACTGCGATCTACAAGTGACCCCACCTCTGCCAGGCCACATCACCTTTTTTGTCACTGCATATCATAGGTTTCAACATTTACCCCTGCTTTCTTACCACTAAAACTCCTTGATTGTGATCTGCATGTAATATTCCCAATTAGCTGCTACTAGTTGGAATATTATAATTGCTCCATTTTTGCAGTAAGAAGAATAAAATAACAATAAAACAATCCCAATGTGAAAAGGGATCAGATTAGGAGGGAAAATTAAGCTACCTTAGTGAGAAAGGGGGCAATTCAGGTGAACTAGATCCAGTTGACAAAGTCAACAACACTGCTACATGACGAGGGAAACCAACAAGGACAACGTAGTTTTGAAAGAGGAATATTTTCTAGGAAGTCACCTCATTAATGAGTGGGGTCAGGGGTGAGGAGGATCACCAAGAGTAAGAAAAATGGGATAGAAGCAAGGAAGACATTCAATATTCATCTATCTTTGGTCTTTTGACTACTTGCATGCTTCAGCTATTTAGCTGTAGTTGCAGCACTGTTTAGTGCAAATAATTCTCATGCGGGAATTCCATCCTCTCCTTTGTATCAGCTTGTTTAAGGGATCAAAAGGGTAGGTTCTTAGCTTCAATTTCATCATCTGACTTAGGGTCAATCAACCATCATCATCTGAAGTGTAGTCACTATTAGAAACTGCATCTTTTATGCAGGTGCAGTAGTAGCAGGGTTGAACACCTTGATTTTATGCTAGTGTTTGAGGAGGGGGTGTCTATTTCCCTCCGGAAAGTCTAATAAGGAGGGCCTTTGGCCATTTTATGCATTGATCATCTCTTTCATGTCATTTTATATCATATCAAATACATATTTGCAGTGGACTGCGTTATTTTCTGCAGTACTTCCTTTTATTCTTGTGTAATGTTGGAAACCCTTAGCAGGTTGCCTTATTTCTTGTGTAAAAGAGGTTAAACCTCCATTTCTTGGTTCTATGATTAATATAACATATATATAAGTCTCAATTCATCGTTTTCTGTAGAAACCCTCATGTAAATTAAACTATTGCAGTCTTTAGAAATTCAGTTATTGTAAGTCATGGGATTAGGGTGTTTTTAAGCTACATTGAGATGGGGAGATCTGTTTAATGTAGCTAGGATGATTTTTTTATGATTCAATTTGGTATGCAAGTAAAAAAAAACATATAGAAGAGGATCAAAGTCTTGTTTCAGGTTATTATATTATAATTTTCTGAATACAACGTTTTCACTGTCCAGAGTGCAGCAATTCCTAAAAAGGAATATTACAGTGGTATCATAGCTCTTCTCTTGGCTCAGCTTGTGGGAATAATCTATCTTCAAGCATGGAGGAGGAATATATTTCGAAACTCCTACGTCATACCCTACAAAATATTGCAAGGGACGTCAAGGAGATGAGGCATAAAGGGGATTCTATAGGGTTTTTCCATGAGGCAAGCATCGGAAATTCACATGGCATGGAGAATTTAGCTGCACCACAATGCTCTACTATGCCTTAATTTCTATCTGGAGAAGATAAGGAGGAAACCGTGGGAGAGTATTTTGAAGAATATGAATCCTAATGTCAAGGGTTCAAAGAACACTTGAGTTTTCAGGAGTTTTTCTGGATCAAGGATGGAAGGAGAGTTAATCCTCATTAGAAGGAGGAGAATTTTATGTAGGGGAAAAACCTACAACACAATATGGGGAGGTTCTTCTTACCCACATATGATGGAACACCTAAGTGTACATCCAAGGCTTGGGTGGAGAAGCTGGACACTTACTTTCAGCTCAACAAGGTTTCTGAAATAGAAATCATCAAGATAGTTGCATTGCACTTGGAGGGGGAGGCTCATGAATGATGATTTCATGGACTAACCACACTTGGGGATCATCACATAACTTCATATTTAGTCTTCACAAAAGTACTAGTGGAGATATTTGATCCGAGATATCTGGAAGCCCATTTTGTCAAGTTAACCAAGCTCAAATAGGAGGGAGATCTTGAAGACTATATTGTTGAATACTTGCAGCTTTTAGTGATAGTATCCAACCTCACTATGAGCAGGAAGGTATGCATGTTTGTTGATGGGTTGGCTGAACCATTGCATGGGTTGATAAAATCCACTAAACAAACCACTCTCCTTGAAGCTATGGAGAAAGCTAGAGACTTACAACACATTTTTCCCAGGGCAAGAACATTGTTGTAGCAGGAGACCTCTTCAAGGCCAAAGAAGACAATCCTTGTTCATGATTTAAAGGAAGAATGTGTTTCAGGAGAGGCACATTATGTTAATACCTTCTCCAAGGAAGGGGAAGAGGCCAGCGCTGTGCCATTCATAGAAGACTTTGCTCCAAGAGGGGGAGCTATTGCAGCGTTAAGAGGGGTCCCAAAATATCTAACCTTGAGGGTAAGAGGTACTATTATGGGGAAAAGAGTGTCTGTGCTGATAGATAGTGGAGAAACTCATAATTTTATTGATGCATAGTTGGTACAGAGGAGAGGGATCCACATGGAGGAATTTGAGGGATTTTGAGTTTTGGTCCCAGGAGCTATGACCCTGTAGCGTGCCAAGTATGTTCCGGCACTATCCATTACCATGGGGACTTACACCTTGACAGACCACTTCCTTGTGGTAGATATTCCAGACACTAATATCATATTGGGATTCCAGTGGTTGATCACTCTTGGGAGAGTTACCACTACTTGGAAAACTTTGGAGATGGAATGGACAGAAGGGAGGAGTGGTCAACATCATAAGATCAAGGGCATAAACACATACCCCCCTCAGGTTGTTTGAACACATAGGATGGAAGAAGATTTGCACAGAGGAGATGTAGAATGGATAGTGGAGCTGCATATATCAAAAGCAGGGGGAAAGGATTTACCAGTGCATCCAGATATTTAGTCTCTTTTGGATTAGTATTCTACAGTGTTTGGAGATATCCCACCAGGGAGACCCCCTGACCGAGGGTTTGAACACACTATTGAGTTGGAGCAAGGGATCCAAGCAGTAATCACCACCCCTTATAGGCACCCCAAGGCTTATAGGGATGAGATTGAGAGGGTTGTCGAAGAGCTACTAGCTCTAGGACACATAAGGCCTAGTACTAGTCCTTTTGCTTCTTCAGTGGTATTAGTAAAGAAGAAGGATGGCACATTGAGGATGTGCATTGATTATAGAGCCTTGAACAAGAAGACCATGAAGAATAGGTACCCCATACCAAGGATTGATGAACTAATGGATGAGTTGAGACAATCTAAATACTTCTCCAAGATTGATTTGAGATCCAGGTATCATCAAATCAGGGTGAGGGATCAAGATATCCCCAAGACAACGTTCAGATGCCACTATGGGCATTTTGAGTTTTTGGTGATGCCCTTTGGATTGACCAATTCCCCAGCAACTTTCCAATCCTGAATGAACCACATCTTCTGTGGCCATTTGAGAAAGTTTGTATTGGTATTCTTTGATGATATTCCTATCTACAACCGCACTTGGGAGGACCACCTGCAACATATTGAGACAATTTTACATATCCTTAAGGAGCAGAAATTCTATGCCAAGATCTCCAAATGTGAATTTGGCCTCATAGAGATGTTGTATTTGGGGCACATCATAGGAGTGGATGGAGTAAGGGTACATGATGAAAAGATCCAAGCTATCAGAGATTGGCCTGAACCTAGGAATGTCACAAAACTCTAGGGGTTTGTTGGTATATGAACTTATTACTGGAAGTTTGTGAAAGGGTTTTCACAACTAGCAGCACCACTCACAGACTTGACCAAGAAGGGAGCTTTCCATTGGACACCTATAATGCAGAGGGCTTTTTATAAGCTCAAAGAGGTAATGAGTAGTTGTCCTATACTGGTTTTGCTTGATTTTTCTCAACCTTTTGTTCTAGAATGTGATGCATCAGGTGAAGGAATTGGAGTAGTCTTGATGCAAGGAGGGCATCCTATAGCCTTTGAAAGCAGGAAGTTGCTTCCTCATGAAAGGTTATACCCCATCTATGATAAAGAAATGTTGGAAATAATGCATTCATTAGCCAAGTTTCGACAATACTTGGTGGGGAATAAGTTCAAGGTGAAGACTGACCATAACAGTCTTAGATTATTCCTTGAACATAAGCAACAGGAGAGACAACAGAAGTGGGTGAGAAAAGTCCAAGAATATGACTGTGACATAGAGTATGTCAAGGGGAAGAGCAATGTGGTCACTGATGCTCTATCCAGGAGGCCTACAACGCTGTCCTTGAGGGGCATGGATGTAGATTGGAAGGCTCAACTTTTAGTTGAGTATTCCAAAGATGACTTTGCATGTGAGATACTTAATGGGGTGGTATCGGATGAGAGGTATAAGGTGACAAATGAGATCATCTATTACCGAGACCAAAATTCTTGGCTAAGAATTCCAAGCTCAAGGAGAAGGTCTTACTAGCATCACATGATTCCCCACTTGAAGGGTATCAAGGTTTCACAAAGACTTATAGGGCCATAAGAGAGAGATTCTCATGGAAGGGTCTGAAAGAGGATGTACTCCAACATGTCAAGGAGTGCATAATTTTCCAGCAGAACAAGGGAGAACACACCCACCCTGCTGGGTTATTGCAGCCACTGCCTATTCTGGATGGGAAGTGGGAAATCATCTCTATGGACTTCATCACTGTCCTACCGACATTATAGGGTAAGGATTGTATCTTTGTAGTTTTTGATAGGGTAACAAACCACTCTCATTTCTTTGCCATTTATGTACATTATACTGCTTCACAGGTAGCTGAGTTTTTCTTCAGAGATGTATTTAGACTCCATGGTCTCCCAAGGACCATAGTGAGTGATCGGGACAGCCGCTTCATGGGTGGCTTTTGGATGGAAAATTTTCGGTTAGTGGGGACTGATTTGACTCCAAACACTAGCTATCACCCACAAACCGATGGGCAGGCCGAAATAGTGAAAAAGTGGCTGGAAGGATACTTGAGAAACTATGTTGCAAGGTAGCAGAGGGCTTGGCTGCATTGGCTCCACTTGGGAGAATATTGTTACAACACTACTCATCATATGTCTATTGGTATGAATCCATTCCGGGCCTTATATGGGTATGAGATAGTCTCATTTTATGATGTTATGTTTGGGGCAAGTAAGGCTTCAAAAGCTAAGGAATGGATTCAGGAGAATAAAGACATACTTAGAGCCCTCAAAGACAACATTGCTACTGCCCAGAACCAGCAAAAGATATATGCAAACCATGATCGGATAGAGAGACAGTTTGAGGTGGGAGACCTAGTCTATCTACGTCTTTAGCCTTATAAACAATCCACACTCAAGTAGAAGGGAGATGAGAAGCTCAAACCATGTTTCTATGGGCCATACAAAGTGATCAATTGTGTCGATAAGGTAGAATATGAGCTGGAGCTTCCTAAGGGAAGAAAGATCCACAATATCTTCCATGTCTCTTGCCTCAAGAAGGCCATTGGGAAGAATGTAGTTTCCAACATGGATCTCCCCCCCATTGATGATGAGGGCCACCTAATTTTGCAGCTAGAAGCAAGCTTAGACATAAGGGAGAGGCAGCTAAGGAACAGAGTTATCAAGGAATATCTGATTTGATGGAGGAATCTACCAGATGAGGATGCCACTTGGGAGGGAGAGAAGATCTTGCAGCATCATTCTTTACTGTTTCTTGTGGGCAAGAAAATTTTGAGCGGGGAGGACTATAATATTCCCAATTAGCTGCTGCTAGATGGAATATTATAATTGCTCCATTTTTGCAGTAAGAAAAATAAAAGAACAATAAAACAATCCCAATGTGAAAAGGGATCAGATTAGGAGGGAAAATTAAGCCACCTTAGTGAGAAATGGGGAAATTTAGGTGAACTATATCTAGTTGACCAAGTCAACAACACTGGTACATGAGAAGGGAAACCAACAAGGACACACAATTTTGAAAGAGGAATATTTTCTAGGAAGTCACCTCATTAATGAGTGGGGTCAGGGGTGAGGGGGCTCACCAAGAATAAGAAGAAGGGGATAGCAGCAAGGAAGGCATTCAATATTCATATATCTTTGGTCTTTTGACTACTTTCATGCTTCAGTTGTTTAGTTGTAGTTTTAGCACTGTTTAGTGCAAAGAATTATCATGCAGGAATTCCATCCTCTCCTTTGGATCATCTTGTTTAAGGGATCAAAAGGGAAGGTTTTGAGCTTCAATTTCATAATCTGACTTAGGGTCAATCATCCATCATCATCTACAACACAGTCACTCTCAGAAACTGCATCTTTTATGCAGGTGCAACAGTACCAGGGTTGAACCCCTTGATTTTGTGCTAGTGTTTGAGGAGGAGGTGTCTATTTCCCTCTGGAAAGTATAATAAGGAGGGCCTTTGGAAATTTTATGTATTGATCAGCTCTTTCATGTTGTTTTATATCATATCAAATACAGAGTTGCAGTGGACTACGTTTTTTTCTGCAGTACTGCTTTTTATGCTTGTGTAATGTCGGAAACCCTTGCCAGGTTGCCTTATAACTTGTGTAAAAGAGGTTAAACCTCCATTTCTTGGTTCTATGATTAATATAAAATCTAGATAAGTATTTATTGATAATTTTCTATAGAAAACCTCATGTAAATTATGCTATTGTAGTCTTCAGAAATTCAGTTATTGTAAGTCATGGGATTGGGGTGTTTTTAAGCTGCATTGAGATGGGGAAATCTATTTAATGTAGCTAGGTTGATTTGTTTCTGATGCCATTTGGTATGTAAGTCACATACAACATATAAAAGAGGATCCAAGTCCTATTTCAGGTTATTATAGCATAATTTTCTGAATATAGCATTTTCACTGTCCAGAGTGCAGCAATTCTTAAAAAGGAGTATTACACTGCAGGCAGCCATGCCTCTGCCATGCCATGTCACCTTTTATGTCATCTCACATTGTAGGTTTTAAAATTTACCCCCAATTTCTCATCAAAAAAATCTCCCAATTGCGATCTGCAGCCGGCCCCATCTCTGCCATGCCACATCACCTTTTCCTCTATCGTACATCACAGGTTTTAACATTTTCCTCCGGCGCTCATAAAAAAGGCTTTCGACTTGTGATTTCAATATAGGTTGGGTCCCACCTTCTTACCATGTCACATCTACGTTAAACTTCCCACAGCTCCTTTCCATCTCCGCTCACCCGCACACATCAAATGGTCCACAATTATTTTCGCTCCCCCCCCCCCCCCCCCAAAAGTCATCGAACATTAAAAAAGGGGGGGGGGGTCCGAAATGACTAGTATCTCGTACCACCATTCCTACTACATGGTGCACCCATAGTACTTCGTACACCCTCGCTCCATTACCACTCACCACTCATGCCCCCGTTTGAAAATGGTTTTGTTGTGTAACCATACCGTCGTGCCTGATGACCGTTATCCGCACCATTGGTGCCACGTCTGCTCCTACATTTTTAGTCCATCCTATGCTATCACCCCTTGCCAAAAAAGCCATTGCGCCGTAAAGGTTCGAGCCATTATCCAACCCGCACCACCTCCACACCACCAAATTTTTGTTTTAAAGCCAAAATCTGGCATAACTGTAGATTTTACTTTGTTTGTTATTGTCAGATTGTTGCAAGTGTGGAATTCGCAGGTATTATCAGAGAAATTTTGAACGATTTTGTTGGCTCGAGGGGTCCTGACCCAGGTTCAAAGGTGAAGGTTTGCCAACAAACCCCTATACTACTGGCCCTTTCGGAAGTGACCTTCTTGCACATGCCAAAGTCTCACCCGAAGCAATATGGGAGGGTGCTGGAACAAGGTTTCTGCACCCTGAGAGAGAGTAGCTAAGCGAAGCAGATCCACGTCTACAACTTATCAGGTTCATACCAGACAGATCTATTCACATGATAGTTAACAGTATAATCACAATATACATAGCTATTGTCATGCATATATCTAGTTAATAACTCCACATCCACGTGCGTATCAATAGTAATCAACACATATCATCGTAACACATAATCAATAGAGTATAGTTATACCATAACATAGACAGATTCGTAGCATAAATAGATAACCAACAGTATTCATAACAGATCCAATAGTTCGCATCAACAAGAATACCTTAGATCAGATAACACAGAAATACTTCAACCATATCCACATATATTAGTATCCAAAACTCAATACAATCTGACACAACCTGTGCACACAGCCAGCAGGGTCCACACAGAGAAGGAATGAGGATCTCTGTGCACACAGCCAGCAGGAGTCCTCACCCTAATGACCAAAAATAGATCTAGAAATTCGCACTTAGCATCCAAATTAATTCTTTCCTACCTTAAGACTAAAAAATGTTCATCTATTTATATCGACTTAGCCTATGCTTCCAATGGTCTGTAAACCGTGGTTTGTGGACTCTTGGTCTACCCTTGACCCATTACAATGCATATAGGGATTTTACCCACCCCAAAACCCCTGCTTTAGAGTAATTAAGACCAAAAATATACAAAATTGTACAAAATTCGCAGCTTTAGGGGACCCTGTTCCAACTGTCTCCTAACACAATATTGGGACTCGTCCCGAGTCATTGCGATGGTGGGGTCTCCACCTGTTCCTGTAGTATTTTGACTACCTCAAATAGTGGGGGAATCACTCCTTCACTCTGAGCAGCAACATTCTGAGCAATATCCACTAGCTTCTGTGAAGCTGGTCCTTCTATTGCAGCGATGATGCTATCTAGATTCTGGTTCAATTGTTTAACAAAAAAATCAATATCCTGGGAGAGCTTGAGGGCTTCATTAGCCCATGGCTTAAGACAATCACTGAGAGTCTTCTTCTTCTGGCATTGTTCGTTGATATCATCCCGAAGGGCATGGCTAGTTTTCAGTCATGCTAATCATTGAGTAGGAACTAGAGTAGGCGTCGTGGCTTCGATCTGTTTGAATGCTTCTTCATTTTGTTGCAGGTCCTGGTTTATTTCATGCAGAATCATGTCACACTGTACTTTGGTCCATAACTGCGTGGTTTTATCCAGCAATTGATCACCTTGAGCAATTTGTCCGGTAATCACATTTGTGGCTGCAGTAACCAGCGCAGTTCGCTGGGCTTGCACCTCAGGTGGTGTCTCTGGCTTCAACTTGGCTTGCAAGTCCACGATCTACTGCTCCATATGGGTTTTGAATACCTGGATATCTGTCCTTGAGGCTTTTAATGCTGTGACCAGCTCCTCAATCTTGGCACGGGGGGTAGCCATGGCTAGTATTTCATTTGTAACATACACGCATAGTCTACTAATTAAATGTTCCAGCTCCATCTACTACACGGTGGCAACGGTGCATGCAGCTTAGGCCTAAGCTACTTCAGCAACCTTTTCTTCAATCATTTGCTCGGCTACATTGAGCTGATGGTGCACTTGGTGATCCCGATGTTGGATTTCTTGAAAGAGTGTAGTGTGGAGTAGCTGCAATGATGCATGGACTTGCGCACCTAAGGTAGGGGAAATCATAATGAGGGTTGTGTTAGGCAGAAGTCAGGGACGAATTTTGGCTGTAACCACAACTGCGCTACCAGTTGTGGGGTTTGACCTCGCTTGGGTCATGCTGGTCTGTAAGGTATCTGCTTGGAGCTGCAAAGCCAAGATCCCTACCTGAAGTGTATCAATCGTGGCCTTTTGCTTCTCCTCAAGAGCTAGCCATTTGTCCTCTGCTGCCAAGGTGACCGCATCTGTAATCTGCTCGAGATCATCTTCTGTTAATGTAACTCCTGTACCACATTTTGGTTGGATGGCACACTGTTTCTTGTGTGACCCCTTGACAAGCTCACTTGTCCACTTCGTGCCTCAGAGGGAATCAAGACCTCCCAAATCCAATCCTTTTGTCCCCAGATCCGGCTGCAAATTCGGCTGTGTTTCTGCTTCTCCATCCTTTTCAGTGGGTTGTTTCTACTGCGAATCCTTCTGTGAGCTGATGTTCCCTTCTTTTTCAATGCCTTTTCTTGATTTTCCAGTTTCTTTGGTCATGGTGGAAGTGATTTTTGTAGCACTTGTGCCTACAGTGCCCATTGTACTAGTTTTGAGGCCAATCTTCCACTATGGAGGCCAAGTAGCGACTATGCAATCAATATCCTCATCCGCAGCCATATATGGGAGCGAGACCCAGGCTCTATCCTTGCATGCTCTGATTTGGATGCTATGCATGGTGATCTAAAATGCCGCGATGCTCTTGTACTTGTCATACATGGGTGGAGACAACCGCGATCAGTAGTTGATGGCTACTACCAAGCTGCTCTGGAAGAGGACCTAGAATAATTGGTTGTCCTCGATGCGCTACGCATCCTTAGAGTCCCAAAAGTTTGTATAACGAGTCCCTTCACACATGTCTTGGGTGAGCTCAGGGAGGACTGATTCCTCAGGTGATTCCTAGGAAACCAACGCATGAGAAACAACAACCAGGAATAACAAAAGGCTCGTCCCTGCTCCTGGGATTCTCGGATGTTGGCCAAAAACTTGTCGCACAAGTATTGGGCCCAATTGAAGTATAACCCTTTCCCGCATTGGCCTGCTAACTGAATTACATATGTAGGGATGGTTGCGACCTAGAATTTTCGCATCATCTTGCATGCCAACAACATGGTACCTAACTGCATACCAGGGTCACTAATGGATTTGATTATGAAACCTCGAGTATTTCGCTCCACATGGTCAGTTTTGTGCACATATTCAATAGTCTCCCCCTCATACTTCTTGCCAATGCGCTCCAGAGGGTTTGGTCCTTTGATGGGAAGGCCAATAATTCAATGAATGAGTGCATCATTGATGGGGATTCGATCCTGGATCCACAGGCAGCCCTCATGTACTAGGGCGAGCAACTGACGTGCCACATGGTCCGTGATGTTATATTGGCCAAATTGCGGCATATTTAGCAGGTTTAGGAGCCCAGAACCAGCCAATCCACTCACCCTGCGCATGGGGACAATCTTTATCCCATCTTCTTCCTAAACTCTGTCAAGTTATAAGTCGGGTTCCAGCTCAGGAAAGGCCTCCAAATTGTCCAAGTCATGATGATCAAATTTTATCTCATGGAGCCTTCCAAAAGGGTCACCAATGATGGGGACCTTGTTGGGTGTGGAGCCTGATTTTCATCCTGATTCAGAGATCCTTGTTTTAGCTGCATGTATGCCCCAGGAAAACTGTACACCCTTGCAGTGGGGGGATGCGGGGGGGGGACTTGTCCCCCCTGCGGGGTCCGGGGGGGCTGACCCCCTGGCTGGGGGTCCAGGGGCTAGCGGTCCCCCGGCGAGGGTTTCGGGGGAAGTGCCCCCGAAGCTAAAAAAAGATGTAAAATTGCCTTGTAAAAGTATAGTAATTTCTAGTCAATCTGGGCTGTTCACTAGGCAGATGATCTGATGGTAGAAGTTATGTTTAGTTTAGGGTTTTTTTCCCTAGAAGGCAACCCCTATCTTCATATGAGGGTATTGTATTGCGGCTGTATATTATATGTGTATTCTCTGAGCAGAAAAGATATAGGGAGACTGTGAGAGAGAACAGAGGATATTACAGCGGATCTGCTGTAGGTTTTGTCTCTTCATTTTGCTGGATAATAGAAAGGAAGGACTGGCTGTTCGGGGTGGACGTAGCCCAAACTGGGTGAACCATGTATATGTGTCTCTCTAGTTTTATGTGTTTTGTGTGCTTGTATTTTTTTCATATTTTATGTGTTTCATTGCTCCATAATATATAATTTTCTAACATACCTCTCCCTCGGTCAGCGGCATCTGCAGGTAGGTGATCAGGCCGTCGAGGTTCTTTGGCGTGCGTGTCGAGGGCCTGCATGTATGAAAAAAGGGAGGTAACCAATTTATTGGTGTGGTGGCTTGGGCCTATTCCTGAGAAAAACGTGCTTGGGGCATTGCTGTGGGGATTTTACATTTCTAGGGGAAGTACGGGGCTTCACCCCAACTGAAACGGGTGAAGATGAAGTGCGCAGTGGTATCTACAGTACAATATTTTACCACTTGTGCTTCGACCCACCTAGTTACATAATCAGGAACACACACCTGTCTTCTTTCTGGGTGGGTTGATAGGTCCTACAAAATCGATGGCCCATTTTTCGAATGCTTGTAGGGCCATTTGCGGTTGAAGGGGCATTTCATCCCTGCGGGATGACCTCCCAGTTCATTGGCATGTATCACAGGCCTTACAATAGTCGTGAGAGTCACTATGTAGGGTAGGCCACCATAATCCAGCTCTCAAGATCTTTTGTGCTGTTGCTTCCCTGCATAGTGACCTCCTGCTACCCCATCATGGGCTTCTGTCAAGATAGCATGCTGTTCATGTTCCAAAGTGTACCTTCACAGTACTTCATCAGACCCCATTTTATATAGATGACCTGCGATGATGGTAAAGTCTGCAGTGTGGGTTACCAACTCTTTCTTCTATTGTACCAAATACTCGGCCGATGCTATGCTTGTAGTCAGGAACTGGATGATGTCGGCGAAGTGCACATCAATGAACTTAATAGTAAACAACTACACATCAGGCAATCCTTCTTCAGGGTTGTTTGGTTCCTCGCTGGTCTCAATTCGGGACAAGTGATTTGGCCCATATTGAACTTCCCTAGCTTGACAATGATCTCAAAGTCGTATTCCTGGAACAGCAGTAGCCATCGGCAGATTTTCGCCCCCAACACAGGCTTATTCACCAGGTACTTCAAAGCCGAATTATCTATAAACATTTTGAAGTGTCCTCCTAATAGGTAGTGCCAATACTTTTGTAGTGCATACACCATCGCCAAGCCTCCTGTTCTGTGGTAGAGTAGTTGTGCTCTGCACCAAAGAGTTTCGTACTAGAAAATGCAACCGGATGATAAATATCTCCGTCTCCAGGCTGTGTAAGGACCACTCCTAGGGAAATTCCTGATGCATCGACGTGAACATGGAACACCTTCATGCAATCAAGAAAAATGAGGATAGGCATAGAGCCCATCTTTTCTTTGAGTAGCTCAAAGCTCTTCTGACATTCGTCATCCCAAAAAAATGAAACGCCCTTCTTAAGAAGATTTTCCATAGGCGTTGTGATCAGCGCGCACCCCCGAATGAACTTCATATAGTAGCGTGTGTTTCTGAGGATCGAACGCAGTTGCTTCTCAGTTGTAGGTACTGCCAGATTTATGATCACTACAACTTTCGCAGGGTCAACCATCAACCCCTGTCGGCACACTATATGTCTGAGCAAGATTCTGAAGGGTACAAAGAAGATACACTTCTTTATATTTATGGAAATCTAGTTCTTTCTACAAGCATCCAACATCATGTGTAGGTTCGACACATGATTCTTTACAAAGCCGAAGACAGTCCAATCATCAAAGTAAACTTCCAGAAATTTTTGATGAACTCTTTGAACGTTGCGACTACTACTCATGAAAAGATAGTAGGGGCATTCTTAAGTCCAAAAAACATCACTGTGTACTGGAAGGATCCCCATTCAGTGGAAAATGTAGTCTTGTTGCAATCTTTAGGTGCGATTCGAATATGATGGTACCCTGAGAACCCATTCTGAATGAGTACGCTTCCTTCCCTCCTACACTATCAAGGATTTGGTCTGAGAATGACATAGGAAAGGGATCATGCATCTAGGCATAATTCAATTTTCACAAGTCCATGGAGATTCGTATCTCTCCCTTCATATTTTTCTCCTGAACCACCATTGGGCTTACCCAGTCTGACTGCTCGACCGGTTCGATGATACCTGCAGCGAGCATTTTATACATTTATTCCTTAACCTTTTGCTTATACTTAGGATTCAGCCAATAAGGTCACTGATTTACAGGGCACACATCTGGTTTTAGCATGATGCACATGACCCCTAGGTACCCTTTGATCCCTTTAAGCTCCGAAAACTTCATCGGGAATAAGTCCTGCTATTCTGTGAGCAGTTCGAAAACTTTTCCTACTGTATCATCATCCCAATAATCCCCAATGTTAGCCAGCTTGGGCTGCTCTTCCATGCTAATTTTGACCTCTCACAGCTTTAGAGGCTATGTAACGTCCATAGTTTGTAGTGGAGGTCCCGCAACTACGCGCTCTCCCTCCAACTCTGGGATAGAGACATTGCGTGGATCCTCATCGCATTCTTCTAAGGTTATATTGTGGTAGTTGGCAATATGCTTCAACTGTGTTTCCCATGTCAGTACCCCAAGTGCTGCATAGGGGCGTGATTCATCAAAAACGAAGGTATCTATATCCTACAGAGCTTCGTCAAGAACTTCCATTCGCCATGTCAGCCCTGTAGAAATTTTCTGAATAATGATTAATTATCCACCGAGACTATCCTGATCACATACAATTCGAATTTATATGCAACACATAATCTCTTCCACTCAGATCAACTCAGATCATCACACATGCGGAAATAAAATCAAGCGATAACACATCAAATCATCATACACATTAACATAGTATGTATGGGGAAAGCTTATAGCTGAAAACCCCACAGCTATTGTGTATATTATAATGGAGAAATCATGTAACAAACTCAGTACAATACTCCTCACAAGTACTCAGTACTTTCTCATAAAGTTACACACAATCTAGCTCAGTTTTGAACAGTTTACTGGTTCAAAACTCACCGTCAATTGCCTTGCCTCTATTGCGTGTTTCAATGCTATGGGATGGCCTATTTATATGGATAAACCACCAGCCTGAACTGCGCAATCCTCATGGGCTTACTCCACCTATCCGTGTGTTGCAAATAGCAACAGTATAGTCACAACTGATAGCTAACTCCACCCTTTCATCTACCTCTTTCACTGGTCTCCACTGAACTGATCATGCACTGTAGTGAACTGATGTGTTCTTGAGTTGAATAATGAGTTACTAATTAATGAATTAAATAATATTTAATTCACTCCACCCATAACTAATTGATTAGCTAGTTAAACTAATCTCAATCAGTTCAACTAAAATAAACAGAACACAACTCCACTATCTGTCTCATTAACTCCTCCAAACTTCTGCCACTGAAGTCCAACCGAAGTCAACCATGCATGATGCCATCAAACCCTTGGGAACCACGTGATTCCTCTGTCAGATGCATGAGCCACTTCTGTAGCTCGAACTGAAGTGCTCCAAGAGAGTAAACTGAAGTTTATAGTCTAAATATTATTAAGGGTAAATAATATTTGACTTCCCCGTTTTAAGGAGAGGCAGTCTAAAAATAGACTTCGACCTCTTTGACCTCAAAAATAGAGTCTCATCTATTTTTAACAACATGACACATACTTTAAGAATCTCAAACTGGAATCCCGGAACCATGCTCCATATGTCTAAAAATAGACATAGTCTAAAAATAGATTTTGCGCCAGAATTTGCCTGTGGGCCCACTTAGTGAAGGCGACTTCATTTCACTAAGCTCCATCATCTTGATACATTTTCAACAAGCCCAAATGCCCCTACAAATTCATCTTTTAATGTCTCCTAGTGGTGGGTGCACTGATGTAGCTTCGCATCTAAGTACCATGTGGTGGGAATTGGTCCCAAGGCATGAATAAATAGGTGAACCCATTCTTCTGTAGTCCGGTCACACCATTTTTCCATCCAAGCGAACAGATTCTTGCGCGGGTCTCCAGGGCCAAGGAATGTTTTTACGCGCAAGTGGGTCGAAGGTTCAAATCGCAACATCATCATATCTCGACATTCTTCCCAATCCTCGAATGCCCCCTTATGCATTAGGGGAATTTTGAGGTCTAAAATGGGCCTCCTAAGAAAAATGTACAACCAAAATAAACTTTATAAGAACCAATAGGATTCAAGATGATGATGTCATCCATAATGGATGATTTACCATTTTTGGAGTAAAAAAGTAAAAATATTAAAAAATAATAAAATAATAAAACTACTTTTTCAACTCGTATTTTAAACTTATCTCCCAAAAATTTTACTCAAATTTCGAGCGGGAGTACTCGTTGGATGTGGAATTTAATTCCTCATCCAAGGAGTACCCATGTTGCATACTTTCGATGAACTCTTCTACACGAAAAATGAGAAATACATAAAAAATGTGATTGTAATCACGTTTTTTTATGTATTTCTCATTTTTCGTGTAGTAGGACCCATCGAAAGTATGCAACATGGGTACTCCTTGGATGGGGAATTAAATTTCACATCCAACGAGTACTCCCGCTCGAAATTTGAGTAAAAAATTTGGGAGATAAGTTGAAAATATGAGTTGAAAAAGTAGTTTTTCTATTTTTCCCTCTAAAATTTGATGATGTCATCAAATCTTATTTGATTTTTTCCACTATTATTTTATAATTTCCTTAGGAGGCCCATTTTAGACCTCAAAATTCCCCTAATGCGTATCCCACCACCTCGCAGGTGTTGCGCACATGGCTAGATTAAGGGCCCATAGCCTTCACTCTCGTGGAACCTCACCCTCAAATGTTCACAAAAACTCCTTAATACTAATAGAACCATCAAATTAGGGAAGTTATCTTACCTCAGAGGAGATGCATCGGAAGTCCTTTGTGATCCTAAGACATCACAACGAAGATACATCATGTAACTAATTCTGCCAGTTTTCCATTTCCCCGTCGGAATCAGAGAAACACTTGCTACCCTTTTCCCAACAATGCACATCATTGGCTATGGGATTGATCCAATCTTCGTCCCATGCAGTTAAATTATGAATATGATCAACATCTTCTTATTCACGCACCATCTCGGTATATTGTTCTCCTTCTACAGGGTCTAATGGTACTATAAACCATGTACCTTCATTTTCAAATACCATGCTTCTTTTCTTCAAATTGATGATACCTCCCATATCTATGGCCCAGTCCAATCCTAGAGGGGTCCGAATCTTCTACAGTCTAAATTACCTCAAAGTCAGCCTAGACCTTAACTCCTGCGATATCTACCACGATATTGATAATATCCCCAATGGTATGATCTTCTGCTAATTGGCCATGCGCAGCTGGATAGTGGACCATTCCAACTTTGGGTCTCCCATTCGCTGCCATGTTTACTTAGGTAGTACGTTCGCATATGAGCCTAGGTAAAAAATAACCTGATCCATCTCGTAATCACCAATTTGCGCAGTGAACTGCATTTCCCTACTAGTGCGCTTCTTATGCTTGTACAATTTGAGCACATCCTTAAATTCCATGGGTGGGTTTGTTCTTTCTGCGAAAATAGGCTTGGAGGTTTTCTATGGCCCTTTGGTTGCACAACAGCTTCATACATGTCTGTAGAAATGGTTTGACCTCATCATCTACTTTGAGGTTCGCGGGGGCTTGAGGAGTAGATACCTCAGCTTTAGCAAAGTCTTGGCGAGCTGCGACAAAGGTTTCCTTTTCCTTTTGTAAGTCCAAACCTTCTTGTTTGATGGCTGCTTTTCGGATAAGAGGCTCCACCTCATCTTTCTTTGCAGGTCCCCCAGTGGCCATGCCACTGCGTGTTGTGACATTAATTCTTGGTCCTTCATCTCGAGGTTCTGCCTTAACCCTTTGTACATTCTGCGTAGGTGTATGATTTTTTTCCTGCATATTGGCTATCAAAATCAGGCAACCTTCGATCACATGGTCCAGCTGTCTATAGTATCTACAGGATTGCCTCACAGGATTTGTGCAGTGCCTTGCAAAGTGCCCTATTTCTCTGCAGTTATAGCAGATCATTTGTCCTCTCCCCCTACCTGCGTTTCCACCTCGGACCCCTCCCCTACCCCTAGTTGGGGAGCCACCTATACCTGAGGGGGATCTTGGTGATGAAGGGTCTGATTGTACCCTATATAGGTTTCCCCAGTCTATCATCAGATCATAAGTTCATAAGTTCTGCTCATCATGTCCTATTGATTGACAAAAACTACATCTTTGTTGCTTCAGTTATAGGACATACACACCTAGATGGGGGCAATGGTTAGTATCATATAGGCCAGCTACATGAAAATCATCACACCATAGCCTAGGTCCACTTGGTCCTAGGTGCAATAGAATGGGTCACCCCGCCTGCAGGTAGTCTACCACTAGTGGGCACTGATCCTTGGTATGCCCAGATACCCTACATTGTATGCACCATATATCTAGACTAGCTTCCTTCCCTCGGTCCTTTCATAGATTCTGAATCTCCATGTGCATCACCCCCAGCTGCTCTTGGGTTTGCTATACTCCCAACTCGGTATCATCTCTCGGTGCAGCTTCTAACTTAATAGAAATTTCCAAGGTTTTTTCCTGCGATTCAATGGCTTGGTGACCCATAGGTATGCGCAGGTGAGGTAGTTACATAGCAATGAACCATTCCTTGCATCTTCTATCATCATACAGAAATTCCCCTTCTGTAATTACCTTCTTCAGCCGTTGGTCAGCTTCCCATATGGACTCAGAGGGTCCTTGCTTAAAATCTTTTAGATAATTCACTATCTCAGAGTAGGATTTAGGCTTCTTGAACTATTGTTTTAGGGCATTTTTAAGCTCTAGAATGGTCGTATTCGCATGCTGAGCTATGTATCCCATATGCCAATCTAGGGCTCTTCCTTCAAAGGCAAGGGAGAGCTGCACCCTTTTCATAGCATCGTTGGCCACATTCTGCGCAGTCAATACCGATTCTGTGACAAACCAGAACCGATCCATATTTTCATCCCCTATGCCCTTAAATGTAGGTAGCTTCATGTGCGAGGCCATCTCGTCTTTTTATGGTGGAGGTACAAGTGATTTCTTACCCCTATGCTGAGTTGAAGGTGGTGTAGTTGGAGGGCTATGCGCAACTGAATTATTTACTGGGATGTAGATAGATCTATCTCCTTCTTTATTAGTTCTATAATATTTTATACTCCGCGTTGTACCCTCGCTCTGATAGGAGCTCATTCACTCTGTATGACTACACAGAATGCTATTTTTGCACAATAATATCTTAATCAGTAATAGTAAGGTTTTTAGAAACTTACCCCATAAACCCTTGAAGAACCTCCGCTCTACCTCCTGTTAGCCACCTGTAAAATTTGATTATCCCAAAAGGTGGCTAAATCTATTTTTGAGCCTTCAAGGAACAATTTTTCTCACTAAAAACTGTTAGCTATTGAAGACTTTTTGAAGGCCTCATGCCTCTGTCCAACCTTCACTAATGTTCCCATCTTGAAAAACTTTGAACTCCTGCTGATTTCCAAAGCCAAAATATTGCTGCAAACACCATTTTATCCTTTCCCTTCTTCCTAAATTAACCTCATCTTTCTATCCCCCCATTTCCCACAAAAATCCCTCATTTTCACATTTCTGCCTTTTCCCCTCATCAAAATCCCCTTTATAAGGTTTAAGACTCACTCTTGGCCTTATCGGAACCCTCATTTCCTTTGAAAAAACGTTGAAAAATCATAAAAATACATTGTTTTGACTTAAACCCTCTTGGGCTAAGTCCCTAGACTTTCCGCCCATACACCCTGGTGCCGTGATTGCGCGCTGAGCCAGTCGGGCGCTTATCCTGTTTTAATAAATATTTCTTCGCAAACCATTAAAAAAACTTTGATATTTATTTAAACCATCGCAATTCATTTTATTTAATTTTTCCGCCCCTGCAAATTATGGAGCGATCTCGACTGTCGATTCAATCCATAGATCTGACGGTGCGGAGCGCGCCTCCCTGTGGACCCCCAGCCGTGCGCTATTTTCCCAAAATTGCGTGGTTTTTATTGCACCACTCTTCGGCAGAGGGTGGTTTTTTCCCGATGGCTAGCGATTCCATACATTGCTTGACACGCGTCCCGTGTACTATTTGTAAAACCGCCATCCATCCGACGTTCATCGCGCATTAACATTCGGACTAGGATGCCCAGCGATATCGCTGTGGACCATCCGATCTGGGCTTGTTGATCCAACAGTGATCGCTCACCGAAGTTGCTCGATGGTTAACGAAGGTGCGTGCACGATAGCCGGGCCATCGTACAACAGAAAATCAATCTCCGCCGTCGATTTGATGTGCAGATCAACGGCCCAAAACTCATCGCCTGATCTCTCCGTTTGAATTTCCATTGCCCAATCCCAACCATCGATCTTTGCGCGATCGACGGCTCAGATTGATCCTTCTCCTCTGACCGCCTCATTCAATCTTGATCGTCGATCTCTACACGATCGACGGTTCGGATTTAATCCTTCTTTCACCCATTCCACGATCACTCCCGATCAATCCTGACTGTTGGATGATGCCATCCAACGGTTCTGATCTCCTCACACACCCTCCGATGAAGTTAACCTATATACACAGGTTTTATAATAGTTTTCATGTTTTGTAGGGTTTTAAATCATTTTTTCGTTATTTCCAAAGAAGATTCAGAGGCGGAGGGTGACGACTCTCCTGTCTTCGATTCGTCAAAGGAAATCATCCACAGGGTGGAAATGCACGTTTCATCAATGTTTTCTCAGGCATGGATGCCTTATAAACCCTGCGTAGCCTTGCACATCAGCAAAAACACCATGGAAGGGGCACAGTCAAAGAGTATTAGTGCCGAAGAATAAAATGTATCAGAACAGAGGATTAGAGACAGTTTTACGGGAATTACGGCTAAGAAATTTATCAAAAGCCTAATCCCCGCTTTAAAACATAGTTTAAAGAATATTTTAAGGGTTTTATCGACAGTAGCGCTTCCACCGCCACAATTGAGGCAAATTGATCCCTCTAGTTATTGAAATGCCACCTGTGCCTCAAAGTATTCAATCACAGGCCAAATTTATGGATCAGGATCAAATATTTGTCTCAAACGCAGCCGAATAGTTACTCCTGCGGGGACTTCAACGAAAATAATGGCTACAAAGTTACTTCGACGCAAAAACAGAGGCTAATTAAACCTTCTCCAACTTCTAAAGGCACCTACAGCCTCACATAAAATCAAAGGTCGCCGAAAAAATAATACTAATCAAGGGTCTTATCTCCAAATTGTCGGCAAAAATATTTTAAAGGTTAAAGAACAGTCCAGAAGCAGATATTTTCAATCATTAGGCCTCGAAAGACAAAAACATAGTTATGAAGTAGAGTTATAAATGATTACATTCCCACCTTATGCATTTCCTGGTTCCCAAAGGCCAGGAATTGCATTGATCACATAATTAATGATACTTGACCCCTGGGAAATCCTCCCACCTCTTCATTCTTCTATAAATAATGTTGTAGAAGATGAGAAAATGTTGGTCTCTGGACATCTAAATGCATGTAATAGTTATTCTGAAGCTACTGATGCCCTGCTTGCAATTCAAAGATACATAAGCTGATATGAGAAGTTGGAAGTTGTAGAGACCCACTGGGCTTGCTGATTGTAACCGGTTTGAACATCAAATACAAGCTACTAATTTATGGGATCCTGGTTCGTGTCAATGGTGATGTGTTCCTCACTATCAAATGTTATTTTGCTTAATTTTTTCATTCTGTTCATTTTCTCTGATAAAGGGCAGCAAACATAGAGCTAGGATTTACTTTCTACAGTACCCTACTCTCACTGAAAGCTTTATTGTCTATGTTTTCTTCATTTGAACGTTCTCTTTGAAGAGTACATTAATGCAGGTTGGTTTAAAGGCACTGGCCTGATCTAAATTGCTCTTTGTCACTGTTATCTGTGGTTTCCTTATTGAATATGTTGAAAGCAGGGTAGTTTAAAGTCACTTACCTGATCTTAAGCTTTTCAACTATTTTGTAAATGTTCTCTTATTGAAAGTATTTCAAAGCAGGCTGGTTTAAAGGCACTAACCTGATCTCAGAATACTTTTATGTTTTCCTTACTAAATACGCTGAAAGCAGGGTAGTTTAAAGGCACTTACCTGATCTTAAGCTTTTCAACTGTTTTGTAAATGTTCTCTTATTGAAAGTATTTCAAAGCAGGCTGGTTTAAAGGCACTAACCTGATCTCAGAATACTTTTATGTTTTTATTTAAGTACATGATGAAGAAATATAGTTTAAAAGAACTTATTTGATCTTAGGCTATTTCACTATACCTTCATTTGTTTATTCTTCATTTCCTATTTGTTTCATTCCATAAAATCACCTTAAGAGATCCTTTGACATAAGTGACTTGCCCCATGGATCCTGCTTGAACCCTGCTGTCCAATTAAAATCCTCCTATGACTCCATAGCCCAATGGGTTAAAACTGTCTTTGCCTTTCTGTCAGCCAAATCATTCCTTCATTTGCAGACACCTTCACTCTTCATTTTGAAACTGCCTTCACCTTCATCATGTCCTTGCCCAACCAAAACAAACAAAAAAAAACCAAAGCTCTTCATAACTGGCCTAATATCATAATTTCAATTATTAAAGATCACATCTTTAAACTCATTCGTAGAGAGATCCCTCTCTAGATTCAGGAGGGCTAGATCCTAGAATCCCAAAGTTGGTTGAAACGATGTTGCTTCTGTAATTGGACTCTGCCAATATTGCTAATAAATTACAGATTCCTAACACCTCCAAATAGGACGCGAATTGATCAATTTCAAATTTCATCACAAATCCTCCTAGAACACTGTCCACCCAGTGGTCTACCGTGCGGGTGATGGTGTTATCAGTCCTCTCTAACTACTGAATCAAATCTGAAGTCCACTTGGTGATCCGTTTGTCCTTCCAACACTTCTGGAAATCTACAAGCCTTGGGAGCCACTCTTGAAGCTCGGTCGCAAATGTCACAAAGAAAATTTCGCGGACCTCTGTGAATATGTACTTATTTTTCCACTTCTCTGTTGTCAACTTTGTGCTGTGATTTTATTTTACCACAAATTCCTAAACCTACTTTTCGAACCACTCTTCAATATATTTCCTCTCTGGTCTCCAATGTTCCCTTGGCATTACCCAATTCCTCTCTCAAAATGCTCCTGGTCCTGGGAACGGAACCATTTGTTGGCTCAAGGGGTCCTAACCCAAGTTCGGAGATGAAGGTTTGCCAACAAACCCCTATACTACTGGCTCTTTCTGAAGTGACCTTCTTGCGCAGGCCAAAGTCTCACCCAAAGCAGTATGGGAGGGTGGTGGAACCAGGTTTCCGCACCCTGAGAGAGATTAGGTAAGTCAAACAGATCCACGTTCACAACTTATCGGGTTTGTACCAGATAGATCTATTCGCAGGATAGTTAACAGTATAATTGCAATATATAGAGACATTGTCATACATAGATCTAGTTAATAACTCTTCATCCACATGCGTATCAATGGTAATCAACACATATCATCATAACACATCATCAACAGAGTACAATTATGCCATAACATAGAAATATTCGTAGCATAAACAGATAACCAATAGTATTCATAACAGATCCAATAGTTCACATCAATAGGAATACCTTAGATCAAATAACACATAAATAATTCAACCATATCTGCATATATTAGTATCCAAAACTCAATACAATCCGACATAGCCTATGCACACAGGTAGCAGGGTCCGCACACAGTAGGAATGAGGATCTCCATGCACATATCCAGTAGGAGTCCTTACCCTAATGACCAGCAATAGATCTAACAATTCACACTTAGCATCAGACATAATTCTTTCCTAACTTAAGACTCGAAAAATTTCATCTATTTATATCAACTTAGCCTACGCTTCCAATGGTTCGCAAATCATGGTTTGCAGACTCTTGGTATACCCTTGACCCATTACAATGCATTCAGGGCTTTGACCCACCCCAAAACCCCTGCATTAGACTAATTGAGACCAAAAATATACATAATTGTACATAATTCGCAGCTTTAGGGGACCCTGTTCCAGCAGGTTTTCGAAGAGCCATTGGTTTATCAAAGAAGAGTTTTTATCTCTCTGTGAACTGGATTACAATTATCCTTTAAACTGTTCAATCCCGGTCACGATCCCCCTATGTCATATCCCTTCCCCAGTGTTGATCCATACCAAGTTCCCTTTCTATGTTCCCCCTTCTGTCGTCCCATTCTTCATTGCAGATTGAGAAAGAAGATACATTGAAGAAGCATGCCTCCCAAGAAAGACGAGGAACCCTTTAACCTCATGATCTACCCTCAGGTAGATTTTGATCATATAGCCCTAGAAAATTGAGACTAAAAGATGCATGAGACAGAGTCTAACTTCGACTTGTTCGATGTCTACTGCTAGCTTGAGGACAAATTCCTTGAAGAAGTCAATGATATATGCCTCTGGAAAACCAATTTTACTTATTACATTTTTCCTAGAACCCATAGCTTCCCTAAGCTAATTAGGAAATGAAAATCATGCTATGACATTAACTGGAGAGCCATAGTGAACCCTACAAGATAAACCTTATTTTACATCAATGCCCCATCCATTCAAGAGATGAGCCCCCATTGTTGAGAACACTATCCCTTTTTCATATGACGCCCTTGTAGATCTATACCAAAATCTAGATTCCACCAGCATGGCCAAAACCTTAGAATCATTCATGGCCACCAATGCACCAAAGCCTACCAAAAATCCTCCGTATCCATCATCCATTTTTTCTGATACGACCCAACACATCATCACTATATTATCTTACCTATTGGGGTACCACAATGCTCAGTGGGTAGATGAATCCATAATGGGTTTCTTATCTATCCTCTCCTCAGATGCTAAGCCCACTATTATGTTCAACTATGCTCAGTTTCTTTCTGATGCAATCCATGATCAGTTCTTGAAGTTATATACATAAGAGGTATTCAAAAACACCTCTGTGTTGGTGTACATGTTTTATTTTTTTAATCTAGCAAGTTCCAATTTGATATGATGAAGCAGACTGCTAACTCTCAACTCCAATCTATAATTTTTTGGACAACTTTATTGATGAAGGATAAGAAAATATATTCCTGAAAGAGTTTTTTAGACCTATCTATTCATCTCGCAATCAATGCACTCAGCAGTACCACAAAACCAAGGATCAATGAGGAAATCAAGAAGGTGATGTAGTTGAAAAATAAGATTAGGATAGTTAATTCATACCTCTACCAAAACTACACAGATATTAGAGTTCATAGTAGTGAATTAGCTCCATACAAATTTCCCAAGTACCTCTCTATGATAATATTTGCACTAGAATATATCAGAAAAATGATAAATGCAGATGAGGTGCATTTTGTCTCTGCCAAGAAGAAGTCACAATTCAGGATCAAATCCCAGATTGGTCCATTTATTTGCAATAGCAGAGCAACAGGGGATGAGGTAGATAAAATGTTGAATGGGATGAAGTTCACACATAGCTTCACTTGGTCCTATGATCCAATGGGGATCATCTCCAAGAAGAGAGTGGAAAACAAGTCCACACCCTACATTCATACCCACAGATTGGAGATAGAAAATTTCATGAACTAAGAAAAATGGGTGGCAGAAACACTCCAGGAGGCAGAAGAGCAGGTCATTTCTACTTTATGAATTCAAACACCTAATCCACAAGAAAGAAAGGTTGCGGGACTACAATATGACGAAGGAAAAGAGCCTCAAAAGGAGATAGGAAGCAAGAGGACTAGGGAGGATCAAATAGACATGGAAAATCATTCCTCCACCAAATAATTCAAAATCAAATACAGGAAAAGGGTTAGAACTTTGACTAGGGTAGTGAGAAGGACCAAAAAATAGTCATGACAATCAAAGCTTCACTGGGTGTCCAAAAACATTTCTCAACATCCTCTGCCACTGTGCCTTTCCAATAACAGAATGTGCAGACTCCTACATCCACTACAGGACAAGAAGAGGAAGATATCTATGAAACATTAAAAGAAATAAAAAGAAAGAACGAGGTTCTCAAGGCCAACACATATATCCAATTTTTTAAACAAACAAGCATCTCCCAGAGTAGACTTCTATCAACATTTGATTATGAGAAGGGAAGAATGAGGATGACATTCTTGGAAGCACAAATTCCTCAACCCAAAGGTGAAGCAGACTACAAGAAGATCTCCTTTGAGTTTTATATAAAACATATCCATCCTATAGAGAAAATGGACATGGACAAGCAAATAGGAAAGATGCTCTCCTCCACCTTGACCTATGAACCTCTCAAAGTTGTAGGTTACTTTGTCCAACGCATAGTCACAACTAAAGATGGAAAGGATATCTTCCATGGCCAAAGACACAAATATGAAATCCCTGGAGGATTTAGTAGGGCAAATTGGGTATGACCCATTGAACCTGGAAGTGGCAGAAATACTGGTAAGGAAAAAGAATGTAGACATAGCTGCTTTGAAAAGTGTTATCACAAAATTATACTTGATTGGTTGCTGATCAAACAACTCTATGTAACTATTTCAAACCAGATTTTGACTGAAGCTTAGCCTCTTTAGTTTGAGAGGGATCTCTCAAAGGGGTTTATAATATTAGATAATGATAGGATTAAATTGCTAACTCTATTTGAAAAGTAACTTTATTTTTGTGTATGTATGTTGAAAATAATGCAGGCTTACAACCATTGGGCTTATGGAGTCAAAAAATCAATAGATTTAGTGACAAGGTTTCTTGACATGGAAGCCGAGGTAGATAAGAGTCTTTAACAAAGGAAAAGCACACATAGAACATAAGGAAACACAGTCACTTCATCAATAAAGGAAGCCAAAGCATAAACATATGAATTCGGAGTAATAAAGATGAAATATACTACAAGTGGTACACATAAAGATATAGATCATAAATACATTAAAAACTCCATGAGAATATCAGGTCTGTAAAGAAGAAGTCCTATGTATTATTGATATGAGTCAAATTACATAAAGCAACATATTGTGCAAAAAATCTCCAACCCTTTACCACTTCGATAATCTGCCTTTAATTAGACCTTCTTACATCAGAGATGATCTACCTCTTGGCTAGATTCATAGAACTCTTCCTATGACACCTCATATAATAGAAAAGCATGTCCTTTAACAGGAAAATTACAGCTACACCCTAAAGATGACTTTTCCTAATAGGAGTCGAACTCCTATTTATTACAGCAAACTACCTTATATTTTAAAATAGTTACTTATCAGTGAAAACTAAGCTTCACATGTTAGAACAGGCTATTACATAGCTCATCACTACTTGACATACTAAATATCCTCCTAAGCATATGGAACCAAACCCTATTTTTTAGGAAAACAGGACCCTATCTTCAACGAAAACTTCAATTGATGAGTTGTCTTCATTGCATGGTCTTCAATTCATAGATGTTTGTTGGCAAGATCCCTTGACCCGTTGGATGTGTCCATCTGTCCAAAAATACTTTTAAACTACTCAGAAACCTTCAAAAATAGCTCGCTATGAAAACATGGCAGTTTCGTAGCGTCCAAAAAATGGCTTTTGCACTCAAAATTTCTTCTTGTTTGCTCTTGCATGGTGTCCATCATGAAATGACAGCTCTTCATCACAATTCTCCCCTCTTGAAAGCTGTAAAAAGTGGTTTTAAAGGAAAAAATAAAGCTACTGATATTTTCGTAGCATTTTCCCAGCTTTAAGCATAGGAAACGCTATGAAAATGTGAAAAACTGTAATATCCCAAAATGGGACTGCTCAGCAATGCATTCTAAAATAACGCAGTTTTCAGAAATATATGCAATGAAATGTAAATGCAGCTCATGGATCCATTATATCTGATATTATAGCAACTATATCTGAAAGGAATTCAGAAACAAATCAATATTACATAGTTAAACATGCCTCCCATGCCATAAATAACTGAAAATCATACAAAAATAGAGACTGCAACCATGTATGAAAGCTACAATACCATGACAACCTTATTTTATTACCTCTGCAATAGCAGTAGGTTGTACATCAGATCTAGAGCAAGTATGTGGGCAAAAATTTAGATCTACAGCAGATCCATGCACTATACAAGCTCTTTTATCAATCCCCCTTGGGGTTTTCAGCAATACACCATGTACGAAATGTAGATATGAGTTTTAAGACTACAAATATATGGAAATATTCAGATCTGGAAAGTGGATCTGATATGATATAAAAATATAAAGGATCTCCTCCAACAGATCTCCAAACTAAAGGGCAGATCCCCAACACTCAGCAGATCATCTCTCCAACTGGTGCACTGAATCACCCTGCAATAGTTGCTTCAGAAATAAAGCAGATCTGGACTCTCTCTCCATTGTAGGGAATGAAATGACGTTGGACTGCAACCAAGATATGGAAATATAGCTCACAACCTTCAATACCATTCTCCCAATGGATTAGAATACTCCTCCACTGAAAGTAAGTATTGATATGACCTAGATCTGAAGATCTAGCCTCCACTTGCTACAAATTTCTGAAAGAGTCAAACCCTCAACAGGATCTTTGTTGTCAAAGGAAGGTGAAGCTTGGCCTCAAGCCAGATAATGGACAATATGGTGCAAGGCTCCTCCATGGTGCTACTCCATGGAAGAGAAGGAATTCCTAAACAGGAAGACCTTGTGCTAAACAACACTCTATCTCAGCTAAACAGCTAGAGAAAGAAGTATGTATAAATAGACCATACAATCAGAAAATAATAATCATAAGCTAACCTCATATGGCTACCATATTTCTCCTTATAAACAATGTGAGCCTCCTCACCTTTGATCCCACTCATTAGGGTTTTCATCTTCATGCAATGAATCTCCCTCCAAAACCGCGTTGTCCCTTCATCAATACCTCTCCTCCACAACAACGCTGATGGAATTGGTCAATCTTGACTGGATATCCATGCTTTAGGCTCTTGTTCACACATGAAAGTGGTTTATCCAATTATGAATATGATCCCTTTCCCATTTAAGAGGGATTTTATTGCTACTAAAGAGATTTATGGGTCTTCCTACCCCTTTTATTCCTCTATCTAGGAGAAAAAAAAACTTTTAATATTCCCTTAGCTATATGCTAAGTTAGGAATATTACAGTCCTCCCCTCCCAAATGTTGCTTGTCCTCAAGAAACTGCAACGATGGAACTGAAGAGCCTCCCCTCTTCCTTCTATAGAATTCTCAAGTGATATGCTCTTCCATAGAACAAGATGCCCTTTCAACAATATGCCCTCAAGTTGTTCCTCCCATGTGTAAAAGCATGCCTTTGGTAAAAATTCCAAATGGCTCTCATCATGAAAAAGTAGGACATACATGGAAAAAACAATATGTGTTCTAGAGGCCTTCTTGAGGCATGGAATCATAAATAATTTGGGAATCATCATTCGCATTTGAAGCTTCCATCCCCAAGCTATCATCCACAAGAAGTGAGTCACCTCCCAACATGGTAAATCATGAAACATCTCCTCCACCTTAAGCTCCTACAAAGAAGGTGGGATGCATGACTAAATTTGTGGGACTAGAATGTCCATCCCACATTGCTTCTCTCTCCACTTATGATATGTATGGGGCTACTGCTAATCTTGGGCTAAAATATCACGGTCCTCAAGAATGACCCAAGTCACCCCTCCAAACAAAACATCCATGTAGTGCCTCCCCAAAGAACTCAAGCTCCTCAAATGGTTCCTCCCACATCAAGACAAGAGGTGTAGTATGAAAATCATGGTTTTCCCATTGTTTCTCCTAAAACATGCATCTTATGAAGTATGGAGAATCATACTCCCAATGGGAACCTTCAACTCTTGTGCCATTACCCCAATAGAGCTTCCCATCAACATAGGAACATCATTAATATATGGAAGCATAAACAAATCAAAGCAAGTTGCCATGTGACAACTAGGAGGTGGAACATAGTTCCATATATGGACCCAACGTAGTGTATCCCTTGCCTGCCTTAAAAAAAAATGTAACAAGTGTCTTTTCAGCCACTTGTTTTCTGCCACAATCACCCTACAAGATGGAATCATGAAAGTACAACTTGGTGCCAATGATGCACACAAAAAATCATGTGGCATTCCCCCACAAACCACAAATAAAATGGCCAACTTCAATGTTGCAAATGGCCTTAAGTACAACAAAATACAATATACAAGGAGGAAAGACACTCCTTGGTAGAATATGCTAATCATAAAAATAAAGGAGTACAAATTGTTATTGCCTAAATCTACCTAGACGATTCGAGTAACATCAAACCACGCTCGGTCTGGTAGCTAGCCCTACCAGAACAGGAGAGGGCTCTCTCTGGGTCAATCTCAGCAAAAATAGTCAATATGGCTTGAGATGACTTGAAATAAAAACTAATTTTAGGCTAGGTATATAAGTGAAGGAGTTTGATTGTTTTTTTGGGGGTTTTTGTTGGATCAAAGGGAAAGGTAGTTTTGGGTGCGGGGATTAGGCCTAGTTTTTGCAGAATTTTGATTGGGGAAAGGAAGGCAATTGTTTTGACGCTTTATATTGAATGAATGGATGGATCAGACGGGTGAGGAGCTGAAGAGGGCAAGAGGGTCTCAAGAGTCCTCCTCAAACAGATGAAAAAATGAAAAATTAAACAAAACTAAAGGTAGAGCAGAGCAATCCAATGAATTCCACCTTTAACCCTGATTTGTTTAATCTTAAGAAGAAAAGAGAAGGGAAAATGATACACATAAACGTCAGTGAACTTACAATTAAATAGAGAAAAACACCATCAAAACACAGCGCCACATGGATACCAAAAAGTGCTGCAAACCCTGGTATTTTCCTTTGCCAAAAGTGCAGAGATGAAATGTACAATGAAGTGCCAAACAATCCCAAGTGTCCAACCCTGAAAATGACTGAGAAAATACATCATATAGACAAGCCTTGACCAGGGAGCTCAAGTCCAAGCCATGGAAAAAGGCTAAAAAATGAAAGTGTTCAAAATTGGTTGAAACCAATATGGTTGCATAGGTCTCGTCTTCCTAATTCTGGTGCCGCAAATGGTTCGAAAAACAGACACCGTATGAAGAAGTTATTGCACTTTTAGTGGAGTGGGTCCAGCGGAGCACGGAGGGGCCAACTCTCCTCCCATAGAACCTCATCATATGACCAGTGTGGGAGCTTAATGTTAAGAGTGCCTAAAGAGCCTAATATAAAGTTTAATATTTAATTAAGCTTCAGTTAAGCGGAGTTTAATATGGCAGAAATTTTGGATGCGCTCCCAAATTTAGGTGGACTTCCACTTTTAGTGGAGTTAACTGGCAGTTGCCCCACATTTAGTGGAGGAAATTGGGGCAAAGTTGTTTTGGTCATAACTTTCTCATTACTCAACATTTTGGAACGAAATTTTTTTTTTATTTCGTATTTTCTTAGCCTTTTGGACTCAATGGCGTAGGTTTCAGAGCCATTGGAGGTCAGTTTCAGCCTGTTTAGCTTCGGAGAAGCTTTTTGAGCCACTAGGGCCATTTTGGGTTTTGAGTTTGGTTGAGTTGTGGTTATCAGTTTGAGGTGAAACAAAGCTCTATTTCAGATAATTTTGACCTTCGAAGCCATTGGAGGAGGTTTTAGAGGCATTTGAGGACTTCTACATCCCGAAAAGTTGCAGAGAAGTTCAAAGCACCAGCAGGACATTGATGAAGAAATCACTGTTGATGGTAATCTTTCACTGTTTATTGAATTTGAAAAGGCATTCTTAGATTTTTCCGGCCTTCTGAATCAGTTTATATATTTATATTTTTCTATTGAGACACTTATAATCTTGTATTGCATTTGAGAGCTTTTAATACAAGAGGACAAGCCCATTTTGGGAGGCTTGATCCAGGAGATGTAGCCCAAGAGTTGGGGTGAACTCCTATATCATATTGCTGTTGTGTTTTGATATTATATTTCTGAATATTTTTGCTGATATCCATGTTAAGTTTCAGCAAAAACAAATAAAATTAAAACACATAAATAGTGAAAGACATACACCATTTGCAAGTTAAATTTCCGCATAACATCAAGTTTAAAGCAAGATCATTTTAATTAATCACGAGTTTTTGCTACTTCTATTGCTATTTTAACTGTCAAGTACGTAAGAGGGCTAGGTAGCTTTTGGATTCATCCTTTCTTTGAAAGGTGACATATCGGGTAAATGCCCCTACAGTCTATCTCTGTATTAGAAATAAGAAGCTATCACATTTTCAGATTTAAAATTTGGAGTATTTGCACTCATTTACATAAATGAAAATGGATACCTTGCACCCTTTTCAAGTACAATTCCATTTTCAGATCAGAATGGTATCAGAGCTCGGGTTGAGCATTGGTTATTGTGCAAAAGGTTTTAAAACAGTGTAAGAGATTTATTATTTTATTGGTTGCAAAATGGTTGCATGTATGAGTTTTCTTGAATGAGAAGGGGTCTTTACTGACATTTGGTTAAAAGCTTGTTGTTTGATTGAAAGCTTTGAGGACTTTTCTTTGGAAGTTCCTTTTGGTTGTTTTAACCATTCACATAATGTGAACTTCTTTTACAAGTGAATTTTCCTCCTTCACGAGATTCTTCAATGATGACATGAAGAATGAGTTCTCTAAGGTGAAGGACATGGTACAGATTCTCCTTGAGGATCAAAGGGAAAGTGTTCAACTTCATGCACAATTGCTAGCTATGCAGGAAGAGAAAGAATCCATTCTTCAAAGACTTCATGATATGGAGTTGCAGCTTCTTCAAGCTCAAGAAGCTTTCTCCAAGAAAACACCTCATCTTTAGGATGTAAATCATGAGGTAAATCATTCTGATTTGTCTTCGGTTTCCTCTATTGAAAAGTTTGTTGGTTCTTTTGAAAGACATACAAGAGGTATTGGGTATAAATTGATGTTGAAAATGGGCTATCAAGAAGGAAAAGGTTTGGGCAAGCATGCAAAAGGCATTGTTGAGCTTATTTGTGTTGTGGAGCGTCCCAACAATATTGGTCTTGGCTATGAGCAGCTTAATGGTGAAGCTTTGAGCACATGCATTCAAGAATGTGATGCAAATTTGAAGAGAACATTTCTCCCAAGTATCAATTACGTCAATGTCATGATGGCAGTCTTCCTTACCATTGTTTGAAGCCTTTTTTGTAGCAAGAAGATGGTAGAAATGCAGCTTATGGCAAGCATGCAATGCAACATAAGAGGATTTCTTGTAAATATTGTGGTCGATTTAACCATCACGTTTCAAGATGTTGAATGAGGAAGAAGGCACACAAGAAGAAAATGAAGCAAAGACTACCTTCAAAGAATGTACATATGATTTGCACTTTTTTCCAAAAGAAGGGACATGTTGTCTCTCATTGTTGGACTTTGCATCAAACTCGTCGTCCCACGCACATGCAGCAAGAGGACAAAAATATTGGCGAAGGTGGAATCATGGATTCCATTATTAATGTGGAAAGGGAAGTTTCACATGAGGAAAAGTTGCAGCAGCAAAAGTCACCATGGAAGTGGCTTAGTGAGAAGGGGATGGACTTCTTGACATAGTAAGATGTACTCCTTTTGTACATATGAAAATTTCATATGTATGCATGTATTTTATGCTGTAATATCTTGTTTGTTTTGAGCCACCTTAGATCATTGATCAAGGTAGCATTGTACGGTTTCATTCTGTAAATTTCTTGCCAGAAATTTCTATGTGATTTCAAGAAAGACAGCTATGGATAGTTGTCGACAAGCGTGTTCAGGAAGGGAAATGTCGATTTCTTTTCATTTGTGGTTCAAATTCACTTTCTTTGTAAGGAAAAAGTGTTTGAAGGGATGAAGAGAAGAGGATTTTTATTCTCTCATTTGCTGTACTACAGTTTAGTTCTTCATTTCAGTAAGCTTTTGGGGACCAAAAGCCTCTCATTTGGGAGGTGTGATCATGAGCTCAAATATGAGGTTGGGAAAAAGCTCAAAAATGAAAGTGCTCAAATTGATTTGGAACCTGAGTGACCAGATAGGCCTTGGTGATACGATCCCAATGCTGAGAACGACACTGAAAACCAACGTTGTATGAAGAAGTTATTGCACTTTTAGTGAGTGGGTCAGCGGAGCACGGAGGGCCAACCTCCTCCCATGGAACCTCATCATATGACAGTGTGGGAGCTTAATGTTTAGAGTGCTTAAGGAGCCTAATCTCAAGTTTAATATTTAATTAAGCTTCAGTTAAGTGGAGTAGAATATGATGGAGATTACGGAGGCGCTCCCAAATTTGGCGGACTTCCACTTTTTAGTGGAGTTAACTTCTTGGATTGCCCCATTTAGTGGAGGAAATTGGGGAAAAGTTGTTTGGTCATAAATTTCTCATTAATCAACCTTTTGGAATGAATTTTTTTTTGATTTACGATTTTCTGCGGCCTTGTGGAGTCAATGGCATAGGTTTCAGAGCCATTGGAGCTCATTTTCAGCCTGTATAACTTCGGAGAAGTTTTTTGAGCCACTAGGGCCATTTTGGGTTTGGAGTTATTTTGACTTCTGGTTATCAATTTGAGGTGAACCAAAGCTCTATTTTAGATAATTTCGACCTTCTGAAGCCATTGGAAGAGGTGTCAGAGGCATTTGAGGACTTCTACAGCCAGAAAAGGTTTAGAGAAGTTCAAAGCACCAACAGGACATTGATGAAGAAATCATTGTTTATGGTAATCTTTCACTGTTTAGTGAATTTGAAAAGGCATTCTTAGATTTTTCATGTCTTCTGAATCAGTTTATATATTCATATTTGTCTATTGAGACACGTATAATATTGTATTGCATTTGATAGCTTTTAATACAAGAGGACAAGCCCATTTTGGGAGGCTTGATCCAGGAGATGTAGCCCAAGAGTTGGTGTGAAATCCTATATCATATTGCTGTTGTGTTTTGATATTATATTGCTGAATATTGTTGCTGATATCCATGATTAAGTTTCAGCAAAAACAATTACACTTAAGATACATAAACAGTGAAAAGAAATACACCATTTGCAAGCTAAATTTCCGCATAACGTCAAGTTTAAAGAAAGATCATTTTAATTAAATCTGAGTGTTTAATTCTATTATTTCTTTAGGAAGATTCTGTAAGAGGGCCAGGTAGCCTCTGGATTCATCCTTTCTTTGAAAGGTGAAATATCCGGTAAATGCCCCTACAGTCCATCTCTGTATTAGAAATATGAAGTTCTCACATTTTCAGATTTAAACTTACAGTATTTTTGCACTCATTTACATAATTGAAAATGGATACCTTGCACCATTTTCAAGTACCTTCCATTTTCAGATCAGAAGGGTATCAGAGCTTGGGTTGAGCATTGTTGTTGTGAAAAAGTTTTTAAAGCTGATCCAATCTCAACTTTGTTTATGGTATGAATGAGAAGGGGTCTTTACTGACATTTGGTTAAAAGCTTGTCTTTTGTTTGAAAGCTTTGAGGACTTTCATTTGGAAGTTCCTTTTGGTTTTTTTGACCATTTACATAATGCCAACTTCTTCTACAAGTGAAGTTTACTCCTTCACGAGATTCTTCAATGATGACATGAAGAATGAGTTCTTTAAGGTGAAGGACATGGTGCAAATTCTCCTTGAGGATCAAAGGGAAAGTGTTCAACTTCGTGCACAATTGCTAGCTATGCAGGAAGAGAAAGAAGGCATTCTTCAAAGACTGCATGATATGGAGTTACAGCTCCTTCAAGCTCAAGAAGCTTTGTCCAAGAAAATTCTAGAGGAAGAGGTTAATCGTTCCAACTTGTCTTCAATTTCCTCCATTGAAAAGTGTGTAGGTTCTTTTGAAAAACATACAAGAGGTATTGGGTCCAAATTGATGTTGAAAATGGGCTATCAAGAAGGCAAAGGTTTGGGCAAGCATGCACAAGGCATTGGTGAGCCTATTTGTGTTGTGGAGCATCCCAAGAATATTGGTCTTGGTTATGAGCAGCTTGATGGCGAAGCTTTGAGCAGATGCATTCAAGAATGTGATGCAAATTCGAAGAGAACATTTCTCCCAAGTTCTCAATTACATCAATGTCATGATGGAGATATTCCTTACCATTGTTTTAAGCCTTTGTTGCAGCAAGAAGATGGTAGACATGCAGATTATGGAAAGCTCTCAGTGCAACATAAGAGGATTTCTTGTACATATTGTGGTCAATTTAACCATCATGTTTCGAGATGCTGGATGAGGAAAAAGGCACACAAGAAGCAGATGAAGCAAAGACTACCTTCAAGGAAGGTGGATATGATTTGCACTTTTTGCCAAAAGAAGGGACATGTTGTCTCTCATTGTTGGCCTTTGCATCCAACTCGTCGTCCCACGCAAATGCAGCAAGAGGACAAAAATATTGGTGAAGGTGGAATCATGGATTCCATTATTGATGTGGAAAGCGAAGTTTCACATGAGGAAAAGTTGTAGTAGCAAAAGTCACCATAGAAGTGGCTTGGTGAGAAGTGGATGGACTTCTTGACACAGTAAGACGTACTCCTTTTGTACATATGAAAAGTTCGGATGTATGCATGTATTTTACTGTAATATTTTTTTTTTTTTTAGCCACCTTAGATCATTTGATCGAGAGCAACGTTGTACGTCTTTCTGTTCTATAAGAATTTCGCAGAGAAATTCTGTGTGGAGTTCAAGAAGGTCGGTTGTGGACAATTGTGGAATGAGCACATTCGAGAAGGGAAATGTCGATTTCTTTTTCTGTTTGTAGTTCAAGTGCTTACACTTTGTAAGGAAAAGTGTTTGAAGGGCGAAAGAGAAGAGGATTTTTATTCTCTCATTTGTTGTACTACAGTTTAGTTCTTCATTTCAGTAAGCTTTTGGGGACCAAAAGCCTTTCATTTGGGAGGTGTGATCAGGAGCTCAAATCTGAGCTTGGGAAAAAGCTCAAAAATGAAAGTGATCAAATTGATTTGGTTCCTAAGCGATGGGATAGGCCTCGGTGATATGATCCCAATTCCGTAAACGGTTCAAAAAACGGACACCGTATGAAGAAGTTATTGCACTTTTAGTGGAGTGGGTACAACAGAGCACGGAGGGGCCAACCCTCCTCCCATGGAACCTCATCATATGACCAGTGTGGGAGCTTAATGATTAAGAGTGCTTAAGGAGCCTAATCTCAAGTTTAATATTTAATTAAGCTTTAGTTAAGTGGAGTTTAATATGGCAGAGATTCTGGAGGCGCTCCCAAATTTAGGCGGACTTCCACTTTTAGTGGAGTTAACTGGCAATTGCCCCACATTTAGTGGAGGAAATTGGGGCAAAGTTGTTTTGGTCATAATTTTCTCATTACTCAACCTTTTGGAATGAATTATTTTTTGATTTCGTATGTTCTCGACCTTTTGGACTCAATGGCATAGGTTTTAGAGCCATTGGAGCTCATTTTCAGCCTGTTTAGCTTCGGAGAAGCTTTTTGAGCCACTAGGGTCATTTTGGGTTTTGGGTTTGAAGCTATTTTGAGTTGTGGTTATCAGTTTGAGGTGAACCAAAGCTCTATTTCAGATAAGTTCGACCTTCTGAAGCCATTTGAGGAGGTTTCAGAGGCATTTGAGGACTTCTACATCCCAAAAAGTTGCAGAGAAGTTCAAAGCACCAGAAGAACATTGATGAAGAAATCACTGTTGATGGTAATCTTTCACTGTTTAGTGAATTTGAAAAGGCATTCTTAGATTTTTCCTGCCTTCTGAATCAGTTTATATATTTAAATTTTTCTATTGAGACACTTATAATCTTGTATTGCATTTGAGAGCTTTTAATACAAGAGGACAAGCCCATTTTGGGAGGCTTGATCCAGGAGATGTAGCCCAAGAGTTGGGGTGAACTCCTATATCATATTGCTGTTGTGTTTTGATATTATATTGCTGAATATTGTTTCTGATATCCATGTTAAGTTTCAGAAAAAACAAATAAACTTAAAACACATAAACAGTGAAAAGACATACACCATTTGCAAGTTAAATTTCCACATAACATCAAGTTTAAAGCAAGATCATTTTAATTAAATCTAAGTGTTTACTTCTATTATTTATTTAGGAAGAGTCTGTAAGAGGGCCAGGTAGCCTCTGGATTCATCCTTTCTTTGAAAGGTGAAATATCCGGTAAATTCCCCTACAGTCTATCTTTGTATTAGAAATATGAAGTTCTCACATTTTCAGATTTAAACTTAGAGTATTTTTGCACTCATTTACATAAATGAAAATGGATACCTTGCACCCTTTTCAAGTACCTTCCATTTTCAGATCAATCCTAACCCATTCCCATGCCTCTAGGGGTTGATCTCATCATTCTAGGAGCTATTTCAACCATATCTAAACTAGGGACTAGAAAATAGGCAATGAAACAACTTGCCTCTATATGCTAGGAAACTGATCCATTCACTTACATTTCACCTTTTGGTGAATGAATCTTCTAGATTGAGTAAAAATGTGCCAAAATTACATCATGGACATGAAATTAAATCAAGGTACATAAAAATTTACATGAAAAAGTGAAACTGGCCAAGACTAGGCGTAATTCTGAGATGCTGAGTGAAAAATAGGCCAAAATTCTCTATGCGCCGCGTCTGGAATCTTTATGCGTAGCACAAGTTTGGAGCTTATTTTGAGGCCCTTCCCAAAGTCCAAATTGAGCTCATGATAGCTCGTTGGAAATCCATGCCTATCTAATTTCCAACCCAAGTGGAATTTATTGATTTGGTTTCCATTTTCCCCTCCAAAAGTTCAATCTCCCAACACTGCTCCCTGTGGGTGCAAAAAGTGGCAGAAAGGCCATTTTTAGGGTGTTTTTGACCCTTTAGGCAACCCAGAACTTGATGAAATACTTAGGTAATCCATAGACCTACATAAATTTTCATGAAAAACTCAGAAATGCAAAGTTTTCCCCATAAAGAGCTGCCAATTGTAAGCGTGCGCCAAGTGGCACTACGCGTCGGGCAGAAAAACCTGTTTTGTGACCAAAAAATTCAAAATTGACAAAATTTTTCCAAAATTCCTTGAAATTTGGGCTGAAGGTCCCTGATCAAATGATATGCTCAGTGAAAGAAGCTTCGACCAGGATTTGGAGCCTATCATGTCTTTTGCGACGCTTCAGTGCCCTCCTCAACCTTGACTTCAGGATTTTAATCTTCGCTTTGCAAACATGCGTGCGCACCCAATAGTGGTTCTTCATGTGCCTGAGCATGTTATTCTCTTTTTTTTCCTTCTCCAACAGCTTCTCAAGATGAATGTTGACTCTCTCAAGCCAAGTCTCTCTATCAGCCTCGATCTCACGCTCAATGGGTGTCATCTCGGATGGGCTTCTTCGGGAAGCTTGTCGGTTCTCACAGATGTTTTGTAATTCCATGATCATCTGCTGATCCTCCAACTATTTTTTGCACTGCTCCAGATATTTTATGATCCACTAAGCTCTCTGCAACTTTTCGTTCAATATATCGATCTCAGATTTCTGCTCCTGAATGATCTCTCTCAGTTTTGAGCTTGGAGAGCTCAAATCCTCATCAATCAATATGAAATCAGTATCATGGCCTTCTGAAGGGCCCTCCTCCTGCATCGGCTTCTTAAATCTGTCCTGTACATATGCCTGTGCTGCTGATGATGACAACGAGACCCCTTCCACCGCGGGTGGAGATAGTACTCGTCGTGCCTCTCTGATAAGTGACATACACTGGCACACGGATAGGCTCTGTCTCGTGACCTTCAGGTTGATGTGAAGGTTCACCTGACTCATGAACAATCTCTGGAGGAGGCTGAGGGGCTGTTAAGAAGTCACGGGAAATGAAATCTTCCCATGCAATGCCCTGCAATCCAAGTTGATGTACAATAATGATCTTGATGAGCGCATAATGGTAAATGTTGTTGTACTGCTGCTCGGGAGTCTTCTTCTGCACAAGAGTGGTCATTCTCTCGATGTTGCGGCACATGAAATACGGTATGTTCATCATCCTCACTCTCATGAAATGCATCAATAATCTGATGTGGTATGCATATAAGCGTGATAACCGGCCCTCACAACTGAAGTATTGGATAATGAATCTCATCAAAGGCGCATAGGATTCCTTCAAAAACCAAAATGGGAATACCCTGCTGAGCTGCCTCACATAAATAGGCCTGATGTATGGCTCATAATGAAATATATCCACCTGCTGTCTCTTGTTCCACTCTTCACCGACATTCGATATTCCTGTTGCCTGAGAAATGGTTTCTAGTGTCGAGGTGAATTTTACACCAGCAAGAGTTACCTGACCATCATGCAAATGTAAAATAAAAAACTGAGCTAACTCCTGATGATGCTGAATCTGAGCAATCATCTCACAGTACTGATAGCATGATTGCTCTCGAAAACATGCCATGGCAAGTGGGCAGGCCTGCAACTGGGTCAAAGAGGTGGGCTCTTCTCTCACATGTTTCCCACCTTTACGGGGCCTTCTTGGTGCATGCAGCTCTGTGGTAGAATCACTGTCTTGTTCATATGATGAATCTGTGCCCGTCTCCATGGTGTTGCAAGGTGTATGTTTGGTTTGTTGAAAATGAGAAATGAGAACTTGGTGCCTTTATTTCAATTGCCAAAAATATGTGCCAAAGGGGAAAGGATTGTGGGAAATATGAGCAGTGGGTACAATGGAGTTTTTCAAATGAGATTAAAGTGTAATAACAGTCCCTTAACAATGTTTAGGAATTTGGGGTTTGGGGATTTTATAAGTGAATTGAGAGAAGGAGAGTGATAGGGAATGGTAGGGTTTAGGGATAGGGATAATAGGACTTGGGGATGAGTGGTTTTGGGATATAGGGGAATAGGGGATTGAAAATGCTGATATGACAATGAGGGGGAAAGGAATCAGAGGTGAGGAATGGGATTTGAACTAATTGGCACCAAAATCAAACTTTAACAAACAAACTCAAACCCTAGGAGCAGTTTTCCACCAAATGATAGGGTTTATAATTTCACCAATCAAACTCTTATATCCTTCCCTCCAAACAAAACCAAACACAAGATAATAGCAATGGCAAGGTCATTCGAACTTAGTCGGAGAAAAAGAGATTAAGTCATTTTGATTTTTGGAAGCAGTGATGAAATTTTTTGCTTGACAGCTCTGTGCGCCGCGCACACAACCCAGTGTGCCGCGCCTGATGAGTGCGCCGCGCACGTTTAAAAAAACACTGTGAATGGCGGCTCTATTCGCCACGACATGCCAATGCGCCATAACCCTCCTTTTGTGCGCCGCGCAACAACTTCAATACACAGTCTCGACTTCAAACCACGTTTTCGTTCCTCCACAATTGAACTCGAATTTTTTGATGTCTCTTGAGTGCAAATGAACTGATAAATGTGGAAATATCTTATGTACACAAGGAATTTGATTTTTATTTTGAAATGACCCACTTTCTAATGTCTCAACTTTGGCACTTTTCACTTTTTTAATACAAATTCTGTTTTTTTTTGTTTCCGCTTTGACCTTTTTGACTTGAATGACAAAACTTTTGTAAATTTTCTGTAGGGATGCTGGCATGAAATTTAGCAAAGGTGACCAGGGCTGCGCCTGAACATCTTCACAACTAAAAATTTTGAAAATATACATGGCATTTATTACAAAAGACGAAATTGACGATTTTTCTTCAAAACAGAGTTTTGAAGAAAAGTCAAGATCTTACATTATAACAATGAAATTTTTGAAATGAAACCATTATTTTGAACCTTCCTCATGTGCCTGCTGGCATTATTGGACACTTTTAAGACTAAATTTGTGAAACCCTAGACCTAATGAGACTGAAAGCCCTAAAAAGACTTTTTGCCCACCAGAAGACCAAGCACTGACTGTCATTGATTGTAAAATTATTTTGATGGACTTTGATGAAAAAAGTTAAACCAGCAGGTACACGACATGAGAAACACGAGTGAAAATACCCTTCCTTCAGAAGACTGATGCTCCTAATGGAATGCAAATTACTGAAGCAGGGATAATTTTAGGGGCGAATTTTAGCCCAAAGGCGAAATTTAAGGGATTTTAGATTTTAGAGGGGCGAATTTTTTATATAAAACCTATTTTGTATAGTTTTACATAATTAGCCCCAAAATTATTTTAAAAATAATTAATTATTATACTTTAGCCAAAAAAAATAAAAGCGGATAAAAACTGAAACACTGGATTCGCCTCCGCATTTACTAGTCTGCAGGGGTTTGGATTGTATTCGCCCCCGATTTACTATATTCCAGGGTTTTGCAACGAATTTCGCCCCCAATATCCAGTATCGCTGCAGGTAAAACTTGCCCCAATATCTAGTATGGCACGGTCACGGTTGCTTCTGTGTTGGGTGGGCTACATATGTCGACATAATGGTGGAGCAGAAAGTCTGTGAGACAACGAGTTTTCGATATAATTACTATGACATTTACAGTGCATTGATTTCATCAAAACTGTGTTTGTATCATTTTCTCGGTAGGTATTGCGCTTTCTGCGAAGGCGCTGGACACACACGTTGCTCTTGGGCTTGTTTGTTTCATTTTTCAATGTTTTATTTGGAATATTAATCTCTAGCATGCGATGTATACATAATCTTCCCATGGTTCTGCCATGAATCCTGCCTTTGTGCGATGGGTTCATAGCTTTTATTTGTGCAGAAAGTAAAATCAACGTCTCTCTGCTTGAAAGTTCTTCATTGTTCACAATGGAGGATTTTCCAATCATGAGGCCGACATCAGGGTTTTTGTAAACCACTATTTGACCTATGATGTTTTCTTTCCTGAAATGTACTCATTGCTTTCAGTTTATTTATTGCCGGTATTTTGCCACTTATTTTTACATGTATTTATAATTCTGTTTTTGCAAATGTACTGAATATGTTCGTTATTTGGGTCTTCAATTTTCTTGGGTTTTCTCCCTACTGTACAATGGAGGATTTTCCAATCACGAGGTCTACATCATAATTTTCCACATCTCAATTTGACCTATGGTGTCTTATGCTGTGAGACAGTCATTAGTTTCAGTTGATTTATTGCTGGTATTCTGTTAATATCTTTTTCCATGAATTCAAATATCTTGTTTTTAACTATACTAAGCTTGTTCATTATCAGGGATTTCCTTTTTTCAAGGGTTTATACTATTGATGATTTAAGGGTACTAAACTCTTTGTTTCTTGTATCAACAGGGCAAAGGTTGATGCCTAATGGATTTAGCAGCAAAACCTCTTGCAGTTTGACTAATTTTTCAGCACTCCAAATTTCCAAATGTTTGCATTTTGAGATTTGGCAAATTTGCAGGCTCTAGGGTTTGCTTTTGTTGAGTCTTGCATTGCACCCAATTGCTCTCAAGCTCAAGCACACTATTTCCACATAAATCTCCAGAAAACCTTCTAGTCAACTTAACCATGTCACTCCCTTGTCACTCCCTTCACTGCCCGGAAGAAATTTCGTTTAGTAGCCCTTTGGAATTCTTCTTACTTTCAGCGCTCTTCAATGTGTGGAGAAGGAATCCAATATTGCAGCTGGCTTTAAGTATCAACCTAGTAAAGTCACATGTTGAGCTATTTCGTTTAGTAGCCCCTTGGGATTCCTCCTACTGTCAGTGCTCTTCAATGTGTGTAGAAGGAATCCAATTTTGCAGCTTGCTTTAAGTATCAACCTAGCAAAGTCACATGTTGAGCTAAGTTTGGGTTTGCTGCAGGAAGAGAGCCATCTCTTGGGCTGTATTTATCCGGAAGAGAGTTGGGGAGTTTGGGTTTGCTGCTGGAAGAGAGTCATCTCTTAGGGCTGTATTTATCCGGAAGAGAGTCGGGGTATTGCCATTGAGGATGAAATCTTCTTCATTTATTACCCAGTCATAGATCTGGAATTTCGTGCATCATTTGTTGAAGTAAATTTCGCGGGAGATTGTAATGTTATTGCTGTGGAAACGAAGAAAGAATGTGCTTTTTTGATGACCAAGTTCCTCTACATTTTATGCATTGTGTTTTTAGTTGAATGATTGTGTAGTGCTTATGTTGAGAAATCTAGGGCATTATATTTCTCTAATATCTTGACATTTACTAGTGAGTGAATATTTATGTATGCTTATTAGTTTTTCCTTTACTCGTTTATATTATTTTTCATCAAAATAAATGTCAAACCATAAAAATCACAAGGAGGGAACAAGGATATTTACATTAACAATACATGAACAAGGATATTTTACATTAACATGAACAAGGATATTTACATTAACAATACATGAAAATACAAAAATGCCCCAGTCATACATTTAAGTGCAGGAGATTCTTGATTTGTAATACATTTGTCCAAAGACATGCTGATAGCTTGATATATTCAGCCTGATATAGAGGAAAGTTAAACCTTTTGTTTCATTATAGTATATGCAAAGGTTCAACAATGTACTAAACGATGGGTAAAGCATTTAAGTTTAGAGATGAACTGCCTTTTAAAAAATTGGAAGAAGAGTTTGCATACTCGTTGTCTTCATCCAGTCCTTTTGAACTAGAAAAAGCTGCAGCCAAACTGGACAATGGTATAATACACACACATATATATTAGTGTTTTTCTGCAGCCTGAGATAGTCTCGTATCCAAAATTCCCTATTCTTGCCCACCCTATTCTATTCTCTGTCGGCTTCGAAGGAATATTTCCTTGCAAACTGAAACAATGACAAATTACTATAGATATACAAAACAGATTAGAAATGCTCTAAGGTTTTAGTCCCACTTGAGTCCCCATTGTTGCTTTTGTTGAGTGCATTTACATGTCAAATTGTTCCACAGGGTTGATTTCACTTGTAGGATCCTCCACTTTTGGTTTTGGAGTGTTAGATGCACAAATCCTCATCCCTGGCCATGGGAAAGTTGCCAAATGAGGAGTCCTCAACAATTTAGGAGTTGATGGGGTAGGAGATGAAACCATCTCCTATGGGAGGTAGAGGTGACTCGAGATTCTACTAACTAGGGATTTTAGAGAGCCAATCTGAAACTCTAGCTTCAATCTGCATGAAGTTGGTGATCTCCTTCATTTCCTTAAGGTTCTGTAGTCAGGGTGTATTTTCCATTGCACATGGACCTTTGCCCTATTTTTGGGTTCTAATGTACTGTCACAATCCTCTTGCTATTGATTGCAGTAAATGGTGAAATTCATCACACATCATTGGGTTTGAAAAACCTCAAGCTCACAACACTTAACCCCTTGTTGAACCTCTCAAAATTCATACAAGTTGCATCATTTATGCCTACAATGATAGTGGCCCATTTTTACTGAAGAGAAAGACAAGTTCCAGACTGGGTTACCCCTCACCTTAGCACTGCAAAGAGTTGCCTTGGGATTTAACAAAATTTCACCACATTATTCTTAGAGCAGAATACCCTTGCTTGCTACTAGTGTTAGAATGCTGTGCAGCTCGAGAATAGGGGTGAAATCAATGGCATTGAGTCCTTCCAGAATTGACATAAAAATAAACCCACATACATTTTCCAATTCAACCATTGTATTGAACATAAGCTCACATGTCGATGAGAGAGTAGTATGGACTCTGGAGTAATGGGTGTTGGTGGAGACTTAACTCCCCATCTCTTGGAGCTTGCATGAGAGGGCACTTCTTGTTGTATGAACCCTATATATTTTGTAGCATGCCAGTTAGTGGAAACTGTTACTGCACAAGGCAAGTTGTTTATAAAGTTAACCTGCATGATACTTTGACTAGAATGATTTCCTTTTGTAGGTCCTTAGCAGTCCCTCAGCTACTCTCTACAGTTGCATCATGGCAATCCATGTGCAAATTGTGCTTCAGGAAGCTACAATAATATCACATTGTTGTATGAGCCCTGTATATTTTGCAGCATGCCAGTTAGTGAAAACTATTACTGCACAAGGCAAGCTGTTTAGAAAGTCAACCTGCAGGGTGCTTTCACTAGAATACTTTCCTTTTGTAGGTCCTTAGTAGTCCCTCAGCTACTCTCTACAGTTTCATCATGGAAATCCATGAGCAAATTGTGCTTCTGGAAGCTACAATAAGATCACATTGTTGTATGAGCCCTGTATATTTTGTAGCATGCCAGTTAGTGAAAACTGTGACTGCACAAGGCAAGCTGTTTAGAAAGTCAACCTGCAGGGTACTTCGACTAGAATGCTTTCCTTTTGTTGGCCCTTAGCAGTCACCTCAGCTGCTCTCTACAGCTGTAGAATACAGAGCTCAATCCCTACCTAATATATCTTGCTGCTCTACAATACATCACAACATCACATCTGCCAACAAGCATTCACGTACCTTCAATACCGACCTTTGCAGTATCTGCAACACAACATTTTCCATTGCCATTGCCTTGCAACACAACTTTTTTATGAATCTTTAAAAACAACTCTTCAAGCAACACATCTTTTTCATGAATCTTTAACAACAACTCTTCAAGCAAATCAGCTCCACTATCATGTGCACATAATATACCTCTGCAACATACTACCATCAACCAACAGCATAGCAATAAATGCGAGCAGAACAAATGCAAGCTACCTCCAACATGCCTCATACTCAGCTCCTTCATCTCCTGATCAACAACACCTACTCAGCACCAACCAAGCACTTCAACAACATACCTTGAACATCCCTTGACTTTGCAACATACATCAGCAACCTCTTACAAGCATGCTACCAACTTCAACTGTGCATACATTAACTGACCCTTTTCCATCACCCTTTTCTGCTCCGTTGCCATCAATGACAACCATGCTAACACTTCTCCCTCCAAAGCTCAAGCCTAATGCAAGGCAACCCAAGGAGAAGTGCACACCCAGATCTAACTAGGATTAGCAGGGTAGCATAGTAATCTCCGTCTCTAGTTTTTCTCCCGAGCATGTCGCCTAGTCACAATGGTAAAATTGAATGAGAATGATGGAAGGAAGGATTGGGAATTACACTAAACTCCCAACTTTAACATGCACGTGCTGCTTTTGACAAGTGGCACTACAAGAAACCCCTTTTTCCAGTTTAAGATAAACACATGCACTTTTGACTTTAATCTCATTTTAATAATGGCTTAGCGCCCTAGGCTTAAGCCTCTCATCACTTAGCCCTTATCTCCCCTTTCCAACTTGTGGTGTCCTAGCCCCCCATTTCTCTTGTTTGACTTGGTTTGCAGCAATAGTGTATTATTACTAATGTTAGTAGATAGCAGATAGCTCACTGTCGTAAAATCACAAGGCACTCTAGCCTCAAAACATATAAGAATAGGTCCATTGGCCCCTAAAATACCTAAAAACACATTGGCACACAGACCCAACACATCTTGGCTCAGTAGCCTAAAGTTTAAACATAATATGCCCAATATACATGGGGGTCCTCTTTTGGGTGTTACATTAATCTAGGAAACAGCACATGGAATCATAATAATTGGGAAGAAATCAACATGGAGTAATATATGCTAGCACATATGAGATGAAGTGTCTAGGGAGTATGCACTGTTATACCACTGCATAATGAATTTGAAGCACAAGTGTATGATGGAATGTGAAAGAGGAGCAGGCCTTGATTCGAGAAGCTGGAACATGAACCACATATAAGCAACAACATTGCACTCAACAAAATGTGTCTCTATGGTAGTTACCCTAAAGGGGAAATGCTCACATTTCTACATTTTGCATTTGACGGAACTTTTACTGTTGTTGAGAAGTAAAGAGTCACCCCTTATTTTTATCAAAATAGAAGGCATGTTTTTGTACCATCTTGTAAACATCTGTCCAGTTTCCATTACAAATTTGAAATGTATGTTGTTTCATAAGAATGAGTTTGACACTTCTATATTTTGTTATATGTTTAAGAAGTTTTATTTACTGCAGATCAGAATGCAATTGTCGAGGCTTCTTAGATGTAGGTTTTCCTAGGTATATGATGTATCTTGGAAATTTGACTTTCATTCAAATTTGACTTGATGTGTATTAAATAACGTTGACATATGGTGGTACCATGGTGTTATGTGGCACAGTGCTTATGAAAATGCTTCTTTGCCCAATATCTTGTGTTTTGCATTTTAGATTTAAAATGTGGCACATATGTTGGATATGTTTTTGATAACATGGACATATGGTGGTACCATATTGTGGTGTGGCACATAGATATTGGTACCATTTTATTCAGAAGGGGAAAGATAATGGCATGCATATAGGGTCCAGGATTCTGCGGTAGAGTAAATTTGTCTTTGCTTAAAATTGAACTCATTTAACCAATGCATTTTGAAGGAGGGTGATGAACATGTTGCAGTTGCAAGAGGGAAGTCTGCTTCATTTTACTCTTTTTTCGGATAGGAGATGCATCACACTTTAAACTTAACCTTGATTTGCAATCAAATGATATTTCTTATATTCCTTATCAGGTATGGGTCTATGGATTGTACCTTTCAGAAATTCTATTGTCAATATCTATGCATTCCTAGTAGTCCAAGAGATCATTTTTAAGTTTTGTTAGGTTAGTTCTTGTTGTAAATGCGTTTAAGGACTAATACAGTGGAAGCACAAGAGTTTTATGTGAAAGGCATACTGTCCAACTCAAATCTGTACTTAAAGTCATTTATTTCATTCTTTTGTTTTCAGACTGGAGATACATTGTTTTTAAATGTGGCCTTGACATGAAATCAAAACAATATTTTTCCTATATTCCTTACAACAAAAATATCTGTAGATTCATCCTTGTGGAAATTGCACTGTTAATGTCTATGCATTGCATGTACTTTTAAGAGATTGTTTTTTAAGTTTTCAGGGGTTAATTCTTCTACAGGGGATTGCATTCACCTCAGCTGTTTCTCTGGTGTATTCCTTCATTTTATGTTTGTGATCAATCTTATCCATTTTTCCATATGACCCAAGTCTTAAGTTTTCATAATGAGTGGACATCAATGGGCTTTGGACTTGTGTTTTTAGTTGATATTCATGCAATTTTGATAAAATAGTAGCCCCAAATCCTTAAATGGTTGAAACCATCATTTTGTTTTTCTGAATCACAAACAGAAATGTTGCATAAGAATACAAATGAAAAAGATTATTCTTATTCTATGTAGTTGGCATTGCCCATTCTCTTTACTAAAAAAATATTTCCATCTATAATGTGTGTTGCTTTCATTGGGAGGCTTCATGATTTTAGTTGCTAGATATTTACATCTTGGTTTTGGCAGTTTTCTAGTGTGATGCCTTGGAGTATGAGGCTTCTGCTCATTTTCTCTGCTATAGTGACGCTGAGTGCCTTTTATTGATCTACCCTTAATGATACTATAGATAACATATCATTGTATGATTTGATTGGTTGTGATTTGGATCCCCAAGACCCTTTTTCAATGACTCATGTTCGACAATAATATTCTATGATCAATCACTAAATATTGCAAGAGTAACTACTAAAAAGATTTCCCTAAGATATAAAGGACATATTGCTACTATTGAGTAAGGGATGTTTTGGCTGAGTGGGATGAAACAATTTGAACTATGGTCATAATATTTTCACTAATTTGTTGTATGCAGAACCATCTGCACCATAAAATCTAAATGTTGTTTTTGATCTACTGATTTGATTGGATACTCCTTTAAAAAACTATGACTTATGACATTTACTTATAGATGGGTTTCAATGTTCGAGTTCATATGTATATGGTTGGAATTTCTCTCATTAGGATTGGTATTGGGAAGAGAAGGGTTTTTTAATGCATTATATATGTCGATACACAGTTGAGTATAGGGGTATCATAGTAAAATGTGTTTGGATGTTTTTGTTAACAATCTATATTGAGTATGTCAAGCAGTGAGCTTGTTTTAACAGAGGACCATGAGTTAATAAAAGGACTGAATTGTGCATATACAAGGATATTTATGCTACTTGAAACTACCATAGACTCTATTGCTACATGTTTTTTTTTCAGAAATTATGTAAGAGTAAAGGTTTTGGGGCTTCTTTTCTAACTTGTGCTTCATGGTGAAATTATTTTTGACAATATATGTTGCAAGGTTCTAAATTACTTGATCCCATATGAAAACCATTAAACCTTTTGGATTGAAATCTGACAAGAGAATTGAGATCTGAATACTGAGAAATATTGTTGTTTTTCTCTACTTGGGAAATCAAGAGTAACCACATAAGTTTTAATGGATCCCCCAGGGAAATTGTCACAGATCTTGAGTTGGGTTCCCATATTTGACAGAAAAAATAGAGGACCATACTTAGTATGATGATTGGTGGTTTTCAGCATTTGGCTGTATACATTTGGCCCAAAGATGAAATTGGTCCATAGGTTTTTCAGAAGCAGGAGATGGATCTATCATTGAACTCAAAAAATGTTAATTTTGAGTCTAGTATAGCTACATTGTTGAGCTGTAAAGTCCTTAGATTTTGCAGTTGGGTGTTAATAATCATGAAGAGCAACAATTCATGTCAATGGATCAGCAGTTCTTCAGGAAGAGCTGGAAGGATATTAGAGGATATGGTGGCATGCATGATTTGGGTTATCTTGCTACTTGATTGGATTCTGGACCTTCTTCACCACCTGTGTCATAACAAGTCAATGGATATTTGAGGAAAGATATTTTATTTCCTTTCACTTTGTGGCATGATTTAGACATCTTCACCTTTTAGAATATAGTAAAATATTTTTCTTATTATAGATTTTTCTTGGAAAAGAATTATTGAGAGTTAGGTGCAAATGCACAATGTTGTGTAGCATTAGTGTGATAAATATGGGATAGTGCAAAGCATAGTTTTGAAGATTAGTCTAATTTGACTCGTACCTAATCAACTCAGTCAAGTTGATTGTTGGTTGAATGACTAATTGTTGGTTCAATGGACAAAAGGTCTTGCGGGCACAAATACCAAAGGGAAAAATGGAGCCCATCATGGGGTACTCTTTGTAATTCTCCACCACTGCTACCTTTCCTCAAACTCCTCTCCAACCTCAATATCAGTGCTAGTAGTAGCATGACAAACAACACTACGTTTAGCAGAACTAGAAGAACGTGTTTTCCAAACTACACGAGAACTACTTCCCTCACGAGTCACCATGTGCCATGCTTGGTCTCGGTGGTTCTCTTCCTTCTACTCCTGGTTCAATTACCATATCTTCATTGGAACCAACACTCCGAACTCCACTAGACAATGATTCACCATTTTGTAGTAGTGATTCGCCATTTGTACTGGTGATTCACCATGATTTTACATGATTTTACAAGATAATATAATCTCATGAAAGATTCGCCAAAAAATTATATATACATATTATATTATTAATAAATCGCCTTCCATTTTTCCTATGTATCATGGGGATTCGCCCATTTATTATACATATAAATTTAGGGGGTTTCAAATTATCGACTCAAGTGAATGAGACGCCTAAATGAAATACACAAAAGAGATTTTGACCGACGGGGAGGGGATGAAGAGACCGGACTCTAACATTGGCTCCAATGGGGATGGTAGCTCCTAGGAGGTGCCAAGAACTGCAGATTTTTGGGAGAGTAGGTAGTGCCTTCGTCCATTGGGCTATGGATTCCATAACTTCGAAAAATCAACACAAAACTCTTGATTGTTTTATTGACTGAAAATTTGACACAAACTAGCTTGATTGTGAAACTGAAATGATTGAAAAAACTAACTCGACAAACTCAAACCATGAAATCCGTCTTCAGAATTATAGCCTTCACTTCGAGCCCCAAACTGAAGAAAATATCACAGCGCACACTTGCAATGAAACTAAAATAAATGGTATGTACAGTGACAATGTAAAAAACAGAAAAAATCTCAGAAATGATACAACTTGAGCAGCCGACCATTGATCGGCCCTCCTGGACAATCTTCCCCGTTCATCTCCTTCAGAAGAAAAGCATTCTGACCTCGATATGCAGCAATTTTAAAGGTTCCTTTCCAGAGATTTTCAAACTTACCGTGCTTACCCTTTTCCTATGTTATTGCCTAAATATACCTCAGGCTGAAAAAGGCAGAGCTCAGGGTAACATCAAACCACGCTCAGTCTGGTAGCTAGCCCTACTGCACAGAGAGGGGCTTTCCTTCGTCGAATTCGGTGTCAAAATTAATCGATAGGGCGTGAGATGACTTGAAATAATGCTAATTTTAGGCTAGGTATATAAGTAAAGGAGTTTGATTTTGTTTTAGGGGGTTTTTTGTTGGATCAAAGGGAAAGGCAGTTTTGGGTGCGGGGATTAGGCCTAGTTTTTATGTTAATTTTCACTGTGGGTGAATACGAAAATGTTAGACACTTTATATTGAGGGAAAGTGATCGATAAGAATGGTGAGGATCTGAATAGGGCAAGAGAGCATGAAGAGTCCTCTCAAATAGATGAAAACAGCAGCACTAAACAAACTAAAGGCAAGAAAGAGCAAACCAATGAATTCTACCTTTAACACTCGTTTGTTTAATTTAAGAAGAAAGGAGAAGGAAAATGGTACACATAAACATCAGTGAACATACAATTACATATAGAAACACACCATCAAAACATAGAGCCGCAAGGATCCCAAAGAGTGCTGCAAACCCTGGTCTATTCTTTCGCCAAAAATGCAGAGATGAAATGTACAATGAAATGCCAAGCAATCCCAAATGTTCAACCCTCTGCCAAAGTCCAACCCCTAAATTATGAAATTGTTAAAATATAAACATTTTCTCATCCTTGTACTAAGGAAATTGAGCTCAACCATTTTCTTAAAAATAGAATCAGTTGCATTAAACTTAGGTCGAATTTCTGAAAATAGGTGTTGAAGATGAACTCGTATGTCCTAAACCATAGCACCTGTTACAAAACTGAAAGAGGTTTTTGTAGATAAGGTCATGTTGGAGAAAAACCGCTCTCAAATTTTGGAAATTCTTGTCCAGTTGCTCGAAATATGTTCCACAAAATCATCTCTAAAACAGAAAATCATTAAAAATTTAAATCTGTAAAAATGAGCTATAAAGATCTAGTCACATATCCCAATTCGTGACACCTTTGAATAAAATGAAAGAGGTTTGTGTTATATGGCTCGTGGTTAACAAAAACCTCCTTGGGTTGTTCAGAATTACTTTCCATCTGTTGTAAAAGGGCCGCGCACTAAATGACTAAAACAGTAAAAAATATGAAAATTTTGCTTTGTTTTAATGTAGGATCCAAATATCACTGTATATATCCCACATAGTAGCACCTGTGCATAAACTGAAGGAGGTTTTTGTTATTTTCTATGTGATGAACAAAAATGTCTTTCACTTTTGAAAAATTCCTTACCATTATTTCACAAACTGATTTTGTACTAAACTTGTCATTGTGTGCAGCAACTGACCTCAAAACATGCATAACCAAGAATCACTCATTCATTTTGATCATATCTTCTAATCCGGGAGCTAGTTATGGGAGTGTGATATACCGTTGGAAATATTTTTCCAAGCTTCTTCTGATGGACACACTTGTGACATTTTTTGTGCTGAACATCATGTGCAAAACATCTAACAAAACCAAACATAGTAAGAGTTCATGTTGATCTCTGGTGATAGGCTACGAAGACTGGAACTAACATTGGATCCAATGGGGATGGTAGCTCCTTGGAGGTGCCAAGAACAACAGATCTCTGGGAGAGAAGAAAAGTGCCTTCATCCATTGGGTAATGGAGTCAAGAACTGCAAACCCAAAACAACTCATACCAATCCAAAACATATACATACTGCAATATGTACATAAACCAATACCAGAAGCTGAACTGCTGCCTTAGGCAGCTTATTTATGCACAAACCTACCCTACTTTGCAACAAAATTGATAGATCAAGTAATGTTGTAATGCCAGATCAACCAATCAAGTAACTGTGACAAGGATGCTGCTTGGAAGTGCTTGAACCAGGACACAACTGGAAATGCTGACAACCATACATGCATAAAAGGAGTCTGGCTATGTAAAAGAAAATTTGATCTATCATTCAAACTGAAAAAAATTTCCATGTACATTGCAATAGGATCGCAAAATCCAGACTTTGTTTGCTGCCCCAACTCCACAATACATGCTTCTAGCTGCAAACTATCAATGCAAACATCCACGGGCAGCTCTATTGTTTCTTGTTTTGAAGGAGGGAGAGTTTCCAAGAACTTTTTTAAGATCCCTAATTCATATGATTGATCCTGACTACTTAAACATCAAATTCTTCGAAATTTTTTTTCAACAACTAACTCAAAGAAACGAGTTTTTAGCCTTTAGGAGGAAAATTCGCAGATTCAAAATTAAGCACTATTAATTTAAAAATACTTTCAATTTCAATATCCACTAACCCATCTTCAATCTCTTTAAAGTTTCAAAGTGTGTATTTTTAACATACCCTACCATTTATTTTTAGTATGAATTGATCATGAGCACCGTAACTTGGATTGAGTTGGAGTCGTCAGTGAATGTTTCTACCATACGTATCCATCGTCCACCATCAGCATTAGATCTAACTTGATACATGTACTGGGGCAATTTACAAGTCAAGTGTCACGTTTACAAACTAGACCGGAGATTGACTGAAGCAGCGTTTATCTACTTTCGCTAATGAAAAGCAAGAGTGTTTCGAAGGCTTCCTGGCATAACTTCAGGCTCCGTCTGTAGCTTATAAAACAAATAACACCAACAAGAAAACCATTTTCTCCCCAGTATGGTCGCCACTATGTTATTGCCTAAATCTACCTCAGGCTGAAAAAGGCAGAGTTCAGGGTAACATCAAACCACGCTCAGTCTGGTAGCTAGCCCTACCAGAACAGGAGAGGGCTCTCTCCAGGTCAATATCAGCAAAAATAATCGAAGGGGCTTGAGATGACTTGAAAAAAAGATGAAGACCTTAGGCTAGGTATATAAGTGAAGGAGTTTGATTGTGTTTTTGGTGGTTTTTGTTGGATCAAAGGGAGAGGCAGTTTTGGGTGCGGGGATAAGGCCTAGTTTTTGCAGAGTTCTGATTAGGGCAAGGAAGGAAATTGTTTGATGCTTTAAACTTATGAATGTGATGGATCACCAGCAGGATCTGAAGAGGGAAGAGGGTCCGAAGAGTCCTCTCAAACAGATGAAACATGAAAAATCAAACAAAATTAAAGGCAGCAGCGATAATCCGTTTAATTCCACCCTTAACATCGATTTCCTAATTTTAGAAGAAAGGAGAAGGGAAATGATACACATAAACATCAGTGAACTTACAATCACATAGAGAAACACACCATCAAAAAACAGAGCCACATGGATCCCAAAGAGTGCTGCAAACCCTGGTCTATTCCTTTGCCAAAATTGCAGAGATGAAATGTACAATGAAGTGCCAAGCAATCCCAAGTGTCCAACCCTGAAAATGACTGAGAAAATACATCATATAGACAAGCCTAACCCATTCCCATGCCTCTAGGGGTCGAGCTCATCATTCTAGGAGTTGTTTCAACCATATCTAAACTAGGGACTAGAAAATAGGCAATGAAACAACTTGCCTCTATATGCTAGGAAACTGATCAATTCACTTACATTTCACCTTTTGGTGAATGAATCTTCTAGAATGAGTAAAAATGTGCCAAAATTACATCATGGACATGAAATTACATCAAGGTACATAAAAAATTACATGAAAAAGTGAAACTGGCCAAGACTAGGCATAATTCTGAGATGCTGAGTGAAAAATAGGCCAAAATTCTCTATGCGCCACGCCTGGAATCTTTATGCGTAGCACAAGTTTGGAGCTTATTTTGAGGCCCTTCCCAAAGTCAAAATTGAGCTCATGATAGCTTTCTGGAAATCCCTACCTGTCTAATTTCCAACCCAAGTGGAGTTTCTTGATTTGGTTGCCATTTGCCCCTCCAAAAGTTCAATCTCCCAACACTGCTCCCTGTGGGTGCAAAAAGTGGCAGAAAGGCCATTTTTAGGGTGTTTTTGACCCTTTAGGCAACCCAGAACTTGATGAAATACTTAGGTAATCCATAGACCTACATAAATTTTCATGAAAAACTCAGAAATGCAAATTTTTCCCCATAAAGAGCTGCCAATTGTAAGCGTGCGCCAAGTGGCACTACGCGTCGGGCAGAAAAACCTGTTTTGTGACCAAAAAATTCAAAATTGACAAAATTTTTCCCAAATTCCTTGAAATTTGGGCTGAAGGTCCCTGATCAAATGCTATGCTCAGCCAAAGAATCTTTGACCAAGATTTAGAGCCTATCATGTCTTTTGCGACGCTTCAGTGCCATCCTCAACCTTGACTTCAGGATTTTAATCTTCACTTTGCAAACATGCGTGCGCACCCAATAGTGGTTCTTCATGTGCCTGAGCATGTTATTATCTTTTTTTACCTTCTCCAATAGCTTCTCAAGATGAATGTTGACTCTCTCAAGCCAAGTCTCTCTATCAGCCTCGATCTCACGCTCAATGGGTGTCATCTCAGATGGGCTTCTTCGGGCAGCTTGTCGGTTCTCACAGATGTTTTGTAACTCCATGATCGTTTGCTGATCCTCCAACTGTTTGTTGCACTGATCTAGATAGTTTATGATCCACTGAGCTCTCTGCAACTTGTCGTTCAATGTATTGATCTCAGCTTTATGCTCCTGAATGATCTCTCTCAGTTTTGAGCTTGGAGAGCTCAAATCCTCATCAATCAATATGAAATCAGTATCATGGCCTTCTAAAGGGCCCTCCTCCTGCATGGGCTTCTTACCTCTGTCATGTACCTGTACCTGTGCTGCTGATGACGGCAACGAGATCCCTTCCACCCTGGGTGGAGATAGTACTCGTCGGGCTGCTGCAAACAATACTCTCGTGCCTCTCTGATAAGTGACATACACTGGCACACGGATAGGCTCTATCTCATGACCTTCAGGCTGATGTGAAGGTTCAATTGGCTCGTGAACAATCTCTGGAGGAGGCTGAGGGGCTGTGACGAAGTCACGGGAAATGAAATCTTCCCATGCAATGCCCTGTAATCCAAGCTAATGTACAACAATGATCTTGATGAGCGCATAATGGTAAATGATGTTGTACTGCTGCTCAAGAGTCTTTTTCTGCACAAGAGTGGTCATTCTCTCGATGTTGCAGCACATGAAATACAGTATGTTCATCATCCTCACTTTCGTGAAATGCATCAATAATCTGATGTGGTATGCATATAAGCATGAGAGCGAGCCCTCACAACTGAAGTATCGGATAATCAATCTCATCAAAGGCGCATAGGATTCCTTTAGAAACCGAAATGGGAATACCCTGCTGAGCTGCCTCACAGAACAAGGCCTGATGTATGGCTCATAATGCTCTATCCACCTGCTGTCTCTTGTTCCACTCTTCACCGACATTCGGTATTCCTATTGCTTGAGAAATGGTTTCTGGTGTCAAGGTGAAGTTTACACCAGCAAGAGTTACCTGACCATCATGAAAATGTAAAACAAACAACCGAGCTAACTCCTGAGGATACTGAATCCGAGCAATCATCTCACAGTACTGATAGCATGACTACTCTCAAAAACATGCCATGGCAAGTGGGCAGGCCTGCAACTGGGTCAAAGAGGTGGGCTTTTCTCTCACATGTTTTCCACCTTTACGGGGCCTTCTCGGTGCATGCAGCTCTGTGGTAGAATCACTGTCTTGTTCATATGATGAATCTGTGTCTGTCTCCATGGTGTTGCAAGGTGAATGTCAAGTGTATGTTTGGTTTGTTGAAAATGAGAAATGAGAACTTGGTGCCTTTGTTTCAATTGCCAAAAATATGTGCCAAATGGGAAAGGATTGTGGGAAATATGAGCAGTGGGTTCAATGGAGTTTTTCAAATGAGATTAAAGTGTAATAACAGTCCCTTAACAATGTTTGGGAATCTGGGGTTTGGGGATTTTATAAGTGAATTGAGAGAAGGAGAGTGATAGGGAATGGTAGGGTTTAGGGATAGGGATAATAGGACCTTGGGATGAGTGGTTTTGGGATATAGGGAAATAGGGGATTGAAAATGCTGATATGACAATGAGGGGGAAAGGAATCACAGGTGAGGAATGGGATTTGAACTAATTGGCACCAAAATCAAAATTTAACAAACAAACTCAAACCCTAGGAGCAGTTTTCCACCAAATGATAGGGTTTATAATTTCACCAATAAAACTCTTATATCCTTCCCTCCAACCAACACCAAACACAAGCTAATAGCAATGGCAAGGTCAGTCAAACTTACTCTGAGCAAAAGAGATTCAGTCGTTTTGATTTTTGGAAGCAATGATGAGATTTTTTGCTTGATAGCTCTGTGCGCCGCGTGCACAACCCAGTGCGCCGCGCCTGATGAGTGCGCCGCAAATGTTTAAAAAAACACTGTGAATGGCAGATCTATGCACCGCAACATGCCAATGTGCCACGACCCTCCTTCTGTGCACCACACAACAACTTCAATACACAGTCTCGGCTTCAAACCACGTTTTCGTTCCTCCACAATTGAACTCGACTTTTTTGATGTCTCTTGAGTGCAAATGAACTGATAAATGTGGAAATATCTTATGTACACAAGGAATTTGATTTTTATTTTGAAATGAACCACTTTCTAATGTCTCAACTTTGGCACTTTTCACTTTTTTAATACAAATTCTATTTTTTTTTGTTTCCACTTTGACCTTTTTGACTTGAATGACGAAACTTTTGTCAATTTTCTGCAGGGATGCTGGCATGAAATTTGGCAAAGGTGACCAGGGCTGTGGCTAAACATCTTCACAACTAAAAATTTTGAAAATATACATGGCATTTATTACAAAAGATGAAATTGACGATTTTTCTTCAAAACTGAGTTTTGAAGAAAAGTCAAGATCTTACATTATAACGATGAAATTTTTAGAATGAAACCATTATTTTGAACCTCCCTCATGTGCCTGCTGGCATTATTGGACACTTTGAAGACTAAATTTGCGAAACCCTAGACCTAATGAGACTGAAAACCCTAAAAATATTTTTTCCCACCAGAAGACCAAGCACTGACTTTCATTGACTGTAAAATTATTTTGATGGACTTTGATGAACAAAGTTAAACCAACAGGTACACGACATGAGAAACATGAGTGAAAAGACCCTTTCGTCAGAAGACCGATGCTCCTAATGGAATGCAAATGACTAAAGTGAATGAGACACCTAAAATGAAATACAACAAAAGAGATTTTGATCTCTGACGAAGGGATGAAGAGAACGACTCTAACACAAATCATGAAGCAAAATTATACATACTCTATCATGTTCTTTGGTCATTGAGCTGAAATGGATCAATTGAAGGTTCTCCCTCTCTTCAAGTGAGTAGGGAAGTGGTTGTGCCATCCTCTCCATCATCTTCCGGGTAATGCATCTCCCCATATGCTGATATACATCATGTTGGATGCCCTCCCAAGTGAACTCCTCCATCAAGGAATGATATGCATCAAAGTGCATGGAAAGAAAGCCCACAAGTGCTGCATGTAGATATTTCTTCTTATGCTTGAAAATTCAAGTCAAGAATATCATATCATGGTAATAGATGTCTCCATCAACTACTCCATCACTCTCATCTCCTACATGCCCATCAAGTGCATCATATTTGAAGTGATCATGGGAACACTCCATCAAACAACCCAAGATCCCAAGTGACAGCGTTGTTGGCCTATGTAAATAGGCTCTTGCCAACTCATACCTTCCTCCTTTGACAACCCTCATGTCAAAGTCATCATCAAACATAATGTTGCTATATGATAGAGATCCTCTCCAAAGTGGAAGCACCTCCTCATTCTGCAAGGTTAAAGAGTAGCCCCTTTGCACCATGATAGTGCCATCTCCTACTCTTGCAACATCATGCAAAGTATGGGATAAGATCAACCCATACTCTCTCTCGATAACAACCAAAGAAACAATAGATCTAGTTGCCTCCTCACACCATCACCATATAGATCATGGAGCAAAAACATGATAATTGAGATGAAAGAGATCACATCACTCCAATATACCCAAACTCCTTGTTGCCATATGATGTAAGTGCCATGCCAAGTTCTATCCACCATCCTACTCTTTGAAATAGAGTGTGTCATATGATGACCAAACTCTTTCAAGAGTAACCAACACAGTGTTGCATCCTGCTATCCAGTATCATAAATCTGCAAGGGTTTTCAAAACCTCTTGTTTATCAGCATCACCCATCCAACCCATGGTGAGTGTTTATCATCATGTCCAAAAGTGGCACTCCTCCAATGAAGAATACCAACCTCCCAAACCATATTTATGTCTTTTCACTTCATGGGGTTTTGAAATGCAATCTTCAGAAGTTCTCCAAATGAAGACCACGCATCAATGACCAAGTTGATCCCATAAGGATCCAAATAGGTGGTAGGAAAAAACCTCCCATCATGATGTGTAGGGCTAATCAAGAAGTATCCAACACAAACATGAGAGATGTTATCCATCCTAATATGTCCTCCATCATCTATCTGTTCCCTCTTTGTTATACATATGGGAATGTTATTGGAATATTCCAACAATGGTTAGGCCCCCAACTCATCACTGCTGCTAGATGACAACGCTGTTGATCTCCATGATGGTGTAGCTGCTGCCTCAAGATCAGATCCAATGTTGAACACATAGTTTTGCAATGTATTGTTCAAGACAATACTCATCCCATCCTCCAAGAAAATACAGTCCAACCTCAAGGGTTGTGTGCAGCTCATTAATGATACATTAGGATGACTGTTTGTCTCTTCCTTGAATGAATCAAGGCTGCTCAGCATAGTGAAAGTTTGTTGCTCCAAATCAGAAATATACTTTGACCCTTGGTCATGCAATGATCCATTCCCATCATCCTCCATATGTTGCATTGAAATAACAGGAAATGAAAACATGTGCACACCTTGGTACAACTTGGGAACATCTTGTATTGCTACAAGGGTTCCTCATTCCAGTGTGATGGCTTTCCCAACTACTGATGATGATGGCTTCTCTTCTATAGCTTCATCAACATTGGTACAAGTCTCTTATTCTTCATGTATCTCCAGAATGGTGCATAGGACTCTAGATATCAAGAGATCAAGATCACCTTGCAAAGGTGCAAGTGGTCTTCCTCCTGAAACAAGTGCTCCTGCAGTAAATGGTGGTGAAGGCTTCTTCCCCTATGGTTTCTTCTTGTCAAACCTCTTGATAAACCTTTGATTAAATTCTACATATGCAATCACTTTCACATGAATCAAATGGTTGGACCACCAATTTTGTGCTTCACCTTGAAGGTGCAGCGCTGCAATCTCAACAACTTCCTTTTCTACTACTGGATGTAGCAGAAAAAATGCATCCAAATTCTTCCTCCAAGCCTTTTCTATGCATGAGGATGACCCATCAAAGGCAGAAAATAGAAATCTATTGTCCTTCATTCTTCTATTGCTACAAGGCCTCCTTTCTTCTCTGAGCTGAATAAACTCTGGGAGAGTCAGATTCCTCTTGATAGTTCTAGGTTGACACTTATATTCTGCAAGATATTCACTTAGAATCTCATGATATAAGTATTCTTCACTTCTATGCCTCTTATTTTCAAAAGGAAAGGCCATAGAATGTTTCTTTGGAGCTATATGCAACACTAGACCTTCTTTTTGCTGATAGGAAGTACTTGGACCTTCCTCATCTTGAAACCTTAACTTGGCTTCACTTCTTCTTTGCTTGACCTCCTTGGTGAGGTCCTTCTTAGATTTGAAAAGAGATGAAAGTAAACTCAGTCTTTCCATCATTCTGATCTTTGTCTTGAAACGCACAGGCTGAGCCAAAGATCTTGCTCTGATACCACTGTAATATCCCAAAATGGGACTGCTCAGCAATGCATGCTAAAATAACACAGTTTTTAGAAATATGTGCAATGAAATGTAAATGCAGCTCATGGATCCCTTAGATCTGATATTATAGCAACTAGATCTAAAAGGAATTCAGAAAAAAAACAATATTGCATAGTTAAACAGGCCTCCCATGCCATAAATAGCTGAAAATCATGCAAAAATAGAGACTACAACCATGTATGAAAGATGGAATACCATGACAAGGTTATTTTATTACCTCTATAATAGCAGTAGTCTGTAAATCAGATCTAGATCAAGTATGTGGGAAAATAGTTATATCTACAACTGATCCATGCACTATACAAGCTCTTTTATAAATCCCCCTTGGGGTTTTCAGCAATACACCATGTACAAAATGTAGATCTTAGTTTTAAGATTGCAGATCTATGGAAATATTCAAATCTGGAAAGTGGATCTGATCTGATATAACAAGATAAAGGATCTCCTCCAATAGATCTCCAAAGTGAAGGGCAGATCCCCAACACTAATCAAATCATCCCTCCAACTGGTGCACTGAATCACTCTACAACAGCTCCTTCAGAAATAATGCAGATCTGGACTCTATCTGCACTATAGGGGACAAAATTATGTTGGCCTATAGCCAAGATATGGAAATATAGCTCACAGCCTTCAATAATGTCCTCCTAATGGATTAGATGACTCCTCCACTAAAAATAAGTATTGAGATGACCTAGATCTGAAGATCTAGCCTCCACTTGCTGCAGCTTTCTGAAACAGTCAAACTCTCAACAGGATCTGCGCTATCAAAGGAAGGTCAAGCTTGGCCTCAAGCTAGATAATGGACAATATGGTGCAAGGCTCCTCCAAGGTGCTACTCCATGGAAGAGAAGGAATTCCTAAACAGGAAGACCCTGTGCTAAACAACACTCTATCTCAGCTAAAAAGCGAGAGAAAGAAGTATGTTTAAACAGACCATACAATCAGAAAATAATAATCATAAGCTAACCTCATATGGATGCCATCTTCCTCCTTATAAAAAATGTGAGCCTCCTCACCTTTGATCCCACTCATTAGGGTTTCCATCTTCATGCAATCAATCTCCCTCCAAAACTGCATTGTCCCTTCATCAATACCACTCCTCCATAACAACGCTGATGGAACTGGTAAATATTGACTGGATCTCCATGCTTTAGGCTCTTGTTCACACATGAAGGTGGTTTATCCAGGTATGAATATAATCCCTTTCCCATTTAAGAGGGACTTTATTGCTACTAAAGATATTTATGGGTCTCCCTACCCATTTTATTCCTCTATCTAAGAGCAAAACAAAATTTTAATATTCCCTTACCTGTATGCTAAGTTAGGAATATTACAAAAACTGTGAAATTTCTAGATTTTGACACTGTCTTAAAAAAGTAACCTCCAATTGTAGAAATTTGGTATTCAACATACCATTAACCTCTTAAAACATAATCAAACTCAACTTAAGAGCCATGAGGTATTTCCTTTTCATTAATGATAAGTTGAGCTATGGGCTCTTCAAATACAGTTATCTTTAAGCCCTTCTTCTCCACCTCCTCATGGACCAATTCTAACTAATCGTGGACATCTTTGACTTGGTCCTTCAGCTTTCTGTTCCTATATTTCAAGTGCAGGTTCATTCTTTTGATATTCTTCACGTCTCATCTCAATGGATTAGTCCATTTGATCAATTGAAGTGTGTTATCTAAAGTCTTTGACACACTATTAACCTGATCTTCCAAAAATTATTTCATTTTCTCAAACTGCACCTTCTAAACATTATGTTTCCTTGCTTCTTTCTTCAAGACTGCTATTTCATGTTTTTTCTAACTTCAACTTCTTTTCAAGGACCTCAATCTTTGTTTTTTCAATGATTTTATCTTTTCCTTTCTTTTGCTTGATGATTGAATATTATTTTGCAGGTGATGATAGGTCAATGATAGTTGGTGGTGGCTCGACAGTTTCAGTGACCTTTTGAGCTTCCTTGATACTTTCCAAGAGCTTTATAGCATGCCTTGTCATTGGTTTCCTAGAAGGAAACATGAAACCTGCATCCTCACCTTCAAATTCTAACTTCTTAGCTGATTTGGATTTCTTGATTTTCTTTCCTCCCTCATCTATATCTTCAGCTTGGACTATGCAGGTTTCCTCAATATAAATAGCATGCAGAATGTCTTCTAAATAACCATTATTTGCCTTCTTGTAATCCTTTTTCTGCCATGTTTACTAGCATTTGGCTCTTGTTTTTCAGGATTTCTTGCAGTTGGATTTTTTTTTGCAGGTAAAACAACAGGTGTATCAAGTTTCTGCAATTGCTCTGTTTCCATGATTACTGGTTCACTTTGCTCTATCCCTATAGGCTCACTTTTCTCTGCCACTGAAGGTGATGGTATACCTGTAGTTTTAGGTGTTCTTTTAGGGGTAATTTCATCCACTTCAAAATCAGTGACAAATAGAAAACAAGACCAGTCTCTGCCTAGTCCTTTTAACTCCTCTAAAACCAAAAACTTGATTAAACCATGATGAAAGAGAGAGGTTTCATTTCCTTTAGATTTATCTTGAACTTTATCTACCATTTTTTCTAAGATTACATATAAGTAAAAAGGTAGATCAAGATATTTCTTACCAATAAAATGTAGTATAATCCTGAAGTGGTAAGAATAAACCATATGATACCTCCCTTCATAGGTGAAGTACTTCTGAATGTGTAATATCCCAAAATAGAGAAAGTATAAAAAAATAAGAATATCCGAAGATATTCTAAAGTTGGAGCTACAGAAAGAAATAAAATCATAAGAGTGTATGGAACACACATCCATCATATTACAACAAAAGCAACAAAATATGCCTTCATACAATATCCCCAAGCAGGGAAAAGTAGTAATATTGACCCCAAAAACGTTATTTTCTGAAGATTGAGTTATAAAAGTGAAAAATAATAGTTGTTTCCATTAGAATATGTAATAAGGGCTTGACATGAAAAATAGCTTCAGAAACAAATGTCTTTTGCCTAGTTAAACATGCCTCCCATGCTCAAACAACTTAAAATTTGATGAAACCCCAAGATTGCAACACATAGAATTTACTACATAAGAGACTGCGTAGTTTATTTGAGGATTATGCTTAGAAAATAGAGATAAAAATCATATCTTCTATTAGATTACTCAAAGAGGCATAAAAACAAATATCTAGTCTCCTTTTACATAGGTCCAAGATGACCTCGCAAGGGTTTCTTGACAGAAATGATATACAAGAGAGAAATGCTACAGATCTATGGTTGAATAACGCTGTATAGTTGAAGCTCTGCATAAAAATGTCTGAACATGCAAAGAAATGGCTGTAGACTCTTCCTCTAGATCTCCGGAGAAAAGGCTGATCCTTCTCTTGGGAAAATAGCTCACAAAAGTGGGGTTTTGACCCCTCCTGTTGGGATCCTGTGATTTAGCAGATTGGCATACTAAATGAAAAGGAAACACATAAACCAATCTTTAGAGCTCTAGGATCTAGCCCTCCTAGTCTCAGAGAGGGATCTCTCAATATTTTTGCAAAGATATGACTTGTTTGCTTGGAAAAAGGTTGATTTTAGGCTAGTTATTAAGCATGAGTTTGTTTGATTGTTTGTGGGACATGATGATCTTGGCAGCATAGATAGAAAAGGGAAATATCTAAGTCATTGGGCAATGGAGTCAAGTAGAAATTTGTAACAAGTTTGTAGATGAATTAGGGGTATCAAAGGGAAAATCTAACTTGGCTATTGGATCTACAAAGTTTTTAGGTGAAATGAAATGAACATTAAGGGTTTAGAATGAAAAGTAGAACTAAGGGCAGTTAAGAATCCTTAAGTATATGTAATTCTCAACAAAGAGACTTAAAACATCATTTGAACATGAAAGAGTATTTTATAGACAAGGCTAACCATGAATTCTACAAATCACACTTTAGCAAATAAAAATTTAGAGACAAACTTTCAAAATGAAATCTAAAAGTCGAGGAACGCTCTATTTCATCAAAGATTTCACTTTCAAGGATAAAAAAACATTCAAGATTCACAAATAACTACATTCATAGAAGAGGGAACTCCTAGACATCTTTGATTACAGCTATAAAGATCTTCAAAAAAATTATTTGAGCAAGTACAAAGGGTATGATAAAAAAAGACCTCTTTGGCAGACTTTGGACAATGGTACTTTAAAGGGAGACTTCAAAAACAATTTTCAAGTGGCAGCAAGCAAGCAGGGAAAACCATCAATCATTCTTGAGACCAACTATTTGAACTATTATTCAAATAAACAAGCTTGAGGGTTGAAAAGCAGTCAAACTACTCAATAAAACCTTCAGCAGATGAAAAAATAAAGACAATGAAGAGTAAAAAGGTCTAAGGTGCTTCTAGGAGACATTTCTCAGCCTAAACTTTTTACTCTACTGCAAGCAAGAATTTATGAAAACAGAATGGAAAATAGGAAAAACATTAATAGATTAGAATACTTCCCCAATAGCCAAGCTCAGGGATCCAATGACAGAGCTTTCTCCATCAACAAACAGGTCAAAAATCCACAGGGTCCAGAACATCAAATTTCTTTCAACTTCAGCAGAACTATGTATTACTTCAAAGAGTCATCAAATGACCCCAATCATACATGAGTTCGAATGCATTTTTATGCTGCAAATGGGGAGGTGGAACCATCTAGGGTTCAAAATGTTATAAATGACATAGTAAATGCACTCCTATCCTTAAAAACCATGCAATGCATAAGGTAGGAATGTCTCTTAGATACTTCTCTGTGTAATAAATCTGTCTTTACTTCCTGAGGATAAAATAGTTGAAAAGATTGACTTTAAGGTCTTTTTGGTAGCTAGAAATTACTTTTGAGCTTTCTTTTGGAAAATATCCTTGACTGTGCATTTACTGTGTATTCTTTTGAGGAAATAGGCCTTTAGGTGGCATTTCTGAGGATTAATTGCCTCATCGATGTGGAATTTGGAGGCTTTCTTGACTGATCTGTCTCTTTATGGATTTAAACACTGATTTAGGCCTTGATCTTGCTTTTGGGCCTTTATAATCATTTTTGGGCTCTAAACTATGTCTTTATCCTTTAAGCTATGGATTAACTTTAAATCTTCATACTTTTCTTTAATCTTTTAATTTTTAATCTCCACTGTCTTTCACTGTTCTTCTTTTGTTTCCTTTGTCAGTGTATAGGTGTATTTTGCGCACTGAGGGTTTCATTATACAACCAATGCTCATGAGACACCGATTTAAGCCTTGAAATTCAACCCCGCGGATCCCTTTTCTGCGTGATTTTGGCCTGAGGATCGTCATTCTTGACCCTTTGTCACTTTATTGTGATTGTGGGATGGATTTACAACTCATCCGCCATGAAAACTGCAACATAAAAAAACTATTACATAAAATCCTGCGTTTATATGGTTAAACTGCTTTCAGAGGCTGGGCAGAGGGTGAAAGGAGCAACAAGGAGGGGAAAATGCATGCAGGAGGAGGTTCCAAAGAGAACACCTGCGAAAACGAGGTTTAATTTGAATATTGGAGTGAAATGGTGGAAATTGGTTTTGGAAAACCACAAATGGTTTTCATGCACGAAATGAGTGGTAAGCAGTTTAGCTGGGAATGAACGCAATACAGGTCTTTGATTGACATGTATCCGGGCAAAAAATGCCTATTTCGCATCAAAAAACAAGTTATTGGTTTTATTTGTGAAATGAACACGAAATGTGTTTGGGACCGTTAGATCTTTGGGCCGAAGATCAATGGTCATGGATGAGTGCGAAAAAAAGAAATATGTGCGGTGGAAACACGTGGTGGGGCCGAGGTGATGTCACCTTTTTTTTCATGTAGTGGGAAGGTTTTCAGATTGGGAAAACTTTGATTTTCAGATTGGGCAAATGTAAAAATTTAGTTATGAATAAATACAAAGGAAAAACCTTTTTTATAAGGGGTGCGGAGCGAAGGAACAACAGTGAAGGAACAACAGCGAGGGAACAACGAGGGAACATCAGTGAGGGAACAACAGTGAGGGAATAGCATTGAAGGAACAATAGCGAGGGAACAACAGCGAGGGAACAACAGCGAGGGAACAACAGTGAGGGAACAACAACAAGGGAACAACAACGAAGGAACAACAGTGAAGGAACAATAGTAAAGATTGTTTTTTTCTAGAAAACACCATAAGGCTTCAAGAATGAGAAATTATCTATGAAAATAATCTCTTGAAGGCTCAAGACCTATTTTAGCCATCATCTGATGTGACAAAATATACTGATGGCTAACAGTGGCTCCACTTGGGGATGGAAGCTCCTTGGAGGTGTCAAGAATTTCCAAATTTTATCTCTGGGATGTAGACCCATGCCTTATCCATTGACAACCTACTTCTTCTTTGATCTTGTTGCTTTAAAATATGATCAATGCTTATATCAAACAAAAATGTTTCCCAAATAACTACCCACACAGCCTACCTCCTAACATTTTTTCTTCATAAGGTGCACTTGGACTTGCAAACCTTTAACATCAACATTTTATTATTTTATTTTGAAAGAAGGAAAATAATCTAAATCTATCATTATTTCTTCCATGAGTTCAGGTTAAACTGTTGAAATCATAAATTCTCTACCTAAGCTATTGTCTGTCACGATTAAGCTGTCTCACAGAATTTATTCTCTATTTTCTAAAACAGGAAATTTAAACATATTCAAATTAGGATTAAACTGTCTGATTTTCTATGGTGTCTATGGCTGTATGTACAAGCTGCACATAGAATTTATTTGTAGAAAAAATGAAACAAAATGGTGAAGGTTTAAGATCTGAAAAATTATAAACATCCTTCTAGTCTTTTTCTAGCTCTGGTTTTGATCTATTTAGAGCTATCTTTTTTCCTTTTCTTGATTCAGATTTTGAGTTTATTAGAATCATTTCCTTTCTATCCTAATCTATTCTACTGATAATTCAAGTTTGAAAAAATCTTATCTATCTATGCTTATACTAACTTATCAACATAAATTTAAAGAATGTTCAGCCATGATTAGGCTAGATGACTGAACAATATATCATTTTTTAATCAGTAGTGGCACTTAGATTTGCTCACTTTCACAAAATTCTCTTTTTTGGGTATGGGGCTGTACCTTTTTTGAATCTTCCCTCTTTTATTTTACTATTTTTTTTATGTTTTTCATTTTTTCAAATTGAGAAGCAATGCTATATATAGTGAAAGATAAACGCTTTGAAATTTAGGACTCTTGGCAGAAATAGTGTTTGAGCATCCTTCCATTGACCGGACCACCAAATAAATCTTCTCCATTCAGCTCTTGCAGATAGAATGCATTATGACCTCTGATAGAATGGATAGTGTAGGGCCATTTCATAGATTTTCAATTTTTCCATGTTTTCCCTTTTCTTCCTTTCTAGAATCCCACTTTAGAACTACATTTCCAACTTGGAAATCATTTTCTTTAGTCCTCTTGTCAAATAATTTCTTGATACTCTCTTGGAATGTTTGTAATATGTTGTACACTTCCTCTCTGGTATGTTGTAAATGAATGGTCTAATTGATCCTTCTCTGCATATTTTTTTCCTCAGATTGTACTTCTTGGAGGAGTTTCATGACTGGAACTCCCAAAGAGGTTGGGAAGACTGCATCCATGCCATAAACCAGCTGATAGGGGGACATATTTATTGAATTTTTGGTGGTTAATCTATCAGCCCATAAAGCATGAACAAGTTTACTATGCCATGATTTCTAATTTTGTTCCAACATTTTTTTGATAATATTGACAAAGCTCTTGTTGGAGGATTCAGCTAATCCATTTCCTTGAGGATAGTAGGCAGTGGAATGACCCAAGGTGATATGGTATTTATGGAAGAAGTTAACGATTTTCTTAGATTTGAAGGCATCAGCATTGTCTGTGATCATTTTTCTTGGACAACCAAATCTGGATAGTATGCTGATTTCAAGGAACTTGATAATGACAGAGTCAGTAGCATTCCTAGATGGTATGGCTTCTATCCACTTGGTAAAATAATCAGTGGCAGTGAGGATCCACTTATGTTGGTATGATGAAGAAGGGTGAATTTCCCCAATGAATTCCAAGCCCCATTGTTGAAAGGGAGCCTCAACACTAATGGGATGTACTTGGGTAAGGGTAGGAGTTTTATTTTACCATAAAAAATTTGACACTTATGGCAAGACATGACAAGTTTCTGAGTATCTGGGAAAAGGGTGGGCCAATAATAACCAGATCTGAGGATTTTATTTGTTGTGGTCTTCCAGTACATATGTCATCCACATTATCCCTCATGCAGCTCATGCATGATTTTTCCTGCATCAACCTCAAGTAGACATTTAAGAAATATTCCAACAACATTTTTCCAATATAACACCCCATCTAATATGCAATAATTTAAAGCTTTATGTTTCAAAAATATAGCTTTAGTTTTGGACAAAGAAGGGGGGGTATTCAGATAAAGCAGCACATATATGATATCAACATACCAAGGTGAATTCACAAATGTTTCTTCAATGAATGGAGCTGTGAATTCCTTTATTTCTTCTAAGACATCAACCATATTCATATCTAGTGCTTGGAAGTTTAATTCAGCCATGATTTTTGCTAATCCCTGCCCTTTGATTAATTTGGTAGGCCTGATTTCTAAGTCATTCTAAAATGACAACAATCCATTTTCCCCTTTTACCATCAGGGTCTTGACTTAGAATATCCTTGACAACTACGTGTGGAACAAAATTAATGATGTGAGAATGCAAAATATAGACTCTAAAGTCTTTCAATGCTTTCACCAAGGCTAAGGCTTGTTTCTCTATGATTTTATACTTGGGGGGAGCATCTCATAACACCCTAATAAAAAAGGATATTGGTTGTTCATGCCCCATGTCATTCTTTTGCAGTAATACTGTAGCTATTGTATGTTCAGATGCAAAGGAAGAGATATAAAAATATTTAGTGAAATCAGGACTCATGAGAACCGGTGTTTGGGTTAGAGCTTGTTTTACCAGTTCAAATGATTTTTTAGCTTGTATTGTCCATTTAACACCTATCTCTTTCTTTAGCATGTTTTTGATATTTCTTAATATCTCAGAAAGGTTGGGGATGAATCTTCTTAAGAAAATTATCTTCCCAGTGAAATATTGTAATTCTTTGAGGTTTCTAGGATGGCTGATTTTCAATATGCCATCAATCCTTTTAGGGTCTACTTTGATTCCCTCTTCAGAAATAATGTGGCCAAGAAGCTTCCCTTCTTGGGGACCAAAGAGTGTCTTTTTTAGATTCAAATATAAGCCACATTTCCTAATTTCTCAAAAAAAATTCTTAAATGAATCAAGTGTTCTTCATCAGTTTTAGAAAAAACAATAATGTCATCAAAGTAAATGATTATAAAATAGCCTATGTCTTATGAAAAGGCTATGTCCATGGCCCTTTAGAAGGTGGCCCCTGCATTCATTAAACCAAATGGAATTTTGACGTACATGAATGTACCCCAAGGTGTAGTAAAAGAAGTTTTATGTTGGTCACTTGGGAGTACTAAAACCTGATTATAACTTGAGAACCCATCCAATAGTGAAATTATTTTAGAACCAACAACCCTTTGAAGTATATGATCCATTTTTGGTAAGGGATATTTATCTTTAAGGGAGGCTTTATTTAGATCCCTGAAATCAATGCAGAGCCTAATTTCTCTAGTCTTTTCCTAACAGATACTAAGTTGGAAACCCATTTTGAGTACCTGATGGGAACTATGATCCCAGCATCATACATTTTCTTAATTTATTTCTCAATTAAAGGCAATAAAACATGGTTTATCATTTTGGGTTCTGCTGGGCTACCTATGTTATGTTCTTCTATGTTTGTTTCTATAGGCTCCATTCTTGGTTTTTTCGCTACATCATTGAAATCAAAAAGTTTTTCTAATGGTGTAAGACCTCTTGCAATTGTATCATTTTTACATTGTAAAACATCCAGGTCTTTCTGATCTGTACTGTCAACTATTTCTGCTCTAAAAGGATGTTCAAAATGGTTTATATCAACAGAAAAAGACAGCTCTATTTGAGGGATTTGTTTTTCATTAAAACAATTTTCCTCATGGCTTGAAGTAGGTGTTGGTATGGAAAAGTCATTCTTTGATTGCAGAAAATCATCTATGTGTTTTTCTCCTTCAAACACTTGCCAATAATATTCATTGTCTGGTATTGCAGGTCTATTTTTTACCTTTATATCGAATTGGTCATTTTTTTGTGGTATTTGGAAATTACTAGCAGCAAAGGCAAGTTCATTTGCTAGTTTATTTTGAACTCTTGGGATGAAAAAGAGTTCATATTTTTCAAAGGTTTTCAGGAGATCAAGGGCAACATTTCTATATTCTCTGAGTTTTGGGTTTTTGGTTGAATACTCCCCTTTAATCTGTCTGATAATTAGCTCAGAATCCCCTTGGACGGATATTCTTTTGGCTCCTAAATCTTTGAGTAAGTGTAGGCCAATAAGGAGGGCTTCATATTCAACAATGTCATTTGTGCATGGAAAATCCAATTTATAGGAAAATCCTTTGTTTGTGTTCTATATCCATACACCATCCCCTGCACTTAATTTTCTACAAGATCCATCGAAGTTTATTTTCCAAGGTATTTCAATCTCTTTTTCGTTTTCTTTTTGCTGTTCAAGGCTGCTAAAATCTAGACTATTCTTTTCTTTAGTTGATGGCAGATTTGACTGTTCTGGTAGACTAAATTCTCCTTTGTTTTCCTTTTCTTGTTGGTTGATTTCATCTTCATTATATAAGATAAAGGAATCCAAATTTGAATGGATGGAGTAGATAGGAGAATTGTTTGGTCTATCTATGTTTCTCACCATGTATTTCATGTGGGATTCCCTGTATAGTCTTCTAGTTTGGTTAAATACTGGGATGGTGGCATAAGACATGTCCATTTGAAGGCTCCCCTATAATTTGGCTCCCCATGATCTAGATAAAATCATGCCATACCTAGGGGGGATGTCATCTACCACTATGCCCATTACTAGACTATTAGCAGGAATTTGTGACAAGTTAACACACAAATATTTAATTAGGCCCAAGCATTTGACCCTACTTGAATCAAAGGAATATAGGTCTTTATATGGTTTAGTAATTTCTAAGCCTAGGCTTTCCATTACTACTTTGGGCATAAGATTGTGAGAAGCACTTGATTCTAGCATGGCATTATGCAATATTTTATCATGTATATTCAAGCTGACATAGAAGGGAGGGACAACCCCTTCTTGGTATTTCCCTTCAACTTCAGGACCAAACAATAATTCTGATTTATCATTTGCCAAGTTTAAAGTATCAGTGTCACTGCCCATATTCAAAGATTTCAAAACTTGTTTTTTTATATACATCCTGAGTTACTAGTTCGGCTAAGGGTATGGTGATTTTAGTCTTGGAAATTTCCCCTTCAATGCTGAAAGGAACTATTGTTTTTGACATATTTACATCTGTTTTGTCATTTACAACTCTTTCAGCAATTTCGATTTGCTGAACTTTATTTGAACTATTATTTGGGACAAATTTATTAGGGCCACTTGGAGAAGTACTAGGGCAGCTTTGTTCAACACTTTGCTGAATGTGTTTTTCTTTATTTTGATATGTTTTCTTGGCTAAAGTGTTAATGTTACTTGTTGTCTTCTTAGGCTGATTTTATGAGATTTTCTTAATAGAATACTAGTGTTTTTTTCACTGGAACTCTCTGGGCTACCTTTGCCTCTAAGATTGTATTGTTTGTGTACCTCCATGATAGCATTTTCAAACCTCAATCTGTAATCTTCAGAATCCTCATTATTGTATTCATTTTTTTTCTGAAGAGAAGAATCCTTGTTCTTCTTTAGTGAGAAAAACATCTGTCTCACTGTCAGATCCTATCAGATTCACATGATTTTCTTCCAACCTTTCAAATTCCCTTTCTTCTTCTTTATCAATATAGTTTTGTTGAAAGGGAGGCCTAATCTGTTGGTCATTATCTCTTTTATTATCTTGATTAAGGTCTCTTTTGAGATTTTGGTTTCTATTTCTGTTTTGGTTTTCTCTAGGAGGCACTCTATCATTCAGATTTATCTTTTCAAGCATCCTCTCCATTACCTTCACTAAGTTATCAATTTTAGTATTTGATGATGAGGTTGAAGCCATTGTATCATCCTTGTATGTAACTCTTTTTTCTGCTCTCAACCTAGCTCTTTTCTCAATCAGATTTTCCTCCACACTCATGGCTCCCCTCTGCATATCTTCTTAAGTTGAGGGGTCTCTTTCTCTTAGTTGGTAGGCCATTTTAGGATCAAAACCTTCTGGGAATTTTTCTAGGGCTAGGCCTAGTGGAGGTTTCATGTCTGGGGGAAGTGCATTATACATACTATTGAATATAGTGTAATAATCATGGACACTTTCCCCGATATTTCTTTTGAGGTTAGTATAGTATGAAAGGATTTGGAGAGGGTTCTTTCTAATTTCCCATTTGTTTATGAATGTTTGGTATAAAGAAGGGAGATCATTTATGCTGTGAGGAACTAAGTTTTTAAACCATTTCTTGACTTCTCCTCCTAAAATTTAAGCAAAAATTCTCATCTTAATGGTCTCTTCTTCTATTTCCATGTAATCAAAAGAATAATTCATTTTATCTACATGCCGCTGGGCAGTAGTAGGTTCATTTGTAGTAAAATGGGGAATTTTGGATTGGTAATCATTGGGCAAGGAAACCATGGGTTGTGGTAACACTAGAGGAGCATACCATGCTGCCATGATTGGAAATAATGGGGGATTTACAAGAGGGAAAGTGGGTTGAAATGGAGTGTTTTGAACAATGGATGTGTGGATAGGAGTGGAAGAAACACTTGGGCCAGCAAACTGATGATGAGAAGATTTGTTATGGAAGGAGCTGAAATGATGGAGAAGGTGAGAATCGGGTGGAGTGGAAGGTGAGGCTTCTTCGCTAAAATTCTGTTGTAAATTTGTGGTTTCAAAATCAGCTTGGTTTAAATCACTTTGAGACTTATTTCTAAAAAGGTTCTTTTTGTGAGGAAAGTTAAAGTGAGGATCTTTCAAGACTATGAGGTTTTCAGGGACAAATATTGTTCTTTGAATGGTTCTATCAGTAGTTGGTTTTCCAGGTCTAGAAGTTTGCCACAAAATCCTCTCTGGATTTTCAACTATGGTAGGAGGATTAGGATCTGGATGGGATCTAGTGTTAATCCTATGTGAAGCCAGGTTTCAGTTTCCAAAATTTAGAGAGGTTTGAAGTTTTTAGGATTGTTTTTTAAGGTTTTTCCTCTCATAGTGATTTCTATAATAGGGAACTAGGTTTCTAAACTTTCTCAGGGATGGTTAACAAAGTCCTAAGGAAATATAGAGATCTAGAGGAGTAATAGGCCTACTAGGGCTAGTGGAGTCACCAGGTGGAAATTTTTCGCTTTTTTGAAGGTAAAATGTTTTTTGGTCCACCACCAATGATTTATTTGAAAACCAATCTGAAATGTTTTTGGGTTTTCTGAGTTTTATGGTTATTCAAGGACTTTAGTGAGTCTACAAGAGTTTCCTAAGCTATTATATACTCAAAGAGCCCCACAGTGATCACCAGAATGTTGGGATCTTGTGATTTAGTAGATTGGCATACTAAATGACAAGGCAACACATAAACCAGTCTTTAGAGCTCTAGGATCTGGCCCTCCTAGTCTTAGAGAGGGATCTCTCAATATGTTTGCAAATATATGAATTGTTCGCTTGAAAAAATGTTGATTTTAGGCTAGTTATTAAGCATGAGTCTGTTTGATTTTTTGTGGGATATGATGATCTTGGCAGCATAAATAGAAAAGGGAAATCTCTAGGTCATTGGGCAATGGAGTCAAGTAGAAGTTTGTAACAAGTTTTTAGATGAATTAGGGTTATCAAAGGGAAAATATAACTTGGCTATTTTATCTACAAAGTTTTTAGGTTAAATGAAATGAACATTAAGGGTTTAGAATTAAAAGTAGAACTAAGGGCAGTTAAGAATCCTTAATTATATGTAATTCTCAACAAAGAGTCTTAAAACATAATTTGAACATGAAAGAGTATTTTATAGACAGGGCTAACCATGAATTCTACAAATCACACTTCAACAAATAACAATTTAGAGACAAACTTTCAAAATGAAATCTAAGAGTCGAGGAACACTCTATTTCATCAAAGATTTCACTTTGAAGGATAAGAAAACATTCAATATTCACAAATAAATACATTCATAGAAGAGGGAACTCCTAGACATATTTGATTACAGTTATAAAGACCTTCAAAAACATTATTTGAGCACGTACAAAGGGTATGGTAAAAACAACCCTCTTTGGCAGACTTTGGACAATGGTACTTTAAAGGGAGACTTCAAAAATAGTTTTCAAGTGGCAGCAAGCAAGCAGGGAAAACCATAAATCATTCTTGAGACCAACTATTTGAACTATTCTTGAAATAAACAAGCTTGAGGGTTGAAAAGCAGTCAAAATACTCAATAAAACCTTCAGCAGATGAAAATATAAAGACAGTGAAGAGTAAACGGGTCTAAGGTGCTTCTAGGAGACATTTCTTAGCCTAAAATTTTTACTCTACTGCAAGCAAGAATTTATGAAAACAGAATGGAAAATAGGAAAAACATTAACAGATTACAATACTTCCCCAAAAACCAAGCTCAGGGATCCAATGACAGAGCTTTCTCCATCAAAAAACGGGTCAAAACATCCACAGGTTCCATAACATCAAATTTCTTTCAACTTCAGTAGAACTATGTATTACTTCAAAGAGTCATCAAATTCCCCCAATCATACAATGAGTTCGAATGAAGTTCTATGCTACAAATGAGGAGGTGGAACCATGTAGGGTTCAAAATGTTATAAATGACAAAGTAAATGCACTCCTATCCTTAAAAACCATGCAAGGCATTAAGTAGGAATGTCTCTCAGCTACTTCTCTATGTAATAAATCAGTCTTTACTTCCTGAGGATAAAATAGTTGAAAAGGTTGACTTTGAGGTCTTTTTGGTAGCTAGAAATTACTTCTGAGTTGTCTTTTGGAAAATATCCTTGACTTTGCATTTACTGTGTATTATTTTGAGGAAATATGCCTGTAGGTGGCATTTATGAGGATTAATTGCCTCATCGATGTGGCATTTGGAGGATTTCTTGACTGATTTGTCTCTTTATGGTTTTAAACACTGATTTAGGCCCTGATCTTTCTTTTGGGCCTTTATAATAATTTTCTGGCTTTAAACTGTGTCTTTATCCTTTAAGCTGTGGATTAACTTTAAATATTCATACTTTGCTTTAATCTTTTAATCTTTAATCTCCACTGTCTTTCACTGTTCTTCTTCTGTTTCCTTTGTCACTGTACAGGTTTCTTTGGCGCACCAAGGGTTTCATTATATAACCAATGCTCATGAGGCACTGATTTAAGCCTTGAAATTCAACCCTGTGGATCCCTTTTCTGCGTGATTTTGGCCTGAGAATCGTCATCCTTGACCCTTTTTCACTTTATCATGACTGTGGGATGGCTTTATAGCTCATATGCCATGAAACCTGCAACATAAACAAACTATTACATAAAATCCTTCATTTATATGGTTAAACTATTTTCAGAGGCTAGGCGGAGGGCGAAAGGAGCAACGAGGAGGGGAAAATGCATGTAGGAGGAGGTTCCAAAGAGAACACCTGTGAAAACGAGGTTTAATTTGAATATTGGATTGAAATGGTGGAAATTGGTTTCAAAAAACCACGAATGGTTTTCACACACGAAATGAGTGGTAAGAGGTTTAGCTAGGAATGAACACGATATAGGTATTTGATTGACATGTGTCTGGGTGAAAACCACCTATTTCGCATCGAAAAACGAGCGATTGGTTTTATTTGTGAAATGAACGTGAAATGTGTTTGAGACCTTTAGATCTTCGGGCCAAAGATCAACGGTCATGGATGAGTGTGAAAAATATAAATATGTGCGGTGGAAACATGTGGTGGGGCTGGGGTGATGTCACCTTTTTTGTCATGTAGTGGGAAGGTTTTTAGATCGGGCAAACTTTGGTTTTCAGTGTTAAAACGTAAAATTCCAGTTATGAATAAATACAAAGGAAAAACCTTTTTTATAAGGGGCATGGAGCGAAGGAACAACAGTGAAGGAAAAATAATGAGGGAACATCAGCGAGGGAAAAACAGTGAAGGAACAAGAGCGAGGGAATAGCAGCGAGGGAACAATAGTGAGGGAACAACAGTGAAGGAACAACAGTGAAGGAACAACAGCGAGGGAACAACAATGATAGAGCAGTAGAGAGGGAACAACAGTGAGGGAACAGCAACGAAGGAACAACAGTGAGGGAACAACAGCGAGGGAACAATAGCGAGGGAACAATAGCGAAGGAATAGCAGTAAAGATTGCTTTTTTCTAGAAAACACCATAAGGCTTCAAGAATGAGTAATTTTATATGAAAATAATCTCTTGAAGGCTCAAGTCCTGTTTTAGCCATCACTTGTTGTGGCAAAATTTACTAATGGCTAACACCTCCCACTGCACACCTTAAGAAATAACGTAGTTTCTTGAAGGGACCACATTTTTCTGAAGGTAAATGCTTGGCCCAACACCAGGTAGTGGAAAATGTAGCTTAGAAATATCCTCTTAGATCTCTGAAACAAGATGTCCAAGAAAGAGTAGGGAATCCCCACCTGGGAAAACCCTTGCACTAAGCAGTGCAACAAACTTAGCTAAACAGGCACAGTATGTAGGAAGGCTAAACATACCACATACAATATAATCTTCAATCTGACCATATGGTTTCCATATCCTCCATTATATATTTTATGAGCTTCCTCACCAAGGGTCCCACCCCACCATGAGGTTGCTTCCATGCAAAGGCTCCTCCACCACAATTACGCTGTATTTATGTGCCTTGCTCATCCTTTTACAACACTGTTTGATTTATTCAACCTTGATTGGATCTTCATGCCCTGTCTCTTTTCACACTCAAGGTGTCTTTATTTTGTCTAGCTAGATTGATTTCCACTCACATTGTCTTCATTTTAAGATCCACTCCTCATATAAAATGTTGCTGACTTGGTCAAACTTGACTTTGTCCACACATTTTAGACCTTGTTCACACATGTGGATGCTTGATCTAGTTATTACATGATCCCTTTTCACATTATGAGGGATTTTTATTCATACTTAAGCAACTTATGAGCCTCCTTGCCCATTTATTCATCTATCTAGATTTTAAAAGCAAAATTAATATTCCTATTAGCTGCATGCTAATTTTTGAATATTACAATCTTCCCCTCCCAAATGTTTCTTGTCCTCAAGCAACTGCAAGGGTGCTACAAAATATCCCCTCTTCTCCTTGTGGCCTTCTCAAGATAGAAGTGATGAAAATCATGGGGAATTTCATCATCAATGAAGGTCTCCCACCTCCATGCTATCATCCAAATGAAATGAATTACCTCCCAGCTTGGTAATTCATAGAAAAGATCCTCTCAAATACTCATGAGAGGTATGTCCCAAGTGCTCCAAACAATCATATGGCCTACCTCATGGAGAAACAAGTGATTTACCATAGTAGCCATATCTTTCCCCATGCTCCCCTTGAAGCATGTAGTGCAAAAGGTGTGGTAAATTTCTTTCCCCAAGGACACATTCAACAAATGTGCCTCTCCTCCAATCATGTCATCAATAAAGAAAAGAACATCTTCAGCATATGGAATCATAATTGAAATCATGCTAGCTACCATAAGAAATAAAGGAGAAGGATTATTGTTTCTCATGTGCAACCAACACAATTTTACCCCCAACTTCCATTGAATATAATATGACAAGTGTTCTTCCCAACACTTGTTTTCTACCCCATCCTTCTTGGACCCATAAGAAAGAGTGCCCCATATTGGAGCCAAGTCCTGCACATGAGTGTTAAGAAGATGCACGTACATAATAAATATATCATGATGTTCAGCAATACAATGTTTATCATATACTTGGTTTAAATCAGAAATGTAGCTCATGAATGAGCTCCTTCTCATACTCAATGAATAAGGAGGTGGTAATGATAACTCTTCCCAAGAGCTATGTTCCTCCTTAACTAGAAAATGATCCATGCACTTACTCATATGAGAGTGCACCTCCTCTTTGAAATTTTCCGACATGAATCCATCTAATATAGTATGATATGCTCTAATGAAACCAGTGGGTTTTGAAATCAAGACCTCATAGGTTGTGTTAAGTAGTTTATTCTTGAGTTTGGAATCTTTAGTTAAGTAGATCTGATCATGAACATAAATGATTCCATCAACTACCTTATACCTCCTAGCCATTGCTTGCCCATCAAGAACCTTACATGTGAATAGGTCCTTGGAATATTCCATCAAGAGTTGGGACTCCCAATAAGGGTCTAGGTTTCCCATCATTGACAGTGCTGTAGAAGTCTAAAATGAGGCATCTGTCATATGATGGCTCTCCTCCTTGACATTTTGGATGTCAAAGTCAGATGTTGGAGTATTCCCAACTTTCTTTTGCTACCTCTCTTGCAGCTGATCTTGCTCAAGACAAGATTTAAGGTTAGGAGAGTCATCCTCCTTTTGAAAGGTTCTCCTTCTCCAAAACTTCCACAATTTTGCTCCTGCATACAAAAATGGAAATATATTTTTGTTATATTCAGAAATTTTCATTATATATTGGAGTATCCTTTGCTACTCCAAAGATATAGAGTGGCCTTTTGATACTATGCTCATATCAACATAGATGTCTGAATCTATCCTTTCCAATGATAATAGATGAATGGAGGATAGCAAAGTCAATTTCAGAAAGTTGCTTCGCCTTCCATCAATGATTCTCAACGCTATAGTGGCTCCTTTCAAGGTTCCCTCTCTAGAAAAATATGTTGCTGCTATATATAGTTGAGATAAAACTTTAGATTTCTTCCAATTAGGGGGTCTCCCTAGGGGAATGCCTCCCTGCAAAGAGACATCAAGGCATAGGGCAAGATGTATAGATGTATGGATTGATTGGTCTTGGCCTTCCTTGCATAGACCCTCCTGCCTTCTTTGTGCATCAATATTTGGAGATAAAGAGGGGTGAATACTCCTCATCATATGATGCTTTCCCTTCCTCTTATTCTCTGCAATATTCAGATTCTCACCATTTTATAATTATGGCACATGTTGCACATGGATTGTGCCACAACCTCCATATGTGAGATCCTTTGGAACTCCTTGCAAGAGTGCAAGAGTTACTCTCCTTCGAGAAATTGATCCTTCCTCCCCTCCACGAGGTTCTAGATGTACTTTTGTCATGAATACGCTGTTGTCCTCAGCCTTGTCTTCCTTCTCCTCAATAGTTGAAAATATCTCATCATCAACAAGAGACCTTAGATCTTGGTCTCCTTTTGCAGTAGGAATCTTCATTTCTTCTTCTTGAGAAGAAAGCTCTTCATTTAATGGAGATCTTGCCCTTGGAAAGGTATCAAACAAGTTTACATCCTATTCAACAGTTTCCAGAAATAGAGTTTGATTTATAGATCCTCCCAACCCATGCAAAATTTTTGTCTGATATGGTTTGATAGCCTTTAGAGAAAGTGTTTTACATGATTCTCCATCAAACCTTTCTACTATTTTTTGAATGAAGTGTGCATAAGTAGATGTATTTGAATTTTTTAAGGAAAAATATTCAAACAACCACCAAGAATAAACCTTACCCTCAAAATGCAGTGCAACTACTTTGATGGCCTCATTTTCTGAAATTTGATGTTGTTGCACATACGTGTCTAGCTCCTTCACCCAAGCTGTAGCTGGACATAGAGGTGATCCATCAAAATTCGATAGAAAGAATATACCCTCACCCTTCTTCTTGCTTCTCATGCTCCTTTCCTCCTTCATTTGGAAAAACCCTTGGAAGTTCAAGTGATCTTTGAACTCCTTAGATTAAGCTTCATACTCCTGCAAATAATCACCAAGAGTATCTTTCTTTGGCAAATCTCCTTTCTTCCTCTTCATGAAGAAGTTGCTGATAGAACATGATAGATCTGATGATATGGCTAAGTGCTCATATCCATAAGATGAGGACTTATAACCTTCCTCTTGTATATATCTTGTTGAGGGACCTTCATGTCTTTCCCTCATTTCTTTGATGCCCTTGCTTCTACCCTGCAGATTTGGAAAGAGAAGTTTTGAAAACCTATTTTCTCCAGACAACAAGGATTTGTTTTGATATCTCTTGCAGATATTATCCTCCCCATGAGAAGACTCCATAATTAAGAACACAGGTTGAGCCAAGATTAGAGCTCCGATACCATTGTAATATCCCAAAATAGGGAAAATATACAACAATAAGAATATCCTAATATATTATAAATTTGGAGCTACAGTAAGTAATCAACTCATAAGAGTTTATGGAAAACACATCCATCATATTACAACCATAGCAGCAAACTATTCCTTCATACAATATCACCAAGTGGGGAAAAGCAGCAATATTGACACCAAAAACGTTATTTTCTAAAGATTGAGTTATAAAAATGAAAAATAATGGTTTTTTCCCTTAGAATTTGTAATAAGGGCCTCACATGCAAAATATTTTCAGAAACAAATGTCTTTTGCCTAGTTAAATAGGCCTCTCGTGCTCAAACAACTTAAAAATTGATGAAACCCCAAGACTGCAACACATAGAATTTACTGCATAAGAGACTGCATAGTTTATTTGGGGGTTATGCTCAGTAAATGGAGAGACAAATCAGATCTTATATTATATTACTCAAAGAGGCATAAAAACATAGATCTAGTCTCTTTTTACATAGATCCAAGATGACCCGACAAAGGTTTCTTGACGGAAATGATATAGAAGAGAGAATTGCTATAGATCTATGGCTGAATAACACTGTATAGCTGAAGATATGCATAAAAATGGCTGAACATGAAAATAAATCGCTGTAGACTCTTCCTCTAGCTCTCCGGAGAAAAGGTTGATCCTTCTCTTGGGAAACTAGCTCACAAAAGTGGGGTTTTGACCCCTCCCACTGCACACCTTAAGAAATAACATAGTTTCTTGAAGGGACTGCGTTTTTGCTGAAGGTTAATTCTTGGCCCAACACCAGGTAGTGGAAAATGTAGCTCAAGATCTCTTAAACAAGATCTCCAAGAAAGAGTATGGAATCCCCACCTGGGAAAACCCCTGCACTAAGAAGTGTAGCAAACTTAGCTAAACAGCCAAAGTATGCAGGAAGTCTAAGCAGACCACATACAATATAATATCCAATCTGCCCATATGGTTTCCATATCCTCCATTATATAGTTGATGAGCTTCCTCACCAAGGGTCCCACCCCACTATGAGGTTTCTTCGATGCAAAGGCTCCTCCACCACAATTACGCTGTCTCTATGTGCCTTGCTCATCCTTTTACAACGCAGTTTGATTTATTCAACCTTGTTTTTAAATAGAGAATCCATACAGGTGAAAATATTTTTTAGAGGAGAGGAATAACCTGTGTCTGAGTTTATTTATTAACCCAAAATAAATAAACTCAGACACAGGTTATTCCTCTCCTCTAAAAATTATTCAACCTTGACTGGATCTTCATGCCCTGTCACTTTTCACACTCAAAGTGTCTTCATTTTGTCTAGCTGTATTGATTTCCATTCACATTAGGCTGTCTTCATTTTAGGATCCACTCCTCATATAAAATGTTGTTGACTTGGTCAAACTTGAATTTGTCCACACATTTTAGACCTTGTTCAGACATGTGGATGCTTGATCTAGTTATTACATGATCCCTTTTCACATTATGAGGGATTTTTATTCATACTTAAGCAACATATGAGCCTCCTTTCCCATTTATTCATCTACCTATATTTTAAAAGAAAAATCAATATTCCTATTAGCTGCATGATAATTTAGGAATATTACAGAATGATAAGCAGTAGCTTTGAGAAATTTCCTTTCATGTAGCTCCTTGGAATGGCATTTGTAAGGTCAATATCACTATGTTCTGGTTTGATAAATTCCTTACAATATTGCATGTTGAATTTGAAACCTTTGAACCATTGTTATCCTCCTCTTGGAATTCCTGTTGCTGCTGCAATAGTCTCTGGTGTTATAGTGAGGTTCAACATTCCCACTTTTGTAGCTGTGCCATTTAAATTGATGGCAAACTCTTTACAAACCTGCACATGGCATCCTCGCAGTCTTTGGAAAAACTGTAAACACCCTCTTCTTTTGAAAACTTCTGAAGCTGTTGGGTCTTCATTTATCAATTTCATGGCTAATGGCTCATATCTGAGATAGTGGCCACCATTTTTGGTCTTCCTCTTTGAAGCCATGATACTTTTATTTCTTCTCTTCCTTGCTTGATTAGTTATACTCGCAAACTTTTGAAAATTCCAGCCACAGATTGGGCTTAGTGAAATAGCTCTCTAGATCTCACTAACATGTGAAGAGGGAGTAGAGAATGACAAATGACCCAATTGGGAAAGATTTTAAAGTTTTGATGACAACTCATGGCATAATCATGACTCATAGATGCTTAAAGTGGTAGTAATGACTTCAGCCATGACCATTGTACCTAACTTACTCAAATGGAATCTACCCTAACCCTTTCAATCATTGATTGACACCTATCACCTTTTTTGAAAATACAAACATGAATACCTCCTTTCGTAGCATACTTAGTGTATTTCTGGGCAGTTTTGCTACAAAAGTATTAGCAGTTTCATAGCGAAAAGTGCATTTTTTCAGTGTAATTTGCTACGAAAGTAGGAAATCTTGGCTAAAATGATCTTTTTGTAGTTGTAAGCTTGGGAAATGAAATATTTCAGCAAATAATGACTGATGTGACATGAAAATACTTGAATGGGCATGGGTTTGGACCTTAGGATAGGCTAATAAGAAAAATTTAAAATTTTCCTTTACCAAGTAACGAAAAATGAATTATATGACCATAACTTTGACACATGAACCTATAAGACTATGTAAAATGATGTTTCACTTTTTCCTGAGTGATAACAGAGGCTCCACTTAGGATGGTGTGCCCCTGTGGTACACCAAAGAACCTGTAGTTCCAGTGCTATCCATCCTCTTGAAAACAAAAAATCTGAAATTTTCCAAGCTTTCCTTCAAACTCTAATGGCCTTCACCTTGGGCTCAAGCTTGATGATTAGATTGTCTTTATTGGAAAAAACACATATAAAAATGGAATATATAAAATGGAATGAAAGATCAAAAGAACTTAAGTGGAATAGTGCTTCAAAAACCTGCCATTGACAGGCCCTTCAACACAAGGTTGTCCATCCATCTCCTGCAGAATGTAAGTGTTGCTTCCATGGAATGCAGCCACTCTAAATGGAAATTTGCAAATATTCTCAAACTTACCATGTTTCCCCTTTTCTTCAATCCTGGCCTCCCATTTCAAAACCACATCTTGGATTTGAAATTTTTCTTCCTTGACCTTCCTGTAAAATGTCTTCTTGATTCTGTTTTGAGATTATTTTTTTACTGTTATAGACTTCCTCCCTTTTCTCCTACAAGGCTATCAACTAATTTATTCTCCTCTAAATTTCATTTTCCTCCTCCTCTAATCCTTGCAACAGCTTCATGACAGACACTCTCAAGATTGTAGGAAAGATGGCTTCAACTCCATATACCAACTCATAAGGTGAAGTTCCAATTGATCTCTTTGTGCACACTCTATCAACCCACAAAACATACTTTAGCTTCAAAGGCCATGAATTCTTATTTGCCTGCAACACCTTATTAATAATCCTCACAATTCTCTTGTTAGAATATTCAACAAGACCATTACCTTGTGGATAATATGTAGTAGAATGTCTAAGTGTAATGTGATATTGATGACAAAAACGGATTAGCTTCTTGGATTTGAGTGTCTGTACATTGTCAGTGATGATATTCATAAGGCAGCCAAACCTAGACCATATATTATTTTCCAAAAATGAAATGATAACTAAATCATTTGCTTGCCTAGTTGGGATTGCTTCAATCCACTTAGTGAAATAATCAGTTGCTGTCAGAATCCAACGATGCTGACCTGAAGATGATGGATGAATCTCACAAATAAAATTTAGCCCCCACTAATGAAATGGCGCCTCAACATATATAGGAATAAAGGGTAAAGGAACAAGATTTTTCTTACCATAAAAAATCTGGCATTCATGGCAGACACCAATATTTTTGTAGACATATTTGAACATAGTAGGCAAATAGTAACCTTCTCTGAGAATATTATTTGTTGTGGCCTTCCAATAATGAGGACCTCCACAATCTCCCTTGTGAAACTCCTCAATCACCTTTTCAACCTATCTTCCAGCAAACAATTCAAAATAATACCACCGGTATCTTTCCAATACAATTTTTTATCAATGATGCAGTACTTAAAGGATTTTAACTTCACAAACCTTGTCTTAGAAATTTTCAATTCAGCAGGTGCTCTGTGACGATGTAAGACAAAGAAAATTTCTTTGTACCAGTGAGAAAGGATGTAATTCTCTTCAATGCAAATCAACTCTTCATATTCATCTGATAATTCTGAAATTTCTGCAATTAAATTCATATCAAGACAGTCAAAATTTGACTGTGCCATCAACTTTGCTAGCCCTTGACCTTTGAATAATTTTGTGGGTCTGATCTCTATATCATATTCCAGCAAGTTAGCTATCCACTTCCCTCTCTTACCATCAGGATGAACTTGAGTTAGGATGTCCTTCAAAATAGCATTAGGAACAAAAGCTATGACATGAGAATGAAAAATTTAAATTCTGAAATCTTTGATGGCTTTAACCAAGGCATAGGCTTTCTTCCCTAATATGTTGTACTTCAATTTTGAATTAGCTAATGTCCTGCTAAAAAATGAAATGGGTTGCTCAGTACCTGTCTGTCCTTTCTGCAACTAAACTCCAGCAATTCTATTTTCTGATGCAAATGTAAAAACCATAAATTCTTTTGAAAAATCCAGGCTGATCAACATTGGTGCTTGAGTAAGTACCTTCTTGATCTCCTAAAATGAGTGCTTTTCTTCTACTGCCCACTTGATTCCATCTCCTTTCTTCAGCATCTTACTTATGTCTTTTCAATCTTAGCAAAATTAGTAATAAACATCCTCACAAAATTTACCCTTCCAAGGAAAGACTGGATTTCCTTTCTGCTTCTAGGTAGATCCACTTTATGAATGTCATTAACCCTGCTTGGATAAATCTTAATCCCATATTTATAAATAATATGCCCAATTAACTTTAATGAAGTCAGAGAAAAAATTATTTTAGTGGGATTGAGAGAAATTCCAAACCTTCTACACTTCATCAAAATCTTTTCTAGGTGCTTCAAGTGATATTCTTCTCTCCTTGAGAAAATTGTTATGTCATCTAGATAGACAACCACCAATTTATCCTTTTCCTCAGCAAAGGAAATGTCCATTTCTCTTTCAAAGGTAGCTCTTGCATTCATCAGACTAAAGGGAATTTTGACATACATGAATGTGCCCCATGGTGTGGTAAAGGTTGTTTTCTTTTGATATTATGGATGCACAACTATATGATTGTACCCTGAAAAACCATCTAGCGTAGACATCCTTTGGGAACCAACAATGTTCTGCAAAATTTGGTCCACCTTTGGGAGGGGGTAATTGTCCTTTAGAGAAGCTTTGTTCAAGTTTCTTAAGTCAATGAAGATTCTGATCTCTCCACTCTTCTTCCTTACTGGAATCAAGTTTGCAAGCCACTTTGAGAATCTGATTGGAACAATGATTTTGGCATCAAAGAGTTTCTTAATTTCCTTCTCAATCAAGGGAATGAGAAGTGGATTAATCCTCCTCACCTTCTGCTTAAAAGGATTTTCATTTTCTTTAATAGGAATGGTATGCTGAATGATATTAGGGTCATACTTCTTCAAATTAGCATAAATCCATGTAAAAACATCTATGAACTCTCTCATCATCTCAATATATTTCTGTTTCATTTCAACTGAAAAAACTTTGAAAGACTAATCATTTTTGGCATTGTTACTGTACCAAGATTGAAAATCTCTACCTCTTCATCATCAACTTGTATCCTAGGAGACTTGAACACATCATTCTGATCAAAAAGCTTCTCAAGGGGTATGAGAATTTTGGGTATAGATTTATTCTTCAACTATAAAACTTCAGAATTTCCCTTTGTTTTAGCAAGCATTTTTTGTTCATCTACTTGTGTACTTTCAAACTCTTCTTTCAGTTCTAAAAAATTTTTTACTTGCTGGTCATCCTCAAAAAATTTCCAATGGATAATGTTGTCAGGGATATCAGGTCTATGGTGAAATTAAACCTCATATCTTTCAGTGGAATGTACATGAATGATAAATAGACTTGCAGAGACAGCTAGGGAGTCAACTACTGAGTTTTGGTCCCTCGTCTTCACAATAAATGAATATTCTTGAAAATTATCTAACATTTCCATTATCAAATTTCTATATGCCCTCATTCTCACAACCTTAGTTTGATATACACCCTCAACATTCTTAATAACTAATTCAGAATCTCCACAAACATAAATCTTTTGGGCACCCATTCTTTTCAAAATTTCTAAGACCAAAAATAAAGATTCATACTCAACCATGTTATTTTTGCAATCAAAGTTTAGTTTGTAAGAAAATAAATTACTTTCGTCCTTTGTAGTTGTGATCCGAATTCCTGCTCCAACCCCCTCTATTCCTGCTAATCCATCAAAGTGTAACAATCACCAACCTTCTGCCTTCTCCTCACTGATTTGCTGATTTGTTATCTGCTGATTTTCTGTTTCCTGAATTTCAGTTTGCTGATTTACTCCTTTGTTGTCATCCTCTGCTTCATCAGTCAATTCATTGAAAATAATTGCAGATCCTAATTCAGTATCACCATCATAAATTGGGCAATTCTGAGGTTTTTCCTACTACTTACCATGTAAGCCATCCTTGTTTCTCTGTATAATATCCTTTTCTCACCAAAAACAGGAATGGTGGCATAAGTTAGGTCTATCTTGATTGTACCTTTGATATTTGCTACCCATGAGCTTGATAACAACATGCCAAACTTAGGTGGAATTTCTGCTGCCACAATGTCCATTACCACTGTCTTTGTAGGGACTTGTGTATTAAACCAATGCACTAAAATCTTTTTGAATCAAAAGAAAAAAAGTCATTATATGGCCTAGTAATTTCCAATCCCGTCCTTTCCATGATCACTTTGGGCATAAGATTCTGACAGGCCCTTGAATCCAACATGGCATTATGCAATGTCATGTCATAAATCCTAAGGTTGATGTAAAAAGGAGGCACCTCTTCATTATTCTCATTCTCTAATATTGGACCCAAGTATATTGTTGAATGATCTTCTTGAACATTTAGAATATCAACATCTCCTGGTTGGGAATTTAGCATGTTTACAATCTTACTTATGTATTCATTCACCTTAATAATTTATCCAAAAGGTACTTGGATTTTTATCTTAGAGATATCACTCTCCAAACTGAAAACAGAAGAAAATTTTTGAGTCTCTTTAATAGGAGGAGGAGTTGGTGTATATTTCCTAACCTCAATAGCTTTAGGGGCATATTTCTTTGGCTGTGTTTTATTTGTAGTAATTGGAACATTTTTGTTTCTGAGGTTGTATTATTTCTGCATCTCAAATATTGCATGTTGATATCCTTTAAGATAATCAGATGGTTCCTCACCCTTCTTTACATCATGATCTAACTCATCATGTTCTTACTTAGTAAAAAACATCCCTGACATATTTTCATCTAAGCAATGAATCAAGTCTTCTTCATCAACTAAGTTTTGCTAAAAAGGAGGCCTCACTTGAGGGTCAGGCTGATTTCTGTTTTCCCTTGGTCTCTGCTAGTTTTGAGGTCTTCCAAACTGAGGATTTCTAAATTGAGGTTCATGTTGTGGAGGAGGAGTAGAGGCATTCCCAAGGGCAAGCCTATCCATTAGTTTTTCCATTGTCTTCATCATGGATTCAAATTTATCCTCTGCAGTGGAGGGCTTATCTTCTTCTTTCAATTTAGTCTTTCCCATCTTGGACTTTTTTTCTGCTATCATATTGACTTCCACCTTCATTGCATCATTTTTCATTTCAAATAATGAAGGGGATTCTCTTTCTCTTAGAAGAATAGAAAAGTCATAATAAAAATCCTCAACATATCTCAATTGAGCTTCTCCTGGAAGAGGCTTTAGATGGGAAGGGATGGATTCATAAACTTTGTTAAATTTATTTGAAAATTTTTGAATAGTTTCATCAATAGCTCTTTTCAAAACTATTATACTCAGTGAGGGCTTATACAGGGTTGGTTATACTTCCCCACTTTCTCAAGAAGTTGTCTTCAAATTCATTCCAATTATGTAGGCTTCCTACAGGAAGGGATTTAAACAACTTTCTGACCTCACCAGTAAAGATATGAGCAAACAATCTCATCTTAACATCCTCATAGTCAACCTCCTCCCTGTCTACCAAGTCATTAAACTAATCTACATGCTCTTCAACTGTAGTCTCTTCATCACTTCCCCAGGTTTTGATCTAGCAGAATATTTTCTAGGAAGAGAATTTAGGATAGCTGGAAGAACAAGAGGGGCATACCTAGCAGGTGTAGTAGCAGGTGGAGGTCGAACAGTTCCTGCCATGATGACTGGAACTATGGTAGTTTTAGGGAAACAAATAGTAAAGGAAGAGGAACTGTTAGGAGGAGGGTTGGTTGGTCTTTGTTGTCCAGTCACAATTAATTAAACTCCAATAAGGTAGAGGGAAACTAGATTTACTTCTTAAAAAAATTTCAAATGGGTCTAGTTCCTTCAACCTATCCAAATATTCCCTTTCTAACAGTAATTCAGATGTGACTATTTCCCAAAACTCTTCTTTATCTTTTTGTGTCGCTAAGGCTGAGGTATCAATACCTCTTCTATGTAGGTCTAAGACAATTTCAGTAAATTCTTTTTCATTTTCAAACCTGAACAAGACTTCTTGAATTTTATCATCAAATATTTTATCTTAAGGACTTCTTAAAATTGCAGAGGAAAAGGATTTTGTATGTAATGGAGTACCTGATTGTGTAGAAATTCCTTGAATGCCTCTACAAATGGTGCTTGGATTGTCCACAATTGTAGGTGGATCTAGGTCAGGATTACTCCTTGTGTATCTCCTTTTAGAAGACACCTTTGATCATATGAATTTTGAATGGAGTCACCAAGGTAGTGCAACCTCGAACAAATTCTGACCTCCTGCTACTTTCAAGAGTTCAGCTTCAAAATTTTGGGAAAATTATGTCTTTAGTCTCCCAACAGACGCACCAAAATGTTATCACAAAATTGCACCAGATTGGTTGTTGATCAGACAAATCTATGTAACTGTTTCAAACTAGATTTTGAATGAAACTTAGGCTCTTTAGTCTGAGAGGGCTCTATCAAAGGGGTTTATAATATTAGATAATCATAGGATTAGATGACTAGCTCTATTTGAAAAGTAACTTGATTTTTTTGTATGTAGGTTGAAAAGAATGTAGGCTTGCAACCATTTGGCTTATGGAGTCAACAAATCAATAGATTCAGTGGCAAGGTTTCTTGACATGGAAGCTAAGGCAGATAAGAGTCTTTAAAAAGGAAAATCACACATAGAGCATAGGGCAACACAGTCACTTCATCAATAAAGGAAGTCAGAGCATAAAAATGTGAATTATGAGTAATAAAGATGAAATATACTACAAGTGGTGCACATAAAGATATATATCAGAAAGAGATTAAGAACTCCATGAGAATCCCAGGTCAATCAAGAAGAATTCCTTTGTATTACTGATATCAGTGAAATTACATAAAGCAGCATATGGTGCAAAAAATCTCCAACCCTTTACAACTTCGAAAATCTGCCTGTAAATAGACCTTCTTACATTAGAGATGACTTGCCTCTTGGCTAGATTCATCGATCTCTTCCCATGACACCTCATATAACAGAAAAACATTTCCTTTAACAGGAAAATGACAACTACACCCTAGAGATGACTTTTCTTAATAGGAGTCAAACTCCTATTTATTACATAAAACTACCTTATATTTTAAAATAGTTACATATCAGTGAAAACTAAGATTCACATGTTCAAATAGGCTATGGCATAACTCATCAATAATTGACATATTAAATATCCTCCTAAGCATATGGAACCAAACCTTATTATCCAGGAAAACAAGACCCTATCATCAACGGAAAATTCAGTTGATGAGTTGTCTTCATTTTATGGTATTCAAGTCATAGATGTTTGGTGGAAAGGTCCCTTGACCCATTGGATGTGTCCATATGTCCAAAACTCCTTTTAAAATAGTTTGAAACCTTCAAAAACAACTCTCTACGAAAACATGGCAGTTTCGTAGCATGCTTTTGTAGCATCCAAAAAATGGCTTTTGCACTCAAAATGTCTGCTTATTTTCTCTTGCATTGTGCCCATCATGACATGACACCTCTTCATCACCATTATTCCCTCTTGAAAGCTTCAAAAAGGTGGTTTTAAAGGAAAAAAGAAATCTACATAAATTTTTGTAGCATTTTCCTGGCTTTAAGCCTAGGAAACACTACGAAACTCTTAAAAACTGTGAAATTTCCAGATTTTGACCTTGTCTTAAAAAAGTAACCTCCATTTGTAGAAAGTTTGTCTTCAACATTCCATTAACCTCTTAAAACATAATAAAACTCAACTTAAGAGCCTTGTGGTGTTTCCTCTTCATTAATGATAAGTTGAGCTATGGGCTCTTCAACTACAGTCATCTTTAAGCCCTTCTTCTCCAGCTCCTAATGGACTATTTCTAATTGCTCTTGGAGGTATTTGACTTGGTCCTTTAGCTTTTTGTTCCTAGATTTCAAGTGAAATTTCATTCTTTTGATATGATTCACCTGTCCTCTCAATGGATGAGTCCATTTGATCAATTTTTGTGTGTTATCTAAAGTATTTGACACACTATTAATCTGCTCTTCCCAAAATTCTTTCATTTTCTCAAACTGCACCTTCTGAAATTTATGTTTCCTTGCTTCTTTCTTTAAGACTTCTATTTCATGATTTTCTAATTTCAACTACTCCTCAAGGACCTCAATTTTTTTTTTTCAATGATTTTCTCCTTTCCTTTCTTTTGCTTGATCACTAAATCTTCTTTTGCAGGTGATGATAGGTCAATGGTACTTGGTGGTGGCTGGATAGTTCCAGTGACCTTCTAAGCTTCCTTAATTCTTTCCAAGACCTTTTTAGCATGCATTTTCATTGGTTTCCTAGCTTGAAACATGAAACTTGCATCCTGACCTTCAAATTATAACTTCTCAGTTGACTCAGATTTCTTGAGTTTCTTTCCTCCCTCATCTATATCTTCAACTTGGACTATGGGGGTTTCCTCAATATCAATATCATGCAGAATGTATTCTAAATTTACCTTAGCCACTATTTGTCTTCTTGTAATCCTTTTTCTGCCATGTTTACTCACAGTTGTCTCTTACTTTGCAGGTTTGCTCACAGTTGGCTTTTGTTTTGCAGGTTAAACAATAAGTGTATCAAGTTTTTGCAATTCCTCTATTTCCATGATTACTGATTCACTTTGCTCTGCCCCTGTAGGCTAACTTTTCTCTGCCACTGAAGGTGATGGTATACCTGTAGTTTTAGGAGTCCTTTTAGGGGTAATGGCATCCACTTCAAAACCACTAACAAACAGAAAACAAGACTAGACTCTGCCTAGTCTTTTCAACTCCTCTAAAACCAGAAACTTGATTAAAACATGATGAAAAAGTGAGGTTTCATTTCCTTCAGATTTATCTTGAACTTTATATGCCATTTTTGTGAAGATTCCATATAAGTAAATAGGTAGATCAAGATATTTCTTACCAACAAAATGTAGTAGAAGCTTGAAGTGGTAAGAATAAACAATATGATACCTCCCTTCCCAGGTGAAGTACTTCTAAATGATAAGCAATAGATTTGAGAAATTTTCTTTCATGTAGCTCCTTGGAATGGAATTTGTAAGGTCAATCTCACTATTTTTTGGTTTGATAAATTCCTTATAATCCTGCATGTTGAATTTGAAACCTTTGAATCATTGTTCTCCTCCTCTTGGAATTATTGTTGCTGCTGCAATAGTCTTTGCTGTTATAGTGAGGTTCAACATTCCCACATTTGCAGTTGTGCCATTGAAATTGATGGAAAACTCTTTAGAAACCTGCACATGGCATCCTTGCAGTATTTGGAAAAACTGCAAACACAATATTCTTCTAAAAACTTCTGAAGCTGTTGGGTCTTCATTTATCAAGTTCATGTCTGATGGCTCATATCTGAGACAATGGACACCTTTTTTGGTCTTCCTCTTTGCAGCCATGGTACTTTTATGTCTTCTCTGCCTCGCTTGATCAATGATACCTACAAAATTTTGAAAATTACAGCCACCGATTAGGCTTAGTGAAATAGCTCTCCAGAACTCAATAACATGCAAAGAGGGAGAAAAGAATGACAAATGACTCAATTGGGAAAGATTTTAAAGTTTTGATGACAACTCATGGCATAATCATGACTCATACATGCTTAAAATTATAATAATGATTTCAGCCATGACAAGTGTACCTTGATTTAACCCTAACTGACTCGAATGGCATCTACCCTAACCCTTTCAATAATTGACTGACACCTAGCACTTGTTTTGAAAAGAAAGACAGGAATAACTCATTTTATAGCGTACTTAGTGTATTTCTGGGCAGTTCCGCTACGAAAGTATTAGCAGTTTCATAGCGAAAAGTGCATTTTTTCTATGTAATTCGCTATGAAGGTAGGAAATATTGGCTAAAATGACCTTTTCGGAGTTGAAAGCTTGGGAAATGAAATATTTCAGGAAATAATGACTGATGTGACATGAAAAGACTTGAATGTGGGTGGGTTTGGACCTTAGGATAGGCTAATAAGAAAATTTTGAAATTTTCCTTTACCAAGTAATGAAAAATGAATTCTATGACCATACCTTTGACATGTGAACCTCTAAGAATATGCCAAATTATGTTTCAATTTTTCCTCAGTGATAACAAAGAGACATCTCAGGATGTTAGTGGTATAAGATTCTATGGCCAAGGAGATAGAATCCAATGAAACAGAGAAGGCAGAGATACTGCAATTGATCATTGAAGAAGCATAACAACTTAAGAAATTGAAGGGTGAGATGGAAAAAATGATAAAAGAAAGGCAGAAAGAAATAAGGGATGCAGTGAAGGGAGCAACGACAGAAGCATCTAATGCCATGATTCCACTACAAGAATTCCCTATTACAATGATTCCAGAATCTACATCAATAATAGGTATACCAAGAGAAGGCACTGAGAAGCCGGCTAAGGCAATGGAGAACATGTCCTTACAGACAATAGAAATTAAGAAGCTGTAGGATCTGTTATCACTCTAAAATTTCCAAAGGTTGTTATAATTGTTTAAAATAAATGCCATAGGAAACTACTATCCACTTTTGGAACTTATGATCTAGCCATCCTAAATTCAGAGAGGGCTCTCTCTTAATGATTTAACTTTGTTCATTTAATTGATTTTAGGCTAGTTATGTATGCTTGATTGGTTTGTTTTTTGATTGATTTTGGTTGGATGGTGGAATTAATAATTTGATGAATAGGTACCTATCAAATTTTCATTGGGCTATGGAGTCAATGTTCTTTGAAAAAGAACTGAATCATATTATAGCGAAAGTGTTACAGGGAAATGTGAAGTTTTTTTCAATCGTGATCAAGGAGAAATTAAGAATTCCTTAAACCAGATAATGAAGAAAGATGAAGGGTTCAATCGGGATCAGAGGGAAATTAAGAATCATCTAAAACAAATATCAGAATGAAACATAGAAATGCATAACAGTTAAAAGAAGAGTGTAATTTAAACAAATTCTGAAATAAAACTCTTGTTATAACATTATAATTCAGAAACACATATACGTTTATGGAATACTTAACTAAAAAACATGAACAATTGAAATTTATACTTCAATTAGATGGCTCATCACATGAATCCTGTAAAGAGGTTTCTTTATTACTGGTTCAGTCTACCGACTAGAAATTGGTACAATAACCCTTTGGAAAGAAGATCAGTCAACTAACAAAATGTTCATAATTCCACACTTGATTGACCATTGATTCATCTGGATATTTGAGCTAAATAGGTCTCAAAAACACCTCCACTCATTCATAGGGGTCGAATCCATGAGGTGAGGGAGATATTACACAAAAATATGAACTGATAGCTTGAGTGTAGGATGAGAAAAGTGACTCATTCCTATCTCTAATGAACTGATTCATTACACTTCAAGTGATTGACTTACCTAATGTATTTACCATAGATAAAAGTAAAAAAATGTTATTTACATTCATCTTGACCATATACATAGGAAATTTCTCATTTTTCAAGGTAAAAAGTTAAACTGGAGTGAAAATCAAAAAATTGTTGAAGACTATGTAAAATCCAATTTCTATATCAAATGGGCAGCGTCCAGGCAGAAAACATGACCTATGTTCAAGGCTGGTTTTGAGTTCCTTCCCGGTATCCAAATCATCTCCATGATAGCTCATTGGAAAACTCTTCCAGTATATTTTTTAAAATTATATCCAGTTTTCAAAATGGTGCTCATTTTCCCTTGTCAAAAACCTATTCTCCCAAGACTGGTAAACGCACAGCGACCAAGGAGATTTGGAGGTAGAAACATGAAAATTTGATGGTTTTTGGCGTTTTGATGGACGAGTTTTCCTCCAAAAACTTTAAAACTTGCTAGGGTTGATTTCCTCATCAATATGAACATGCTGGTGGTGGTTAGTTTTCATTTTGAGTCCCTAAAGAAGAGCATAGTGTCCATCTAGTTTCCCCTTTGGAAAAAATTTTGTGTGCAAAAATACTCAAAAACATAGAAATGAACAAAAGTGCAAAGTGTGCCAAACTTTTTTCAAAATGGTGAGGTTACTTTCTCATGAAGTGATTGAGGCATGGAGTGACACCTCAGCAAGTATGTCTAACTTCTCCTTCTCACCTTGCTTGGTGAAATCCTCAATTTTAGCATTGGCTCTTTTGAGCTTGGCCATTGTAATTCTCTCTTTCCATGCATGAAGTTTGACTCTTGTGCTCAACAAGTCATTTTATTTGTTGGCCTTCTATAGCAACTTCTCCAAATGTAGATTGGCTCTATCAAGTGATGGTTCTTTGTCCTTGCTGATTTCTAGGGAAAGTTGTTCATTTGGTGTGATCTGGGCTAATAGGTCAGCTTCCCTTTGTCTCTCTAGGGCTAGAGCTCTTTTCATCCCTCTAGTACTTGGTTTCTAACTTGGAGGCTGATCCTCCTCATCATCAGGTTCACCAAACCTTTCCAATGTTTCCTCAAGCAAGGCTTTAGCCTTTTATGCCTCTCTTTGTGCTTTGATACACTTCACCTCATTGATGGTCTGCTTGGTCTTCAATTGCTGATTTTATTGCTCAAGGAAGTCAATCACATACTTGGCCCTCTCAATATTAGTTTCAAGTTCACTAATCTTTGCATCTTTGCCTCTGATTGCTGCATTGGTGATTTTTTCTTCACCCTCCTCACTTAGTTCAATCAATTGAAACTCTTGCTCCGTTTCATGTTTTCCCTCCTCATCATCAATGTTTGGCTCTATTACCTTTTCCTTAACTTTATTTACCTCCTGTGTTGATGAAGAAGGCATGACCCCTTTCACTCCAAGTTAAGCAAACACATGACTATAGCCTCTTTGGTAAGTTTTTGGAAATGGCTCAACTTCAACCAAAGTAGCCCATGTTGCCTCAGTATCTTCCTCACTTCTTGATGATTTTGAATCATGATGTGATGGTGATGTAGGTTTATAGAAAGGTGAAGAAGAATGTTGAATATGAGGTGAATGAGGTGAATGAAGCTGACTTGGTAATGAAGTATGAATAACAAGCTGAGATGGAGGGATAGATATAGGAGGATGAGATGATGAAGGGGCATTCTAGCCATGTTGACTAGGTGGGGTGTTAAAAATATCATTTGAAATGAAGGTGTCCCATGGAATGTTCATTTTATCAATCTAATGCATGACTATAATTTTGATGAGGGAGTGGTGGAAAAGACTCCGCATTTCATGAACATAATCTCCCTTTTGGGCAATATAAGAAATTTTGTCAATGCTACGGGAGAGATAATAGGGTATGTGAAGAATTATGACTCTAGTGAAGTGCATGAGGATCTAGATATGATAAGAATAGAGTCTAGAAAACCTCCAATCACAGGTGAAGTATTTCATAATGATTCTCATCATGGGGATATATCTGTCAAGGAGATGAGAGAAAGGAAAAGTTGTCTTTTTGTCATCCTTGTATCTTGGTTTAAGATATGGCTCATAGTAGAAATGATCAAGGTTTCCTTGTTTAAACAATTTTTTTCTTACATTTGGAATCCCTGTAGTAGCTGCACTGATATTAGTGGACATAGTGAAATTAACCCCAGCAAGAGTGACCTATCTATCATGAAGATTGGAAATGAACAATTTTTTCAACATACGATGATATTGGATCTTCTACACTTTCTCACAAAATTCAAAACAATCCACATGCTTGAAACATGACACCATGAGGGGAGATGTCATAATATCTCTAGTGGTTATCGGTTCATGTATAATGACTTTCCCTCCCTTTTAATATGGATTTTTCTTCGGTCTTTGTTCCTCACTAGTACCTATGTTCTCCTCTTTAGCCATATTTGAAGTAGAAACCCTAGGGTGTTGAAATGAAATGGAGGGAATGTGAAGTGAAATGAAGTGTTTTGAAAAATGGAGGGAATGGGAATGGGAATGTGAAGGGAGCATAGGTTAGTGAAAACCCTAGGATTCAGGTATATTAAGAATGGTATTGCCTTTAGGGAATGGGGATATGGAGATATATAATAGTTTAGAGATTTAGGTTTAAAATGAGAACTAGGGTTTCTTCCTTAGGAAACACTTCAAATGATTATAAGGCAAAAAATATATCAATGAAATGATGCTAAGGTTTACTAACTGATTAATGGAGCTTTGAAGAAAACCCATGCAGAGATCTAGCATTTGCTGATGAAGTAGGAGGCTGTAAGATGGTTTTCTATCTTCCTAAGAAAACACGCAACGTCTGGAGCAAATGCACAAGGACCACGATAATCGTGCAACGACCACTTCCATATGCACAACGTCCATGTGAAATGGTATGAGAACTGCAAGCAAATGCGTAGAAACTTCCCTCAAATGCGTAGAGTCTCCCTCAAACCCGCAACGACCATCTCAAATGTGCAACGACCCTAGGAATTTGCTTGTTTGATCACTTAAAATGTGAAATTTCTCCTTTGTTGAGGATTCTTGAAGGATGAATAAAACAAATGGGCTTTTCTTTGAGGTTTTGCATGGCTTTATAATCACGTGGATTAAATTTAAAATTTGAATTACCCACATTCCTTATGTTTACTTTTCTTCTCAAACTTTAGCACTGATACTCTTTGACCTTTTGAATTTTTTCTTTGTAGGTTGATTTAGCTAATGGAGCTTGAGTTTCCTTGCTTTCAGTTTGGAAATAATGATTGAATTGGCAGCTAGGGAGAAGCTTCTTACATATAAAAACATAAATTACATTTGAAAAAATAAATAATAATTTACATATTTGATTTTAAATCAAAATATCATTTTGATATAAAAATCATTGAGATATTTACAACTTGAATAATAAAATAGTTACAAAGTAATGATCTTCTGTAAAGGAAGATAAAATTTATTTTAGTCACTCTCATATGCTTGCTGACTTTATTTGGATGGATTAATGACATTGAGAAAATAAAACCCTAATGACCTAATGAGATTTTTAAGACTTGATCTTCATTACTGATTTTGACTAAGACAAATCATGATGAAAAAGAAGCATTTTGACAGGTGTTATTATGCTCAAAGAGATATGGGAGTGAGTTAGAAAATATGGTTCTTTGAAGGAGAGTGAAGTATTATTGAGTAGTGCTACCATCAGGGAAACAATTTTTAGCATGACCAACAAGGGAAAGGGAGTTTTCAAAGGAGAAAAAGGGGAGAAATATATAATAAATGAATTTCTCTTTTTAAGGGATAAGCATAATGATGATTATATAACTTTGAAAAGTATTATAGCAACCCTTTTATTTATGCTAACATTTTTCTTTTCCTTCATTGGGTGCATTTGAGCTTGTTTACCCTTTTTATTTTCTTTTGATAATCAAACTAACTTATCTCTAACCTTATATCTTCGAATGGCTCCAGATTAAACTTATGAGCTCATTTTTATTATCTACCTAACTACTAATCTTCCAAGATTAAATAGTTTGGTTAGATCTTTATTAAGTAACTATCATAACAGGAAATTTAAGGGCATGAATGACCAAGATTAGACTTTATGATCATCATGAATTGTGTCATTTTGGACTAGCTGCACACAATTTTATTTCAAAAAGTAAAGTAAACTAAGAGTAGTGGCATTTGAATGTGAAACACTTTCAGAATTTATTTTTGTTATTTTTATGGGGTTCATATTTTATATCTTTTCTGATCTTTCTTTCTTTTGGTATTTTGATTATTCTTTTAGGATATACCCTCTTTTCATTTTTTAATATGGAAAACATTTGTAGAAAGCAAAACGTATGTACAATATTACAAGACTAAACATAGCCAATTCAAAATTATGATCCCTATTAATATAGGACCCTAACAGTGGCTCCACTTAGGGATGGCATCTCCTTGTGAGATGTCAAGAATTTTTCGATCAGTGGCCTTGGAACTTTGACTTTGTTTTGCTTGGAACTTCTTTTTGTGATCTCCTTTATTCAAACATATGATGTTATATCTTTTAAATCTTAGGGCTTTCTCTTCGAGCTTCAACTTTGCAATATAAAAATCTAATCCAATTGAAAATTTGCTATGATATTTACAATGAGTAAAATAGAATCAATTAAACTACTGGTTATTATGGTGAAAAGCAGTGCTTCAGCATTCTACCATTGACTAGTCCACTTGGTAGATCTGTTCCATTTAATTCTTTTAATAAAATTCATTGTTGCCTTTGTAACCATAAATAATGTATGGGCCCTTCCAGAGAAAGTCAAATTTCCCATGTTTTTCATTGTCTTCCCTTCTAGAATCCCATTTGAGTACTTGATCACCTATGAAAAAATCATATTCTTCATTTTTCTTATCAAATATCTTCTTGATTTTGTCTTGAATTACTTGGTATTTGATATAAACTTCTTCCCTTGTTTGCTTAAAATGATTTTTTTGGTTTATCCTTATTTGGATATCATTTGGTTCTACTTGCCACTCTTGAATCATTTTCATCACTGACACTCCTAATGAAGATGGAAAAACAACATCCATCCCATACACTAATTGATAGCGAGGTACCAATATATTTCTTAGTAGTTAGTTTGTCTTCCCATAAGGCATTAACTAACATTTTATTCCAGTTTTTCTTGTTATCCTCCAATAGCTTTTTGATGATGTTGACTAGGCTTTTGTTTGAATATTCTTCTAGTACATTACCTTGAGGGTCATAGGCAGTGGAATGGCCTAGGGTGATATGGTATTTGTTACAAAAATATATCATTTTCTTGGATTTGAAGCCAAAAACATTATCGGTAATGAGCTTTTGGGGCATCCAAGTATAGAAAGGATGTTGTTCTCAAGAAATGAAATAATGATAGAATTTGTGGCTTTTCTAGAAGGGATGGCTTCTATCCACTTGGTAAAGTAGTCAGTGGTTGTCAAAATCCATTTATGCTAGGCAGAGGAGGGTGGGTGAATTTCACCAGTGAAGTCTAAACCCCATTGTTGAAATGGCATTTCTACTGAGATAGGTTTGAGGGGTAATGGTAAAAGTTTCTTCTTCCCTTAAAATATTTGGAATTTGTGACAAGAGATCACATACTTTTGGACATCTACAAAAAGGGTGGGCCATTAAAAACCTACCCTCAGAATTTTGTCAGCAATTTTTTTCCGGTATAGGTGTCCTCCACAATCTCCTACATGAAATTGTGAGCTTCATATTTCAATAAATAATTTAATAGAATGCCACCATGATATTTCCAAAATAAAACGTTATCTAAGATAAAATATTTCATTGCTTTCATTTTCAATAATATGCTTTTAGTTCTAGATAAACCAGGAGGAGCTTGTAAGTTGAGTACAAAAAAATATAATGTATGCATACCAGGGTGAATCTATGAAGGCTTCACGGATTTGTGGAGTCGCTATCTCTTCCTGATCATCTAGTGCAACAATGAAATTTATGTCTAAGGTCTGACAGTTTGATTCATCCATGAGTTTGGATAGAACTTGGCCTTTGACCAATTTTTTAGGCTTGATCTCAATGCCATATTCTAGTATTGTGGCAATCCATTTACCTCTCTTTCCATCAGGCCCATTCTAAGTTTGAATGTCCTTTACAACTAAGTTTGGAATATATGTTATTATGTGAGAGTATAGAATGTATACTATGAAATATTTTATGGCTTTAACTAAATCAAAAGCTTGTTTTTCCATGATATTATACTTTAGTGTTGCATCTCTCAAGGATTTACTGAAGAAAGATATGGGTTGTTCATAACCCTCATCATTGTTTTGCAACAAGACTGCTACAATGGTGTGTTCTGAAGCAAATGAGAAATTATGAAATATCTGTTGAAATTAGGACTTATGATGACAGGTGTTTTAGTAAGGGCTTCTTTGACTGCTTCAAAATACTGCTTAACCTCTACTGTCCACTTAAGTATTGAATCCTTCTTTAACATGTTCTTTAAATTTCTAAGTAGTTCTGCTAAGTTAGAGATGAATCTTCTAAGAAAATTTATTTTGCCTAAAAATTCTTGTAACTCTTTAATGTTTCTAGGATGACTAATATTTAAGATCGCTTCTATTCTAGCTGGATCAATTCTAATGCCCTCTTTTGAAATAATGTGACCCAAGATTTTTCCTTCTTCTAATCCAAAAAGTGAGTTTTTAGGATTTAAGGATATTCCAAACTTTCTGCATTTTATGAATACTCTTCTTAAATTATCTGGATGTTCATTATCTGATTTGGAGAACATTGTGATATCATATAGGTAAATGACTAAAAATTCATGGATTTCCTTTGAAAAGGAAATGTTGACGACTCTATGTTGCTCCAACATTCATTAGTCAAAAGGGCATTTTCAAGTACATGAAAGATCCCCAGGGAGTAGTGAATGTAGTCGTAGGTTGATCTCTAGGTTGAACTAGGATTTGGTTTTATCCAGAAAATCCATCAAGTAATGAAATTCTAGATGACCCTACTACCCTCTGGATAATGTTGTCCATTTTAGGGAGGGGATAGTTATCCTTCAGTGATATTTTGTTCAAGTTTCTGAAATCAACACAGAGTCTGATTTCTCCTGTTTTCTTTCTAGTGGGGACTAAATTTGAGACCCAATCAGAATATCTGATGGGTGCTATGATTTGAGAATCGTACATCGTTTTGACTTCTTTTTCTATTAATAGCATAAGAACAGGATTAATCCTCATTAGCTTTTGTTTAAAGGGCTTTTTATTTTCTTTAATTGGTATCTTATGCTGGATAATGCTGGTATCATAAGAATTGAGGTCTTCATAACTCTAGTCAAAGATATCTTGGAACTCTTTAAAAAAGATAATGTACTTCAACTTTTCAGCTGGAGGTAATTTCTTAGATATTTTGATAAGTTTGGGATTTTCCTTCGTTCCTATGTTGCATTCCTCTATATATGACCTTATAGGCTCCATTTTAGGTTTTATAGATACATCATTGGAGTCAAAGAGACCTTCTAGTGTGGCTAATCCCTTAGGAAAAATGTTATCTTTGAGGTTTAAAGCTTTTGATTCATCATTAATTAATTCCTCAATTTCTACTATTTCTAATTGTTCTATTTATAATTTAGTGAATTTAGTTGGTTTTATCTTATTTACATCATTTACATCTAGTTAATTATTCATGGTATAATCTAATGTACAGTCAGTGTATATATTATAGTTCTGAAATTCGCCTTCACAATTCATAAAATCATAAATTTTTGAGTCTCTTGAAAAGATTTTCCAATACTTCAAACTATCAGGTATGGTTTGCCTATGTCTTACCTCAACTGTGTACTAATGATTTGGCTGAAAAGGTAAGCTGCATGTGCTAGAAAAAGCGGCCAAGCTATGGGATTGCATATTCTTCTTTCTTGAAATGACAACAAAGTTAGCTTGAAGAAAAAATCTTGTTAAGTCCAGGATGGTTTCTCTGTAACAGATAAGTCTAGGGTTATTAACAATTTTATGATGAGTTCTGAACCTCCCATGATGGAAACTCTTTTAGCTCCAAGTTTTCTTACAATTTGCAGGCCTAGCACTAATGCTTCATACTCTGCCATGTTATTAGTCCATTGGAGATTTAATTTGAAAGCATGTCCTTTTGAATGATCATTTTCTAAATTGTAGATCCATACTCCAGCTCCTGCTCCTAATCTATTCACAGAGCCATCAAAATCTAAATGCCAAAAAGATTCACGTGTTATATTTTAGAATCAACTTCTCTGTGTTTTTCTTCTACAGATGTGATTTTATCTTTTTCATTGTCTGAATTACATAAGATAAATGAGTCTAGATCATAATGCATAGAATAGGTAGGGAATTTTTGTGGTCTTTCTGAACTACTTACCATGTATTTCATCAAGGTTTCTCTATATAACTTCCTTTGCTGACCAAACATGGAAACGGTAGCATATGACATGTCTAATTGCAGTGATCCCTATAATTTTTCTCATCATGAGCCAGATAATAACATACCATATTTGGGAGGGATACTAGCAATTACTATGTTCATGAAAATACTCTTTTCTATGAACTAGACTAGAGTTACACATAGATATTTGATCAGGCCAAGGCATTTGACTTGACTAGAATCAAAAGAGAAAAGGTACTTGTAGGGTTTGGTGATGTCTAAGCTTAATTTTTCCATGACTGCTTTAGGCATTAAGTTATGAGATGCTCCTAAATCCAACATAGCATTATGTAAGATCTTATCATGAATGTTTAGGCTAATATATAATGGAGGGACACCCCCTTGTTTATGTTTTCCATCTACTTCAGGACCAAATAGTAACTCAAGTTGATCATCATTGAGGTTGACAACATCTTCACCTTTAGCTAGTTGATCATCATTGAGGTTGACGACATCTTCACCTTTAGCTATGCTTAATGTTTAAGTAATGTGTGCCTTGTATGAATCATTTTTCACCAACTCTATTAAAGGAACTGATATTTTCAATTTTTCTATCTCACTTTTGATATTGAATGGCATTTGAGTTTTGTCTAATTTTGTCATTTCATTTTTACCAATTGTGGTTTGTGTGGTTTTGTCTTCTTTATCAGCACTTGGTAATTCAGTTTGGGTGTCAACTATTTTTTTTTTCAACTTTCTTGTCTCGAACATCTTGAGTAGCAGTTGAAGTTTGAGTAACAGTTGATGTGATGTCTACAATATTTGGGATGGAAATTTTTTGAGTTTCTTTAAGGAGAATTTGTAGAACCTTGGTCACAGGAGCTTTTATTGTTTTCTTAGTTTGGGTTTGGACTGATTTCTTAATAGGAACCTCTGTGTTATTTTTTATTCTAAGGCTATATTATTTATGAACTTCGTAAATATAAGATTCATAGCCTTGTTTGTAGTCAAAGGATTCTCCATATTCTGATTGTAATTGCTGTAACATGTATAATTATTGTTCTTCTTGGGTAAGAATAATGGCATTTTCATTGTTTATTCCCATCAAGTTTATCTTGGTGTCCTAGTCTTCTTCATGTGGTTGTGAACTTTCAGCATTATTTTTTTCGAAAGGTGGTCTAATCTATTAATCGGGTAAAAATTCTCTTTATTTACCAATGTTAGAATTTTTCGTAAATTTGGGGTTTCTAATTTGGGGACCTTGTTGATTTTCCCACTGAGGTTTTCTTTCCATGTTTTCTATGCTATCCATTATTCTTTCTACAGTTTTAGATAAACTATCTATCTTATTATCTGAAGTGGATGGTTCTCCCTTAATTATCACTCTCCTCTCATTCCTCAACCTTACTCTTTTAGCTATTAAGTCAGCTTCTACATTAACTGCATTACTTTGCATCTGTTCTAAAGTTTCAGGGTTTCTTTCTCTTAATTGATAGGACATATCAGTGTTAAAACCATATGGAAATTTAATTAAGGCCAAGTCTGGTGGAGGTTTGATATTCACTGGAATTGCATTGTAAATGTTGATAAACCTAATACAGTAATCCTAAACAGATTCATTAGGAGCTCTTCTAATGTTCTCATATTCAAATAATATCTGGAGAGGGTTTTTTCTTTATTTCCCATCTACTGATAAAAAATCAATGAAAATCAGCTAAATCAACAATATGACCAGTAGGTAAAGCTTTAAACCATATTTTAACATCTCCTGCTAGTGTTTATGAAAATAATCTCATGTGTACATCTGCTTCATCAATTTCATGTAATTCAAAAAAAATTGTCAGTTTATCTACATGTTGTTGAGCAGTATACTGACCAGTACCATTAAACTGAAAATTTTTACTCTGGTAATATTGTGGCATGGCATGTAAAGGGATCTGTAAGACCAAAGGGGAAAATATGTCTACCATGGCTAAGATTTTATCTTGACTAGGAGGTAAATTAGTAGTGCTTGAAGATGGACTCGAGCTTCAAGATGGACTCAAAAATCTATGTTGGAGAGGAAGTTTAGGTATGAATTATTTTGTGGAATGAACTGCAGTGGAAAATATAGATGAGGTGGTACTGAATGGAGCTGAATTTACAGTTTCTGAAGATATTGTAGAGTGCTTAGGGGTAGCAACAGTTAGGGAAACTTATTCAACTGACTGTTGAAAAAGGTCTTTGTCTATATCTTTTATCAAAGTTGAGGTTAAAGCATCAATTTTGTCAAAAGTATATAGAACCTGTTGATCTAAATCAAGTTGTATAATATCCTTCTTTGATTTAATAAATTGAATAAAATTAGGGTCTATTACAATATCATGGACTGAGTTTTCAGATTTGGTACGAAATAAAGAATGCTAAAATGATAAATCAAATTGAGCATCCTTAATTCTTGATAACTCCTTAGGAAGTGAATTTTCTTTGATTAACTGATTACTACTTCCTTGATTCTCTACATTTTTAGGTTTTCTTAAAATTCTGTCAGGATCATCAACAATTGTAGCAAGTTGTGGATCAGGATGAGCCCTGGTATAATATGTTCTTTTAGAAGCCATAATTTTAACTTTATACGATAAATTCAAACAACCTTTCCGAATATTAATGTAAAAAATGAAAAGAATTGTTTCTTTTAAGATTTGTTAAGCTAGGAACTAGTTTGTCCCCAGTGGAGTTGCCAATATGTTATCACTCTAAAATTTCCAAAGGTTGTTCTAAGTGTTTAAAAGAAATATCTGAGGTAACTACTATCCACTTTTGGAACTTAGGATCTAGCCTTCCTAAATTTAGAGAGGACTCTCTCTTAATGATTTAACTTTGTTTATTTAATTGATTTTAGGCTAGCTATGTATGCTTGATTGGTTGGTTTTTTGATTGATTTTGGATTGTTGGTGGAATTAATGATTTGATGAATAGGTACCTATCAACTTTCCATTGGGCTATGGAGTCAGTGTGATTTGAAACAGAACTGAATCATATCATAAAGAAAGTGTTACAGGGCAAGGTAGGTGAGAAATATCAGATCTCAAGGCTGAATGGTGAAGTGGTTTTTCAATCAGGATCAAGGAGAAATTAAGAATTCCTTAAACCAAATAATGAAGAAAGATGAAGGGGTCAATCGAGATCAAAGGGAAATTAAGAATTATCTAAACCGGATATCAGAAGAAAACATAGAAATTCATAACAATTAAAATCATAGTGTAATTTAAACAAATTCTTCAATAAAAATCCTGTTATAACATTCAAATTCAGAACACATAATATTATGAAATACTTGAAGAAAAAAAACGAACAATTGAAATTTATACTTCACTGAGATGGGTAATCACATGAATCCTGTAAAGAAGTTTCTATATTATTGGTTCAGTCTGTCGACTGGAAATTGATACGATAACCGTTTGGCAAGAAGATTAGTCAACTAACAAAATGTTTAGAAATCCACACTTGATCGACCATTGATTCATCTGAATATCTGAGCTAAATAGGCCTAAAAACCACCTCCACTCATTCATAGGGGTCAAATCCATGAGGTGAGGGAGATATTACACAAAAATTTGAACTGATAGCTAGAGTGTAGGATGTGAAAAGTGACTCATTCCTATCTCTAATGAACTGATTCATTACACTTCAACTAATTGACTTACCTAATGTATTTACCCTAGATAAAGTAAAAACATGATATTTACATTCATCTTGACCATTTATATAACTAATTTCTCATTTTCCAAGGTAAAATGTCAAATTGGAGTGCAACTCTAAAAATTGTTGAAGACTGTGTAAAATGCAATTTCCCAGTCAAACGTGTAGCGTCCAGGTAGAAAAAATGACCTATGTTCAAGGTTGGTTTTGAGTGTCTTCCTGGAATCCAAATCTGCTCCATGATAGCTCATTAGAAACCTCTTCGAGCCTATTTTCCAAAACTATCTCCAGGTTTCAAAATGGTGCTCATTTTCCCTATCAAAAACCTATTCTCCCAATACTGGTAAACATGCAGTGACTAGGTAGATTTGGAGGCAAAAACATGAAAATTTGATGGTTTTTGGAATTTTCGATGGACCAGTTCTCCTCCAAAAACATTGAAACTTCCTAGGGTTGATGTACTCATCAATAGGAACATGATGGTGGTGGCCATTTTCTAGTTAGAGGCCCCAAAAAATATTGTAGCCTCTAGGTCCCTGTGCCTGTGGAAAAATTTTCTGTGTGCAAAAATACTCAAAAAAATAGAAATGAACAAAAGTGCAAAGTGTGCCAAATTTTTTTCAAAATGGTGAGGGTACTTGCTCATAAAGTCCTTGAGGCATGGAGTGACACCTCAGCAAGTATGTATATCTTCTCTTTTTCTCCTTTCTTAGTAAAATCTTCAATTTTAGCATTGTCTCTTTTGAGCTTGGGCAATGCAATTCTCTCTTTCTATGCATGAAGTTTGACCCTTGTCCTTAGAAACTCATTTTTCTTGTTGGCCTTCTCTAGCAACTTCTCCAAATATAGATTGGATCTATCAAGCCATGGTTCTCTATCCTTGCTTATTTCTAGGGCAAGCTGTTCCTTTGGTGTGAGCTTGGCTGCTAGGTCATCTTTCCTTTGTCTCTCTAGGGCTAGAGCTCTTTTCAGCCCTCTAGTCCTTGGTTTCTGCCTTGGAGGCTAATATTCGTCATCACCAGGGTCACCAAACCTTTCCAATGTTTCCTCAAGAAAGGCTTTAGCCTTTTCTGCCTCTCTCTGTGCTTTGATACACTTCATCTCATTGATGGTCCACTTGGTCTTCAACTACTAATTTTCTTGTTGAAGGAAGTCAATTACATAGTTGGCCCACTCAAGATTAGTTTCATGTTCACTAATATTTGCCTCTTTGCCTTTGATTGCTTCATTGGTGATTTTGTCTTCATCTTCCTCACATAGGTCAATCAACTAAAACTCTTTCTCTGTTTCATGTTTTCCATCCTCATCATCAATGTTTGGCTCTATTACCTTTTCCTTACCTTTATTTACCAATTATGTTGATGTAGAAGGCATGGCCCCTTTCACTCCAAGTGAAGCAAACACATGCCTATAGCCTCTTTGGTAAGTTTTGGGAAATGGCTCAACTTCAGCTGAAGTAGCCCATGTTTCCTCAATATCTTCCTCATTGCTTGATGATTCTAAATCATGATGTGATGGTGATGTAGGGTTATAGAAAGGTGAAGAATAATGCTCAATATAAGGTTAATGAGGTGAATGAAGCTGACTTGGTAATTATGTATGAAAAACAAGCTGAGATGGAGGGATAGATGAAGGAGGATGAGATGGTGAAGGGGTATTCTGGCCATGTTGACTAGGTGGGGTGGTAAAAATATCATTGCATATGAACGTGTCCCATGGAATGTTCATTTGATCAACCTGGTGCATGACTATCATTTTGATGAGAGAGTGGTGGAAAATACTTTGCATTTGATGACCATAATCTCGCTTTTGGGAAATATAAGCCATTCTGTCAATGTTGCGGGAGAGATAATAGGGTATGTGAAGCATTCTGACTCTAGTGAAGTGCATGAGTAGCCGGATATGATAAGAATAAAGTCTAGAAAGCCTCCCCTCACAGGTGAAGTATTTCATAATGATTCTCATCATGGAGACATATCTGTCAAGGAGATGAGTGAAAGGATAAATTGTCTTTTTATCGTCCTTGTATTTTTCTTTAAGATATGGCTCATTGTAGAAATTATCGAGATTTCCTTGTTTAAACCATTTTTCTCTTACATTTAGAATCCTTGTAGCAACTGCAATGATATTAGCAGACATAGTGAAATTAACCATGGCAAGAGTGACCAGTCTATCATGAATTTTGGAAATGAACAATCTTGTCAAGATAGGATGATACTGGATCTTCTGCACTTTCTCACAAAATTCAAAATAGCCCACATGCTTGAAACATGACAGAGTGATGGGAGATGCCATAAGCTCTCTAGTGGTTACTAGTTCAAGTCTAATGACTTTCCCTCCCTTTTTATATGTCTTTTTCTTTAGTCTCTATTCCTCACTAGTACCTTTGTTCTCCTCTTCAGTCATATTTGAAGTAGAAACCTTGGGGTGTTGAAATGAAATGGAGGGAATGTGAAGTAAAATGAAGTGTTTTGAAAAATGGAGGGAATGGGAATGTGAAAAGAACCTAGGTTAGTGAAAACCCTAGGATTCAGGGATATTAAGAATGGCATTTCCTTTAGGGAATGGGGATATGGGAATATATAACAGTTTAGAGATTTAGGTTTGAAATGAGAGCTAGGTTTTCTTCATTAGGAAACACTTCAAATGATTATAAGGAAAAAATTATATCAATGATCTGATGCTAAGGTTTACTTACTAATTAATGGAGATTTGAAGAAAACCCATGCAGAGATTTGGTATTTGTTGATGAAGTAGGAGGTTGTAAGATGGTTTTTGGTCATCCTGAGCAAATGCGCAACATCTGGAGAAAACGTGAAACAACCATGGAAAGTGCACAATGACCACTTCCAATGGCATAGCGTCCAGGTGAAACAGTCAGAGAAATTCGGGGAAACGCACAATGAATTCCCTCAAACGTATAGTGTCTCCCTCAAACGCACAACAACCATCTCAAATGTGTAGCGACCCTCAGATATTTCTTGTTTTCTCACTGAAAATGTGAAATTTATCCTTTGTTGAGGATTTCTCAAGGATGAATGAAACAAATAGGCTTTTCTTCGAGGTATTGCATGGATTTATAATCAAGTGGATTAAATTTAAAATTTGAATTACTCACTTTCCTTATGTTACTTTTCTTCTCAAACTTTAGCACTGATACTCTTTGAACTTTTGAATTTTTTCTTTGTAGGTTGATTTAGCTAATGGAGCTTGGATTTCTTTGCTTTCATTTTGGAAAGAATTATTGAATTGGTAGCTAGGGAGAAACTTATTACATATAAAAACATAAATTTCATTTGAAAAATAAAAAAATAATTTACATATTTGATTTTATATCAAAATAGAATTTTGATATAAAAATCATTGAGATATTTAAAACTTGAATAATAAAATAGTTACAAAGTAATGATCTTCTATAAAGGAAGATAAAATTTATTTGAGTCACTCTCATATTCTTGCTAACTTTATTTGGATGGAGTAATGAACTTGAAAAAACAAAACCCTAATGACCTAATGAGATTTTTAAGACCTGATCTTCATGACTTATTTTGACTGAGACAAATCATGATGAAAAAGAAGCAATTTGACAAGTGTTATTATGCTTAAAGAGAGATGGGAGTGAGACAACAAATATGGTTCTTTGAAGGAGAGTGAAATATTATTGAGTAGTGCTACCGTCAGGGAAACAATTTTTAGCATGACCAGCAAGGGAAAGGGATTTTTCAAAGTGGAAAAAGGGGACACAGATTTAATAAATGAATTTCTCTTTTTAAGCGATACACATAATGATGGTTATATAACTTTGAAAAGTATTCTACCTACCCTTTTATTTATGCTAACATTTTTCTTTTCCTTAGTTGGGTGCATTTGAGCTTGTTGACCTTTTTTCCTTTGATAAGAAAATTAACTGATTTCTAACCTTATATCTTCCAAAGGCCCCAGATTAAACTTATGAGCTCATTTTTATTCTCTACCTAACTACTGATCTGTGAAGATGAAATTGTTTGGTCATATCTTTATTCAATAACTATCATAACATGAAATTTAAAGGCATGAATGACCAATATTAGATTGTATGATCATCATCAATTGTGGCAGTTTAGACAAGCTGCACACAATTTTATTTGCAAAAGTAAAGTAAACTAAGAGTAGTGGCATTTGAATGTGAAACAATTTTATAATTTATTTTTGTTTATTTTTATGGGGTTCATATTTTATATCTTTTATGATCTTTCTTTATTTTTGTCTTTTGATTATTCTTTTAGGACATACCCTCTTTTCATTTTTTAATATGGAAAAAATTTGTAGAAAGCAAAGACATGTACAATATTAGAAGACTAAATATAGCCAATTCAAAATTATAATCCCTATTATTATAGGACCCTAACAGTGGCTCCACTTAGGGATGCCATCTCCTTGTGAAATGTCAAGAAATTTCTGATCAGTGGCCTCAGAACTTTGACTTTGCTTTGCTTGGAACTGCTTTCTACGATCTCCTTTATTCAAACATATGATGTTATATCTTTTAAAACTTAGGGCCTTCTCTTCAGGCTTAAAATTTGCAAGATAAACATCCAATCCAATATAAAATTTGCTATGATATTTACAATGAGTAAAATAGAGTCAATTAAACTATAGGTTATTTTGGTGAGAAGTAGTGCTTCAGCATTCGACCATTGACTGGTCCACCTGGTAGATCTGTTCCATTTAACTCTTTTAATAAAAGTGCATTTTTTCCTATGTAACCATAAATAATGTATGGGCCCTTCCAGAGACAGTTAAATTTCACATGTTTTCCTTTGTCTTCCCTTCTGGAATCCCATTTGAGTACTTGATCACCTAGGAAAAAATCATCTTCTTTAGTTTTATTATCAAAGATATTCTTGATTTTGTCTTGAATTACTTGGGATTTGATATAAACTTCTTCCCTGGTTTGGTGCAAATGGATTTTTTGGTTTATCCTCCTTTGGATATCATTTGGTTCTACTTGCATCTCTTGAATCATTTTCATCACTGGCACTCCTAATGAATATGGAAAAACAACATCCATCCCATATACATTGATAGGGAGAGGTACCAAAAGATTCTTAGTAATTAGTTTGTTTGCCCATAAGGCATTGACAAACCTTTTATTCCAAGTTTTCTTGTTATCCTCCAATATATTTTTGATGATGTTGACTAGGGATTTTGTTTGAATATTCTGCTAGTCCATTACCTTTAGGGTAATAGGTAGTGGAATGCCCTCGGGTGATATGGTATTTGTTACAAAAATCTATCATTTTCTTGTATTTAAAGGCAGCAACATTATCAGTAATGAGCTTTTGTGGGAATCCAATTCTAGAAATGATATTTTTCTCAAGAAATGAAATAATGACAAAATATGTGGCTTGTATAAAAGGGATGGATTCTATCCACTTGGTAAAGTAGTCAGTGGCTGTCGAAATCCATTTATGATTGGCAGAAGAGGATGGGTGAGTTTCACCAATGAAGTCTAAACCCCATTTTTGAAATGGAATTTCTACTGAGATAGGTTTGAGGGGTAATGGTAAGAGTTTCTTCTTCCCTTAAAATATTTGGAATTTGTGACAGGAGATCACATACTTTTGGACATCTGCAAAAAGTGTGGGCCAGTAAAAACCTGGCCTTAGAATTTTGTCAGCATTTCTTTTCCAGTATAGGTGTCCTCCAAAATCTCCTGCATGAAATTCCTGCATGAATTTTTTAGCTTCATCCTTCAATAAAAAATTTAATAGAATTCCACCATGATCTTTCCAAAATAAAACATTATCTAAGATACAATATCTCATTCTTTCATTTTCAAGAATCTGCTTTTAGTTCTAGATAAACTGTTAGGTCCCTATATTACTAGCATAGTCCCTTATTTTTGTTAGTGTAAGCCCACTATTGTTATTATTGTACCCCTGTAACCCCCATATGGTTATTATTGTGCCCTTAAATTATTATTGTTAGGTCGGCTAGGATTACATTGTGGCCCAATGGACTCCTATATATAGAAAGAAGGTTTTGTAATTTGTATCATCCAAGAATTGTTCATTTATGTAATGTATTGGAGGTTTCCCCCTCGAAGTGGCTTATTTATAAGGCTTTGATATCTCTTTTCTTCTATCTTTGGGGCTGGTTTCACAACATTTGGTATCAGACCTTTGGATTTTAGGGTTTCGCTGCTCCAAACAAATAATCGTGGCATTTTGGCTATAACGTTTTTTGCACGAAGGTTCAAAAGTAGAATTTTTTAGAGTGTGAAGCCGAAATAATGAGTCACATCGTCGCAAAATTTCAGAGCTTGGTTTTCAATATGTGCGGAGATATGATCTGTGGAAGTTAGGGCTTTTTGCAAGCTCCTGAATTTCACTTAAACAGGTCAGCACGGAATTTTCGCTGTGAATTTGTTTCTACGAAGGTTCGGAAGCAGAAATATTTAGAGTGCAAAGCCAAAATCCTGAGGAATGTTGTCGCAAAATTTCAAATCTTGGTTCAAAAAATTGTCGGAGATATGATTTGTGGAAGTTAGGTCTTTTTCAAGCTACCGAATTTCATCTCAAAGAGGTGATCGTGGGAAAATATTCATAAATATCTCTCTAAGCATCAGATTGGAATTCTGTATAAAGTGACTGGAATTACACAGACTATATTTTCCTTTCTATAAAATTCAGAGCCAAAGGAGCAAATAGTGACATGTGCCAAGTCATACAAATTTTCTCTACTGAACTAGTCCATAATTAGGTCATTGTGGGAGATTTCACATAACTTTGCCTTCAAGAATCCAAATCAAGTCAGACCCGTGGCATTTAAAAGAAGCTTCAGAGGAATACTATAGGGACAAATTTTAGATATTTAGGATCTGCAAGTACAGAGATAAGTCAATTTAAATATCGAGCTCCTCAAAAGAAAGTAAAAGTTGTGTAATTTTTTTTCCGAATTGCATAAGTCTTGTTTGAAGAATCAATTTGAAATGATTCCAAGGGCATATTGTAGTATAGATATCAGTATTGGATTCTCAAATGGCCCCTAAAAATAATTCAACACCCATTAAGCCTTTAGAATGCTCTACTATGACTCATGAAGACGAAGAATGGCAACATGAAATATCAAAATTACAAGAGCAAGTGCAACAAAGTTTGCTCTCGCAAAGAGAAAAAAAAATGACATGGAAGTTTTGAAGAAAGGCGTGGAAAATAAGATGGATGGTTTGAATAAAGGCATGGAATCTAAGATGGATGGTTTTAAGAATGACATGGAAGCTAAGATGGATGGCGTGGAAGCTGGCATAGAATCTAAGATGGATGATGTGGAAGCTATGATGGAAAAAATGAGGAATGATCTAAAAGCCGACATGGAAGGTTTGAAAATTTTGATACAAGAAATGTTTCCTAATGGTGAAAAGATAGTAGAGGAACCTCATGATGAGAACAAAATACATGTTAATCGTGATTTCATAAACTCTAATGTTGGAGGGAAGAACGACCATATTCCAAAAATGGATATGAGGAATTTTGATGGAAAGGATCCTGTAACATGGATACTACAGATGGAGCAATATTTTGATCTTAATAATGTGAAAAATGCACAAAATGTACACATTAAAACCTTACATTTAGAAAAAAATACATTTGTATGGTAGCGATGGCTTTTCTCCCGTAAAAAAATTGTCACTTGGTCAATTTTTACAGAGGAAATGATAGCACATTATGAGGATACAAAGAACAACACTTTCTTTAGCCAATTGATAAATATCAAACAAAAGTGTTCAGTGGGGGAGCACATTGAGGACTTCCAAAAATTGAATATAAGGGTAACTGATATTCCAGAAGAACACAGGATTGATCTCTTCATAGGTATTTTAAAGGATAACATCCAACATGAAGTTCGTGTTTTGGAACCTGATTCATTGGAGAAGGCATTCAGGTTGGCAAGAAAAATTTAATGTAAAATTATGTTGACAAGGAAGACTACCACTCACTTCTATAAAGATGGAAGTGTTGCTACTCCTAGATTTCCACAACCTACAAGGTTGACACCACAACAATTGGAAGAAAAAAGAGAAAAAGGGCTTTGTTACAGTTTTGATAGCAAATACACTAAAGGTCATAAGTGTGTTGAGAATAAATTATTTTACATAGATTTTGAAGAGGAAGAAGAAAATGAACAATAATATTCAAAAGAAGAGAATATACACCAGGAACCAGCCCTAGAAGAGGAAGAAATGAGTCTGACCATATCGTGTAATGCATTGTCAGGAATTACCACTCCTCAAACTCTCAAGATCGAAGGACATATCAAGAAGAAAAAGGTAATAGTGTCGATTGATTCAAGTAGCACCCATAATTTTATTCATTGTAAGGTAGCCAAGGAATTGAATTGTTTCCTATAGCCAGCACCAAAATGTCAAGTGATGATTGCAAATGGAGGAACTATAAATTGCTCTAGAAAATGCCATAATATCAAGCTAACCATGAGGGAATATGTATTGAATAGTCGAATGCTTTCCATTCCTATGGGAGGTGCTGATGTTGTACTAGGAGTACAATGGTTACAATCTTTGGGGATGGTAGCTTTTAATTTCCAAGAACTTTTCTTGAAATTTTTTTCAGAAGGAAAGGAAGTCGAATTACGAGGTATTGCAGGGAGGCTGGGAAAGATAATAAGCTCTAATGTCAGGACAAAGCTTCTAAATAAAGAAAAACGAGGCGTAATTGCACAATTATGCTCACTAGAAGTTCCAACATCGAAATCATCTATTTCTGCAGATCTCCAAAAGCCTTGGACAATCATTCCAAGGTGTTTGAAACTCCCAAAGGACTCCCACCTATTCGTGATCATGATCATGCTATTCATTTGATTCCAGGAAGTGTTCCTCCAAACATCAGGCCTTATAGATATCCTTATGTCCAAAAGAGCGAAATTGAATGTATGATTTTAGAAATGTTAGAGGCAGGTATAATTCAACCTAGTCAAAGTTCTTTGTCTGCTCTTGTAGTATTGGTACACAAGAAGGATGGATCATGGCGCATGTGTCCGGATTATAGGGAGCTCAACAGGGAAAATTTTAAGAACCCCCTTAAATTTATATGTATAATAAATGGGAAAATCTCCATGATACATAGGAAAAAAGGAAGGCTATTTTATCAATAATATAATATGTATATATAATTTTTTGGCGAATCTCTCACCATATTATATTATCTTATAAAACCAAAATCGGGAACAAAATTCCCGATTGTGGGTGCCTTGTAGAGAGAAGGAAGCATGCCACATTCACCCCTACACCAAGCAGTTGTCCTTGCCACGAGCCAGCACATGGCTCTAGCGTGGGTGCCATTAAATTCTCCTTGCTAGCTTCGAAGCAAGGCGCCATCAATGACACTCAATTCCACATTCATTTCCTCCACCATGAACTCTCTCTGGTCTGTCCTGGTTGCAGAGCACCCTAGACATTTATGGGCAATGGTGACGACGCTCCTGCACATTTCTCCCTTCGCTTCTCTATTAGGTTGGCTCTCGAATCTATTTCTTTTGGTTGTGCCTCCTCTCCTCTATCAAACCTTTAGACTCCCTTCGCCCACTCAACTCACGCTGCCTTTAGTCTCTTTTATTTCCCTTCACTCTCCATTCATCCCACTCAGTTGGATTCTCAGAATTATTCCTCTTCCATGCCTCGCCGCCATCGTATGAGTTTTTGCAAAGGCAGAGGTTGTAGTTCGCATGCCCGCCCTCCTATCCCTACAATTACTGAGCGCATAGTGTATTTTTCCTTGGCCATGGATGTGTTGGAGGTTCTTGACCCTCGACACCTCTCTGCCCATATTTCTCTCTAAATTTAGGACCTAACGAGCCCTATAAGCATGAAGAACATGCTTTTATATAGAATACCATCATTAAAGAACATGAAACCCATGCTTTAATAAAATAACTTTTTCTTGTTTGTTACATAGGATACATACTGAAATGAGTACAACAAAAAATATGAAGAACAAAACTACTTACATTTTCGACACATACTTAGTCAATCAACCAAAGGTTTAACACTTAAATATCCTACAAGTTGCACCTGAAATATGCATTTACCAATCATGTCAACATGAGGGGTAACAAAAACCACCAATGTGATCAAGTGGACAATGAAAAGAACATTGTTGTAGGGGTTCTCGACTTGCAAAGACAAAACCTAGTTCCAACCTTGACAAATTGATGATATTTTTCTTCAAATAGGATAAATTATAGTCTCTACTAAAATATTTATTGACTGGTAGATCATATGTACCAGTTAGAACCAAGGAGAAAAACCCAACTCAAATGATCGCATGACCAATATACCTCCATGTCAAGCAAGCAATCACCATTGCATAAGGAATCCCAAGCAAGAAATTCTAAAGATGAAGGGAGGAGACTTGAAATATGGGTTACACACATCAATACCAAACAATTTCAAGAAAAAAGCTTGGATATTTAATCTGGGCTCCACGGGTATCTCAATCAACCAGTCCCATGCAAGGAACATTGGTCAGCATACCCTTGTGCTGCATGCAAGACACACCACAAACCTTTACCCTTGTCTTCTATGAATTAACTGTGCTACAACTATTGCACACAACCACCATTATCAAACCATTAAATGCTTGGAAAAAAGTAGTTAATAATTCCAAAGGGTCAAATATTATGAAAATACAATGCATCGCTTTGAATGTATAAATTAAGTGAACCCAATTTTAAGCTACTAAATGCATATTTACGAGGGTAAAATAAGGAAGTATACAACATAATAAAGGTATGCAAAAATTTCAATATATGAATCACCTATCATAATTATCCTTAACAAGCCCTTAGAAGAAGGAAGAGATCCATTCAAAGAGAGGGTATCCTTGGCTAGATTAATAGATAAAAAATAATTATAATGTCCAACAGATGACCACAAAAGTAGGTCAATAGGACCGTGTTAAGTACTAAAGGAAAATGAAACATCTCTAACTGCATCATACTAGAGTTTGGAAACAGCGAGGTGATACAGAGGCATAAGGAGAGACTGCAAACCAATCTTCTTTATAGCTTTAGTTACCACCAAAGAAGTCACACACCTGAAAAAATTGACATATAGGCTTAAGAATCTGATTAGGATTTACATAAGATTCTTTCCTCCCAACCTGCACAGTAAGCAAGTCCAAACCTGTGCTCAAGTTCAATGGGAACTCTTGGGGTTTCATTCTTCTTGTAACATTAAAGTGCTTTTCCCTGCAATTTTTGAAATATGGAATGAAAAAAGAAGCAAATTTAGCATCTTTTCTTGAATCATCAATATGTTGGAGGTTTATTAAGTTCCCAAAGGAATCTAGAAATGACATCATGCATGCTTGGAGTCTAGTTCTTCAAGGAGTAGATATGAAAAAAATCTTCTAGCAATGTTAGGATGTAAGCTTTCCCCATATGTTCCTTCAATCTGATTGTGCATCCGTTCAGAGCAATTGTTTCTAACTTTCTAGATGCTTCAACTGCCTTATCTTTGGTAACCATAAGGAGGTGAGATATATCAAATTCGTTAATTGTGGAGGCTCCTATGATGCACTATTAAATATTAAATATGATTATTTCAAGACCCCCACCTTCTAGCAAGGTAAAAATATGAACACAAGCTTTCTTTAGAACTAGAAAAATTCACTTCACTTTCATTCTCAATGTTTCCTAGTATAGCTTGTGGGCTAAGGCTCAACACATTAGAAAAGAATTCTTTTTGGAGGGACAAGTAGTCTCTGCTAGTGCAAGCTAGTAGATTGTTGGAAAATTATTACTGGATTCATGTAGTAGCAAGTCTAAGGATAAGAAATCTAGATTAGGTTTCATAATTGTACTCTTTGGTTATTACATAAATAAATAAAAGTATTTATCGACAAGCTGCAAATTGGTATATTATTAAGCAATGATTTCTTTATCGAGTTTCTATTTTTTGTTACTTACAAAAAGGTTGCATGCTATCTATTTGTAAAAATCCCTAAAGAAATTGAGAATATAGTTGTATTCAGTGTGTCTCATTGAGGAAAGGGTTATTTTTCATCAATGTGAAAATACTTGAAATGATGTCACTATTGTAATAAGTAGCATACATAGAACAATGTAATAATTTGTGAAATAAGTAAGCTATCTACCTAAGGGGATATGATAGTTGATGAACCCAGAAAATAGAGAATATGTCACACATAGATGGAAGAAGAAAGAAAATGATTTTTTCTTATTCTGAATCAAAGGTATAAGAAGTAGAAATCGGTGATCAAGAAGATCAACCGTGGGGAAGCATCATGCATTCCTTGAGGAATTTAGCTAGGGACAACAAGAGTTGGTACAATGGAAGTAAGAATTGGTGCAGGCCATCACTCAACCATTAACAAGCTCAATGCAAGGGATTCAACAATATAACAATAGGAGTGGCACTAGGAGATCAAATGGCCAAAATTTGCAGCATGAGAAAGTCTTCAAATTTAGCCAAATTTAACTCATAATCACCCACCAGAATAGCACATAGACCACTCCTACCAAAGTTTTTATAAGAACAACCAAGGAATAATACATGGAAACAATAGAAGGGTGATATTTTTGATGACTACGTAAATAATATCAGAAAATGTGGGAATATTTTCATTCTTCTATGTCATTGTAGGAGTTTTTAAACATACAATATAAGGTAGGCCTAGGGAACATGGATGGGGATAACAAACTATGATATTCTGAAAAAGGAAAGAAAAATAACTCTGCCCGCTTTTGATAGGACACTAGTTGTACTTCTAGGGCATTGTTTGAGAAGCTATATAGTTCCAACTCGACCCTATGACTGGGATAGAGGCAATCCAATATGCTACTCTACATCTGGAACACAAAGTTTTTCCCTGTTGTGAGTTAATCCTATTGTGCATGAAGCACTACAATCTGCCAACACATCAATTTTTCTCATCCAACAGGGAGTGGCAGATTTCACTCCCTAGAGCATCAATACCTTGTTCACCACTCCTTCAACAAAGCAAAGGAATTGCTCAAGCAATCACAACATACATATGCACTGACAAACTCCTGTTAGACTGAACATAAAACAAAAGCAGCAGCACATCAGGAGTACAAAATTGACATTTTCCAGCCCCCATCCAGAGAGATAGTATGGTTACTGTGTCAAATCTATAGAGAAGTCAATATGAAGGCCATGTACCATTATAATGTTTGAGTAATTGCACAAGTTTCGAAGAAGTGAGCAAGATCTACTGGGGACAAGTACAACCAATCAGTGATTCAACTCATTACCAGGAACATCATTCCCTCAATCCAACACATTTCATTTAGTTTCTTATGTAGTCTATACACTGTTACCTACCCCAAAATTCCTAAGGGAAAATACAATTGATCAAAACATCATAATAGTCCACCTCTAGTAGCCACTGATATCAAAGACAAAACAAATAGCTTCTTCAACAAAATTCATTGCTTGTTGAAAGAGTACTCACATAGAACCACAGAAAAAACACAACAATTATTGAGGGAAAGATGCTTATTTCTTCCAAAAAGATTGTAATATTGTGTCTAGTTCTTTGACAACTCATCATCTACCCATTTCCTCCTCCCGAAGTGTTAGACAAGCTTCTATTACAAGAATTCTACAGGAAATTCATGGATGGTTTCATTCAAATCAAAAAGTCTAGGAAAGGACACTATGTTCAACCAATCAGCCTAGTCAAGCATACTCTCATGAATCATGCCCATATACGATTTTTTCCAATGAAATTTCAAAGCTGGAGATTTTGACAGCTGAGCCAATATTCCACTACAATCCTGAGAAAATATTGCAGAATTAATGAGAACTAAAAACCTAGACTTTTAGCATACATAAACAAGAAGACAAGATTCATAACATTGTGGACTAGAAATGGATTGGCAGAAGACTAAGGGGAATTTTCAAATGGAGAAAGCAACAACTCTTCAGGATTTTTTGGAGAAATCAGAAAAGAAGAGGGGCGAGAGGAAGAGGAAGACAATTATGGTAAGGTCATATTTACTTTTAAACTCTAGCTGTTACAGATATTGCCCAGATCTCAATAACAACAACAAAGTCACAAATTTTACAAAGAATTCCTCCAGCCCTTCCAATGCAGTCTTCTCCAAGTTTTTGGCAACACAGTCCAAAGAAGACCCAGCCACTTCATAAAAAACAGAACAAAGTAGCCCAATCTCCGCTGTCCGCTAAAAGCTCAGCCTCCACCACAAAGGGAAAATCCACCATTTTTTTCTACAGCTTCTTCATAATAACATGTGCATTACAACTCATACTCCTTATCCAAATTTTTGTACAACTTCATGATAATAACATGTGCATTAGAACTCATGCTCCTTATCCAATTTTTTCTACAACAATTTCTTGATAATAACATGTGGCATTACAACTCAATTCCAAGATGGCCGCTACCACCACATCACTTGCTGACTAGCCTGCCCTTTTCACATTTATGTGTGTAGAAGAGTCAACGCCCTAGTCTAATCTTTTTCTATACATAGTTGGTCTTGAATGATAAGGCCTGTTGTCTACATTCGTTGTGGGCAACAACTGAGATATTGACCTTAATTTTTTTCCACTTAACCAACTGTTATACCTTGGGTGCAATTGGATTACTATTCACAGGTTTAGGCGGGGCTGAAAAATGCTACCAACACAATATTTTGCCAGACAATAGTCAGCTATTCTGAAGCTTAAGCTTCCTAAATAAACTTATCCCATAAACTTCAGTTACACTGAGCATGAAATGACTAATATTCCCAATACTCCCTTAAGAAAGGTGATAGCGTGACTCTCTCATGTCTAAGTCACGTATTCTACTACAGACTCATAATATGGGTTAGAAAAGACCATTAAGATTTGAAATCTGGAATTATCATCTGACGTTCTAAGATCATAACACCTATATTTGTCCAATGATACTTTGAGTGTAACGAAAAATCAAATCCAAATAGTATCTCTGCTAGGTTTTATGCTTGAGTTTGTGGTTCATGGATTTCTAGTCTAACACAGTCCTTGTGGCCATTAATTCATGTCCCACCATATTAGTTGGCATGCTTGGGCTCTAATGGCCCACACCCATCATAAGGTCTTTAAAAACCATTTATGGCTCAGCCTCAGCCCAAGGTAAGATCAATTCATCTGAACTCATCTTTAAGATAACTCTACAAAGCAACTTTTTTGCTGTAAAGAAGCTGCAAGATCACTTTCATCACCACAAAGCAACCCCCAAAGTTTGTTTACAATCTACAAGGTAGTGACAATCCTTTTGAGGAAATTTCCATTGATATACATCCACAATGCCAAATTAGTTGCAGAATATATGAAAACATTCATATTTGTACATAAATCAAGATAGAAGATGACATCAACCATCATAGAACATTAATGATTACTTGTTTGGAGCATCAACCATCTAGAATCTAAATTTTATCAATTACAAACAAGCATACAAATTTTGAAGTCATACAATAGAAACTAGACCATTAGCTTAATGAATGAAACAGGTCATCTAGCAACTGCCAACAATAACATGAACAAATAGTCATGTTTATAAAATACGCTATCTACAGTGTACACACTGAAATATGAAGAACAAAAGGTCCAAAACAATAAAATGAGCTAGTTTCCAAATACCTCTCTATAAGTGTTTACCAATTATAAAAGCACCCATGTTGCCAAATGTTGTTGTTGTGGGGTAGCACAGCCACTCATCTTCCAAAACTGTATAGTAAGTAAGTCCAAATCTGTGCTCAAGTTCAATGGGGACTCTCGGGGTTTCATTCTTCTTGTAAAATCAAAGTGCTTTGCCCTGCGATTTATGAAATATAGAATGAAAAAAAAAAACAAAACTAGCACCTTTTCTTGAATCATCAATATGTTGGAGGTATATTAAATTCCCAAAGGAATCTGGAAACGACATCATGCATGCTTGGAGTCTAGTTCTTCAAGGAGTAGATACAAAAAAAATCTTCTGGCAATGTTAGGATGTAAGCTTTCCCCATATGTTCCTTCAATTTGACTGTGCATCCTTTCAGAGCAATAGTTTCTAACTTTCTAGATGCTTCAACTGCCCTATATTTAGTAACCATAAGGAGGCGAGATAGATCAACTACATTAACTGTGGAGGCTCCTGTGATGCACTCTTAAATATTAAAAATGATTATTTCAAGACCCCTACCTTCTAGCAAGGTCAAAATATGAGCACAAGCTTTCTTCAGAACTAGAAAACTTCACTTCACTTTCATTCTCAATGTTTCCTAGTGGCTTCTCCAGCCTCTACCACTTCTAAAATAGTTCTTTATAGGAATCTGAGAACGCAGGGAGGAGCGTGGGAAACTATCCCAGTAGAGGCATTGAAGATATAACTATGTCATCAGGATATAACATATATACACTTCCCAAATAATCACCTTCAAACCTTAGCAGCTGCAACCCACTTATATCAATTGAACAGTTACTGAACTCCTGAGGTTGTCAGTGATGCGCCACATAGGCTGCCAAGGCTCCTCCTCCTCCAAAGGCTATGCCCATTTCACAGAGGTGATCGTACAACATACATATTTTATTGTTGACATCTACAAGACACTTGTTTTCCAAGTTATGGAGACTCAACAATCCTCCCAAACCAGATCCATCCTTTATTCTTATGCCCTATAATCTTCTTCTATGAAGAAAAAGTGATTGCCAATATTGAATTCTCTTCTTTCTTTTGGTGATCCATTTTTTTTAAATAAAAGGTTAATTAAGATATATTATATATACTCATGAAAAGAACTATAACTGAGAATATGAGATACAAGGTTCTAGGTTTCAATGGTGGGCAAGGATCCAAAATTTTGATGAAGTGCCCCCTATCTATCATATTCATCCCATGAGACCATAAGGGAGATTTAAAGAGGCTTTATCCCTAACTACAACCACTCCCTAACACAAAGGGGAATATCCTTTGTTATATGTATCTACATTTTTAACACAGAATGTCTTCATAGTAGATATTCTAAGCTACATTCCAGGTGCCTAACAACACTGTACAATCTATCAAAAATATGAAACAAAATGAACTCATGAACAAGGGATATCTATCCAATGCCAAAGCTGAAGCATACTACCAAAATGACAAAGAAGGGATACTGTCACATGACCCATACTGAAATGTTGATCACAGGGATTGGGATGTAAGAGACTTCTCTCCAGTGGGTTGTTACACCCCATCTCATGGCTAGATAGCAAGATAGTTATCGGTAAATTTCTAGAGTGGCAAGGGACAGAGGAAATCCACAGAGAGAAAAATATTTCTTTCTCCTCTTCTTCAAGTGTGTCATAGCTAATTTTAAGCCTCCTTTGTATGTCTGAAGGAAGTGCTTTAGATATTTTGCAGAATTGGACATTTAAATAATCCAAAACATTTTTTCCATGAAATGTTTCACCAATAGATATCATAGATAAGGGAAACCCATCACAGGCATCCAAAAACTGTCTAACTACGTCAAATCCCACTACAGGATGTGGCTTGTGTAAGGTATGCAGGCCAATAACATTTTGAGAATGTTCTCTGCTGAGGCTTGTCAAATTCTAAATGGCCTACCTTCTGATTGCTAAGATGGTAAAATCATTGTTAATGCGGCTTGTCAACTTTTAAGTGAAGCAACCCTCTGATTCCTTAGATAGTAAAAATTTAAAATCATCATTGAGGCTTGTCAACTAAAATTAGGTTACCAGAATGAGGGGCATTGAAGGAAAGATGTCCTTCACCGGTGAAAATAATGCATGCAGCTGCTCACCATGATCCACGCCATATAAAAATTATGAGGTTGAAAACATGAAATATGGTGTCTGAACATCACCATGCCTTCATTAATGTTATATATTTACTGACCCACTACAGTCGAATCCTCATAAAGTTTCCTTTGTAATGATGTTAAATAGCTCTTAGCTGCAACTTCTCTTCAGTAAAACAAAGAGCTGGATCAATTGTATCCTGATCTTCTCTTCAGTAAAACAAAAAGTAGGATCGATTGTCCATTCAATTTTATAGGTTCGTGATTTTCCTAAATGGACATCGGATCAACAAGAGTAGCATGATTTTGCTTTTAACGACATTCTAATTATAGTTTAACAATACAATCAACTATTTTTTCTGAATGTCAATTTATCCTCATTCACACCTTTCCTTTCATAACATCCTAATATATTTCCCTGAAACAAGCAATATCTTTGTTAAAATCCACAAGTTCCACCTCCAGACAATTCATGCCAGTCCAGAAATAATAACATCCTTATCCATATTACTTCAAAGAAGTTTATCCTTATCACAGAAGTTTACACTCTCAAATAAGCTTCTTTGTTTACTTTGAGAAAAGTTATGTGTTGCTTATCACACCTTGGACATACACCTATTTCTTGAGTAATATTATATTCCCACTACCCCTGACCCAAATCTTAAAAAGACAAGCAAGTAATCAACAACTGAAACTATTGTCTGCATACCAAGCAACTTCACACTTTACAAGCATTTTCACTATAACTTGCACTTCCCTTAACGTGGCATAAAACTATAAAAATTCAAAAGACAGGCTAGCAACTAATATATCATCTTGGTAGCTAAGAGTAACAATTAGATATATGGATATGAGATTCTAGCCAACTCAAACAAAAAAATATTATATGGCTGCAAATTTTTTTTCCCAATTGCTCAATTTGGTGACTCACCAACTATGTACAAAATAATTCACATTTTTACAATATAAATACAAATGAAGGTTTTTTGACATACAATACACTTGATGTTTGTGGCTGAATGGGCTAATCATGTACATCATTATTTATTCTAGTTGCCCAGAAAATATACGCCAATCATCATGTTGTACCAGAGTAATATGATCCTGGTCTTGAGATTACCATAAACAACACTCCATTATGATAAGAAAGCCACCTTTCTAGTTGTGTTTAGTTCTGAGATAGCGCAGCCCACCAAACACACCACAATATTTGGAGGTAGACACTGTTTCTCTCTTTAGACCCATAAGAAGGTTATTTTCCTGTACAGTTTTTTTTTCAAATTGATAAATGTAGGTAATTTAAATTTACAACCATTGTTTACTGCTATATAAAACCAGGCCACATACAACTTTACTGTTCAGTAGCCTTCTCATGAACAAGGCCTGAAAGAAAAAATTGTGATATCACAGGGCCTAAACTATCAGCCAACATTCTCCAAAATCCCCCAAAGGCAAAACTGTTGTTGGCTCTACCGCTAAGCTTCAAAACATCACAAATATGTTCTTTGCGTGAATCTCTATTATCTTGCAGCTTCTTAACAACTTTATTCCTCTTGTCATGAATCTGTTGAATGAAAACATGTATCTATGATTAATTTGTTTAGTGATCAAAGTACATTTATCTTAGTTTGGCATGCTTCAATTTACCATCATGAGAACAAACAATTTACCCTCATGAAAACATGTATCTATGATTAATTTTTTTAGTGATCAAAGTACATATAACTGAGTTTGGCATGCTTCAATTTACCCTCATGAGAATAAGAATTATATCACAACAAAGGAAATAATCTAGAACAAGAATTATGTTATAGAAGTCATTACCAAATGTTTGATATTGTGACACATAAGATTAAAACAATTTCAATAAGTTCTGTTATTTATCTAATAACTTGTCCAAAATAGGTGGTATGTAAATAAAATAAAGGAAAACACTTTAGTTGGTTCAAACTATATCCAAAATTGTGTAGGGGGTAAGGATAAAACAAGGGCAAATACAATGAAGTTTCAACAAGTCCCAACTTTAATTGAAAATTGAAATGAGGCAAACTTACATATAATGTTCCCCTTAGTTTGGAGGTGTTCATTGATGCAAACAAAAAGAAAAATTCTTAAGGAAAGTAGGGCATTTTCCTGGAAGAAAAACGTTGCATTGTTTCACTCTGCTAGCAGATATAAAAGCTTTTTACAGCTTCTATTGAAAAAAGGCAGCATTAGAGGCATTCACATGCTAAATGAATTTTTAAAATAGCCTGCAATTTAGCATACAATCCTAACCATCCCTGAAATAGACATATCCTTAATGGCACCTATTTTTCTTAGTGGAAAATCAACATTAAAAATTCTACTTAATGTGTGGAAACTGGAAAACACTAGACATCAACTGAATTACTCAAACCCAAAAGGATCATGATAAATCTAAAGTATAGAATCACCATAACACTCACCTCACTAGAACCTGATGTACTCCTTTGATGCTTTGAATTTGATTGGAGAAAATCCATTTGTATGTATTCTAGCTCAGCTTGCGATTCTGCTTCAATCTCAACCATTCCAGTGACCTGTTGTGCAGATTCATCAGTGATAACACTTACAGCAGATTCATTATCTTGAAAGGGGGTGCCGACAGAGCTGGGATATTCTTTTTCTAACTTCCAATTTGCAGCTGCACCTGGATGTTCTTGTTGATATGTGTAATTTTCACCATGACAACCCTTGTGCATTTCATTGTCTTGCAGATATTCCTTTCTTTCATCAAGATGTCTTTTTAATTCTTGAACCAAGCCTATTGTCTGATGTAATAATAAAGTTAACTTGTCAATTTCACATTTTTCGGATGAAATAATGAACATAACACCAATCCTAACTCCATAACTGAACCATAATGCACCTTCCAAATTCAGTGTAGAAAACAAAAAGTTGCATCAAGGTTACATCATTGTATAAATGCTAATGGGACACAATGTGGAGCTCTTATAAACAAATCAATAAAAAGTGGAAAACATATGAAAATATATTACCTGAGTATGTTTACATCAGGTGAATCTTTGGTTAAAATACCAATTAAACATTAGCCACATCAAGCTGACGTATCGACTGAATTCTTTCTACAAACTTCTACAACTCCAAATGCAAGACAAGGTAATTTTCTGTGCAACTAAAATCTCTAGTGGTCAAACCCCTTCATAAATGCAATGAAATCTTGGCTACTAGGTAGACAAGCTTGTTATTTCTTGTGCCTTCCTAAAATAGATTACAAGCATTACTACAATCCTAAGTAATTTTCCAGAAAAGGCACCTAAATGCATTGATATAGCCTTCTAGCTGCCTTATCTTCATCAAAGTTTACCATAAATGAATCGAAAATAACTTTTCAGAGTATAATATTCCACAACATTCATCTTTTTCTAAAATTGACCAAATTTGAATTTTGCCCCTAAAAATTATTACTAAGACCTGAAATTGGGTTGATTTGATTCTTTGTACCTCTAACACAAAGTATAATTGTGCAAAAAATATGAACTACAAATTAGGAACATGCCATACTCTAAAGATTACATTGGACACGTGTCCATTCATTACAATGCAAATCCCATTCTCTTGAGCAGAATTTGTGATGCAAAAGTAAAAGGATGTCAACCTAATTTAAACCTGTAATATTACAAGATTAGTTGTTTATGCAACAGTATGGATAACAGAATTGACTTACCATGTAATTTCTGTTCAATTCTTGTATTCAATGCAAAGCTCAAAATTTTACTTTTATTTAATTGATATATTAGTGTCCACTCATGGCCAAAGATGAGGACTGCAAAAAGATCAATATTTTATCCAATGGGGATTGTATAAAACATTTCAGACAAATCAAAGAAATGGAAGAAACTATAATGCAAGAAAATTTTGAGAAATATAAAAGAAATTGGATAGGAAATGATCACGAGAAAGAGCCTGAGAGTTGGGAGAAAATTAAATCAGAGACACTCCTAACATTTGAGACTGAAAATATATTGCTAATAAGGTTTACGTATTGGTCTCTAACAGAAGTTGTTGAACCCTACAGAAATTAAACTTCATAATAATTTAAAATAACAATATATCAACAAAAAGAACAGAACAGAACACAGTATCCAGCTAAAACATCTCATCTTCCAAGGTAACAAAGCATGGTAAAAAATCTAATTTCAATCAAGAGACGCGCACTAGAAGTTCATCCTGTTGCTCGTCTCAGTATTGATTCAGTGGCTTTTCATTCTGGAGTTGCTTTTATCCCCTATAAAACGAGAAATACGTCTAGGTGGGTATCATCTATTCAATTCATATTTACACAACGACACGCTATGAACTCAACCTTATTGCATAGGATATGATTTCTCTCTAGATGAATCATTGCCATCTGAACCACCATATCAATGAAGCATTAAAAATGGCAGAGACAAGATATGGTCGTATTTCTTGATTTCACTTATTGACACAATACGTAGTCCCTAGGAACAATATATTGACACTGGACAGATTCACTATAGTCTAATATTGTTGCCACATACTAGTTGGACTAGAATTGAGTTGAATTTGTTAACTTTTTCCCCTGTTCTACTGAAGATTCAAATCATGACAAAAAGAAAAGGGAGCATATTGGCCGAACAAATCTCCAAACTAAATATGGCTTTAAATATAGTTTGGTGCACACACAACAAGATCAAACCCATAAGAAAATACAGATGTATCTTCCATTTAAAGAATTATAAATAAAAATCAGTCAGTTAATAAATGGTAAATACATAATTTCGTTCAAATTATGAGGGAAAATTATAGTCGTGTATGCCAGTACCAATTTAGCCAGTTTTTCAAGGCAGACTGTTATCTGAATATTGAGATTTGTAATTATAATTATTGTAATTTGATCCAATACAAAGTTCTGAAAGTGATCCGGTCTTGGTTCACCCCATCAATTCTATGCATATCGTCCAATCATTAGACTCCATGACACTGGCATACCAACCACGGTCCACAACTCGACCCTATAGTCAACTGGTCGTCTTGAAAGGTTGCATTGTCATTAATCATTAAATCTTGATACATCTCTTGTAACAAACATTCTCTTGAAAATTCTCATGTTCCACATTTATTCAATCAATGAATGTCGATAACTCTCCAACTTTCCAAGCCAGAAAATGGAAATGGGGACGGATGCAACCCAAAACCCTCTATTGTCCTCATCAACAGCCTAAAATAGAAGCAAATTCCATTCCAAAACACTCCAACCCAGTGAATCGGCTCCATTGCCCTCATCATCGGTGTAAATGTAATTGGAGATAAACGCTATTCCAAAACCCTCCAACTCAGTAAATCGACTCCATTTCCCTCATCATTTTCTTACACTATGGGTTAATGACATTCCAAAACCCTCGAACCCAAGAAATCGGGGGTGAATGCAACAGAAAACAGACCAATCCATGGGTTAATGACATTCCAAAACCCTCTAACCCAAGAAATCGGGGGTGAATGCAACAGAAAAAAGACCAAACCAGTAAAATGGGAGGCGAAACCAGAGTTTCACGTTTTATGCGCTCTTATTTTACTTGGCTAAAATATAAAAATTAATTATTTTTAAAATAATCCTGGGGCTAACTATACAAAAATTAAAAAAAGTGTTTTCTATACAAAATTCTCCCTTCCAAAATTTAAAATCCCTTAAATTTCGCCTTTGGGCTAAAATTCGCCCTTAAAATTTTCCTTGGAGCTCAATAAGCTCACCATTAAAGATAAATTTCCCATTCGTGTGATTGATGAATTATTGGATGAATTACATGGAGCAATTTATTTTACCAAGTTAGATATTCGTTCATGATATCATCAAATTAGAATGAAGATTGAAGATATTCCGAAAAAAACATTTCGAACTCATGAGGGTCATTATGAATTTTTGGTCATGCCTTTTGGCCTTATCAATGCACCCTCTACATTTCAAGGGTTGATGAATTCCATTTTCAAACCCTTCCTTAGAAAATTTGTGCTAGTATTTTTTGATGATATACTAATCTACAACAGGGCTTGGAAGGATCATGTTCAACATGTTGATAGGGTGCTCAAACTATTGTAGGAGAAACAATTATATGCAAAAACATCCAAATTTTTCTTTGGAGTACAAGAGGTGGAATATCTGGGTCATATTGTATCTCACGAGGGTGTTAAGGTAGACCCTAAGAAAATTAAAGTCATTAAGGAATGGAAAGTCCCAACAACCATAAAGCAGTTGCGAGGATTTCTTGGGTTAACAAGGTATTATCGCAAGTTTGTTAAGAATTATGGGAGAATAGCAGCACCTCTAACAACATTATTGAAGAAAGATGCACTTCCATGGACTCCTGAAGCAACTAAGGCCTTTGAACATCTTAAAGAGGAAATGTGCCTAGCACCAGTGTTAGCTATGCTAGACTTCACAAAAACCTTTATTATGGAATGTGATGTCTCATGAAATGGAATTGGTGATGTTTTAATGCAAGAAGGAAGACCCATTGCTTTTGAAAGTCATCCAATCAAAGGAAAGTATTTACAGAAACCTATTTATGAGAAGGAAATGTTAGCAATACTTCATTCACTAAAGAAATGGAGAACTTACCTAATGGGAAGACACTTCAAGGTAAAAACAGATCATGATAGTCTTAAACACTTTTTGGAACAAAGACTATCTTCATAAGAGAAGAAAAAATGGGTCACAAAGATGTTGGTTTATGAATTTGAAATAATCTACAAAAAAGGGAAGCTAAATGATGTTGCAGATGCACTCTCAAGAAATAATGAAGAGGTGGAAGCATTGTTTTGTGCCATTTCTATTATCCAACCAGATTGGATAACCGAAGCAAGAGATGAATGGAAGAAGGATGAAGAAGTGTGGACACTCATTCAAAAGTTGCAGCAAGATCCTAGTACATCTGATACATTTAGTTGGAAAAATGATTCCTTATGGTTCAAATATCGCTTATATATTTGTAAGAATTCCCAACTAAAACAAAATATTATTTTGGAATTGCACACTTCTCCTTTAGGAGGACACTTAGGATTTTTAAAAACTTACCATAGGTTGAAGAAATAATTTTTTTGGGATGGCCTTAAATCTGATATTCAAAATTTTGTGATGAAATGTTTGTTTTGCCAACAGAATAAAGTTGAGACAATTAAGACCTCGGGTCTTCTACAACCTTTATCCATTTCTAGTCAACGTTGGGAGGAGAATTCAATGGATTTTATCATAGGGTTACCTAAGTATGAATGAAAGAGTGTCATCATGGTGGTAATTGATATACTTACCAAGTATGCACACTTTTGTGCATTATCTCATCCATTTAAAGAAAGTATAGTTGCTACTACATTTATGGACACAATTCAAAATCTACATGGAAACCAAAGGGTTATTGTGAGCGACAGAGATCCCATTTTTACTGGAAAATTTTGGATGGAGTTATTTTCGTGTTTGGGTACTCAATTAGCTCATATCTCATCTTATCATTTTCAATCCGATGGTCAAATTGAGATAGTAAATAAATGTTTGGAAGGATATCTTCGTTGTTTTGTATCTAATAAACAAACACAATGGGTCAAGTGGTTACCTATCGCTGAATGGTGGTATAACACTTCCTTCCATACTGCAGCAAAAATGACGCCATTTATGGCACTTTATTTATATCATACACCATCCATCAGATCATCTTTAAGAGAAAATTTGAAGGTTCAAGTAGTAGAAGATCACATCGAGCATCAACAATAAGCTCTCCAACTCTTAAAGGATAACCTAATTTTGGAACAAAATTGAATGAAACAACAGGAAAATCAATATCGCAACGAGAGAAGTTTTGATGTAGGATACTGGGTATTTTTACGGCTACAACCGTACAAACAAATGTCCCTCAAGCAAGCTAAGAAGGATAATAAATTATCACCAAAGTACTATGGTCCTTACAAGGTGTTGCAAAATATTAGTACTATGGCGTAAAAATTGGAGCTTCCTTCTTCTTCACGAGTGCATCCAGTTTTCCATGTTTCATGCTTAAAGAAGGTTATAGGTGAAAATATTCCAGTTCAAACAATATTTCCAGAACTTGATGAGGAAGTAAAAATCATATTGAAACCTAAAGTGGTCACGAAAACAAGAACTCGACAGCTACGAAATCGATCAATTTCAGAGTATCTCATCAAGTGAAAGAACTTACCCACTGAAGATTCTACATGGGAGGATGAGAATTTTATATAGAAGCACCCTGAGCTACTAAAGCATTGAGGACAACACTTTTTTAAAGGAGAGGGGCATGTTAGGTCCCCATATTACTAGTATAGTCCCTTATTGTTATTAGTGTAACCCTCTTATTGTTATTATTGTACCCCTGTAACCCCCATATGGTTATTATTGTGCCCTTAAATTATTATTGTTAGGTCGGCTAGGATTACATTGTGGGCCCATGGTCTCCTATATATAGAAAGGAGGTTTTGTAATTTGTATCATCCAAGAATTTTTCATTCATGTAATGTATTGGAGGTTGCCCCCTCGAAGTGGCTTATTTCTAAGGCGTTGATATCTCTTTTCTTCTATTTTTGGAGCTGGTTTCACAACATAAACCAAGAGGAGCTTGTAAGTTGAGTAGAACAAATATAATTTCTACATACTAGGGTGTCTCTATGAAAGCTTCACTTATTTGTGGAGTCCCCATCTCTTCCTGATCATCTACTGCAGCAATGAAATTTATGTCTAAGGCATGAAAGTTTGATTCAACCATGAGTTTGGTTAAACCTTGACCTTTGATAATTTTTTTAGGCTTGATCTCAATGTCATATTCTAGTATTGTGGCAATCCATTTAGCTCTCTTTCCATTAGGCCCATTCTGAGTTGGAATGTCCTTTACAACTGATTTTGGAACATATGCTATTATGTGAGAGTATAGAATGTATACTCTGAAATATTTTATGGCTTTCACTAAAGCAAGAGCTTGTTTCTCCATGAAATTATACTTTAGTGTTGCATCTCTTAAGGATTTAATTAAGAAAGCAATGGGGTTTTCATAACCCTCATTGTTATTTTTCAACAAGACAACTGCAATGGTGTGTTCTGAAGCAAATGAAAAAAATATGAAATCTCTGTTGAAATTAGGACTTATGAGGATAGGTGTTTTAGTAAGGGCTTCTTTGACTACTTCAAAAGACTGCTTAGCCTCTATTGTCCACTTAAGTATTGAATCCTTCTTTAACATGTTGTTTATATTTCTAAGTAGTTCTGCTAAGTTAGAGTTTTTTTTTCCTAAATATGTCTACTCCTATTATTGATACAAATTTTTTTTTACATGGAGTTCCTGGCCTCATATGATCTTGCCCAGAATTGCAGCAATCTATCAAAAAAGCTGATGTCTAGCCAAAATTTTTCAAAAACTGGACCTAATACTCTGTTTCGAGCCATACAAACTGTAGTAAGCCGCCCACGCAGGGGAAATCGACTATGAGAAGACATAGAAGCAAGTTGATGAGTATGTAAATTGAAAGAACTAAAACGCAGATGATCAAGCCCAGATGAGCGACTCTGAGGCAAAAAGCTGAGAGTATATGCGCGTTCAGGAATCATGAGAGTTAGAAGGCGTTTCTTCAACAATGCGGCATCCATATTCATAGGGGTCTTCCTCCATCGCTTGAAGGTTGTCTTTTCCAACTGAGCCATCGCGCTTCGTATCACTCGGGCCAGCAGGGAGGCTGGTGTTTAGAATTGCGCTGCTACAGGGATCCTTACTCTGCCTGCTGTTGGAGGGAGGAATGAGATGTGGAACGTTGATGTTATTTTACAAAGGCACTTCCGGAGCCAGGACTGCCTCAGTCACGAAGTCTGCCTGAAATTCAAAGGTGATTTTGGCTATCATGGTGGAATGACAGAGAGCGCAAGGAATGCAGAGCTGGGCTGTGTGGGACTGAATGGGGAGGGGAGGAGGAGAAACTGGAATGTGAGGGGAGCCCGAGCATGAGTGGACTAACCAGACCCACGGCCATTACCACTCCTGGTGGCCGGAGAGTGGCAAGAGAGATACTCCAAGGATTGGGAGGTCAAGCCAGAGGTGGAAGAAGAAGACTGTTGAGAAACCTGCCCACGACTAGTGCCTCTCTTGCATTGCATTTGCTGACGGAGTCGAGGCATGATGCTTCGAGCTGGCAAGGATATGATGGGGTCAATCGTGCAAAGGTTGGGAGCAGATTCCACAGAGAAATGCAGGGGAGCACCAATAGGAAGTGCCGAGCCACAAACAGAAGGTGAATTGGACCAAAGATTGCAGAAGGGGCTGTGAGTATAGTGAATGCCCGACATCAGTTCAATACAGCAAGCCAAAGAACACCGCAACCCAGTACTGGTCCGAGAGCGAGGCTCTGCTGCAATCATAGAACAACTCGAGTGTAGAGGAGAGGCAACAATGAGTCTGGGTCGGGGCACCATAGTTGAAATGAAAACTGGTTCGCGTCGGAGGAAGCGCTGCATAATGGCAGCATTGAAGTCACTGGCATGGGTATTAATGTTGTGCCTCGCGCGGAGCTGGGTGGCGGTGGTATGAGTCCACATTCCAACCCACGCTGGTCCACGCACCATCGTACCATACTCATCAAACACCTGCATCCATGATCTACTAAGTTAGAGTTGAATCTTCTAAGAAAAATTATTTTTCCTAAAACTTCTTGTAGTGCTTTAATGTTTCTAGGATGAATGATATTTAAGATTGATTCTATTATAGCTAGGTCAATTATAATGCCCTATTTTGAAATAATGTTTCCCAAGAGTTTTCCTTCTTCTAATCTAAAAGGTGACTTTTTCGGATTTAAGGATATCCCAAACTTTTTGCATTTTATGAATACTTTTCTTAGATGTTTTAGATGTTCATTATATGATTTGGAAAACACTATGATATCATCCAGGTAAATGACTAAAACATCATGGATTTCCTTTGCAAAATAAATCTCCATGGCTCTTTCGAATATTGCTCCGGCATTCATTAGTCCAAAGGAAATTTTCAAGTACATTAAAGTTCCCCAGGAAGTAATGAATGCAGTCTTAGGTTGATCTTCAAGTTGGACTAGGATTTGTTTGTATCCAAAAAATCCATCAAGTAATGAAATTCTGGATGACCCTACTACCCTCTAGAGAATTTGGTCCATTTTAGGGAGGGGATAGTTATCCTTCAGTGATACTTTGTTCAAGTTTTTGAAATTAACGCAGAGTTTGATTTCTCCTGTTTTCTTTCTAGTGGGGACTAAATTTGAGACCCAATCAAAATATCCGATGGGTGCTATGATTTGAGCATCGTACATCCTTCTAACTTCTTTTTATATTAACGGTATAGGAATAGGGCTAATCCTCCTTAGATTTTGTTTAAAGGGATTTTTATTTTCTTTAATTGGTATCTTATGTTGGATAATTATAGTATCATAAGACTTGAGATCTTCATAGCTCCACACAAAGCTATCTTGGAACTTTTTAAGCAAGCTAATGTACTTCAACTTTTCAGCTGGAGATAATTTCTTATATATTTTGATAATTTTGGGATTTTCCTTTGTTCCTATGTTGCATTCCTCTATATCTAACCTTAGAGGCTCCATTTTAGTTTTTATATCTACATCATTGGAGTCAAAGGGATCTTCTAGTGGGGCTAATCCCTTAGGAAAAATGTTAACTTTGAGTTTTAAAACTTTTGATTCATCATGTTGGGGTTCTTGAGTTTTGATAGATTGGATAACCAAATTACAAGACAACATCAGAACCAATCTTTAGAGCTCCAGGATCTAGTCCTCCTGTTCTCAGAGCGAGATCTCTCAAATTTACTTGTTTGCAAAGGAATATCTTGTTTGCTTTTAAGTATTGATTTTAGACTAGTTATTAAGTGCATGTGTTTGTTTGTTTTGTTTGGTTGAATTGGCACAACAAAACATGAAGGGTCTAGGAAGTATAAATAGAAATAAGAAGTGTCAAATTCATTGGGCAATGGAGTCAAAAAGAGGTTTATGACAAGCTCATCAATGGATATGGTATATCAAAGGGAAAATCTAACTTGGCCACAAGATCCTTTAATTTTGTGAATGAGATGGACATTAATGATTTGGAAAGAGAAATTGAATTCTCAATAAAGGGAACTTAAAAACATAATTTGAACAATAAAGAGGTATTTGATAGACAGGGCTAACCATGAATTCTACAAACCACACTTTAAGCAAGTAATGACTTCAAGACAACTTTTAAAATGAAATCTAAGATTTGGGGAACACCCTATTTCCTCAAAGAATTTCTTTCAAAGGAATTAGAAAACATGAAAGATTCACTGATAATTGCAATCATAGAAGACAGAACACCTAAAACATCTATGATCACAAGTATAAATACCTTTAAAACAATTTTTCAAGTAGGGACAAAGGGTATGATCAAAACAGACCTCCTTGGCTAATTGTAAACAATGGTACTTCAAAGGGATACTTCAAAAATAGTTTTCAAGTGGCAGCAGACAAGCAGGGAAAACCATAAATCATGCTGGAACCAACTATTTGAAATATTTGAGAAATAAACAAGCATAAGGGTTCAAGAGAATGATTAAAGACTCTAAAATTCCTTAGCAGAAGAAAACATAAAACAATGAAGGATAAACATGTCTAAGGTGCTTCCAGGAGTCATTTCTTAGCCTAAAATTTTCATCCTACTGTAGTAAGAATTTATGAAACATAATGAAAACAAGAAAAGCAACAAACAGTTCAGAATACATCACCAACAGTCAAGCTCAGGGATCCAATGATAGAGCCTTCTCAAGAACAAGCATGTCAAAACATAATCCAACTTCCAAGACTTCAATTTCTTCTTCAACTTCAACAGACTATGTATTATTTTAGAGAGTTCCAAAGTTACAACTAGTGACCAACCAACCAACAACTTCTCATCTTCTTCAGAAGTATTTATAGAAGAAATGAGGAGGTGGAAGAGTTCTAGGGTTGAGTATCATTAATTCTATACTAAATGCAACTCCTAGCCTTGAAAACCATGCAAGGCCTAAGCAAGGAATGCATTGAATTACAACTCAGTCTTATTAACTTTATTTTTTGCTTTTTAGGCTTAGTGGGTGAAAAGATTGACTTTAAGGTTCTTTTTATCTTTTACAATAACTTTAATAACAATTTAAAATATGTTCTTTTGTTTGAAATAATTGTTCAACTGTCTTTAGCCTTAATGTTTTGGACTGAGATTTTATTTCGGTATTCCTTTGAGGTAGAGAGGCTTCAGGTGGAAATTTTGGTAGCTGGGGATTAAATTAGCCCGTTCGACGTGGAATTCGAGGCTTCCTTCAACTGATCTGATTCTCTGTTTCATAAACACAGTGATTTATATTTGGATCTGTGTTTAGGCTTGATTAAGCCATAACCTTCATCTTTGACATTGATACTCTTTCATTTAATTAACTCTGACTATGTCTGTTGTTTGCAGGTGCGCAAAGGGTTTGTTGGAGAAATTGTTTTAAAAGCTGATGATCATGACTCATTGACCCTCTAAAAATGTGGAATTAGTACTTCAAAACCCTTTAATTTATATCAAGGGCCATGAGGATCATCATCCTTGGCCTATGTCACCGTAACTGGCTGTGGGAGGGTTTTTAACTTTGTAACCCATTAAATCTGCATAAAACAAACAAAATTTAATTTAAATCCTGCGAAGATTTGGTTTAAAACTGCTTTGGAGGGTTTATGGAGGCGGTTTGGAGCTGTGCAAATGGGAAAATGCAGTGGTAGGAGGAAGAAATACTAGCAGAAAACAACTAACCAGGTTTAATTTTGAATTTGGAATGAAATTGGAGAAGGGTGGTTTCGGAAAACCGGCAACGGTTTTCGCATTGCATTTGGGGGGTAGGCGGTATTTTGCAGATGGAGTGCGATACGATACATCGGTCGACATGTGGATTTTTAATACCACCTATTTTGCAAAAAATTTGAGCATTAAACTTTAGGCGCAAAGATTTTTCAATACGCATCATCAACCGTTGGATCGGAGGACCTAGATCCAACGATGCAGAAATAATGCGATGAGGGATAAGAAGCATGGTCGGGGAAAGTAGTGCGGCCTACGATGACGTTGTTTTTTTGTCACGTAGCAGAAAATTATTGGGTTAAAGCACAAGGATCAGGTTTATTCTCGTCCATTAGATCTGATGATCAAGTGGTGGGGATGTAAAAGGAAAATTGATGGGAGGTAATGGGTGGATGAACGGGAAGACGAAAGGTGGTCTGATGGTCGTTGATCAGTTTATATCAACGATCCAGATTCGCTTAGGACCATAACATCGGAAAAAGAAAAATAGAGGAAAGGTAAGGTTATGACGGGGTCTTTAAGCCTTTTAGCGCTCGATTGCGGGGTTTTAGGCCATATGAGGGAAGGCTAAAAGATATAAGCCCTTGGGGCTTAATAATTTATAAGGTAAAAAGACTATTTTTAAGGCCAAAAACATGGTTTTTAAGGCTAAGTAAGGGTTCTGATAGGAAAAAAGAGGGATTTTAAAACCAAATGAAAAGGGAACATAAGGTTTAAAATTTTTTTTAGGTGATTTAGAGGTTAAATGAAGGTGTTTTTGAGGATTTTGTGAAAGGGAAGAAAGGTGAAAATGAAGAATTGAAATGATGGAAAAATGGAGTTTTTAAGCAGTCTTTCTCTTGGTGAGCAACAGGTGCTTTAGGGCTAATAGTGAAACAAGAGTGAAGATTAACTCAAAGGCTAATTATCATCATAAGACTTCAAAAGATGATAAGTTTTCAAAGGAAACTATCTCTTGAAGGCTTAAAGACAAAATTAGCCACCATTGGGTATGAAAAAATTTATAGGTGGCTAACAGTGGCTCCACTTGGGGAGGACAACTGGTTCTTTATGTGTCCAGAACCTCAGCTATTGATCTTTGGCTTTTCAGTAAACCAGTGCCTTATTCCATTGGGCAACAAATTTCTTTTCCTTTAGCTGACCTTTCTTTGATTTGACAATCTCTGCGGCAATCTAGAATAATGGAATTCTATCAAAACAACATCCCTACCTACCCATTCCTAATGATCCTAACATTTTTTCTTCTTTCAGAGTGAATTTGGACTAGCAAAATCTCTTCATCAACATTTTATTCTTTTTGAAAATAGGAAACTAATCTATTTCTACTCTTATTTCTCCATGAAATCAGTTTAAACAGTTGAGTTCATAAATTCTCTACCTAACTACCACTTGCCAGGATTAGACTTTCTGACAGATCTTTATTCTCTATTTTCTAGAACAGAAATTTAAAAGCAGTCAAGCCAGGATTAAGAAATTTGACTTGCTGCAGATCTATGGCATAAAAACAAGCTGCACATAGATTTTATTTGTAGAAAAGTAAAACAAAATGTGAAGGCTTAAGATCCGAAAACTAAAAAATCCTTCATTATTTCTTCAGCTCTGTTCTGAATTTGTTTGAGCTGTATTTTCTTTCTCATATGGTTCAAGTTTTGAGCATATTGTAACCAATTTGTTTTCTATCTTTGGCTCAAGATTTAAACTGAATAGAGCCATTATTCTTTCGAAACTCATAGGTTCATATTTTGAATTTGTTTGAACCTTATTTCCTCTGTCCTAATATACCTTACTGATAAGCCAAGATTATGATGTTTGGCTGATCTAATTCATTAACCTATAAACAATAAATTTAAACATTATCCAATCATGATTAGACTGTATGATTGAATAGAAAGTGTTTCTTGTGTTAGTGGCATTTGAACTTGCACACTTTCAGAGTGTGTCTCTCTTTTTGGTATGGGGCTGTACCTTTCTTGTTTTTATCTGCCCTCTTTTATTTTCTATTTTTTTTGTATTTTTATCGTTTTTCTTCTTCAAAGAAATAAACAAAAAGACTAACTAGATGCTCAAGAGCTAAGATTTATTGACATTCCTACCTACCCTAATCTAACTTGGAATATTTATGTGTTTAGCTGATGAAATCTCTTTTCCAGTACAACCAATCCAGTAAATGATTCCATGATTGGTCCTTTCTCATCTCTTTGGGCAGGCTGGACAAACATGGCCACTCCCATTCTTTTTGTTTCTTAGCAGTAGTGCAAAAAAATATTCTTGCTTTTGGTAACACACTATTGTTAACAACCTTTATCCCTTCTTAAAATATCTTCAAAAAATGAGCATAGGGATCTTGAAATAATGTCTGGTTGTGAGTATTTGGAAGATATGTTTCAACTAGGATTACCTCTTCTGTCTCCACTGGATCAAGATAGAGATTTTCTTGAGAAAGAAAAACTTCCTCATCTTCGTTATCATCTGAACTGGAGGACTCATCATATATTGCAATGTTGTCCTCTTGTAGTCCTGGTAAGATTTGGTTCAGTGGACTGTACTCTATGAAGAGATCATCATATTCTTGAGCAGGGGTATCTTTTATTACCTCAATATTTTCAGGATAAGGTTCCTTATATTCATCCTGCTCAAGAATACTCCTCTTTCTTCTCAACCTCATCATCACAACTGATAGATTGCTGACTCCCAATTATGTGAAAGCTATTTTTGATGGATTGGATTGGTTGACCGCTACTTTCAAGTTGATGATAGTGAAACTCATGACACCAATCAACTGCTGGTTTCCCTGCATGATTAGTTCCTGCTTGAAGCTCATCATCATCATCAGACTGATCAAAATTTGGCAAATCATTAGTATAAACCATATCACCAATCAAGCATATTGGGTTATCAGTTGGCCTTTCTTTGAGCTGATCTACAAGTTTGTTTTTTGTTTCAAGAAAACAAGGTTCAGTAGGTAGATGAGTAGAATTTTTTTTTTCTAATGAAGATTCGATGGCTGGCTATTTGTTCAATATTAGGTCAATTTATTTTTCTTTCAAAAGAGGAATTTTTATTTTTCTTTGGACAGAAGTACAACAGTCCTCTTTCTCTTGTATTGAATGATTTTGAGGTTGGATGTCTTCTTGAGCCTCTTCTAGGGAATCATTACTTGTGCTTGCAAGGAAGCTTTGAGGATTTTCTTCTTTTTCCTGATCTATCTCAGTTTCAAACAAATCCTCATGATTTTCATGGCAGTCACTTTGAATATAAGGTTCATGAGTTTTTTCTACTATATTGTCAGGATGCCACTCTCCCTTTAAAATCTGAAATGAGTTATAACATAGAGGCAGAGTCCCTACATGTGTTGGTTTTTATTCTATTCAGATTTTGTGTTTCGTAGGTGGCCTTTTCTCTCCTCAAAACACTGCACACTTTTTACATTTGCATTTTGATCGTAAAGTTCTCTTAATAGTGGAATGCAAGATAAAGGGAGGCTGTCAAGACTTTCTTGACAACCTTCTTCATTGTTTTCTCTGCAACATATCTCATCATACATATTTTGCTTGTTGTTTTTGTCTTGTAGTGGTTGAGTTTTTTTTTTACAGGGAGGAGGTATGGGCAGCTCTAGATAATCAATATTTGTATCAGCCTCATACCTATCTAGTCTTCTATGAAGTATGTACATAATTTTTCCAATCATGTCTGATAATGTGTCTAATTTAGCTTCTCTGTCTATACTTGATTCCATGTTTGTAAGTGATAAAGAGGTCACTACATCTTTCTAACCAATTCAGAGTCTCTTCCAGTGGAGTCATTAGGCCTTTTGGGATTGTGGAGTCGCCAGGTGGAAGATTTTGAACTTTGTTGTCCACCAACAACATGATTGGGTTTTCTCAATGCATTTCCAGGAGAGTTTAAAAGGACTGGTAAAGTAATAGACCTACTGGAGGCCAGTGGAGTCGCCAGGTGGAAATTTTTTAGCTTTTTGTGAAGGTAAAATTGTTTTATGGTTCCACCACCATGTTTATTATGAAGCCAATCTGAAATATTTTTGGATTTTGTATATTTCTATGGTTTTGAGAATGTCCTATGTTTGATTTTAACACTTAGCTAAGGTGCTCAAACAAACAGAGTCTAATCTATGGCTTACTAACTAATTTTCTTAGCGATTTTTAGGACTAAAGAGTTTATAACAATTTTCTAGGCTATCATAGATTCAATAGGTGTTAGTATGAATCCTTTGTCGAAGTGTATGAAAAAATACCACTTTAGCTACACATAAATAATAGCCCTAACATCAAATATGGCTGCCAATATCTTCAGATCTGTAGTTAGTTGATCAAGACAAGAGCTGCAAAAACCAGATCTATGCATAGAAAGACATTAAGCAGTAAAAAAAAGGGTTTGCTCCATATATCCAATAGACAAGACAAGAACAATTTTTGAAAGAATTTTTTGTATTAAGGGCACCTGGGAGGAAAACAAGAAGATGTTTCCAATTCTCCTCAATGGGATGGGTTCTTGGAAGTCCTCAGCACTTCAAATCTAGCATTTCTCTCTCCTATTGGTGTAGAAAACCCAGACAAAGATAGAACTCAAAGGGAGCTCACACAGCAAATAATGGAAAATATGACAATGATAATGGCTCAAAGTTAGACCAAGAGTTTAGATCCAGAGTGATCCAATAGGCAACAAAAGGTGAAGAATGGTAGGGAAAACCCTCCTATTTATAAAAAAATATTGGGTCATTCTACATCTTGGTGCATGATTAAAATAACGCTAACCAAATCTAGATCCACCTTTTATGGAATATTTTATTATATTTGTTGGAGGGTAAAGGTATTTGACTTGGGTCAAATCCCTTTATTTGTAAATAATAAATAAATAAATGATTTATTTATCATTTTAAGGAAGTGGTTGAATGATAATCAAATAAATAATGATTTATTTAATTATTTGTGGGTGATTTAATCATATTTAACAAGGAATATCATTTAAATAAGATTTAAATAATTATTCTTAGAAAATAATAAGATAAATAGAGATTTATCTAATTAATTTCTTTGTTTTGGGTTAAACATGATGAGGAATAATAATTAAATTATTGTTTAATTAATTATTCCATGAGGAAAATCAAACAAATATAGATTTGTTTAATATTTTCTTTTGGGGTTTCCTGTTTAGACCATAAAAAACCTAATAAATGTGGTTTATTAAGTTATTTAACATAGTGAAAGCAATTTTACTTAGGGTAAAATTGGTCTTACATGGTGTACTTGGGTCCATCTAATGATAGTAGGTTAGATGACCAAAAAATGGTGTAACATATTGCCCCCCAGCGTGCGAGTGTTAGGAGCAAATCGTATGACCGAAGTACGTTGTAAGAACTCAATCACCAGACATCAAAAGGAAATTGAGAGAGAGAAGTGTAAGGTAGACTAATGTGCTGAAGAACTAGACCTTGAGGAGATGAGACTTGTAGGTGCAACAAGTCTCTTTTTATGAGAGGGTACCTGTGCTAAAGGCAGTGGGGGAGGCATACCTATGCCCGCCGAGACAAAGTACAAAAGAATAGTGTGTCCAGTAAACAAGGGACCGAACCATAAAGTACAACTGGCATAAACATAAGCAAGATAAAAATACAATGAGGGATCCCACATACATGTTGTGCCTGGGATAATAGCCAGGACTGATACAATAATATCTGAGTACATGAGATACAAATACAACCCAAATTCCCCCTATAAGTGGGGAAGGGCTCACAAAATTTGACTGATACATGCAAATCAAAGAGGCGCTGCAAGCGGATAAGGCCGACATCATCAAATATATGGAGCTGCATCGAGGGCTGCAATGAAAAGGTCATCCAGGCATGTGAGGGGCTACCTACAGGGCCACCCCCTCATGAGGGCTGAGACATCTCACACACACCCGGGAATCACCAAGAGCTGCTGCTGGATCACTGAACCATCAAGTATACGGATCTCGATCATGCTGAAAGGAGCTGGAGTGGAGAAACAATCAAGTCAAAGGGAAATGAGAGATCCCTTTGCCTGATCCGAGGCACCAAACAAGAGTGGAAGCTGGAACCAAGGTACACCGCCCTCTAGAACTGTCTTCTGGAATGAAGGAGATGATGTCGACAAAAGGAGGTCCGCCATAGGTGAGGCAATGAGAGATCCTCAACTAAGGCACGAGAGAAAATAGTAGAGCGACGGACAGACTAATACCAATGATGAGGATGAAATGGAGGGGATTGAGTTGCGAATGGACGACTTCCCTTGTTAGAGCATAAAGGGCATGAATGACATGGCAGCGACTGACACAATATCATGAGGGATAGGGGACAGTGGGACTGAAGGCCATAATGTGCGACACAAGAGAGGGACCAAGAAATGAAGGATGGAGGACTATAGCGGGGTACAAAGGGACTCGGGATAGACTCCATGAATGCGATGATGACTCAACTTGGATGCTCTAAACAAGGGCGACTTGATAGTTCTGCCACACAGTAAAGGTCCAATGGGGGACCATGAAAACATGAGTACAAGATGGTATCTCATGACGAAAATCAACACGAACAAAGGCGAGTAAGGAGGCAAGGTGGTGCCCCAAGTACAAGTATCGTAAGTGAAGAAATTCGATTTTGGGAAGGGTTATGGTTGAGGGGCATAAGTGCCCCCAAGCATGGTGTGGTCATGCCAAAATATATTTAGAAAGAGGGGAATCTAAATATATTTTAATGATGTGGTGCGCCATTTGTTTTCGTTATGGTTATGCAGTTTGAGAAAGGGAATGGAGGATTACCAATCTCTTTTGGTACTGCATATAGGAATCAAATGGACTTTAAGTTTTCGGGGTGGCATACCTGGTGTCACTATCCCAAAGAGAGGATTTGGAGATAATGAACTGATGCTCTCCTGGAAAACCCATAGGTTGGTCAACAACAATGTCTAAGAGATTGGGTTGCTGATGGAAGATGAGGGAACGATAAGGGGTATCATCCCTAGAGTGATCTGAAGTGATATGAGACTCTAGAGGTTCTTCTAAATGTGGAAGAATAATGGTACTAAAGTCGGCACGACCAGAATCACTAGGAGAGTTGTGGAGAATTTCTTCTCTTGGTCTCTCAAAAGTGGGTGCCCCCTTACCCAAACATTGGGTTTCAATGTAATGGCCACAAGGTGTATGTGGTGTGAACACATGGTTTTGATGTAAGGGGGAATAGAGATAGTCAGGGGTGGGGATTTTTTCCATAATGTCATCATCGTGATAGAAGATGGGGTGACTGGTGGAAGAAAGACCACCTGACGTGGCAAAGCTAGCTGAATCATCATCATGAGAAGAGAGGTTCACATGCGCGTCATCACAAGGGGTGACAGAAGAGTAAGAAAATAAAGGATCTACCAATGCTGAGCCCAAGGTGATCGCTGAAGGAATGTCAAGCGAAACAATAGGGGAAGATTCAGATGGAATTTTCCCCGAGGGTCTCATGGATGATGATAGGTAGAAAATGCTGGACGAAGGCTCCGTCATCTCAACATCAGGAGGGGGAATGTCAATGGGAGCAGTCATGTCTGGTAGTTTTTCCAAAGAAAAATGCGCAAATAGGGGAGAGGTGGACTCATTGCGCTTGGCCTCGAATTGGTGGACCGCGGCTAGAGAGGTGCGGAAGTCCTCGAGGCGGGGAAAAAGGTGGGTGTAATGGCCATGGAGATCACACAAAGCACAGGGGTGGTTGGTGTGAATAGTCTTGGGGTTCTTGGCCATGGTCGCGGAAGGAACAGAGGCTTTCGAGACCGTGGACTCAGGGAACACGACATTAACCATGGGCTTGAGATGAAATAATTCAGGACAGGTATGGGTGGCGTGACCGAAAACATCACACAAAGCACACTGGATGGTATTCTGTGGAGGTCAAGGAGGGGCCGGGTTTGTCCGGGCAACCTTGTCCTTTGATGCCCCCTTGCGAGCTTTGCCCTTCTTACCTGAAGCGGTCGCAACAGGAGGTGGTTCCTGTTGAGGTGACTGAGGCACTGTTGCAGCGGGAGAAGTTATGGGGACCGGTTGAACCGGGGTCAAAGCAATATAAGGTTTGAGTTGACCAGGTAGGGTTGCGACTGGAGGATCATGGTACCAGACGTGAATCCCAAGGGTCAATTTAGGAAGAGAGAGGGTGGCCATGACCAGTAGTGTGTACACTCCTGGTGGGGGAGCTAGGAATGGTATCGGACCAACGGGGTAATGGCCAAGTGGGACGGATCCTGAATGGCTAATGCTTGGAGGAACTGTTCCAGGAGGGTAAAGAGGCTCATGAATACCAACTGCAGGTGAAGGGCTAGGAGTAGGTTGTGGAGAGTGCGGTTGCTAACTAGCCGAAGCAGGTTGCTTGAGAGCAGCCTGAGACGATTGCATCATGCAAACATTCGATGAGCTGGGGTCAGAGACAAGAGGAGGACGAAAACCAGGGAAGGTTCCAAGCAAAGAGGAGTCTTTTTAGACGTCGGGAGAGACACTGGTTAAGGAATCGACTGTTTGCTTATTGGCTACAGGAGAGATGGTCGTCTCAGGGGAGGTCTGAGATTCTGGCTCATGATATGTCAACTAGTCAATGGTGACTATCTTTCCATTATGAGGGAAATAAATCTTGCGGAAAACCGCAGATGGGACAGCAGACATGGCATAGTTGTAGCTCCACCCTAACAGAATGTTGTAATCTAGAGGGGCGTCGATGACTTCAACGTCAACGCAAACAGTCTTGCCCGCAAGAGTGATAGGACAATTACGGAATAGGCCAATGGGATGGGAGGCGTGGCCATCCCACGCTCAAAGGGTGATCATGGAAGGGGCCAAATCAGGAGAACCGAGTTGTTTCCAAATCGAAGCGGACATCACACAGATGGATGCCCCCACATCAATGATACATCGAGAAACGTAAGCGTTCCAGATTTTGACTGGGATTTGGAAAGCGACGGAAGCAAGAAGAGGAGGATGTTCTCATTGATGGGCGTAAAAAAAAATCAATTGGTCAGCAGCAGGATCTACAACACCCAGGGCAGATAGTAGAGCTTTCTTTTGAGAAGGGCATGACTGGAGGAGTTCCAATGTAGAAATGGCAGCAGGAGACTGTGCCAAATCATCTAGTATGCTATACGACTGAGCAACCCGACTGGAAGCAGCGTTTCGGCGTAATGGTCCTTTAGGAATCTTGGTATGAACCTCAACGTTGGGTTGAGGGATAGGCAAGGGACCATTGGATGTTGAAAGAGGCTCTATAGAACCTGAAGAAGGTGACTTGGGGACAGACGAAGCGGGAGGCTTGGGGTACTGAGGGGCCCGAGTTTGAAGGTTAAGGTCGACGATTGGAGGTGGAGCAGAGTTCATCATGAGGATCTGGTAATTGGAGGAACCAGAAGGGGAAGGTTGAGTGGCCCCCTGTCCATCAGGTGGTTGGGTAGCCACGAATCCCTGCTGTGCATCCACCTGCACTTGAGGGGGCGGTGACTGCTGTTGAAGGGGTGGAGAAGGCAAGGGAGGCGGAGGTGCTAATGCTGGAGGAGCTGGAGCACCAAACTGCGGATACGAATAATAAGGGGGTTGGGTAACAGTATGGTGAGCAGGAGGTTGGGCCAAAAGAGGAGGTATGTTGTATCCTGGATACGTGCTACTAGGAGGGGGAAAAGTGCGGGAGGTGCTGCCCCCTCCCCCAGGAAAACCATAACCCATGGGAGGTTGGGCATATGGATGAGAGAGAGCTCCAACGATACCTTCGGCGGCATGAGGTGCCCCCGATGCATTGACACCACCGGGTCTAGGGAGATCAGGTAGAACAGTATAAACATAACCTGTCTGAGCGTAGATCAAGTCATATTTTAACGCCAGTTGGAGGGCAGCTTCTTTGGTTTGGGGGAAATGTGATGCGACATCTTTCCTGATAGGAGGCAATAGAGATATAAGGAACCAGTCCATGTAGACACGGTCTTCGAAAGTAGGGGATTGACATAGGCTCTTTCGTCTCCGCCATTCCTGGACATGATCGGATAGGCGGGTCGTAGGTGATTGACAGAAAGAAGTCAAAAGTTCGATACCAGTGTCATAACGAAGGGGAAGCTGGAAGTAAGATAAAAAAGCCCAGGCAAGAGTCGCAAAGGTGGTATGAGAGGAAGTGGGTTGATCAACATACCACTTAGAAGCTGCACCTGTAAGCGTTCGTTGGAACAACCGAAGACAGACAGAGTCATCGGTAATGGAGGTAGAGGAACATCACATGTGGAAAGATCGAACATGATTTGAAGGATCTTCTCCAGCAAGGCCTTCAAACTTTGGGATGTCGGAAGGGAGCTTTGTCGGCATAGTAGGGAAACTAGCGTCATGGTGTATAGGGTCATTTGTCAACCGGTCCAAATCAGGGAGGCTGAGGCCTACCATGAAGGGGAGAAAGGGCGCAGCCGAGGTAGTTCCTGTGGTGGTTCCGCTAGTAGTAGTCCCGGCATTAGGGCCGAGATTACCGCTAGCGTTAGGCCTTGGACCAGACATAGTGAAGGTGACAGGGGGAGAACCAAAAGTAAAAGGAGAACCCAAGGAATCAGAAGAGGAGTCGGAGTGTGGACTCGGAGGAGGACTAACTTGACGACGGTGGGAAGGAGTAGGTCAACCGACCGGAAACTGAGGGTGAAGGCCAAGAAGTCTCTGGGATGTGCGCTTTGGGGGCGTAATGGTGACAACACAAACATGGCACGAGGGTAAGAAAAAAGACCGTCAAAGGTAGGGAGGTGCAGAATCAAGTGATTACAATGTCGAAACAAGGGCAGAAAGGTGCAGTGTCAATTGATTTTAAAGTATTTGCCTGGCAGTGTAAACCAGGCTCTTCTTCGCTTAGGGTGAGTGTGTGGCGTGCGTTAATTTTAATTTTTAAACCCTTTTCATTTTTAGAGCAAGAGAAAAAGTGTGCTGCGTAACTGAAAATAATGTTGCAGAGAAAAGTATATAATGCTGAAATAACAGAAAATTAACAGCTAATCAATGCATCGATCTAACCCAAAAAGGCGGGGCTCTCAAAACTAGTCTAACAGAGGAAAAAATCTAGTCAAAACACACTAATAAGAGGCCAATAGATCTAGGGTCGAAAGGGATAGGGATCTAAAGGAGAACTCTGCTGAAAAGAGGGGCAGAACACAGCCAAGAGGCAGAGGCAAGGTGGTTAGACAAAAACGAGGAAATCAGCAAAAAGCAGAAGGGGCAAGGAGGAGGCCCTAAAGGTAGATCCAAATAAATCTTCAGGAGGTGATTTGAAAAGGAGAGGAGCTGATTAAAAGAGATCTGAAAAGGAGGTATTAGATCTGGAAAAAGGGGAGGCTGAAACTCTGAAAAAACAGACACCTGAAACAGATAAAAACTCTTCCACCAAAAGTGGAGGGTACTGAAGCCCTAGGGGGCTATGTTCCCACTTAGATGAGCAAAAAAGATCAGAAACAGGTCGAAACGGGCTGAGACAGAGGCTAGAAAACCCTGACAGAAGCTTTAGAAAAACGCAGAAAAATTGCAGAAAAATAGCAGAAAATTTGGCAGGTCGCAGGTTCTGACCTGTTTTCTGTGCAGGTCACAGATAATGGGCTGAAAAGTGCAACCTGGAGGTCCGGGTCACAGGTTTTGGGCTGAAAAGTGCGACTTGAAGCTCCGGGTGTCCCGGCGGCAGATTTCCGCAAAAGTTGTCGTCTCAGTTACGGCTGATGTCTGTCACCTGCGCAATAGGGCCAGAAACACGCGAAAGTTAGAAATTTTAATGTTTTAGGGTTTTATAGGTGAAAAACAACATGAAAATAGGAACAAAAAAAAGCTGAAAAGAAACCCTAGGGTCTGAAGTAGCTGGATATGCAGGGATATGAAAAACGACAGCGGTTGTAATTGAAAACCCGTGTGGAGTCACCAGTTGTTAGTATGAATCCTTTGTCGAAGTGTACGAAAAAAGACCACTTTAGCTACACATAACTAATAGCACTAACATCAAATATGGCTGCCAATATCTTCAGATCTGTAGTTAGTTGATCAAGACAAGAGCTGCAAAAACCAGATCTATGCATAGAAAGACATTAAGCAGTAAAAAGAAGGGTTTTCTCCATATATCCAATAGACAAGACAAGAAAAATTTTTGAAAGAATTTTTTGTATTAAGGGCACCTGGGAGGAAAACAAGAAGATGTTTCCAATTCTCCTCAATGGGATGGGTTCTTGGAAGTCCTCAGCACTTCAGATCTAGCATTTCTCTCTCCCGTTGGTGTAGAAAACCCAGACAAAGATAGAACTCAAAGGGAGCTCACACAGCAAATAATGGAAAATATGACAATGATAATGGCTCAAAGTCAGACCAAGAGTTTAGATCCAGAGTGATCCAATAGGCAACAAAAGGTGAAAAATGGTAGGGAAAACCCTCCTATTTATAACAAAATATTGGGTCATTCTAGATCTTGGTGCATGATTAAAATAACGTTAACCAAATCTAGATCCACCTTTTATGGAATATTTTATTATATTTGTTGGAGGGAAAAAGTATTTGACTTGGGTCAAATCCCTTTTATTTGTGAATAATAAATAAATAAATGATTTATTTATCATTTTAAGGAAGTGGTTGAAAGATAATCAAATAAATAATGATTTATTTAATTATTTATGGGTGATTTAGTCATATTTAACAAGGAATATTATTTAAATAAGATTTAAATAATTATTCCTAGAAAATAATAAGATAAATAAAGGTTTATCTAATTAATTTCTTTGTTTTGGGTTAAACATGACTAGGAATAATAATTAAATTATGGTTTAATTAATTATTCCATGATGAAAATCAAACAAATATAGGTTTGTTTAATATTTCCTTTTGGGGTTTCCTGTTTAGACCATAAACAACCTAATAAATGTGGTTTATTAAGTTATTTTACATAGTGAAAGAAATTTTACTTAGGGTAAAATTGGTCTTACATGGTGTACTTGGGTCCATCTAATGATAGTAGGTTAGATGACCAAAAAATTGTGTAACAATAGGTCCCACCGTGATCGCCATTATGTTGGTGATGAGGTGGGATAAAAAATTCCTACGGTATTTTTTGTTAAGCTAAGATCATCAGATAGTATCAGTTTTAGGGATATGTGGGTCTTCTAAGGGATGTTTAAGTGTGTTTAGTTTTAGAATTTCCCACCGTGATTGCCATTATGTTGGGGTTCCTTATTTTTGATAGATTGGCTAACAAAAAGACAAGACAACATCAGAACCAATCTTTAGAGTTCCAGGATCTAGTCCTCCTGTTCTCAGAGAGGGATCTCTCAAATTTACTTGTTTGCAAAGGTATATCTTGTTTTCTTTTAAGTATTGATTTTAGACTAGTTATTAAGTGTAGGTGTTTGTTTGTTTTGTTTGGTTGAATTAGCACAACAGAACATGAAGGGTCTAGGAAGTATAAATAGAAATAAGAAGTGTCAAATTCATTGGGCAATGGAGTCAAGAAGGGGTTTATGAAAAGCTCATCAATGGATATGGGATATCAAAGGGAAAATCTAACTTGGCCACAGGATCCTTTAGTTTTGTGAATGAGATGGAAATTAATGATTTGGAAAGAGAAATTGAATTCTCAACAAAGGGAACTTAAAAACATAATTTGAACAATAAAGAGGTATTTGATAGATAGGGCTAACCATGAATTCTACAAACCACAATTTAAGAAAATAATGGCTTCAAGAAAGCTTTTAAAATGAAATATAAGATTCAGGGAACACCCTATTTCCTCAAAGAATTTATTTCAAAGGAATTAGAAAACATGAAAGATTCACTGATAATTGCAGTCATAGAAGACGGAACACCTAACACATCTATGATCACAACTATAAAGACCTTTAAAACAATTGTTCAAGCATGGACAAAGGGTATGATCAAAACAGACCTCCTTGGCTAATTGTAAACAATGGTACTTCAAAGGGAGACTTCAAAAATAGTTTTCAAGTGGTAGTAGACAAGCAAGGAAAACCATAAATCATGCTGGAACTAACTATTTGAACTATTTGAGAAATAAACAAGAATAAGGGTTCAAGAGAATGATTAAAGACTCTAAAATGCCTTAACAGAAGAAAACATAAAACAGTGAAGGATAAATAGGTCTAAGGTGCTTCCAGGAGTCATTTCTTAGCCTAAAATTTTCATCCTACTGTAGTAAAAATTTATGAAACATAATGAAAACAGGAAAAAAAATAGACAGTTCAGAATACATCACCAACAGTCAAGCTCAGGGATCCAATGATAGAGCCTTCTCAAGAACAAGCATGTAAAAACATAATCTAGCTTCCAAGACTTCAATTTCTTCTTCAACTTCAACAGACTATGTATTATTTCAGAGAGTTCCAAAGTTACAACTAGTGACCAACCAACCAACAACTTCTCATCTTCTTCAGATGTATTTATAGAAGAAATGAGGAGGTGGAAGAGTTCTAGGGTTGAGTATCATTAATTATATACTAAATGCAACTCCTAGCCTTGAAAACCATGCAAGGCCTAAGGAAGGAATGCATTGAATTACAACTCAGTCTTATTAACTTTGTTTTCTACTCTTTAGGCTTAGTGGGTGAAAAGTTTGACTTTAAGGCTCTTTTTATCTTTTACAATAACTTTACTAACAATTTAAAATATGCTCTTTTGTTTGAAATAATTGTTCAGCTGTCTTTAGCCTTAATGTTTCGGACTGAGATTTGATTTGGGTATTCCTTTGAGGAGAGAGGCTGCAGGTGGCAATTTTGGTAGCTGGGGATTCAATTAGCTCCTTTGACAGGCATTTGAGGCTTCCTTCAACTGATCTGATTCTCTGTTTCATAAACACAGTGATTTATCTTTAGATCTGTGTTTAGGCTTGATTAAGCCATAACCTTCATCTTTGACACTGATACTCTTTCATTTAATTAACTCTGACTGTTTTTGTTGTTTGCAGGTGCGCAGAAGGTTTGTCAGAGAAATTGTTTGAAAAGCTGATAATCATGACTCATCGACCCTCTAAAAACATGGAATTAGTACTTCAAAACCCTTTAATTTATATCAAGGGCCATGAGGATCGTCATCCTCGGCCTATGTCACCATAACTGGCTGTGGGAGGGTTTTTAACTTTGTAACCCATTAAATCTGCATAAAACAAACAAAAGTTAATTTAAATCCTGCGAAGATTTGTTTTAAAATTGCTTTGGAGGGTTTATGGAGGTGGTTTGGAGCTGTGCGAATGGGAAAATGCAGCGGTAGGAGGAAGAAATCCTGGCAGAAAACAGCTAACAAGGTTTAATTTTGAATTTGGCATGAAATTGGAGAAGGGTGGTTTTGGAAAACTGGCAGCGGTTTTCACATCGCATTTGGGAGGTAGGCTGTATTTTGCAGATGGAGTGCGATATGATACATCGGTCGACACATGGATTTTTAATACCATCTATTTTGCAAAATTTTTGAGCGTTAAAATTTAGGCGCAAAGATTTTTTGATACGAATCGTCAACTGTTGGATCAGAGGACCTAGATCTAATGATGCGGAAAGAATGCGATGAGGGATAAGATGTATGGTCGGGGAAAGTAGTGGGGCCTACGATGATGTTGTTTTTTTGTCGCGTAGCGGGAAAGTGTTGTGTTAAAGCACAAGGATTGGGTTTATTCTCGTTCATTAGATCTGATGAATGAGCGGCAGGGATGTATAAGGAAAATGGATGGGAGGTAATGGGCAGATGAACGGGCGAACGAAAGGTGGTCTGATGGACGTTGATCAGTTTATATCAACGGTCCAGATTCGCTCAGGACCATAACATCGGGAAAATAAAAATAGAGGAAAGGTAAGGTTATGATGGGTTGTTTAGGCCTTTTAGCGCCCGATTGGGAGGTTTTAGGCCATGTGAGGGAAGGCTAAAGGATATAAGCCCTTGGGGCCTAATAATTTATAAGGTAAAAAGACTGTTTTTAAGGCCAAAAATAGGGTTTTTAAGGCTAAGTAAGGGTTCCGATAGGAAAAAGGAGGGATTTTTAAACCAAACGAAAGGGGAACATAAGGTTTAAAAAAGGATTTAGGTGATTTAGAGGCTAAATGAAGGTGTTTTTGAGGAGTTTGTGAAAGGGAAGAAAGGTGAAAATGGAGAATTGAAATAATGGAAAAATGGAGTTTTTAAGCAGTCTTTCTCTTAGTGAGCAGCAGGTACTTTAGGGTTAATAGTGAAACAGTAGTGAGGATTAACTCAAAGGGTAATTATCATCATAAGACTTCAAAAGATGATAAGTTTTCAAAGGAAACCACTATTGAAGGCTTATAGACAAAATTAGCCACCATTGGGTATGACAAAATTTATAGGTGGCTAACACATCATTGATTAATTCCTCAATTTCTGTTGTTTCTAATTTTTCTATTTCTAATTTAGTGAATTTATATGGTTCTATATTATTTACATAATTTACATCTAGTTCATTATTCATGCTATAATCTAATGTACAGTCAGTGTCTATATTACAGTTCTGAAATTCGCCTTCACAATTCATAAAATCATAAATTTGTGAGTCTTGTGAAATTATTTTCCAATACTTCAAATTATCAGGTTTGTTTTTCCTATGTCTTACCTTAGCTGTGTACTTATTATTTGGCTGAAAAGGAAACCTGCATGTGCTAGAAAAATTGGCCAAGCTATGGGCTTAAATATTCTTCTTTCTTGAAATAACAACAAAGTTAGTTTCAAGAAAACATCTTATTAAGTCCATGATGGTTTCTTTGTAATGGCTAAGTCTAGGGTTATTAAGAATTTACTCTCACTTAACCTATTTTATGATGGGTTCTGAGTCTCCCATGATAGAAACTCTTTTAGCTCCAAGTTTTCTTACAATTTGCAAGCCTAGCACTAATGATTCATACTCTACCATGTTATTAGTGCATTAGAAATTTAATCTGAAAGCATGTCCTTCTGAATGATCATTTTATAAATTGTAGATGCATAATCCAGCTCCTTCTCCTAAATTATTCACAGAGCCATCAAAATCTAAATGCCACAAGGATTCATGTGTTATATTTTCAGAATCAACTTCTTTGTGTTCTTCTTCTACAACTGTGATTTTATCTTTGTCATTGTCTGAATTACATAAGATAAATGAGTCCAGATTAGAATGCATATAATAGATAGGGAAGTTTTGTGGTATTTCTGAACTACTTACCATGTATTTCATCAACATTTATTTATATAAATTCCTTTGCTTACCAAACATAGAAATGGTAGCATATGACACGTCTAATTGTAGTGATCCCTATAATTTTTCTCCTCATGAGCGAGATAATAAAATACCATATTTGGGAGGGATATCAGCAACTACTACGCCCATGAAAATAATATTTGCTGGGCATTGTTCTAGAGTTACACACAGATCTTTGATTAGGCCAAGGCATTTGAGTTGACTAGAATCAAAAGAGAAAAGGTCCTTGTAGGGCCTGGTGATGTCTAAGTTTAAGTTTTCCATGAGTGCTTTAGGAATTAAGCTATAAGATGCTCCTGAATCCAACATAGCATTATGTAAGATTTTATCATGAATGTTTAGGTTAATATAGAATGGAGAGACACCCCGTTGTTTATGTTTTCCATCTACTTCAGGACCAAATAGTAACTCAGGTTGATCATCATTGAGGTGGACAACATCTTCACCTTTAGCTCTGCTTAATGTTTCAGTAATTTTTTCCTTGTATGAATCATTTTTCACCAGATCTGTTAAAGGAAATGGTATTTTCAATTTTTCTATCTCACTTTTGATATTGAATGGAATTTGAGTTTTTTCTAATTTAATCATTTCATTTTTACCAATTGTGGTTTGTGTGGTTTTGTCTTCTTTATCAGCACTTGGTAATTTAGTTTGTGTGTCAACTATTTTGTTTTCAACTTTCTTGTCTAGAACATATTGAGTAGCAGTTAAAGTTTTAGTAGCACTTGATATGATGTCTAAAATCTTTGGGGTGGAATTTTTCTGAGTTTCTCTAGGGAGAATTTGTAGAACTTTGGTCACAGGATATTTTATTGTTTTCTTAGTTTGGGTTTGGACTGATTTCTTAATAGGAACCTCTATGTTATTTTTGCTTCTAATTCTATACTATTTATGAAATTCGTAAATAGTAGATTCATAGCCTTGTTTGTAGTCAAAGCATTCTCCATATTATAATTGTAATTGTTGTAACATGTACAACTCTTGTTCTTCTTGGGTAAGAAAAGTGGCATCTTCATTGTTGATTCCCATCAAGTTTATCTAGGTTTCCTGGTCTTCTTCATGTTGTTGTGAACTTTCATCATAATTTTCTTGGAAAGGTGGTCTAGTCTGTTGATCGGGTTCAAATTATCTTGATTTACCAATGTTATGATTTTTCCTAAAGTTGGGGTTTCTAATTTGGGGACCTTGTTGATTTTCCCACTATGGTTTTATTTCCATGTTTTATATTTTATCCATTATTCCTTCTATATTTTTAGATAAATTATCTATATTATTATCTGAATTGAATGGTTTTTCCTTAATTTTCACTCTCCTCTCATTCCTCATGCTTTCTCTTTTAGCTAGTAAGTTAGCTTCTACACTAACTGTATTACTTTTCATCTATTCTAAAGTTTTAGGGTTTCTTTATCTTAATTGATAGGACATATTAGTGTCAAAACCATCTAGAAATTTAATTAAGGCTAAGTCTGGTGGAGGTTTGATATTCGCTGGAATTACATTGTAAATATTGTTAAACCTAATACAATAATCTTAAACAGATTCATTAGGAGCTCTTCTAATGTTCTCATATTCAAATAATATCTGGAGAGGGTTTTCCTTTATTTCCCATCTACTAATAAACAATCGATGAAAAGTAGCTAAATCAGCAATATGACCAGCAGGTAAAGCTTTAAACCATTTTTTAACATCTCTTGCTAGTGTTTGTGCAAATAATCTCATTTGTACATCTGCTTCATCAATTTCATGTAATTCAAAAAAGTTTGTCATTTTATCTACATGTTGTTGAGCAGTATACTGACCAGTAACATAAAACTGAAAATGTTTACTCTGGTAATCTTGTGGCATGGCATGTAAAGTGGTTTGTAAGACCAAAGGGGAAAATCTAGCTTCCATTGCTAAGATTTTAGCTTCACTGGGAGGTAAATTAGTGGTGCTTGAAGATGGACTCGAGCTTGAATATGGGCTCAAGACTTTAGGTTGGAGAGGAAGTTTAGTTATGAATGATTTTGTGGAATGAACTATAGTGGATACTATAGATGATGTGGTACTGAATGGAGATGAATTTACAATTTATGAAGATATTGTAGAGCACTTAGGGGTAGCAGTAGTTAGGACAGTTAATTCAACTGACTGTTGAGAAAAGGCTTCATCTATATCTTTTATCAAAATTGAGGTTAAAGCATCAAGTTTGTCAAAATTATCTAGAACCTGTTGATCTAAATCAAGTTGTATAATATCCTTCTTTGATTCAATAAATTGAATAAAATTAGGGTCTATTACATTATCATGGATTGATTTTTCAAATTTGGTATGAAATAAAGAATGCTCAAATGATAAATAAAATTGAATATCCTCAATGCTTGATAACTCCCTAGGAAGTGAATTTTCTTTGATTAACTGATTACTACTTCCTTGATTCTCTACTTTTTTAGGTATTATTAAAATTCTTTCAAGATCATCAAAAATTGTAGCAGGCTATGGACGAGGATGAAACCTCGTATAATATGTTCTTTTAGAAGCTATAATTTTAACTTTCTATGATAAATTCAAAAAAAAAATTCGAATCTTAATGCAAAAAATGAGAAGAATTGTTTCTTTTAAGATCCGTTTAAGCTAGGAACTCGCTTGTCCCCAGTGGAGTGGCCAATATGTTATCACTCTACAATTTCCAAAGGTTGTTCTAAGTGTTTAAAAGAAATATCTGAGGTAACTACTATAAGCTTTTGGAGCTTCGGATCTAACCTTCCTAAATTCAGAGAGGGCTCTCTCTTAATGATTTAACTTTGTTTATTTAATTAATTTTAGGCTAGTTATGTATTCTTGATTGGTTGGTTTTTTTTATTGATTTTGGTTGGTTGGTGGAATTAATGATTTTATGAATAGGTACCTATCAACTTTCCATTGGGCTATGGAGTCAATGTGGTTTGAAACAGAACTGAATCATATCATAAAGAAAGTGTTACAGGGCAAGGTAGGTGAGAAATATCATATCTCAAGGTTGAATGGTGAAGTGGTTTGTCAATTGGGATCAAGGAGAAATTAAGAATTCCTTAAACTAGATAATGAATAAAGATGAAGGGGTCAATCAGGATGAGAGGGAAATTAAGAATTCCCTAAACTGGATATCAGAAGAAAACACAGAAATGCATAATAGTTAAAAGAAGAGTGTAATTTAAACAAATTTTGCAGTAAAACTCTTGTTATAACATTCAAATTCAGAACACATATAAGTTCATGTAATACTTAAAGAAAAAACATGAACAATTGAAATTTACACTTCACTGAGATGGCTCATCACATGAATCCTGTAAAGAAGTTTCTTTATTACTGGTTCAGTCTGTCTGGTACAATAACCCTTTGGAAAGAATATCAGTTAGCTAACAAAATGTTCAGAAGTCCACACTTGACCGACCATTGATTCATCTAAATATCTGAGCTAAATAGGCCTCAAAACCACCTCCAATCATTCATAGGGGTAGAATCCATGAGTTGAGGGAGATATTTCACAAAACACTAAACTAATAGCTAGAGTGTAGGATGAGAAAAGTGACTCATTCGTACCTCTAATGAACTGATTCATTACACTTCAAATGATTGAATTACCTAATGTATTTACCCTAGATAAAAGTAAAAACATGATATTTACAATGATATTGACCATTTACATAAGTAATTTCTCATTTTCCAAGGTAAAAAGTCAAACTAGAGTGAAACTCAAAAATTGCTAAAGACTGTGTAAAATGCAATTTCCCAGTCAAACGCGCAGTATCGAGGTAGAAAAATGACCTCTATTCAAGGTTGGTTTTGAGTGCCTTCGCTGTATCCAAGTCAACTCCATGATAGCTCATTGGAAACCTCCTCGAGTCTATTTTACAAAACTATCCCCAGGTTTTAAAAGCATGCTAATTTTCCCTGTCAAAGACCTGTTCTCCCAATATTGGTAAATGAGCAGTGACAAGGCAGATTTGAAGGCAGAAAAATGAAAACTTGATGGTTTTTGGCATTTTTGATGGACCATTTCTCGTCCAAAAACTTTGAAACTTTCTAGGGTTGTTGTCCTCATTAATATGAACATGTTGGTGGTGGCCATTTTTCATTTGGAGGCCCCAAAAAAGAGTGTAGCATCCAGGTCGCTACACCTTTGGAAAATTTTGTGTTCAAAAATACTAAAAAACACAGAAATGAAAAAAAGTGCAATGTGTACAAAATTTTTGTCAAAATGGTGAGGGTAATTTCTCATCAAGTGCTTGAGGCCTGGAGTGACACCTTAGAAAGTATGTCTAGCTTCTCTTTTTCTCCTTTCTTGGTCAAATCTTCAATTTTAGCATTGGCTCTTTTTAGATTGGCTAACACAATTCTCTCTTTCCGTGCATGAAGTTTGACCCTTGTCCTAAACAAGCCATTGTCCTTGTTGGCCTTCTCTAGTAACTTCTCCAAATGTATATTGGCTCTATGAAGCCATGGTTCTCTGCCCTTACTGATTTCTAGGGCAAGTTGTTCATTTGGTGTGAGCTGGGCTGCTAGGTCATCTTCCCTTTGTCTCTCTAGGGCTAGAGATCTTTTCAGCCCTCTAGTCCTTGGTTTCTGCCTTGGAGGCTAATACTCCTCATCATCAGGTTCACCAAACCTTTCCAATGTTTCCTCAAGCAAGGCTTTAGCCTTTTTTTCTTCTCTTTGTGATTTGATACACTTCACCTCATTGATGGCCTGCTTGGTCTTCAACTGCTGATTTTCTTGCTCAAGGAAGTCAATCACATACTTGGCCCTCTCAATATTAGTTTCAAGTTCACTAATATTTTCCTCTTTGCCTTTGATTGCTTCATTGGTGATTTTGTCTTCATATTCCTCACTTAGGTCAATCAACTTAAAATCTTTCTCTGTTTCATGTTTTCCCTCCTCACGATCAATGTTTGGCTCTATTATATTTTCCTTACCTTTATTTACTTGTTGTTTTGATGAAGAAGGCATGGCCCGTTTCATTCTAAGTGAAGAAAACACATGGCTATAGCCTCTTTGGTAAGTTTTTGGAAATGGCTCTACTTTAGCCAAAGTAGCCCATTTTGCCTCAATATCTTCCTCACTGCTTGATAATTCTGAATCATGATGTGATGGTGATGTAGGGTTATAGAAAGGTGAGGAATAATGCTCAATATGAGGTGAGAGAGGTGAATGAAGCTGACTTGGTACTTGGCAATGATGTATGAAAAACAGGCTAAGATGGAGGGATAAATGCAGGAGGATGAGATGATGAAGGCACATTCTGGCCATGCTGACTAGGTGGGGTGGTAAAAATATCATTTGATATGAAGGTGTCCCATGGAATGTTCATTTGATCGAGCTAATGCGTGACTATCATTTTGATGAGGGAGTGGTGGAAAATACTTTGCATTAGATGACCATAATCTCTGTTTTGGGCAATATAAGCCATTTTGTCAATGCTGTGGGAGAGATAATAGGGTATGTGAATCATTTTGACTCTAGTGAAGTGCATGAGCCAGATATGATAAGAATAGAGTCTAGAAAACCTCCCCTCATAGGTGAATTATTTCATAATTATTCTCATCATAGGGACATATTTTTCAAGGAGATGAGAGAAAGGAAAAATTGTCTTTTTGTCATCCTTGTATCTTGGTTTAAGATATGGCTCATAGTAGAAATGATTTAGGTTTCCTTTTTTAAACCATTTTTCACCTACATTTGGAATCCATGTAGCAGCTGTAATGATATTAGTGGACATAGTGAAATTAACCCCGGCAAGAGTGACCTGTCTATCATGAAGATTGGAAATGAACAATCTTGTCAACATAGGATGATGCTGGATCTTCTACACTTTCTCACAAAATTCAAAACAACCCACATGGTTGAAACATGACACAATGAGGCGATATGCCAGAAGCTCTCTAGTGGTTACTGGTTCGTGTCTAATGACTTTCCCTCCCTCTTTATATGGCTTTTTCTTTGGTCTCTGTTCCTCGCTAGTACCTTTGTTCTAATTTTCAACTATATTTGAAGTAGAAACCCTAGAGTTTTGAAATGAAATGGAGGGATGTGAAGTGAAATGAAGTGTTTTGAAAAAAGGAGGGAATGGGAATGTGAAGAGAACTTACGTTAGTGAAAACCCTAGGATTCAGGGATATTAAGAATGGTATTGCCTTTAGGGAATGGGGATTTGGAAATATATAACAGTTTAGAGATTTAGGTTTGAAATGAGAACTAGGGTTTCTTCCTTAGGAAACACTTCAAATGATTATAAGGCACACAATATATCAATGAGATGATGCTAAGGTTTACTCACCAATTAATGGAGTTTTGATGAAAACCCATGCAGAGATCTGGCATTTGATGATGAAATAGGAGGTTGTAAGATGGTTTTCTGTCTTCCTGAGCAAACGTTCAACGTCTGGAGAAAAAACGCAGTGACCACGACAAGTGTGCAACAACCACTTAAAAACACGTAGAATCCAGGGGAGATTGTTTGAGAAATTCTGGCAAACGTGCAACGGCTTCCCTCAAATGCGTAGTGTCTCCCTCAAACACGCAATGACTGTCTCAAACGCGCAACAATCCTAGGAATTTTCTTGTTTGGTCACTGAAAATGCAAAATTTCTCCTTTGCTAAGGATTGTTGAAGGATGAATGAAACAAATAGGCTTTTCTTTGAGGTTTTGCATGGCTTTATAATCAAGTGGATTAAATTCAAAATTTGTATTACCCACTTTCCTTATGTTTACTTTTCTTCTCAAACATTCACACTGATACTCTTTGACCTTTTGACTTTTTTCTTTGCAGGATGATTTAGCTAATGAAGTTTGGAGTTCTTTGCTTTCAGTTTGGAAATAATGATTAAATTGGTAGATAGGGAGAAACGTATTACATATAAAAACATAAATTACATTTGAAAAATGAAAAATAATTTACATATTTGATTTTATATCAAAATATCATTTTGATATAAAAATCGTTAAGATATTTACAACCTGAATAATAAAATAGTTACAAAGTAATGATCTTCTGTAAAGGAAGATAAAATTTATTTGAGTCACTCTCATATGCTTTTTGGCTTTATTTGGATGGAGTAAAGACCTTGAAAGAATAAAACTCTAATGACCTAATGATTTTTTTAAGGCCTAATCTTCATGACGGATTTTGACTGAGACAAATCATGATGAAAAAGAAGCATTTTGACAGGCGTTATTATGCTCAAAGAGAGATGGGAGTGAGTCAGAAAATATGGTTCTTTGAAGGAGAGTGAAGTATTATTGAGTAGTGCTACCATCAGGGAAACAATTTTTAGCATGACCAACACGGGAAAGGGAATTTTCAAAAGGGAAAATGGGGACAAAGATTTAATAAATAAATTTCTCTTTTTAAGGGATAAGCATAATGATGGTTATATAACTTTGAAAAGTATTCTACCTACCCTTTTATTTATGCTAACATTTTTATTTTTCTTCATTGGCTGGATTTGAGCTTGCCGACCCTTTTTATTTTCTTTTGATAAGCAAACTAACTTATTTCTAACCTTATATCTTCCAATGGCTTCAGATTAATCTTATGAGCTCATTTTTATTCTCTACCTAGCTACTGATCTGCCAATATTAAATGGTTTGGTCAGATATTTATTCACTAACTATCATAACATGAAATTTAAAGGCATGAATGACCAAGATTAGACTGTATGATCATCATGAGTTGTGCCATTTTGGACAAGTTGCACACAATTTTATTTTCAAAAGTAAAGTAAACTAAGAGTAGTGGCATTTTAATGTGCAACACTTTCATAATTTATTTTTGTTTCTTTTTATGGGGTTCATATTTTATATCTTTTCCGATCTTTCTTTCTTTTTCTCTTTTGATTATTCCTTTAGGACATGCCCTCTTTTCATTTTTTAATATGGAAAACATTTCATTAGGGGAATTTTGAGGTCTAAAATGGGCCTCCTAAGGAAATTATAAAATAATAGTGGAAATAATAAAATAAGATTTGATTACATCATCAAATTTTAGAGGGAAAAAATAAAAAACTACTTTTTCAACTCGTATTTTCAACTTATCTCTCAAATTTTTTACTCAAATTTCGAGTGGGAGTACTTGTTGGATGTAAAATTTATTTCCTCATCCAAGGAGTACCCATGTTGCATACTTTTCATTGATCCTGCTACACGAAAAATGAGAGATACATGAAAACCATGATTGGAATCACGTTTTTTCACATATTTCTCATTTTTCGTGTAGCAGGGTCCATCAAAAGTATGCAACATGGGTACTCCTTGCATGAAGAATTAAATTTTGCATCCACTGAGTACTCTAACTCGAAATTTGAGTAAAACCTTTGGGAGATAAGTTGAGAATACGAGTTGAAAAAGTAGTTCTATTATTTTATTATTTTTTAATCTTTTTACCCTTTTACTTAAAAAATGGTGAATCATCCCCCATGGGGGACATCATCATCTTGAATCTTATTGGTTCTTAGAAATTTTATTTTAGTTGTACATTTTTCTTAGGAGGCCCATTTTAGACGTCAAAATTCCCCTAATGGCAGAAGCGAATGTATGTACAATATAACAATACTAAACATAGCCAATTAAAAATTATGATCCCTTTTATTATAGGACCCTAATAGGATCAACTCAGCAACCCACGAGAGGAGTTTAAGAGGAAATATTCAGCACATGCCACAGAGTTTCATATTAGCAAAAAAGTTAAATGAAGGTTGGCATAAGTCCCTTCGGGAGTCCTAAATTGGAAGCATGGTAGGAAGAGTTAAAGAAATTGTTTGGCTAGATATAATTGAATCTGTGAATGATATATGACCATCAATTCAAATTATTTTCGAACAAAGGGATTTAATTGAGTTGGTGAAATTTTCCATTGGAAAAGAAAATGATGAACTTGGGGATAAGCCCCAAACTGTCAACAACATCATCAGATCTTTGAATTATAAAAGAAGACAGGAATTGGAACAAATGGAAGTGGCAGATAGAAAAACCTCTATACTGGAGGTAAAAAGGGTGTTGAATAGAAAGAGTCTGCTTAAACATCTAGAAGAAAGATGCCATCAGTTGGATATTGGGATAAGTATATTTTTCAATAGAATTGAGCCACAGAACAAAAAGGTGTTGCCTTCCTTATTTTTTATCAATGATAAGCTGAGGCCTAGGACAAATTATGTAAAATGGATCACAGAGATCTCGAAAGACACATCCAAACATACAAACATGAAGAACACTATGACAGGGAAATCATTTTATGAAGTTATCAACAATGATGTCTTCATACAACATGAGATTAAGCACATTTTTTAGTTGAGGCCAAGATTCATGAAGTACACCGAGACTGATGAAGTCTATAGAAAGCTAAAAAGAACTAAGATTCTGACTCAAGATAATTAGGAGAATCTATGTAGACTCCAGGGGGGATGACAACTTAGCATGGTGACAAAACAGGAAAATCCGCGAACTATCCATGTCAGCAGATCCAATGTATCAGAACGATCCCGTAGTTTCCCATTTCACAGTACAAAAGGTCACTACAGAACAGAATAAACGGCTTCACAAGGACCCTAGACATCTGCTAAAGGGGTCGTTACACTTAATGATGGTGCCATAGTGACTTTAGCCATCTGTTGAAAAAATTGTCACAACGCATCCATGCATGAGACACACAGGTTAAGTTTTAGTTATGTTGCAATAAACGAAATGATTTCCCTTCTCATAATAGCAATCAGTTGCTAGTAGTTTAAATGTAACTCTTTATTCAATAATAGGGGTTGGACCCTGGTTTTGTACACACTTTTCATTGAAAGTACTTGTAAATTTTCAAGCTGGAGCATCAATAAAGAGATCAGTTTGCAAGATTCATGTGTTGTGTAATCCTAGTGATGTTTTTCCTTATTCATGTTTAATGTTTTCCCACTGTAATCTTTCATGTGCATCATTTAAATTCTAATTGTAAAACAAGAAGGTTAGATTAAGATTTACTGTTTAGATTACCTTAATTCTGAAGGTCTTTACAATTTCAATGTTTTCTTCAGACATATGGTTTAAGAATTCTTAGTTTCTCTTAAGTCATTACTGAAAGAAATTTTCTCCATCTCATAATTCCATTCATTTATAAACACCAGTATTCACGGTTAGCTTGCCTTGCATTTTTTCTAGGATTTGATGCATATACCTAGCCCATTGCGACTCCATAGCCCAATGGAAACTGTCTAGAGAAACCCCTTAAATCCAAACATGAAGAATAAAAAAACAACCATCACATTCAATTTAACTAGCCTAATATCAGAAAGCTTAAAAAATATGTAAATCTTATAGAGAGATCCCTCTCTGAGTCTAGGAGGGATAGATCCTAGGCTTCAAGTGGTTTTTATGTTGTTATTTATAATTTAGTCTTGTTAATCTTATAAATTATAGAGTGATAACAAAAATTCAGAACAACAAGCCATTTAAAAAGACTATAGCTGGAAAATACATTATTTATCTAAAAACAAACTTTCTTCCTAAAGGCTTGGTTCATTTAGAGAGGTTGTTTGACAATAATTATGTCTTTTTAAAGCTTTATAGTAAGAGAAATGGAGAGAGTACAGTTGATTGCAATATTGGTACAGAAAATCAGCCTAGACTTGTTAAAGTTTCTAAATTTCTTCCTCAAGAAAATAGAACTAAATATATCGAGTTGTTGAAGAAATATGCATAAATTTTTGCATGGTCCTACAGTGATTTACAGACCTATGATAGAGGTATAATGGAACATAAAATTCCTCTTAAAAGAGAAGAAAATCCTGTAGCGCAGAAGATAAGACATTTTAATCCCATGTTTCTCCCTGTCATTAAAAAGGAAATAAAAAATATGTGGGAAGAGAGAATAATTTTGGCTTTAATATTTTCCAATTGGGTAGCTAATATAGTCTTGGTTCAAAAGAAGAATGGTGAAATTAGAATTTGTGTTGATTTTTTCAATTTGAACCGGTGTTCGCTAAGGGATAATTATCCTTTACCCAAGATGGACCATATTTTTTAAAAGGTTGTAGGCTCAAAGAGGCTACCAATGATAGATGGTTTTCCGCGGTACAATCAAATCTCATTTGATAAACAAGACAGGGAGAAAACAACTTTTACTACACCCTGGGGAACATTTATGTACAATAAGATGCCTTTCAGTTTAATGAATTTAGGTGCAACGTTTCAGTGGGCAATGTATATTTATTTTGCAGGGAAAAAGGATATATTTTTATTCATTTACTTGGATGAAATTACAGTGTTTTCAAAGTCTGATTAAGATCATTTAAAACATTTGCAGCAAGTGATTAATAAGTGAAGAAAATTTGGTTTTTCTTTAAACCCAAAAAAATCATTCTTTGTTGTTCAAGACAGAAAATTGTTGGGGCACATAGTGACAGAAAATGGTATTTGCATTGACCCAGGGAGAGTTGAGGCTATACAAAAAATTGGTTTACCTAGAAATAAGAAAGAGTTATAGTCATTTTTTGAGAAAAATTAAATTTCTAAGGCGTTTTTTTCCAAAATTTCTTGAACTTATTAAACATATAAATGTCTTAATGAGGATAGATGTATATTTTAGATGGAAATATGAATTAAAAAAACTCTTTCATAGCAATAAAATATGCCTTGACTGAAGCCCCGGTGTTAATCAACCCTGATTTAGAGAAGGATTTTTTTACTTTTTCATATGCTTTTGAGGAAACTATTGCAACAGTTTTACTTCAAAAGAACAAATAAGGTTTCGAGCAGCATATTTCTTCTTTCAGTTGTGCATTAAGGGATGTTGAGTTAAAGTAGAAAATGATTGAAAAATAGGCATATGCATTGGTAAAGGCTTTAAATTCTTTTCGAGTTTATGTTATTCATTCAAAACTAATTTCTTTTGTGCCAAATATTGTTGTTAAGCATGTATTGTTGCAACCAGATACATATTGCAGGAGGGGAATATGGTTAACAAAGATTCTAGAATTTGACATTGAAATCAGACCTACTAAGCTAATAAAGCGACAGGGCTTAGCTCGCTTGTTGACATAATCAAATTGCAAAGCTTTAAATCTGAACATGCAGGTAGTTGAAGAAGCATATAAAGAAGGTATATCTGATTATCTCAAAATATTTATTCCAACTGGTATAAGGATATAGTGTAATTTTTATTAAATCTCAGTTTCCCTCTAGAAATGGAAAAATCAATGAGAAGTGATTTTAGATTGAAGGTTGTCAAGTATTGCATAATGGAAAATCATCTTTATTGGAAACACTCTGTAGGAGTTTTGTTGAGATATGTAGATGAATTTGAGTCATAGAAAGTTATGTTAGAGATACATGTAGAGGTGTGTGTTGGAAATTTATACTGGAAAGATACCACAAATAAAATTCTAAGAGCAAGCTATTATTGGCCAACTCTTTTCTCTAATGTTTTTGCTAAATTCAGGACTTGCACTGAGTGTCAAAATTTTTCCAGTAAGAAAAAGCTGCTCCCACTACCTTTCATTCACATTTCAGAGGACACCCCTTTCCAGTAGTGGGGGCTAGACTTCATTGGTGAGATTCACTCGCCATCATCAGGACAACACAAGTCAATTATTACAACCACAGACTATTTCACCAAGTGAATTGAGGGCATTAAAACCAGAAACGCCACTGACATGGTAATAAATAAATTTATGTTGGAAAATATTATGTCAGGATTTGGTTTCCCTCAAAATTTGGTGACTGAAAATGTAATGGATTTTAAATCTACCACGATGAACAATTTTTGTCAGAAATATAACATTGATTTGACTCATTATACACCTTGTTACCCCCAAGGTAATGGGTTAGCCGAGTCATCAAACAAATTCCTGGTCAGAATCATTAAGAAGATGATGCCACAAAAATAGGAAATTGGGACACTTAACTAGTTCATGCTCTTTGGGTAGACATGGTGAGTAGCAAGAGATCAATTGGATTTTATCCCTTTCAACTTGTTTATGGTACTGATGTTGTGCCGCCATTACAGTTGTCCCTTCCTCTTATGAAGTTTTTACAGAATGAAATTGATGGTTCAAATCCCATTTAGAGAAGAATGTTGCAAGTTATAGAAGATCATCAAATCCAAGAATACTTGATGGATAAAGCGCATAAATACAAAGCCAAAGTAAAATTTGTTTTTGAAAAAAGGGAAAACCAAAAGGTATTTCAAGAAAATGATTTGGTATTGCACTGGGATGTAAGAAGAGAAGACCATGGAAAGCATGGTAAGTTTGACAACTTGTGGTTCGGGTCATTCAAAATTTCTCAAGTTCTAGAGATAACACATTTCTGTTGAAGCATTTAGATGATGATCAATTGACTGGAGGTCTAGTAAATGGTCATTTTCTCAAAAAAAATTTGTTTGTTAAGTGAGTCAGTCTTTCCATTGTAAATAGCTGGAGTGTTGTTTCAGTAAAAATCCATGCCCAATGGTATTTGTGTTTGTAAATAGAGTGATTCTTGAGTTTAGTCAATGAGAAGTCAATTATTGTCATTAGTTCCTAAAATTCTAAAGTCCTGAGAGTTCAAGGCACTGAATCTATGATCCTTGAAGTCTCAAAGGGAGGAAATCAACCCCAATAGGAGCCATTGTTAGCACTGCAATTTCTCAAAGTCTGGTCACCATTAAATTTATGTCTTTGAACCTCTCTTGTCCCCTAGCCTATGGTTGAATGCCTTGGAGGGTTTAAAAATGTGTCAAAGTTTTTATTATTTTCAACAAAATCCAAATAGTTTAGTCAAATAGCTTATTTTTGTGTCTTAGAGTAATTAGGGTGAATCTTCTTCTAAATAAGTCTTTTAACAACCTTGAGTAATTAATTCCATGGATTTATTTTGAGAAGTATTATTTATTAATAATGATATCTTCTATCCAAGGCTAAGGATAAAATGTTAGAGTCATATGCTATTTTAGGAATAATAGGAAATTTCTTTTCAGAAAATTTGGTTTCATAAGCAACACAGAAATAGCTACCTTTTCCGAAAATGTCGTTATTTTCTTCATAATTTGTATAAGGAGGTGAAAAGGCATGACTCAAGTGAAAATAAATCACTCTGTGGAATAATTGAAGGTTTGCTAAAGGAGAGGTATTACCCTTTTGAAAGGTGGCTATTTCTAATTGGAGGTTCATTAAAAGGAGGTTATATATTCTATTTATTAAGGTTATTTAATTTAATGCTACTCATTAAAGGTGAAGTAGATCAAAATTGAGCTAAGAGTAGCAGTTAGTTAATTATTCGATGGAGTGAAGTATTTGGTGGAGTAAGTTGGCACCAAAATTCAAAATCATTTGATTTCTTGTCACTTAACCTCAATGTGATTAAGTGCATGTAGATCATTATTTCCCATTTACCCTGAGAAAGCTACAGAAAGGATTTTGTTATACTCCAGCAAGTAGTTTGTAACCTTCGTGCAAACAGTTAGGGCTTCGTGGTTGGTTGATGTTCATATTTTTACAGGGGTGAATTTTCAATTGAGTAAGCTGTTAACAGATTGGGTAAGACTGGTAGGATAAACCATTCAGAACCTGCCAATACATGTTTTGTTGATCACTCTGCAAAGGCAAAGTTCCAAGCAGTTGGATGGTATCAGTTTTTGAAGAAGTTCTCAGGGAAGAATGTTGCAGTCTCTTAGGAATTTCCTGAGTATTTCAATGGAGAACAGGTCAAGCTGGGGCCTCGGACCTTCAAAATATCAGAGACCATCATAGCATGAGTTACCCAACTATCAGCTACACGTGAGTCATGGTATAAAATAAAAACTTTGTTTAGAGAGGATTTAAATCCATATCTTAAACCTGAGCATGAAAATGTATATTGGACCCCAAATATCCATATTTCTTATTTTAGGCCTGAATGTAAAGGATTTATTACCACAGTGCAACGTTATATCACCTGTGAAGGCAAGTTTTCCACAATACATCAACAACAAATGAGGTTTTTAGCTCATATTTCGGGCTCTAAACCTATGAACCCACAATACTTCTTCTACAAATATTTGTTGACAATGTCTCAAAGGATACAATGAACCATGCATTATTCTATTCATAATATTTATCACTGGGGGTTAATCAAAATTTTGGTGGTTTATCATCTGAAGAAGAACATAACCACATGGAAAAATTTCCTAGAAGATGAGGGTTTCAGCAGCGTTAATTCAAGGAGAAAAGTAGGAAGGCCTTCAAGACAAAAGACCCAGGAGGAACAGTCAAGCCCTGTACCTATACTGACTCCTTCACAAGTTGATCAATATTCTTCACCATCAAGGAGGCAGACAAGAAACTCAGCTATAAGAGCTAGAGTTCAAACCACCATTCCTATACCTATGATGCAACCAGCAAAGGAAGTTTATACTAGGAGGCTACTTAAGGAACCACAAAACTTGGAGTCTTTTAGGCATGAACATGCAAGCAAGCTTATACAAAAGGCCACTATAATTGACAAGAATGTTATTTCTAAAAACAAGGAAGAGGTAGCTTCCTCTTCAAGGAATAAACATAGAATAAGACTCATTCTTTCAGAAGGATCTTTAGTGGAAGTCACTCTTGAAACATTAGAATGAAGCCCTGTTCTAAAGACTAGACAAGAGAATGAAGAAGACAATGTGACTCCAATAACAGAGGAACCAACACTAGCATAGGTTTATTCCTCTCTCAAACCATCAGCTAAGGGAAAGAGTCAAGTGCCAGATACTACAATAGAGGAGCCAAAAATAGCCCAGCTTTATTCATCTCTGAGTTCATTAGCTAAAGGAAAGATGAAAGTAACAATCAACTCATACTCATCATTTGAGGAAGATAGTAGTGAAGCAGAGTTTACTGGAACATAGTTTGAACAAGAGAAGAAAAGCATAGTCCTCCATGGAAGGAGAAGGCCTTCATACATTCCTAATCCATATATTCAAAGGCCTCATACCAGAACAAAAAAATAAGCTTAGACTATCTAGTAATCTGATAGCTAATCCTGCTCTTAGAGACCAAATTATAAACATAGATGAGAGTCCATAAAATGATCCAGGGAAGAAGAAGGCTCAAAAGAAGAAAAAATCATCGAAGATAAAACCAAATAAAAGGATCACTAAGGCAGAAGCTCTTAGGTTGTTGGCCTATGTGCTATATTTTTAATAATTAAATATCATTGTTTTGGGCATGTCTACAAAGTTATCAAAAATAGATACCTTTTATGAGAAAGTAGTTATTTTCTACAGAATTTGTATAAGAATATAAAAACGTAGATCTTTGTTTTGGTCTCGAGGAATGACACTAAATGGTGATAAATTATATACTTCCTTAGTGGTAATGATTTTCTGCCAAGTGTTATCCAATGAAATTTTCTTCCAGGTGTCATTTTTAGTTGGTTACTACTGCACTTTTGTGGATAAAGATCTAGGTGTCATTTACGGTTAGTTGTTGCACTTTTTGTGGAGGAAGTTTTTCCAAGAAACGAGGAGCAGTGAACCACCTCAGCTCAGCCATTTCAATTTCCATATTATCATGTTTTGTCTTCATGCATGTGTAAACCAAATATTTTATTTCAGACTACCTTTCTATTATTTTTAAGATAGGATTTGCTATATTTAGAAGATTGTAATAAAGTTCCTACAACAGACTTGCACTTTTTGTGGAGCTTTAACATAAGACATTTTTGTATATATATACCATGAAAAGCAATGAGGAAAGGATTTGTGAGTTTTTCATATCATTTCATCTTGTGTTGTATACTTTTGAAATTATAATATCCAAATACATTCTTGAGGAATTATAAGTGATTTGATGTGTGTATTTTCTATTTCCTTATCTATTTCCATATTTTACAGTTTCATTTCTAGATTGTGATCTACATATGTTATCTCATATTTTTGTCAGTCTTATGCTATAGCTATACATGATTATATTTTTATCAGTCTTGTTTTAGAATATTTCTGGATAATATGTGTATGGTAAGCCTATTCATAATCTTTCCTTGTGACATAAATCTTTAAAATGTATGATGAGATTTTTGTAAGTCTTGAAGAAGCTTTCTTTCATTAATACATTATAGGTTTGAAATCTTATATCATATTTTCTTCTTAACAGTGGACTTCTATCATAAAGGCCTACTATTCTTTCACATTCTCCTAACCATTATAATACAAACTTATCCTTGCTACCACATCAAACACTAGTACCCTCATATTTGTAATTTATTTACTAGTTTGAAATCGTTTTGTTTTCCAGTGTGTGAGAACTTCAACCACCTTCCAAAACTTAATCCAAATATAAGAAAATCCCTTGAGTTTAATATGTGTCTGGTCAGGCACTTGTTACATTCCAAGTGATGATTCTAGCGCTAACACCTCCCATGCATAAAAATTGAATCACTTATAAATGAGGTGCTCATGGATGCAAGGGTCTTCAACTAGATGAAAGAACTACAATGGTCATTGTGTATGATAATAATCTGACATCACTATCGCCCATTGTGTATGTTGGTGTTTAATGTCAGGGAGATTGATGACATCAATGGGCAATAGTGATTCCCATTGTGCCACCTGAGGATGTACCTTAAGGGGGTAAAGCACCCGAGGTACTGCTTCGATCCTAGAAGATGGTTGTTGAAGTTGACAAGGAAGAAAAGCCATATTTCAAAAATTTTGATTCATGGGATCATGATGAAGGATGAAAATGATTCTAATGTGGTGGGCCAGTAAGGCATGATAATGAAATTTGAGAGTATCAGTGGATACATGAAACTACCCGAGGTTGGAGCCTTAATGCGAGTGGCCACAATCAAACAGTTCTTCTGTGGCGAATGCCCTTGGGTTGGTAGTGTTAGCTCCCTGTACTCAGCAAGATTGGAAAAGTCAAACTATAGGGAGAAACAATATTTCAACTACTTTGGGATTCTAGGATCTAGCCCTCCTGAATCCGGAGAGGGATCTCTCCAATAAGTGCAAAGATGGATTTATCTTTAAGATTTTGGGTAGTGATATTATGCTAGTTATGAAGTCCGAGGGTGTTTGTTTGTTTTTGGATGGTTGAGCATGATTATTATTTGAGTGGAGTTTTCTAAATGGAAAGAGTTTCAAAGATGAGAAGTTGCAAGAAAATAGAACAAGCTTTGGCTGAAAAGATAGATATCACGCTGGTTTTAGTCCATTGGGCTATGGAGTCATAATATGGTTTAATTGAAACAACCAGGTTCAAGAGTGGTCCATGGGGCAAGTCATCTATGTCTAAGGATCTCTTTAAATTTTATTTTATGGAATGAAATGATACAACAAGAAGGGGAATTAAAGAAATGAAGAACAAAGAGCAGCCCAAGATCTAGTAAGTACTTTGAAACTAGCCAACTTTTGACATACACTTAAGAAAGACATAAAATTAATCTAAGATCTGGTAAGTACTTCGAAACTAGCCAGATTTTGATGAAATTTCAATAGAAAAACATTTAAACACAAGGAAAACACAAATGATAACGAAGAATGGTCTAAGATCCGGTAAGTACTTCGAAACTAGCCAGCTTTCAACACATTCTTAGGGAAACTTTCAGACAGCCTTTGGAGAAGAGACTAGAGGACAAGGCTAACCATAGACTTCCCTAGTTCATCTCTACTTAACATAAATTGAAAATAACATTCAAGAATAAAAATTAGCCTAGACAGTAGGACGAGGGAACGCCAACATTCATAACTGCTTAAACTGAATTAAATCATTCCTAAACAACACAATTTGGAAGAAAACATTTAGATAAAGCTTATCAGTCAGAGAAGGGTACTGATATACAGTAAATCCTAACTCTATGCTTTTTGTTCTTTATAAGAGAAGATGGACAAAGTAGAAACATAAATAAAATAACGATTTACAATAAGGAAAACATCACCGTCGACATATAACAGGATCCCATAAATCAGCTTGTATTGATGCTTCAAACCAGTTACAGCTTTAAGTCTAGTGTTTTAGTTCATCTTCACTTCTTAGCCTAACTATTCTATCACAAAAAGAGCTTCAAGAGCCTTTGAACATTATTTACAGGTAGAAATTCGAGCAAAATTATATTTCAAAGTTCTACAACCAACATTTTCTCATATTCTATAGAAGTATTTATAGAAGGAATGAGGAGGTGGGAGGGAAAAAAGATCTCCCAAGTTGAATTAATAAATATTAATGCTTCTCGGCCTTTGAGGGGCTTAATGGAGAAGAGTACAAATATTTTCACTGTATTAATTGATTTACCTTAAGGATTAAGCTCGGTGGGAGCTTTTGTTGACTTGTAAGGCTCTTTGTCATCTCTGTAGTAACTCAGCAGATATTTTTCAATAAGTTCTTCAAATGAATTAACTCTTTGGTGGTTGTGAGGAAAATATCCTCTGTTGGTCATTACTCAGCCTTAGCTTGAATGCTTTGAGGCTACAGGTGGCAGTCTGGTAACTGAGAGGAATCAATTAGCCTCTGTTGTGGCAGTGGAGGCCTTTCTGACTAATAACCTTTTTTATTTATCTTTAATTATGTTTTAATTTAATGGATTAGGCTTTTGATAATCAATCTTAGCCGTAATCCCTTAAACTATGGAATTCATCTTCAATCTTTAGTTCTGTCGTGGTAGGTCTTCGACACTGATACTCTTTGTTTTATTTAATTGTTTGTGTCTTGTTGATGTGCAGGGCTGCATAGGGCTCATATGGCATCAATGCCCATGAAGTATTGATGAAACATGGATTCGAACCCTATGGAATGATATTTCTGTAAGCACAAAGGCACAATGGATCATCATCCCCAGCCTTTGGTTTTCCTCTGACGTAATGAAAAAACCATTTAATCCTGCAAAATATAGACAAATGTTGTGAAATCCTGAGTTTTTTGGGAAAAATGCTTTATAGGTTGTGGGGAGGAGGGTGGCCATTGGATGGCAACATCCAATGGTGGAGATATGTTATCGGAGGTCAAAAGGAGAGAAGAGGGAGCTTTTAAGTCAGAACCGTTGATCCATGACTGATCAAGGAGATCAACGGTCGAGATCAGCGACGAACTAATAATGTGAAGGAGTCACATTATTTGGTTTTTTAGAAGAAAATGCAAAGAAATAAGGTTAAAGCCTTTGTTCGGAGGAAATATGGTTAGAAGTAAAGTTGGGGGTTTGGGATGATTGTGGGCCGTCGGATGAGATCGGCCCACGAGATCAACGACGAAGATCATGCATTGAAAAACTTTGGTAGAGGCAGAGGGGAATGGTGAAAGGCCAGATTAAATCTGAGCCATTGGTCTGCAGAGATCAACGACGGAAGGCGTGCACGAAAAATCATAATAGAAATGGGGATGATGGTTTCAGAGGGAAAAATAGTTGTTTTCACGTGAGAAAAAGGCGGGTAGGCGGTATTGCCTTTTCGAACTCCATATGCATCCTTGCCCGACACGTGGCATCAGAAAACAACTTATATCGTGCGGCTCTTAGGAATTTAACCTTCATGCTGAAAGTTATGTGATTTAGAATGTCGACTGTAAGATCTAAGGTCTCAAATCGGACGGCGGAGAATGAGCGCAATGTGGGATAGATGCGCGGGAAGATAGTGGGGAGGGTGGTTTCAATATTAGTCATTGGATCTAAGATGGATGGTCGAGATCAAAATTTGAAGAAAGCAGGACCCACAGGAGGCAGGCCTGTCGGGGTAAAAATGAGTTGTTGGATGTGAGGATCAATGACAGAGATTGCATTTGGGGATCAAATGAAAATGATACAAAGGCGGAGAATGGGTTAATAAGGATCGTTGATCTACAGAGATCAACGACTGTGAATGGTCGGAAAGCATTATGAAACGGGGCATATGTTTTTTAACAAAAGTCGGGAGATGCGATCTGGACTGTCCGATCTGGACACATGAATGGTCCAGATGCAATCGAAGGCATGCGATCGGCGGGGGGAAGAACTTGTATGGTGCCGATGCGATTGAGCACTGGCCATTGATCTGCAGATCAGATCAACGGTGGGAAATAAATCGGGGGGGGGGGTTTGAAGGCGAAGGAAAGGTTAATGATCAGAGTGAATGAGGGCCGTCGAATCTAGGATATGGCGGATAGATCCAACGACAGAGGATCCATCGGGTAATTCCAATCGGGGAGAGAAATAGAATGCACCCGATAAAAAATGTCGATGTGATTTTGCGCTGCCTGTTTGATCATTTTAGATCAACGATGGATATTGTTTCAAAACTTGCACCGGTGGAAACCCTTTATAACACATGAAAACTAAATGTTTATGAAATACAAAGATTTTGCAGCTTGGGGTGGGTTATATATATATGAAGTGGCTTGGCACCCATCTACGGGGCCATTGGTTTATATGAAATGCGATAGGCCCAGGGCTTATATGTATACGGGTCAATCGCATCAGAACTTCAGCGCCAGTCTTTCAATCTACCCATTTTGAATTTCTCCGATGTGATTAGGGCTTCGGGACTTTTAAATCTTGGTCTCAGGCGCAAGTTATATGGAGTAAAGCAGAGGGTGGGAGTTTATACAAATGGGGCTTAATCGCATCGGAACTTTGATGCGGGGATTTTCAATCTACCCATTTATATTAAAAAAACATTGCTCCGGCGGGTTTAGACCAAAACTTATGAAAAGTGGGTTTTTGATTTAAAAAAGGGAAATATGCATCGGAGATGGATTTATACAGTGTTTAAGTGCTCGATTGTGGGCCCAGGGGTTATATGAATTGGTGATTGGACTGGGGCTTATGTAATAAAGGGACAATCACATTGAAGGTCTCAACTTAACAAAAAGACTTGCGTGCTCTGTTTTTTTCCGATGCGATAAGCGCCAAATGGACTCAGCACTTGGTTCCAGCACCAAGGCATATGTGGGGAAGTGTTTAGGACTTAGCCCAAAGGGGCTTAAGCCCTTAGTGAAAAAACTTATTTTTTATGAAATTTTTAGGGTTTTCTGATGGATTTGGGGGTTTCGGCAGAGTTTAAAAAGGAGTTTTAAACTCTGTAATGTGGATTTTATGAAGGGGGAATGGGAAAAATGGAAAATAGAGGAAGCTTACGAAGAACAGAGTAGGAAAAATGAAGGTTATTTTTGAGGTGGAAGGAAGGGAAAAATGGTGTTTTGCAGCAGTCTTTTCTCTATGGAATCAGCAGGATTTCAGAGTTAAAAATGGAAACAACAGTGAAGATTCAAACAAAGGGCATGATGTCTTCATGAGTCTTAAAGAGATAACATTTTTAGCAATAAAATTGTTTCTTGAAGGCTCGAAAATGTTTTTAGCCACCATTTGATATGAAAATTTTTATTGGTGGCTAACAGTGGCTCCACTTGGGGATGGTGCCTTCTTGAAGGCATCAAGAACTTCGGACTTGCATTTTCTGGGAGGCTGATCAGTGCCTTATCCATTGGGTTGCCTTTATTTACTTGGATGATATTATTTTCTCTGAAAACATGTTAGCAGCCATGAAAAACAATGGATCTTCATCAACACAAGCTTTCTACCTACCCAATCCTATTGATCTAACATTTTTTCTTCTTTAGAGTGCACTTGGATTGGAAAAATATTTTCACAAAATTTTATTATTTTGAAAGCATAAAACTAATCTAATTCTACTCCTTATTTCTCCATGAACTCAAATTAAACAGTTGAGTTCATATGCTTCTCTACCTAATCTACCAATCTATCAGGATTAAACAGTCTAACAGATTTTATTCTCTAATTTCTAAAACAGAAATTCAAAAGCATACAAGTCAGAATTGAATAGTCTAACTTCATGCAGATCTATGGCATAAAAAACAAGCTACACATAGATATTATTTTGCAGAAAATTAAATCAAAATGGAAGGCTGAAGATCTGAAATTTCAAAGCACTTCCTTCATCTTTTTACAGCTCTCTTTTTGCTTCTTGTTTGAGTTGTTTCTTCCTTGTTCTCTGGTTCAGATTTTGAGCTAATTAGAACCAATTTTTACCTCTGTTCTTGACTCAAGAAATAAAAAGATTTTATTCATTCTTCTTTTGAAAACTTAGGTTCAAATTTTGAGCATGTTTGAACCTTTAATTTCTATCCTAATATATCTATTGATAACCCAAGATTAAACAGTTTGGAAAATCGATTTCACTATCCTATCAACAGTTAATTTAAAAATAATTAGTCAATATTAGGCTGTATGACTAATCAAACGTGTGTTTTCAAGAGTGGCATTTAAGCTTGCACACTTTCGGATTTGTTTCTCTTTTTGTTGGTATGGGGCTGTACCTTTATTTTTTTTACAATCCTGCCCTCTTTTCTTTCTTTTGTTGTTTTTGTATTTTTGTATTTTTAATTTTTCTTCGGAGACAAAAATCAACAACTATGTAAATGCTCAAAACTGAGCTATATTTACATTACTATATAACCTAATCTAACCTGAAATATTTACATTATCATATGATACAAAAATGCTAATGCAACCAACTGAGTAATGTCAAGAAGAATAAGAAACTCTGGCTGCTTGTTAGAGGTATCCACAGTACATTTTGAAGATTAATCTTCAAAACCATGACTATCACAGAGGGTGATAGCTTCTCATGTATTTGGCTTTTGCAAAGGATAACTGCTTGATAATTTGAGCCAGTTGGGATTTCCACACACTCATCCAAAGGATCAACAAAGAAAGGATGAATATTCTCTTCTTTTTGGTCCTCCATGTCTAGTAGTTTGTCTGCTTCCAAGACTTCAACTTTGAGGACTGCGTTGTTAGTATGCGGCTTGGAAGTATCATCATCCTTAACTTGAAAAATAACAAGCAGTGTGTTGAAACCTAATCCTATGGGTTGGGTGTGGATATGTAATATTGTATAATAAATAATATTAGGAAATAAGGAAGGCCAAGAGTCATTGGGAGATGAATCCAATAGCCTCACCTCCATGTATAAATACATGCACATTCCTCATCTAATAAACATTCTGATTTGCAGAGTTACCTCCTGGTTTGACATGGTATCAGAGCCAGTCCCACTATTGGCATTTTTTCCTGTGGTGTAACTCCCTCATTCCTTTGCTCAGTCAGTTTCTATGTATAGTTTTGTTGCTCCATTAGATTTATGCTATATACTGAAATTCTACATTTTTTTCTCTACAGTCTCTGATTTCTGCAGGTTCAGCTCCTACAATATCTGATTATTTTCAGCTTCTACAATTTCTGCAGTTCCTGCAACTCAGCACCTGTAACTCTGCCATTCCAGATTTTTTTTTAAAACGGCCTCTCAGCCTCTCCATATATCACCACACACAACCCCACTCCCCAACGCATCCTACCCCCGCTCTTCACTTTTCCCTCACGCACTTTTCCCTCACGCGTTGTCTACCCACACCCCTCACACAGTCCCTACGCTTACCTGTCTAAACTATGCTACCCTCACTCTACAGTAGTGTTCGCCCTCTAAACTACGCTCCCCCTCACACACCCTCAGCTCTTCTCCCACACGGGCTTCAGCCTTCCATACACTCGCTCCTCCATGCTGCATATAAATGGTATATAATGCTCCTCCATTCTGCATATATAACTGATATATTTTTTCCCTCGTCCCTCTCCATGTCCTGTCGACCCTCGTGGCTTGTGGCTCGTGGCGCAGTTGTAATACATTGTCACATTCTCTGCATCACTTCTCTACCCACCTGCATACCCCGCCTGCACAGAAACCATTGAAATAAACATGGTTTGGCTTTATATGCTGTCACAGTTATAAAGATGGCTCTGCTTAATACGCTGTCATGGTAACGCACCGCCCACCATTCATGGCTCTTTTTCTTGTTATGCAACTGTAACGCACCGCCCACCATTCATAATACCACTAATACGCTGCCTCTGTTATCATAATACGTTGTCATATTACGCTTTCGGCTCTCCTTGTGGCCCGACTCCTCTTCCAGCGCTGTCTGTCATAATAATAACGCCCCCTTTCATATATTCAATACCGCCCCTCCTGTCTGTTCCATTTAACAATACCGCCCTTCATAATATTCAATACCGTCCCCTTTCATATATTCAATACCGCTCCTACTCATATATAATAGTCCCACCCTTTCATATAACACTGTCCTTCCATAACTTCTGTCCATTATTCAAAAGTGCCCCCCCCCCCCCCCCCAACCATACTTTCAATACAATTATTGATATAAAGTATTTTTCTTCAAACACAATATATATATATATATATATTTTTTTGTGCATAATTCAGTGTTTTTAGCAAAGTATTTTTGTCCCCTTCAATTGAGTATATTTCCAGAATTGAAGATTTTCTAGCAATATTTTTCCTCTTCAAAAGAATTTTTTCAGCAAACTAATTATTTTTTCCCTTCAGAAGAATGCATTCTCTCATATCTATTGTAGGGGTGGTTCTCTCCGGCAAAGAGAACTATCTTGAATGGTCTGAGAAGATCAAACACACTCTCATTTTTAATGAGTTGTGGAAAGGAATCTGTGAAGGACAAGAAGGAAATACACCAGCAAAGCCCACTTCAGACAAGGAGCTCGCCATTTGGGAAAACAAGAACTGCAAGGCCTATGCATTGATTGCAGCTTCCTAAAATGAAGAGGTGAGTCACGATATTTCATCATTCTAAAATGCATATGAAGCCTTGAGCAAGCTAAAAGAACTCTATGACTCACATTCAGAATTAGAAAATTTTCAATTGATGATTAAGTTGTTCAGTCTTGAAATGAAGAATGATGATCCCCTTGCTTTAGCTTCAGAAGTAAGATCTATAATGCATGACATTGAAAGCACTGGTGTAAAAATGGACATATCTCTCATAGCATATGTTAAGGCATTATATCTGACTTACTCACATTATCTTGAGTCATTGCAAGCAAGTGGAAACCTTGAGCATATCACCTTTGATACACTTGAGAAAAAGTTTGCAGAAAGAGAGAAAGCTTTCGGGAAGATGACAGTCCCTTCGTCTTCTAAAGAGGCTGCATACTTGGCACATAGAGAAAAGATTCATGCTCTAGATTCATCTAGAGGAAGAGGTGCCAGAAGAGGCAGAGGAAGAAGAAACTTCACAGAAAGGGGAGGCAGACAATCTGACAAATCCAATCTTCATTGCACACGTTGCAATAAAGATGGACATGATGCATCCAAATGCATAACACCTTGGGAGAAAATTGAGCAGCAAAGAAATCAAGACAAAGGTAAAACTAATGACAAAGACAAAGGTAAAGCACCTGAATCCATTCATTTTGTTCTAGCACACTGTAACAATGGAGTAATTGAAGAGTTGTTTGATGTTTCATTTACTTCATGGAGAGATGATTGGTTGCTAGATTTAGGAGCAACATGTCACATGACATTTAGAAAATATTTTTTTGAAGAATTCACTGACAAAGTTGATGGAGCAGTATATTTCGCAGATAAATCCAAACTCAAACCATCAGGGCTTGGCACAGTCAAGCTTAAGTTTCCTGGTCTTCCAGATCATATTCTACATGAGGTTCTATACCTCCCTAAGTTGAGGAGAAAATTGTTGTCCCTGGTCCAAATCCACCAGCAAGGACACTCCATCCACTTGTTTGATGGCAAGGCAGAGGTTAGAAAAGCATCAGATCACTCACTTGTCATGGAGGGAATAGAAGAAGGGAGACTCTTGAAGCTGAAAGGTTCATCTGCTCATGCTCAAAACTTTGCATTCACTTCACATCATGATGAAGGTACATTCCCATCAAGTCTTTTATGACATGCTAGATTTGGACACTTAAACTATGAAAGCCTTCATTTTTTGAAGAAAAATGGTGTTAATGGATTGCCTGCAATTCCTAGAAAACCTAAGGAATGTGATGTTGTTATTCTAGGAAAGCATAGAAAACAACCATTTCATGATTCACACTCCAGAGCACATAGAAAACTTGAACTTGTTCATTCAGATTTATGTGGCCCTATGCCTATTGCTTCTGCAAATGGAAACAAATACATGATGACATTTATTGATGACTACACCAGAATGTGTTGGATTTACTTATTGAAGAACAAGTATGATGCTTTTCAAACATTCAAGAATTTTCATGCATGGATTGAAAATGATGCACAAACTCATATTGGCTCTCTACGTACTGATAATGGAAAAGAATACACTTCAAACGAATTTGAAAATTATCTTCGTCAACATGGAATCAAACATCAAACAACTGTGCCAAATAATCCCCAATAGAATGATGTAGCTGAAAGAATGAACAGAACTATTTTAAATATGGTTCGCTCATGTTATTTTTCAAGAATGTAAAATTGATGTTTTGGGCTGATGCAGTTCTATGTGTTGTTTACATAAAGAATAGGTGTCCTTCAAGTTCAATTAGAAACAAAACTTATTTTGAAATGTGGCATGGCCACATTCCTTCGGTAAATCATTTTAGGGTCCTTAGGTCCACTTGTTATGCCTTGATACCCAAGGGTCAAAGGAACAAACTTGGTGCTAGAAGTTGAAAATGTATCTTCTTGGGGTACTCCAATACCTCCAAAGGATATCGTCTCTATGATGAAGCAAATAATAAGTTTGTAATAGCAAGAGATGTCATATTATTTGAATCTTCCAAGAGTGACAGGGTTGTTGAGCGGCAACTTGATCGCCTGGATAGATTCACACATGAAAAGTATTTCCAAGAATTTGACAATCAGATTCCACATCTTGAAAGGGGGATTCCTATATTGAATCAAATTGTGGAATCATGTCCTGAAGCACTCTCTCCCCCACATGAAGAAACAACCATGGATGACACATTGAATGATGTGATTGATAGAATTGGGAGATTGAATCTTAAATCAATCCCAACTTAGTCAAATTACCAGCCTGGGCCATCTCAGAAAGGTCCTCCCAAATGTCTGACGAAGAAACTGGAGAATGTTCATCCTGATGAGGTTGGAAAAACAGGAACAAGAAGTTCCACTAAACAAATCAAAGGTGATGTAGATAATTCTGATTCTCCTGTTGATATGGATATTGCTTATAACTGTGAATTGAGTTTGTCTACAGATCATGAATCAACTTCCTTCAAAGAAGCCACTTCTCATGATGAATGGAAAGAAGCGATGCAAAAGGAGTATGATGCCTTGATAAAAAATGGCACTTGGAATTTGGTTGATTCGCCTTTGGGAACAAAACCAATTGGCTGTAAGTGGGTCTACAAGAACAAGTATAAAGCAGATGGCTCACTTGACAAGCACAAGGCCAGGCTTGTGGCAAAATTTTTTTCATAAAAAGAAGGAATCGATTATGAAGAAACTTTTGCTCCCACAGCAAAATGGACTACCATTCGGACTCTCTTTGCCCTAGCAGCTCAGAATGGATGGAAAGTCCATCAGATGGATGTAAAAACTGCCTTTTTGAATGGAGATCTAAAGGAGAAAGTTTATATGTCCCAGCCAGAAGGATTTGTGGTAAAGGGTCAAGAAAAAAAAGTTTGCAAGCTTATAAAATCCTTGTATGGCCTCAAGCAAGCACCACGAGCCTGGTATGAGAAATTAACCGAGCATCTTCTGAAACTTGACTTCAAACATTTTGATCTTGATGATGCAACTTTTTTTGTTAAGAAAGTTGGAAAAACAATTGTATATCTTGTGGTATATGTAGATGATCTTTTGATAACAAGGAACAATGAGAGCTATATTGCATCCATGAAGAAAGAATTGAAGAAAGGTTTTGAAATGACTGATTTGGGTCATGTTCATTACTATCTAGGTATTGAATTAATTCAACATCCTAAATATATATTTCTTTTTCAAAAGAAGTACATTAGAGATATTTTGAACAAGTTTGGCATGGATGAATGAAATCCCTTAACCACTCCAATGGAACAAAACTTGAAGCTCACATCTATTGAAGGGAAGGAATTCGAGGATGCAACTAAGTATAGACAACTTATAGGAAGTCTTATCTACTTGAACACAACCAGAACTGACATTTCATTTGTTGTTGGAATCCTCTCAAGGTTCATGCAAAAACCTTGTGAAGGACATTGGTCTGCTGCAAAAAGAGTGTTAAGGTACTTGAAGGGGACTCAAGACTTTGGACTCAAATATATGTAGGTAGGCGACTTCAGCTTGATCGGATACCCTGATTCATACTTTGATGGCGAAAAAGAAACAGGGGTGTCTACTACAGGTTACACCATGAGTCTTGGATTAGGAGCTGTCTCATGGAGATCATGCAAACAGTCAGTTCCAACAGATTCCACGATCGAGGCAGAATATGTGGCAGTAGCTGAAGCAACAAAGGAAATTGTGTGGCTCCGGAAAATCCTGGAATATTTTTAGATGAAACAAATGTATTCCACACCACTCATGATCGACAACACTTCTGCAATAAAGTTGGCCAAGAACCCAAAGTTCCATGATCGAAAAAAGCACATCAATACAAAATGCCATCTAATTCGACATCATGTTCAGGCCAAAACCATCCATCTACATCATTGTTCCACAAATGAGCAAACTACTGATATCTTCACCAAAGCACTTGGCAGAGAAAAGTTTGAAAAGTTCAGATCGATGCTTGGACTCACCAACATCCCTTCGGATTAAAGGGGGGAACGTTGACACCTAATCCTATGGGTTGGGTGTGGATATGTAATATTGTATAATAAATAATATTAGGAAATAAGGAAGGCCAAGAGTCATTGGGAGATGAATCCCAATAGCCTCACCTCCATGTATAAATACATGCACATTCCTCATCTAATAAACATTCTCATTTGCGTAGTTACCTCCTGGTTTGACACAGTGAAATATCTTCTTTCTCTAAATCTATGTTTTCTTCTGTTATAAATTTAGGCTCTTTGGATGACAGATTGTCATTAGTGAAGGGAGAAGTATCTTCTTGGAAAGATGGTATGTCCATAGTAGGATAGTCTTGTATTTGTTTTTCTCCTTCATCTCCCTCGTCATATGAACTAGAGGATTCATCATATTTGGTAGTTTTGTCCTCTTGTACCCATGTTATGCTTGGATTTAATGGATTGAATTCTATGAAGAGGTTATTATAATCTTGAGCTAGGGTGTCTACAAAGGTTACTTCCCTTTGAATAGAAGGCTCCCTCTGCTCAAAAATTTCTTTATTGCTCTTCTCTTCACCTTTTGAGTTGAAAGACTATTGATTCCCAATAATGTGAAAGCTATTTGTGATGGATTGAAATGGGCGATTTATGCATTCAAGTTGACGATGGTAAAACTCATAACACCAATCGAACATTGGCTGCCCTACGTGATTGGTTTCTGCTTGGAACTCATCATCATCATCAGACTGATTAAAATTTGAAAAATTATTAGAATAAGCAATTTCATCAGTCAAACATATTGGGTCATCAGTTTGCTCTTCTTTTAGTTGATCTACATGTTTATTTTTTGTATCAAGAAAATCAGATGGAGTAGGTAGATGAGCGGAAGCGTTTGGTTCAAATTAAGGTTTGGAGGTTGGCATTATGTTCAATACTAAATCAATCTATTCCTATGTTAGAAGAGAAGAAGTTTTCTTTTTTCTTAGAACAGAGGTACGAAAATCCTCCTTGTCTTGTATTGGCTGATTTTGAGGCTTGATATCATCTTGAGCCTCTACTAGGGGAGATTCACTTGTGCTTGCAGGGAAAATTTGAGGATTTTCTATTGTTTCCCGATTTTCTTGTGTTTTAAGAAATTCCTCATGATTGTTATGATAATCAGTTTGCATATAAGGTTCATGAGTTGTTTCTTGGACATTATCAGGATGCCACTCTTGCTGTATAATACGACTTGAGTTATATCACAAAGGAATGTTTTCTATATATGTCGGTGCTTCCTCAATTTCAGATTTTGCATTTTCGAAATGGCTGCTTGTTTCCTCGAAGCACTGCTCACTATTAGGATTTTCATTTTGGTCATGGAATTGTCTTATCATCATAGTACAAGACATAGGGAGGTAATTAGAAGTTTCTTGAAAACCTTCTTCATTGTTTCTTTCGTAAATTTTCTCATCATCTTTTATAAAGTGTTGATCATAATACATGTCTTGGTCACTATCTTGATCTTGAGGTGATTGGGCGTGTGTTTGGTCAGGAGAAAGCATAGCTTGCTCAAGATCATCAATATTCATATTAGCCATCAACCTATCCATTCTCTTTCCAAGCATGTACATCATATTTTCCATCATGATTTCTCATTTATTTTCGTTATAATCGTGTTGATCATACATGTCTTGTCGGGGTAGAGTTTGTGTTTGGTCAGGGAAAGGTATATGTTGCTCTGGATTTTCAATGTTTAGATTAGCCATAAACCTATCCACCCTTCTTCCAAGCATGTACATCAATTTCTCCATCATGAGAATATGCTTTTCTTCTGGGTCTATATCTAAATCCATGTTCGTAAATCAGAATAAGAGGTCACTATGTCTGTTCAATCAGTTCAAGGTCTTTTACCGGCGGAGTCATTTGGTCTTTTGGGAGTTTCATAGTGTGGAGTCACCAGGTGGAAGTTTTTAGCTCTTTTGGAGGTAAAATGTTTTATGGTCCACCACCATGTACCAATCTATTATGTTATGGGTTCTCTGAGTCTTAACAGATGTACACATGAAATTTACTCAGACTCCCCAGCGGAGTTGCCAGAGATGTTAGCTCCCTGTAATTAGCAAGATTGGAAAAGTCTGACTGCAAGGAGAAACACTATTTCAAAGGATTCTAGGATCTAGCCCTCCTGAATCCGGAGAGGGATCTCTCCAATAAGTGAAAAGATGAATTTATCTTTAATATTTTGGGTAGTGATATTAGGCTAGTTACGAAGTCCGAGGGTGTTTGTTTGTTTTTGGATGATTGAGCATGATTATTATTTGAGTGGAATTTTCTAAATGGAAAGAGTTTCAAAGGTGAGAAGTTGCAAGAAAATAGAACAAGCTTTGGCTGAAAAGATAGATATCACGCTGGTTTTAGTCCATTGGGCTATGGATTCATAATAGGGTTTAATTGAAACAACCAGGTTCAAGAGTGGTCCATGGGGAAAGTAATCTATGTCTAAGGATCTCTTTAAAGTTGATTTTATGGAATGAAATGATACAACAATAAGGGGAATTAAACAAATGAAGAACAAAGAGAAGCCCAAGATCGGGTAAGTACTTTGAAACTAGCCAGCTTTTGACATACACTTAAGAAAGACATAAAATTAATATAATATCTGGTAAGTACTTCGAAACTAGCCAGATTTTGATGCACTTTCAATAGAAAAACATTTAAACACAAGGGAAACACAAATGATAACGAATAATGGTATAAGATCTGGTAAGTACTTTGAAACTAGCCAGCTTTCAACACATTCTTAGGGAAAATTTCAGACAGCCTTTGGAGAAGAGACTAGAGGATAGGGCTAATGATAGACTTCCCTAGTTCATCTCTACTTAACATAAACTGAAAATAACATTCAAGAATAACAATTAGCCTAGAGAGTAGGACAAGGGAATGCCAGCATTCCTAACTACTTAAATTGAATTAAATCATTCCTAAACAACACAATTTGGAAGAAAACATATAGATAAAGCTTATCAGTCAAAGAAGGGTACTGATATACAGTAAATCCTAACTCTATGCTTGCTTTTATTTATAAGAGAAGATGGAAAAAGTGAAAAAAGAAATAAAATAACGATTTACAATAAGGAAAACATCACCGTCGACATAGACCAGGATCACATAAATCAGCTTGTATTGATGCTTCAAACCAGTTACGGCTTTAAGTCCAGTGTTTTAGTTCATATTCACTTCTTAGCCTAACTATTCTATCACAAAAAGAGCTTCAAGAGACTTTGAACACTATTTACAGGTAGAAAATTCGAGCATAAGTATATTTCAAAGTTCTGCAACCAACATTTTATCATCTTCTATAGAAGTATTTATAGAAGGAATGAGGAGGTGGGAGGGAAAAAATATCTCCCAAGTTCAATTAATACAGATTAATGCCTCTCAGCCTTTGAAGGGCTTAATGGAGAAGAGTATAGATATTTTCACTGTATTAATTGATTTACATTAAGGATTAAGCTCGGTGGGAGCTTTTGTTGACTTTTAAGGCTATTTGTCATCTCTGTAGTAACTCATCAAATGTTTTGCAATAAGTTCTTCGGCTGAATTAAATCTTTGGTGGTTGTGAGGCAAATCTCCTCTGTTGGTCATTACTCGGCCTCAGTTTGAATGCTTTGAGGCTACAGGTGGTAGTCTGGTAGCTGAGAGGAATCAATTAGCCTCTGTTGTGGCAGTGGAGGCCTTTCTGACTGATAAACTTTTTGATTTGTCTTTAATTATGTTTTAATTTAATGGATTAGGCTTTTGATAATCAATCTTAGCCGTAATCCATTAAACTATGGAATTCATCTTCAATATTTAGTTCTGCTGTGGTAGGTCTTCGACACTGATACTCTTTGTTTTATTTAATTGTCTGTGTCTTGTTTATGTTCAGGGCCACATAGGGCTCATATGGCATCAATGCCCATGAAGTATTGATGAAACATGGATTAGAATCCTGTGGAATGATATTTCTATAAGCACAAAGGCACAAGGGATCGTCATCGCCAGCCTTTGGTTTTCCTTTGACGTAGTGAAAAAACCATTTAATCCTACAAAATACAGAAAAATGTTATGAAATCCTGCGTTTTTTGGGAAAAATGCTTCAGAGGTTGTGGGGAGGAGCGTGGCCGTTGGATGGCAACATCCAACGGTGGATATTTGTTAGTGGAGGTCAAAAGGAGAGCAGAGGGAGATTTTAAGTCAAAACAGTTGATCCATGACCTTTCAAGGAGATCAACGGTCGAGATTAGTGGCGAAATAATAATGTGAAGGAGTCACATTATTTGGTTTTTTATAATAAAATGCGAATAAATAAGGTTAAAGCCTTTGTTCAGAGGAAATATGGGTAAAAGTAAAGTTGGGGGTTCGGGATGATTGTGGGCCATTGGATGAGATCGGCCCATGAGATCAATGACAGAGATCGTGCGTTGAAAACCTTTGGTAGAGGCGGAGGGCGATGGTGAAAGGCCATATTAGATCTGAGACATTGGTCTGTGGAGATCAACGGTGGAAGGTGCGCGCAAAAAATCGTAATAGAAATGGGGACGATGGTTTCGAAGGGAAAAACAACTTTTTTCGCGTGAGAAAAAGGCGGGTAGGTAGTATTGCCTTTTCGAATGCGATATGTGTCCCTATTCAACAGGTGGCATCAGAAAATAACTTAGATCGCGCGGCTCTCAGGAATTTAACCTTCGTGCTGAAAGTTACGCGATTTAGAACGTCGACCATTAGATCTAGGGTCTCAGATCGGACGGCGGAGAATGAGCGCAATGTGGGATAGATGCGTGGGCAGATAGCGGGGAGGGCGGTTTCAATCTTAGTCATTGGATTTAAGATGAACGGCCGAGATCAAACTTTGAAGAAAGCAGGACCCATAGGAGGCAGGGCTATCGGGGTAAAAATGAGCCATTGGATGTGAGGATCAACAGCGGAGATTGCATCTGGGGATCAAATGAAAATGATACAAAGGCAGAGAATGGGTTAATAAGGACCATTGATCTATAGAGATCAACAACTACGATTGGATGGAAAAACATTATGAAACGAGGCGTATGTTTTTTAACCAAAGTCGGGAGATGCGATCTGGACCATTTGATCAAGACACGTGGATGGTCTAGATGAAATCGAAGGCATGCGATTGGAGGGGGGAAGAACTTGTATGGTGCCGATTCGATTGAGTGTTGGCCATCGATCTACAGATCAAATCGACAGTGGGAAATAAATCGGAGGGGTTTGAAGGCGAAGGAAAGGTTAATGATCGGAGCGAATGAGGGCCGTCGAATTTGGGATATGGTAGATAGATCCAATGGTAGAGTATCCATCGGGGAATGCAAATCGGGGAGAGGAATAGAATGCACCCAATAGAAAATGATGATGTGATTTTGCGCTTCTCGTTTGATCATTTCAGATCGACGGTGGATATTGTTTAAAAACTAGCACTGGCGGAAACCCTTTATAACACATGAAAACTAAATATTTATGAAATAAAAAGGTTTTGCGGCTTGGGGTGGGTTATATATATATGAAGTGGCTTGGCGCCCGTCTGCGGGGCCATTGGTTTATATGAAATGTGATAGGCCCAGGGCTTATATGTATACGGGGCAATCGCATCAGAACTTCAGCGTCGGTCTTTCAATCTACCCATTTTGAATTTCTCTGATGTGATTAGTGCTTCGGGACTTTTAACTCTTGGTCCCGGGTGCAAGTTATATGGAGTAAAGTGGAGGGCGTGAGTTTATACAAATGGGGCTTAACCGTATCAGAACTTTGATGCGGGGCTTTTCAATCTACCCATTTATATTAAAAAAACATTGCTCCGGCGGGTTTAGACCAAAACTTAGGAAAAGTGGGTTTTTTGTTTAACAAAAGGAAATATGCATTGGAGATGGATTTATACAGCATTTAAGTTCCCGATTGCAGGCCCAGGGGTTATATGAATCGATGATTGGACTGGGGCTTATGTCATAAAGGGCCAATTGCATCGAAGGTCTAACTTAACAAAAAGACTTGCGCGCTCTATTTTTTTCTGATGCGATAAGCGCCAAATGGACTCAGTGCTTAGTTCTAGCACCAAGGCATATGTGGGGAAGTGGTTAGGACTTAGCCCAAAGGGGCTTAAGCCCTTAGTGAAAAAACTTATTTTTTATGAAATTTTCAAGGTTTTCTGATGGATTTGGGGGTTTCGACAGATTTTATAAAGGAGTTTTAAACTCTATAATGTGGATTTTATGAAGGGGGAATGGGAAAAATGGAAAATAGAGGAAGCTTATGAAGAAAAGAGAAGGCAAAATGAAGGTTATTTTTGAGGTGGAAGGAAGGGAAAAATGGTATTTTGCAGCAGCCTTTTCTATATGGAATCAGCAGGATTTCTGAGTTAAAATGGAAACAGCAGTGAAGATTCAAACAAAGGGCATGATGTATTCATGAGTCTTCAAGAGATAACATTTTTAGCAATAAATTTTTTTCTTGAAGGCTCCAAAAATGTTTTATCCACCATTTGATATGAAAATGTTTATTGGTGGCTAACAGGTAGGACATCCAAGGCAAGTGTAAGCATGTTTTGACTGGCATGATCAATGAAAAATGGAGGGTGTGGTGATTAGTGAGCTCCAAACAGGGACGACTATTGAATGAAGCTGGGTATAAGACATGAAAATATAGGTTGGATCCTTTTTCCTAAAAATATTTGTACACTTTCCAAAGTAATGTAAGGGTGGTTTAGGATGTACATACATGGTGATGGTTTCTCCATGAAAATTGTGACCATCATAATCATTGAGGTAAGGTGTTTTGTGTAGAGGGAAATGGTACCATTGGTTGGTCTCAGTGTGATGTTTATGAGGCAGATGAAGTGACGCAAATGAGCTATACCATATGGGGGGATGATATTACAAATGTAGAACAAGGGAGTGCATTTGACTTGATTCGCCACAAATAAATGAGGTGGCTCAGAAGTAGGGTGGGTAAGAAATAAGTGATTAGAGGAAATTTCTACCTAAAAGTTCCCATGAATATTTCATATAATTTCCATGTCATAATATGTAAACCAATCAAAATCCTTTAAATTTAATAAGAGGAACCTGTAAATATTTTGGAGGGAAAAGAAGAAAAAATACTTTTTTAATTGTATTTTTGTCTTATCACCTTATAGGTTTACTCAAATTTCAAGTGTAGACACTCATTTGATACATAATTAAATCTCACATCCAACAAGCACCCATAATGCATACTTTTCAAAAGACCCACATTGATAAAAATTGAATATACATTAAAAAATCGTGTTGAATACTTCTTTTTTAATGTGTCTTCAATTTTTATCAATGTGGGTATTCTCAAAAGTATGCATAATGGGTATGCGTTGGATGTGGAATTTAATTCCTCATATAATTAGTGTACACACTTAAAATTCAAGTAAACCTATAAGGATATAAGCCAAAATTATTATTAAAAAAGTAATTTTTTCTCTTCCCTCCAAAATTCATAACTCTTATTTTTTTATTTTAACTATTATTTTATTACTTTTCCTTAGGAGGCCACTTTTATGCTGAAATTTTCTCTAATGAAAGAATAAAAGAATGACACTGATCTTCAAGACATGTGAATGAAATGAAACCTGGACTTGAGTGGATGTTCATGGATCCCACCAGTGTCTAGATGTCTACAACATGGGATGATCCATGAATGAGAAGGTTCTAGTGATCGACATAGACATTTACCATGTCCAAGGGGAGGTGGTAGTAAATGTGGTCGAGATGATGGATCCTATGGTGCATTTAAGAGAAATGATGTTAGGAAATGAAAATATTTGTAGGAATACTATCATGCTAGGTGGAGAATGATACCTTCACTATTGATGGCCACTTGGGTACTGATTATGGCAGGACATTGTTAATGCACCTACAACCATGAAAAATAATACCCAAAGCGAAAAATCTTGATGAAAAAATATATAAGTTGAAAATTACTAAATAATATGAATTGAATAACATGAAAGGGCGCACTTCAAGGGGTTCTTTAAGTGTGAGGTGGGCCCAAAAAGTGAGTTTGGGACTGAAGTGGAGCATAGGATACTATGATGAAGATGACATGTTATTGATCCATATGTTTCTAATGGTTTTGAGAAAATAGGTCCTAAGTGCTTGTACTTGGTTTTGGAAGATGATGAAGAGGGTAATATATAGGTAAAACTGGGCCATATTCCACCTCATTTGTACTTGTTTTCATGCAGTGCAAAGTGGTTTCAGGAGATGTTTTCATATTTTGCGGTTATCCTATGCATTCGAGAAGCGCATGAAGATAGAAAAGTAAGAGGTCATAACTTGACCTTTGTGATTTTGGTAGATAGGTCATACAGGGTGACTTCTATGGACCTATTTTTAGGGTAGAAAGGAATACAACGTAGACGACCATGATATAGTCACACGAGCCCTGCACAAAAATGAGGGATTGTTGGAGGTTAAGGGAAGATAGCCACATAGAGTGTGTGGCTATGGGAAAAACAACCGTGGGATATTTGATTTGACAACCCTATGGCATTTGGGGTTATAGACATGCAACTTGCGTGAATTTCTATGGAACAACCATGCGTTCTGCGCCTCTATGCATAGAATAGAGCTTTAGCCGTGAGACCATTGTCATCATGACTTATGGGTTAAAAAAAGTGTTGACTACATGTCTGGATGGTTCCATCACACAATATATCATGCATATTTTAGAGAAAAAATGTGTGGTTGTGTGCCTGTTATGGAAACAAGCACGCGAACTTGTAAACAAAACTATTTTTAAGCCTGTGAGGTTCATTTTTGGCTTTTAGTCATCTTGTTGGCAGGATGGGGATGATGTGGAGGGAGCGAGACTTGGAGCACCTCCTGATAATAGTTTTTGGTGATGTTCAGGTCAGTTTTACCCTACTAAGATGGGGGTTTATAAGGTGTATTCAGAACCCCTTACTAAGGTCGCAGGATAAGTTCCTATATTTTATCATACGATAGTGGGATCTAGATTAAGAGGTGTTCGAGATTTGTGGTCAATATTTGGCATTAAGTATGGTATTGGGTGTGTATTTTGTTATAGGGTTGGTGCTTCATGGAGAGGTATTACAGATGTCGCTTCTACTAGGCCGGGTGGAAATACACGAGTGGGCGAGGCACTACCACGAACTTCAAGTCATCGATTAGGGGTGTATATTGATTGAGAGCATCCTATAATTAGATGAGCGAGATGGTTTAACAATGATCGTGTGTCTCGCTAGGTCAACTACCCCTGAAAAGTGTCTGGGCAAAAAATTTACGTTCTACAGGGAATCCAGGGGGGCATTTCTATGGCTAGGTAGGATTTTTCTACAAGTGGATGACATCACAGCTCACACATGTGCGTAGGGTTAAGTCCCATATTTTTTGCTATGTCATTATCTTATGTAGCATACTATATGAGAGGGTGGTGATGCTACATCCCATAATAACAGTGCCACCATGGCCTACGAGAGACCCAAAAATGTGGCGGTGGGATGGGGTTGGGTGCTACTTGAAACCCACAATGGAGGGTTTGTTTAGATCCAACCCTCAGATGGTTTTGGAGTAACCCTATGTTGGTGTAGGCTTTATGGGTGATCCAGACATGGGGCTTCCTACTAGCGATGCTTCGGGGCCAAAAGGTATGTGGTTTGTGCTTTTTGTAATTTTTCTTACTTTCATGTATTTATGATGATATTAATACCATGCATGTTTTCTTACAGACGTGGTGCCCCATGGATGATTGTTGGCCTACTTGGTGGGAAACAATCCCCGACGATTGGGCATAGTTGATGTGGAAGATGTGTTGCAGCCACAAAGAGATTACTTGGCTCATGAGGACCTTGAGAGACCAGCTTACCATGACATATGGAGATAGGTGGTCCCTCTAGAGAGGGAGTTAGTTCCTCTTCTCCCACAGAGATGGCAAGGATATGAGAGCAAGGGATATTGCGGAGGCTTGGGTGACCACTCTAGAGATGTAGTTGAGGTACATTGAGTATGTGTGGTCTTGTGTGGGTGTCCTACTTAGTGGGATGCCCGAGGAGGGATGGGAAGGGTTAGGGGATGAATGTAATATTCCTGCTTAGCCTAAGCTAAGAGGAATATGCATTTTTGTCTCATTTTCTGTTGCGTGAATAAATGAATAAGGGAGGACATGTAAAACTCCTGAAAAGAATCAATAAATAAATGCCCATATGAATAGGGATAAATTTGGGCCATGTAAACAAATCACTTGCAGGTGTGAAAGGGGTTTGAGCTATGAGACTGGGTCAGCTTGACCAAATCTACAACGCTGTCTAGATGTAATGTACCTCATGGATGGACAACACAGTTTTAGATGGAGGCCCCTCATGTGAAAGGAGCTAATTCATTGAATTGGTTTAGGGTTTGACAAGAAATTCATCTTATAAAAGGAAGATAAGAGCAGTAAGAGAAGGTTGTTGATTATGCATATTTTCTGAGTATCTTGTCTGCTTAGACAAATACCATTCTCTACTGTTTAGCTGAGAATAGTGCTGCTTAGAACTTGGGAGTTCCTATGCAGGGATCCCAACTCTTCCATTTAGGATTTCTTGGAGGAGTCTTCCTGATTTCATCCACTATCAGGAATTTGGCCAAGCTCACCTTTCAACTACAGCGCTGATCCTGTTAAGGATTAGGTTGTCCTTGCAAGCTGCAGCAAGTGGAGGTTAGATCTACTTAGATCTAGGCCATTTAAGGCCCTCTTTTCACTGGGAAAGTCTTCTATTCCAAGGGAAAGAGATTTCTGAACCTTTGGAGCTGATATTTCACATCTTCGCATCAGGAAAACTCAGTGCTTCAGGCTACAGCACAGTTTCCCTTCTAGGACTGCATTATTTTCAGAGGAAGATTTGCAGGGTGTTTTGATCTTCTTTTTGAGTAGAGATGTATGGTGCTGGGCTTTGCCTTTCACTTTGGTGATCCATGGATTAGCTCGCTGATCCATGTAATATATAGATCTGATTTGTTTCTAATGTAAAAAATCTTCAGAAATTTCTGAATAATATTACAGATCTGCTACTTTAAACTCAGATCTACTCTTTGTATTGCATGATTTGGTCAAAACCCCAAGGGGATCTTGTAATAGAGCCTTTCTAGTGTACAGATCTAAAATGGATCTGATATTTTGTACATATATCTACTCTAGATATGAAGTGTAACATTTAGCTACTGTAGCTCCATAAAATAACGCTATTAAGCCATTTTGCATTAAATACATGTGTTGTAGCCCTCTTTTGTGGAGGTTTTCTTCTCTTTTGTCTTCTATTTTCTGTTGTATAATGTAAGAGCATCATTATGGATCTTGTTAGGTCCCTATAATTAGAAATATTGGCAAATTATAACTGCAGGGAGAAACATCATTTCAACCACTTTGGGATTCTAGGATCTAGCCCTCCTGAATCCGGAGAGGGATCTCTTCAATAAGTGTAAAGATGGATTTATATTTAAGGTTTTGGGTAATGATGTTAGGCTAGTTATGAGGTCCGAGGGTTTTTGTTTATTTTGGATGGTTGAGCATGATTATTATTTGAATGGAAAGTTCTAAATGGAAAGAGTTCCAAAGGTGAGAAGTTACAAGAAAATAGAACAAGCTTCGGCCAAAAAGATGGATGCAATGCTGGTTTTAGTCCATTGAGCTATGGAGTCATAATAGGGTTTATTTGAAACAATCAGGTTCAAGAGTGGTCCATGGGGAAAGTCATATATGTCTAAGGATATCTTTAAAGTTGATTTTATGGAATGAAATGATACAACAAGAAGGGGAATTAAACAAATGAAGAACAAAGAGCAGCCCAAGATCTGGTAAGTACTTTGAAACTAGCCAGCTTTTGACATACACTTAAGAAAAACATAAAAGTAATCCAAGATCTGGTAAGTACTTCGAAACTACCCAGCCTTTGATACACTTTCAATAGAAAACATTTAAACACAAAGGAAAACACAAATGATAACGAAAAATGGTTTAAGATATGGTAAGTACTTCGAAACTAGCCAGCATTCAACACATTCTTATGGAAACTTTCAGATAGTATTTTGGGATAAAACTAGGACAAGGCTCACCATAACTTCCTTAGTTCATCTATACTTAACATAAACTGAAAATAACATTCAAGAATAACAATTAGCCTAGACACGAGGACAAGGGAATGCCAACATTCTTACTGCTTAAACTGAATTAAATAATTCCTAAATAACACAATTCGGAAGAAAACATTTAGATAAATCTTATCAGTCAGAGAAGGGTACTGATATACAGTAAATCCTAACTCTATGCTTGTTGTTCTTTATAAGAGAAGATGAGCAAAGTGAAAACAGAAATAAAATAACAATTTACAATAAGGAAAACATCACCGTCGACATAGACTAGGATCCCATAAATCAGCTTGTATTGATGCTTCAAACCAGTTACAACTTTAAGTCCAGTGTTTCAGGTTAGCAATCATCTTCACTTCTCAGCCTAACTATTATATCACAAGCAGAGCTTCAAGAGCCTTTGAACACTAATTACAATCTGAAGTTTTGAGCACAAGTATATTTCAAAGTTCTGCAACCAACATTTTCTCATCTTCTACAGAAGTATTTATAGAAGAAATGAGGAGGTGGGATATGATAAAAGATCTCCTGGGTCAATTAATACATATTAATGCTTCTTAGCCTTTGAGGGGCTTAATGGATAAGAGTACATATATCTTCACTGTATTAACTAATTTTCATTAAATATTAAGCTCGATGGGAGTTTTTGTTGACTTTTAGGCTCTGTTCAAGATGTAATAACTCTGCTGATATTTTTGCATTAGTTTCCTTTGGCAGAATTAACTATTTGGCTGCGCTGAGGCAAATATCTTCTTTTTGATCAATAACTTCAGCCTCTGTTTGAATGCTTTGAGGCAACATATGGCTTTGTGGTAGATGAGAGGAATAAATTGGCCTCTGTTGTGGCGGTGGAGGCTTTTCTATCTGTAGATATTTTAATTTTCTTTAATCGCTGTTAATCCACTTTAAATCTACATTATATTAGTGGATTAGGCTTTAATCTTCCATTCTGCTGTGTTTTGTCCTTTAACACTGATACTCTTTTGTTTTATTTAATTCTTTGTGTCTTGTTGATGTGCAGGGCCGCACAGGGCTCATATGGCATCAATGCCCATGAAATATTGATGAAACATAGATGTGAACCCTGTGAATGGTTTCTCTTTTATGACTCAAAGGCACGGGAATCGTCATCCCCGGCCTTTGGCTTTTCTCCAATATAATGGAAAAACCATTCAACACCTGCAAAATACAAAAATAATTAAGAAATCCTACATTTTTTGGGAAAAATTCTTCAGAGTTTGTGGGTGGGAGCATGGCCGTTGGATGGAAGCATCCAATGGTGGAGATTCGTGTGCGGGAGGTTAAAAAGGAAAGCGGGGAAAAATTAAGTCAGATCCGTCGATCTAGCAAATATCAACGGTGGGGATCAGTTGTGAATACACAAATTGAATGAGTCACTTTATGATAATATGGGCATAAGATGTGAGAAAATACAAAGAAAAGAGGAAAAATCCTTTTGTTAGAGGAAATTTAGCCAAAAGTAAAGTTGGGGGTTCGGGACGATCGTGGGCCATCGGATGAGATCAACCCACAAGATCAACGACGGAGATTCACGAGTTAAAAACCCTTTGGAAGAGGCAGAGGGTGATGGTGTATGGCCAGATTAAATCTGAGCCGTTGATCTGCAGAGATCAACGGTGGGAGTCACACGCGATAAAACATAATAGAAATGGGGAAGGTGGTTTCGGGAGGTAAAACCATTGTTTTCGCGTGAGAAAAAGGCGGGGAGGTGGTTTTGCCTTTTTGAATGCGATATGCATTCCCACCCAACACGTGGCTTTTAAAAACCACTTATATCGCGCGGGCCTCAGGAAATTATTCTTCGTACTAATAGTTACGCGATATGGAATGTGGGTCGTCAGATCTAGGGCCTCAGATCTAACGATGGAGAAATGAACGCGATATGGAAAAGATGCGTGGGCAGATAGCGGGGAGGGTGGTTTCAATATGAGCCATTGGATGGATAGGATCAACGATTAGGATTGAATCTGGAATTAAACAAAATAATATACAGGCATAGAAAGGGTTAATAGGGATAGTCGATATATAGAGATCAATGGCTGCGATTGGCCGAGAAACATTATGAGCGGGGCTGCATGTTTTTAACCAAAGTTGTGAAATGTGATCTGGACCGTCCGATCTGGACATGTGGATGACCTAGATGCAATTGGGGCTTGGCGATTGGCGGGGTGAAGAACTTGCACAGCGTCGATGCGATTGAGTGCTGACTGTCGATCTGCAGATCAGATCGATGGTGGGAAATAAATCGGAGGGGTTCAAAGGCAGGGGAAAGTTTAATAATTAGAGAAAATATGGGCCATTAGATATGGGATATGGTGGATATATCCAATGGCGGAAGATCCATCGGGGAATGCAAATCGGGGAGAGGAATAGAATGCACTTGATAAAAAACTTGTGATGCGATAATGCGCGGGCCATTTGATCGGCTCAAGATCAACGACAGATATTGTTTCAAAACTTGCAATGGCGAAAACCCTTTAATACTTAGGAAAACCCAAAATTTTATGAAACACAAAGGTTTTATGCATCGGGTGGGAGATATATATCTGATACGGTCTGGCACCCGACTGCGGGGCCTTTGGTCTATATGGAATGCGATAGGCCCGGGGCTTATACATGGAAAGGGACAATCACATCAGAACTTCAGGCTTGGTCTTTCAATCTACCCATTTTGAATTTGTCTTATGCGATTAGCGCCTCGGGACTTTTGAGTCTTGGTCCTGGGCGTAAGTTATATGGAGTAGAGCAGAGAGCGGGGTTTATATAATGGGGGCTTAATCGCATCAGAACCTTTGATGCGGGTCTTTCAATCTACCCATTTTTCATTAAAAAACATTATATGGGAGCGTTTAGACCAAACTTAGGAAAAAGTGGGTTTTTTTATTTACAAAGAAAATGAGCATCGGGAAAGGTTTATTCACAAGTTTTAGCACCCGATTACAGGCACAAGGGTTATATGAGGCGGTAATAGGATCGGGGGTTATGTACAAAGGGCTTAATCGCATCAGAGGTTTTAACATGGCCAACAGACTTACATACTCCGATTTTTCGGATGCGATAAGCACTGAAAGGCCATAGCACTTGGTTCCAACACTAGGGCACGTGGTGGGGAAGTGGTTAGGACTTATCCCAAAGGGGCTTAAACCTGTAATACAAAAAGTGTGTTTTTTATGAAATTTTCAGAGTTTTTTGATGGATTTGGGGGTTTCGACAGAGTCAAAAAAGGAGTTTTAAACTCTGTAAGGTGGATTTTATGAAGGAAAAATGGGAATGGATGAAAAATAGAGGAAAATGATGGGGAAAAAGGGAATAAAATGAAGCTTATTTTTGAAGTGGAGGGAAGGGAAAAATGGATTTTGCAGCAGTCTTTTCTCTATGGAATCAGCAGAATTTTTGAGTTTGAAATGGAAACAACAATGAAGATCTGAAACAAAGTCATGCTGCCTCCATGAGTCTTCAAGAGATAACATTTTTAGCAATAAAACTTGTTCCTTGAAGGCTAACAGTGGCTCCACTTGGGGATGGTGCCTTCTTGAAGGCATCAAGAATTTCAGACTTGCATTCTCTGGGAGGCTGATCAGTGCCTTATCCATTGGGCTGCCTTTCTTTACTTGGATGATCTTCTTTTGCTCTGAAAACATGTTAGCAGCCATAAAAACAATAGATCTTTCATCAACAAGATTTTTACCTACCCAATCCTACTGATCTAATATTTTTTCTTCTTTTAGAGTGTGCTTGGATTGGCAAACTCTTTTCACATCATTTTATTCTTTTGAAAGCATAAAACTAATCTAATTCTACTCCTTATTTCTCCATGAACTCAGATTAAACAGTTGAGTCCATATGCTTCTCTACCTAATCTACCAATCTGTTAGGATTAAACAGTCTAACAGATTTTTATTCTCTAAATTCTACAACAGAAATTAAAAAGCATATAAGTCAGGATTAAAAAGTCTAACTTGATGCTGATCTATGGCATAAAAAAAAATCTGCACATAGATATTATTTTGCAAAAAATTAAATCAAAGTGGAAGGCTTAAGATCTGAAATTTCAAAGCACTTATTTCATCTTTTTTCAGCTCTGTTTTTTCTTTTGTGTGAGCTATTTTTCCTTTGTTGTCTGGTTCAGATTTTGAGCTAATTAGAACCAGTTTTTACCTCTGTTCTTGACTCAAGGAATAAAAATATTTGAGTCATCTCTCTTTGGACACTTAGGTTCAGATTTTGAGCATGTTTGAACCTTTAATTTCTAGCCTAATCTACCTACTGATAAGCCAAGATTAAACAGTTTGGCAAATCGAATTCACTATCCTATTAGTAGTAAATTTAAAACTAATTAGTCAAGATTAGGCTGTTTGACTAACTAGAAGTGTGTTTTCAGGAGTGGGATTTAAGCTTGCAGACTTTCATATTTGTTTCTCTTTTTGTTGGTATGGGGCTGTACCTTTATTGTTTTTACAATCTGCCATCTTTTCTTTTTTTCATTGTTTTTGCATTTTTGTTTTTTCTAACTTTGAATGCATTGGGGGATGAAATATTTATAATGAGAAAAAGATAAAAAGGCTTTCAAAACATGACATGGATCAAGAGAGCTAATGTTTGAGCATCCTACCATTGACAAGACCCCCAAACAATTCTTCTCCATTCAACTCTTGTAAGAAAAGGGCATTATTACCAGTAGCTGAATGAATGGAGTAAGGGCCAAGCCATAAGCTTTCAAATTTTCCATGCTTGCCCTTGTCTTCCCTCCTTGAGTCCCACCTTAAAATTTTTTCCCTAATATTGAAATTGCTGGCCTTTGTTCTTCTGTCAAAAAGCTTTTTAATGCTATCTTGCTTCTGCAATGCTTTGTTATAAACCTCCTCTCTGGTTTGCTGAAGGTGAATAGTCTGATTTATCCTTCTGATCATGTCATTATCTTCAGACTGAACCTCTTGAATCAAATTCATAATTGGCACACCAAGGCTGGTAGGAAAGATTGCATTAGTGCCATACACAAGCTGGTAAGGTGACATGCCAATAGATTTCTTCAAAGTCAATCTGTCAGCCCAAAGCGCATGCACAAGATTTGTGTGCCAAGACTTTTTGTTGTCCTTTAACAACTTCTTGATTATGTTCACTAAAATCTTGTTTGAGGATTCTTCAAGTCCATTACCTTGTGGGTAATAGGCCGTGGAATGCCCCAATGTTATCTAATACTTGTGACAGAATTCAACCATATTCTTTGATCCAAATGCTACTGCATTAGCAGTGATGATCTTAGTAGGAAGACCAAATCTAGAGAGAATATTATTCTCCATGAAATTTATAATAATAGAATCATTGGCCTGCCTACAGGGGATGGCTTCTATCCATTTAGTGAAGTAGTCTGTGGCAGTGAGAATCCATCTATGCTGAGCAGAAGATGGTGGATGGATTTCACCTATGAAGTCAAGTCCCCACTATTGAAAAGGGGCTTCGACAATGATTGGATGTAGAGGCAGAGGTAGCAGCTTCCTTTTGCCCTCAAAAAGTTGACATTTATGACAGACAATTATCATCTTGTGTACATCAAGAAAAAGAGTAGGCTAATAGTAACCAGCCCTCAAGATTTTGTTGGCTGTTGTCTTCCAATATAAATGGCCTCCACACTCCCCTTCATGGAACTCGTGATTAACCTTCTGTGCATCATACTCAGGCAAACATTTAAGAAATATACCACTTGCATTTTTCCAATAAAGACATCTATCTATAATGAAATAGTTTAAAGCTTTTAACTTTAAGAACCTTGCCTTAGTTTTCGTCAAACTAAGAGGTGTATTCAAATTAAGCAAAACATAAAGGATATCAGCATACCAAGAGGAATTCATAAAATGGCCTTCAACAATGGGAGTTGAGATTTCCTCTTGTTCATCCAAAGCGTTAATCATATTAATATCAAGAATTTCAAAATTGGATTCAGCCATCAATCTAGCTAGACCTTGGCCTTTGATGAGTTTAGTGGGTTTTATCTCTAAATCATATTCAAGAATAATAGCAATCCACTTACCTCTCTTACCATCTGGGTCCTGTGTTAGAATTTCTTTCACAACTGAATTTGGGACAAAGGCAATGATGTGTGAATGCAAGATGTATACTCTGAAGTCTTTCAAAGCTTTAACCAAAGCAAAATCTTTCTTTTCCATAATGTTATACTTCAAAGGGGCATCTCTAAAAGCCTTGCTAAAGAATGCAATAGGCTGCTCTTGTTGTTGTGGATTTTTCTGTAAAAGGACAACAACTATTTTATGTTCTGATGCAAATGAGAAAATATAAAAATCTTTTGAAAAATTAGGACTGATTAGAACCGGTGTTTTGGTTAATGCTTATTTCACCAGTTCAAAGGAATTCTTTTCTTCCAAGGTCCATTTTACCCCTTGCTCCTTCTTTAGCATGTTTGTAATATTTCTAAGGAGCTCAGCTAAGTTGGGGATGAACCTTCTCAAAATTTTAATCTTTCCAATGAAAGATTGCAACTCCTTGATGTTTCGAGGATGAGAGATCTACAATATGGCCTCGATACTCTTTGGATCTATCTTAATACCCTCTTATGAAATAATGTGCCCATGAAGCTTACCTTCTTGGAGACCAAAAAGTGTTTTCTTAGGGTTCAAAGATATCCCAAACTTTTTGCATCTCTCGAAGACTATTCTTCAATGTTCTAAGTGCTCTTCATCTGTCTTTGAAAAAACAATAACATCATCAAGGTATATAATGATGAAGTAGCACAGCTCTTCAGAGAATGTTATGTCCATGGCTCTTTGAAAAGTTGCACCAGCATTCATTATACCAAAGGGCATTTTCACATACATGAAAGTGCCCCAAGGTGTAGTAAACATTATCTTTAGTTGATCATCAGGGTGGACTAAGATCTGATTGTACCCTGAATAGCCATCCAACAAAGAAATTCTTTTAGACCCTACCACCCTTTGGAAAATATGATCCATCTTAAGTAAAGGGTAGTTGTCTTTCAATGAAGCTTTGTTTAAGTCTCTAAAGTCTATACAAAGCCTGATCTCTCATTTTTTCTTCCTAACAGACACCAAATTAGACACCCACTTAGAATATCTAATAGGGACAATAATACCATCTTCATACATTTTCTTGATTTCCTTCTCAACCAAAGGTAGTTGTACAAGGTTTATTCTGCGCAGTTTCTATTTGAATGGTTTTTTATTTTCCTTGAGAGGGATTTTGTGTTGTATTATTTCAGTGTCATAGGATTTAAGATCTTCATAACTCCACACAAAAACATTAGAAAATTCTTTAAACAGCTCTATGTATTTGAGTTTAATGTGAGTTGGTAAAGTCTTAGACAGTTTAATCATCATAGGTTTTAGCTCACTGCCTATATTGTACTCTTCCACTTCAGTCTCTACAGGCTCTAGTTTTGGCTTCTTGGCCACATCGTTAAAATCAAGAAACTCTTCTAAAGGGGTGAGACCCTTAGGCAAACTCTGATCCTTAGACTGCAAAGTTTCTAACTCCTCTGTTTCTACCTCTACTGTCAATTCTGTTTTATTTTCAAATTTTCTAGAAAAAAGATTAATATTGGCAAGTTCAGGAGACTGTTCTTCTTCACCAAGAAAATTTTCTTCACTATTGCAGTCTGTTTCATAATCTGAATCTGAACTGTGAAGTTCGAAATCATTTCTGAATTGCATGAAGTCTTCTATTTGTTTGTCCCCGTCGAACACTTGCCAATATTTTTCGTTATCAGGAACGGTTGGTCTGAATTTTATCTGAGTTGTGTAGTCTTTGGTTTCATATGGCATTAAGCATGTTCTAGCTGCAAAGGCTAAGCTGTGGGCCGCGATATTTCTTTTTCTTGGGACAAAAATTATTTGGTATTCCTAAAAAGTTTTTAAAATATCCACGACATCGTTTCGATAGGCCCTAAGTCTTGGGTGATTTGCGTTGTATTCCCCTTTGACTTGCCTAATGATTAATTCAGAATCCCAATATGCTTTGATTCTTTTGGCTCCTAACTTTTTCAACAATGCAAGCCTAAAAGCAGGGATTCATATTCCACTATGTTATTTGAACACTGGAAGTTTAATCTACAGGAAATGCTTTCTGTGTGGTTGTTTTTAGTGTTGCATATCCAGACACCTGCACCAACATTAGTTCTAGTGCATGGCCTATCGAAGTTCATACTCCAAAAAGGAATATTTTTAGTTTCATCTGTTTGGTGTTTGTCCTCTTCAACTAAAGTGCTTTCGGGTTGTTGTGGAATATTAGCACTTAGTTGTATTCATTTCAACTCCTCAGGTTTTTTGCTGCGTTGAGGATTTCTTTCTTGACTATCAAGGTTTAAAAGAGAGGGATACAAGATTTGTAGCTCAAGACCAGTGTTTGGTTTGCTAAAGTTTAAAGGTTCAAAAAACTTCTTTGACACTTCTGTGTTGTGTTCTTCTTTCTCTCTATTGGACATCAGTTCAGTTAAAGTGACTTGTTCAACAAAATTTTCATCGTTAAACAAGATAAAAGAATCGAGGCCTGTATTTACAGAATATAGAGGAGATTTTTGTGGTCTGTCTTGGCTTGTAACCGTATATTGCATATGGGACTCCCTGTAAAGTCTTCTTTTCTGGTTGAAAACAGGGATGGTCGCATAGGTCATGTCCATCTACGTAGTTCCTTGTAACTTAGCCCGCCAAGATCTTGACAATAGAATTCCATACTTTGGGGGAACATCAGCCACAACAATATCCATGACCAAGCATTTGGCTGGAATATGTGCTAAGTTAACGCGGAGGTCTTTGATTAATCCTAAACATTTTACTCTGCTCGAGTCAAAGGAGTAAAGGTCTTTATAAGGTCTGGTGATTTCTAGACCCAGGCTCTCCATCACAGATTTAGGCATTAAATTATGAGAAGCCCTGGAATCATGCATAGCGTTGTGCAAAATCTTGTCATGAACATTTAAACTCACATAAAAGGGAGGAACAGGTCCCTCTTGATACTTACCTTCAATCTTGGGACCAAAAATAAGCTCTGGTTGGTCATCGTTAAGATTGAATGTGTCATTATTATCTTCAATGTTTAAAGCCTTCAAAATTTGGGTCCTATATAAATTCTGGGCAGCTAACTCAGTCAAGGGAACAAAGATTTTAATTTTGGAAATTTTTGCTCTAGGCTGAAAGGAATTTGATTCTTTGAAATGCTTATCTCAGCCTTACTAGCTACCACTCTATCAGTAACATCAGCTTGCTGATTTGTTCTATTTACATTGGACAAAATGGTTTTCACAGGAGTACTAGATGAAGTGTTAGTACTGCTAAGGTCTGCACTATGTTTTGTAACATTTTGAGTTCCTTTCTCTTTACCTTTATCAGAATTTATAGCTACTGATTTGTCCTTTTGTTTGACAATTTTGGGTTTGTTTATAATGTTGTTTTGTGAATATTTGTTAGAGGTTTTGGTGCTGGGGGTTTGTTGAATGGTTTTACTTCTAAGTTCATATTCTCTTTGAGACTCTATGATGACATTTTCCATGTCCTGATAATAACTTTCATCATCATCTCTTTTGTCATCATAAGGTGTGTAAAGGCCTTGTTTTCTATCGTAATGAATCTCAAAGTCATCATTATCTACCCCCAGTATGTTGATATCATCTTCCTCTATTGGTTCATCTGTTTCCTCAACCTCACTCACATAGTTTTGATGAAAGGGAGGAGTGATCTGTTGATCATCTTCCCTAGGTCTGTTTGGAGGTTGGTTCCTTCTAAAATTCTAATTCTGGTTCTGGTTTCTATTTTGAGGAGCAGTTTGGTTTTGACTTGCTTGTGCTCTCTCAAGGATGTTCATTTTCTTCATTATCTCCTCCATCATTTTTTCCATTTTTGAGCTGGAAGTGGAAGGGGTAGATTCCTCTCTAAAGGACACTCTCTTCTCATTTTTCATTATTTCTCTCTTCTCCATCAAATTAACTTCCACAACAAGAGCTCCTTTTTGCATATCTTCAAGAGTTGCAGGATCTCTCTCTCTCAGCTGATAAGCCATCTCAGGGTCAAACCCTTTAGGAAAATTGTTTAGAGCTGAGCATTGCAGAGGTTTTAGATCTGGGGAAAGTGCATTATCTACACTGTTAAATCTAGTGCAGTAAGCTTGGACACTTTCCCTGGTGTCTCTATGGAGGTTCTTATAATAAAAAAGAACTTGGAGAGGATTATTCTTCACTTCCCATTTGTTTAAGAACGTCTGATGGAAGGCTTGGAGATCATTAATACTATGGGGGGTTAAGCCTTTAAACCATTTTCTTACTTCTCCCCCTAGAATCTGAGAAAATAATCTAAGCTTGACAAAATAATCATCAATTTCATTTATGTCAAAGTAGTCATTCATCTTATCCACATGTTGTGATGCAGTAGTAGCATTACTAGCATGATATAATGGAATTTTGGACTGATAGTCCTGTGGAAGATTGACTAATGGTACAGGAATGACTAAGGGACCATACCATGCTACCATGATATGTGGTGGAGGTGGATTTACAAGAGGTGGATTAACAAGAGGTAAAGTGGAATGAAGTGGAGTGGTTTGAACAGTGGATGCAGAGTGGAGAGATGTGGATGGACCAGGAATAGATTGCTGAGCTGATCTTGGATGAGAGACACCTAAATTGTGAAGGATGTGTAAATCAGGTGGTGTTGTTTCTCTACTACCAGGATGTTCACTTGTTTCAGGAGATGAAAGTGAAGACTCAGAATCTAGCTAATCTAGATCACCAAGAGACCTAGTTCTAAATGGATTTCTTAAGTCTACCTGTGATTGTTGTAGAGCTGCAAGATTTTCAGGAACTGAATTAGCTCTCAAGGGTGATCTGAAAACAGTTGAAAAAATTATCTTAGGAGACTTCCTAAGGATGCATTCTGGGTTATCAACTATCTCAGGTGGGTCAGGGTTAGGATAGGCTCTAGTATGAATCTTTCTAGGAGCCACTATTCTATGTTTTTCAGACCCAAATAAACAAGAAAAGTTCAACCAGATATGACAGTCTTTAAGAGGTCAACTAATCTATTTTACACCAATTTTAATCCTACAGTACTCTAACTGGGTTAAAATGATATTACAATGATTAGGGTTCTTCCCAGTGGAGTGTTAAGGTCTGTTAAGGATTGTGGAGTCGCCAAGTGGAATTTTTGAGCTCTTTTGGAGGTAAAAGGTTTTATGGTCCACCAACATGTTTATTGAATACCAATCTGAAATATTTTTGGGTTTTTTGAGTTATTGTTTTAGTCCTATTGGTTGTTAGGAGTGTCCTAAATCCGTTTCACAACTTAGCTATGGTTGTGAGACAAAGACCGTCTACTCTTATGGATAAGCTAGCTGATTTTTCAAGGTTAGATAAAATCTTATGAGAATCCTAGGGTTTGCCTAGTTTGTAACTGATTCAAACAAGTTTCATCAAGATTACCATTACTTGGTAGTGCTTAAAAAGGATGCTTTTTACTCACTGCACAATGTTCTTGAAATTATGATTTCTGAGGTATTAGAAGTATTTATGATGAAAAAAACTCACAAATTCCCCAGTGGAATCGCCATAAATGTTAGCTTTGGTGGCTCAACTGGTTAATATACCAATTGTGCTTGAAGCAGGGGTTTCTGTTTATCTAATGATTATCTTAAAATGAAAACAACTCGGAACTCCCCAGCGGAGTCGCTAGAAATGTTAGCTCCCTATAATTAACAAGATTGGCAAATTCCAACTGTAGGGGGAAACATTATTTCAACCACTTTGGGATTCTAGGATCTAGCCCTCCTGAATCTAGAGAGGGATCTCTCCAATAAGTGTAAAGATGGATTTATCTTTAAGGTTTTGAGTAATGATGTTAGGCTAGTTATGAGGTCTGAGGGTTTTTGTTTGTTTTGGATGGTTGAGCATGATTATTATTTGAGTGTAAAGTTCTAAATGGAAAAAGTTCCAAAGGTGAGAGGTTGCAATCAAATAGAATAAGCTTCGACCAAAAATATGGATGCAATGCTGGTTTTAGTCCTTTGGGCTATGGAGTCATAATAGGGATTAATTGAAACAATCAGGTTCAAGAGTGGTCCATGGGGAAAGTCATCTATGTCTAAGGATCTATTTAAAGTTGATTTTATGGAATGAAATGATACAACAAAAAGGGGAATTAAACAAATGAAGAACAAAGAACAACCCAAGATCTGGTAAGTACTTTGAAACTAGCTAGCTTTTTTACATACACTTAAGAAAAACATAAAAGCAATCCAGGATCTGGTAAGTACTTTGAAACTAGCCAGCCTTTGATACACTTTCAATAGAAAAATTTTAAACACAAAGGAAAACACAAATGATAACGATAAATGGTTTAAGATCTGGTAAGTACTTCGAAACTAGCCAGCTTTCAACACATTCTTAGGGAAAATTTCAGATAGTCTTTTGGGATAAAACTAGGACAGGGCTCACCATAAATTCCTTCATATCTACTTAACATAAAATGAAAATAACATTCAAGAATAACAATTAGCCTAGACAGGAGGACGAGGGAACGCCAGCATTCCTCCAGCTTAAACTGAATTATATCATTCCTAAATAACACAATTCGGAAGAAAACATTTAGATAAAGCTTATCAGTCAAAGAAGGGTATTGATATATAGTAAATCCTAACTCTATGCTTGTTTTTATTTATAATAGAAGATGAAAAAAGTGAAAAAAGAAATAAAATATTACAATAAGGAAAACATGACCGTCGACATAGACTAGGATCCCATAAATCAGCTTGTATTGATGCTTCAAACCAGTTACAACTTTAAGTCCAGTGTTTCAGGTTATCAATCATCTTCACTTCTCAGCCTAACTATTCTATCACAGGTGGAGCTTCAAGAGCCTTTGAACACTATTTACAATCAGAAGTTTTGAGCACAAGTATATTTCAAAGTTCTGCAACCAACATTTTCTCATCTTCTACAGAAGTATTCATAGAAGAAATGAGGAGGTGGGATCTAATAAAAGATCTGTTGGGTCAATTAATATAGATTAATGCTTCTCGGACTTTGAGGGGCTTAATGGAGAGGAGTACAGATATTTTCACTGTATTAATTGATTTTCATTAAAGATTAATCTCGGTGGGAGCTTTTGTTGAATTTTAGGCTCTGTTCAAGATGTAATAACTCTGCTGATATTTTTGCATTAGTTTCCTTTGGCAGAATTAACTATTTGGCTGCGCTGAGGCAAATATCTTCTTTCTGATCAATAACTTCGGCCTCTGTTTGAATGCTTTGAGGCAACAGGTGGCTTTGTGGTAGCTTAGAGGAATCAATTGGTCTCTGTTGTGGCGGTGGAGGCTTTTCTGTCTGTAGATCTTTTAATTTTCTTTAATCACTGTTAATCCAATTTAAATCTACGTTATATTAGTGGACTAGGATTTATTCTTCCATTCTGCTGCGTTTTTTCCTTTAACACTGATACTCTTTTGTTTTATTTAATTATCTGTGTCTTGTTGATGTGTAGGGCTGCACAGGGCTCATATGGCATCAATGCCTATGAAATATTGATGAAACGTGGATGTGAACCCTGTGAATGGTTTCCTTTTTATGACTCAAAGGCACGGGAATCGTCATCCCCGGCCTTTGGCTTTTCTCCAATATAGTGGAAAAACCATTCAACACCTGCAAAATACAAAAATAATTAAGAAATCCTGCGTTTTTTTAGAAAACTGCTTCAGCAGTTGTGGGTGGGAGCATGGCCGTTGGATGGTAGCATCCAACAGTGGAGATTCGTGTGCGGGAGGTTAAAAAGGAAAGCGGGGAAAAATTAAGTCAGATCCGTCGATCTAGAAAAGATCAATGGTGGGGATCAGTTGTGAATACACAAAGTGAATGAGTCACTTTATGATAATATGGGCGTAATATGTGAGAAAATACAAATAAAAGAGGAAAAATCCCTTTGGCGGAGGAAATTTAGCCAAAAGTAAAGTTGGGGGTTCGGGATGATCGTGGGCTGTCAGATGAGATCGATCCACGAGATCAACGGCGAAGATTCGCACGTTAAAAACCCTTTGGAAGAGGTAGAGGGTGATGGTGTATGGCCAGATTAAATCTGAGCCATTGATCTGTATAGATCAACGGTGGGAGTCGCACATGATAAAATATAATAGAAATGGGGAAGGTGGTTTCGGGAGGTAAAACCATTGTTTTTGTGTGAGAAAAAGGTGGGGAGGTAGTTTCACCTTTTTGAACGCGATATGTGTTCCCGCTCGACACGTGGCTTTTCAAAACCACCTATATCGCGTGGGCCTCAGGAAATTATTCTTCATGCTGATAGTTATGCGTTATGGAATGTGGGCCGTCAGATCTGGGCCTCAGATCTAACGGTGGGGAAATGAACGTGATATGGAAAAGATGGTTCAAAGGCGGGGGAAAGGTTAATAATAAGAGCAAATATGGGCCGTTAGATCTGGGATATGGCGGATAGATCCAACGGCAGAAGATCCATCGGGGAATTCCAATCAGGGAGAGGAATAGAATGCGCCCGATAAAAGACTTGCGATGCGATAATGCGCGGGCTGTTTGATGGGCTCAAGATCAACGGTAGATATTGTTTCAAAACTTGCAATGGCGGAAACCCTTTAATACTTAGGAAAACCCAAAATTTTTTGAAATACAAAGGTTTTATGCACCGGGCGCGAGATATATATATGATACGGTCTAGTGCTCGACTGCGGGACCTTTGGTCTATATGGAATGCGATATCCCCGAGGCTTATACATGGAAAGGGCCAATCGCATCGGAACTTCAGGCTTGGTCTTTCAATCTACCCATTTTGAATTTCTCCGATGTGATTAGCACTTTAGGACTTTTGACTCTTGGTCCCAGGCATAAGTTATATGGATTAGAGCAGAGAGCAGGGTTTATATAATGGGGGCTCAATCGCATCAGAACCTTTGATGCGGGTCTTTCAATCTACCCATTTTTCATTAAAAAAATTATATGGGCGCGTTTAGACTAAACTTAGGCAAAAGTGGGTTTTTTGATTTACAAAGGAAAATGAGCATCGAGAAAGGTTTATTCACAAGTTTTAGTGCCCGATTGCGGGCATGAGGATTATATGAGGCGGTAATAGGATCGGGGGTTATGTACAAAGGGATTAATCGCATCGGAGGTTTTAACATGGCCAACAGACTTACATACTCTGATTTTTCCGATGTGATAAACGCCGAAAGGGCCTAGTGCTTGGTTCCAACACCAAGGCACGTGGTGGGGAAGTGGTTAGGACTTAGTCCAAAGGGGCTTAAACCTGTAATACAAAAAGTGTGTTTTTTATGAAATTTTCAGAGTTTTTTGATGGATTTGGGGGTTTCGACAGAGTCAAAAAAGGAGTTTCAAAATCTGTAAGGTGGATTTTATGAAGGAAAAATGGGAATCGACGAAAAATAGAGGAAAATGATGGGGAAAAGGGGAATAAAATGAAGGTTAGTTTTGAAGTGGAGGGAGGGGAAAAATGGATTTTGTAGCACTCTTTTCTCTATGGAATCAGCATAATTTCTGAGTTTGAAATGGAAACAGCAGTGAATATTTGAACCAAAGTCATGATGCCTCCATGAGTCTTCAAGAGATAACATTTTTAGCAATAAAACTTGTTCCTTGAAGGCTCCAAAAAATGTTTTAGCCACCATTTGATATGAAAATTTTTATTGGTGGCTAACAGATTTGATTTGTTGTTGTATATTCAAAAGATGATCTTTCTTATTGGCCTCCTGCTCATGATTTCCAAAACTGTGTTATTTCTGAAGCATTTTGTTGTACATAGTTGCAGTCCCTCCCTTTGGGTGTTTTTCAGCTAGACTAGGTGGTGGGAGATCTATTTACCACACCTACTTTGATTTGTTTTTGCTCTCCTTTTGGTTCTAAACCCCAGATCCAATGATATAAGGGATACAGGAGCTACAAAATAATTTCAGTGCACAGATCTCCCAGAAGTGCGTTATTTCAACATGCATTGATGTGTATTCCCATTTGGGGATATTACAATGACACGGTTGAGAGGGTTATGGCTCATGTTAGAGCATGACACCCTGTCCTTCGTCATCTTGTGATGGCAGTGGAGACGACTCATCCTATCCTAGTTCCAACACAAAAGGAGGTTTGAGGACCTATAGAGGGCCGTGATGTGGGTGATGGGCCTCAGATCTATATTCATTTGTACTAGGGAACACACCCATTATGAGTATGCTTCCCTGTTGATGATTTATTTTCTGGCTTGTGCTAGAAAATGTATATATTTATTGCACACATATACTTCTGATATATATATATATACATGAGATGTGTATTTTTTTCATCTCTCATGATGTGTTATGGTGTGAATTCCTCTATAAGTGTGATGTATTTCTACATTTATTTTATGGATAGGATGTCTATGATTTATGTGTCTAGAAGATGGTATATAAGTGATACATGACAATATATAATTTGATTAGTTATATGATTAGCTATATGATTATCATTTCTTGATATATGTGAAAATGTGGTATGTTCAAAATCATGATCTAAGCTTTGTAAATGCAAGTATTTCTGAAAAAAGGCAAGGGTCACATACTTCGAAGGCTTTGTTTAGCTATGATACAACAACCTAGGAATCAAGGAACACATGGAGGTGACTAATACCTATATGGGAGGCATCGACCAAGAGGCCTATGATGACATCGTATTCTACTTGATTATTGGTGGCTGACCCGAGACATATCCCATTGTGGATGAGGGCTGTCAGGTTAGGAGAGTATATGGCCTAGGCTGTTGTAGTGAAGCTTTGTGACCACCGAGAAGCACCATCAGTGAATCCATGTTGATATTCTACTGGATGATCTGTATGTGACACATGAAGAGAGAGTGATTTTAATGTACATCCACACTGAGGTGGTCATCATAAAAGTAAGTTATGGTGCATACATATACAATCTAGGGATGTTTTAAGTGTTAGGGATATAAATTTTTGAGGTAGATTCCATTGATGAGGTCTTTGAGGAAAGTCCCATTTTGATTTGATAATACGTATTCCCCCTTGAGGAGGCAATGCCTAATAATGTATGGGCCCTTCCATAATGTCTTGAATTTCCATGGTCCTAAGGATTATTTGGCAACATCATAGAAAAGGACTAACTCCCCCTCGCTAGATGACCAAGGGATGATGTTTTGGTAAAAAGAGGATTTAATCCACTTTTTGTGTGTTTTTTTTTTAATGTTGGAGAGACTCTTGGCAACTTTTGTCAATGTGTTCCAGTTGCACCAACATTTTCTCTAAACATGTGGTGTCAGAGAGAAGTTTGATGGCCAGGTGTAAGGTATGGGTCTGACACTCGATGGGGAGAATAAATTCAACCCCATAGACTAATTGGAAGGGTGTGAATCCCATAAACTCTTTGACCATGGTGCATTACGTCTATACAGTTGAAAAACCAATGTGGTGCCAATTGGTTTTATGATTGTTCAACATATGCTACAACATTGTTTTGATTACTTTGTTAACAACTTCTACCTATTCATTGGATTGAGGTTAGTATGGAGAAGAAAACTCATTAGAGAAACTAATTTGCTGGGATAAATCTTGAAATACCTCATTATCGATGTGTTTTCCATGATCCGAGACCAACTCCTTGGGAACACTAAACCATGTTATGACATGGTTAAAGAAAAACCATGTTGTATTTTCGACGTTGTTATTATATGTGGGCATGGTCTCTTCCCATTTGGTTAAATATTCAATGATGACCACTATATACTTATGGTTGCTTGAGGATGGAGGGTTGCAGGTCATGAAGTATATGACCCATTTAAAAAAGGGGCCAGTGACAATGACCGGGTGTATGGGAGCTAGTGGAGCTCGCGCCTTATGGTCATATCTTTGGAAAAACACATATCTTGACTACTTAAATACATTTATGGAATAGGATGGGCTAGAAATAACCAGCATGAAGTATTTTATGAGTAGTTGCCTTCTCTAAGAGGTGGCTGTCGTAGGCTCTGTTGTGGAAATCATTTAATACCTGCTTATCTTGTTCGAGGGTATGCCATCAGTGTAGGATGGTATTGATGCCTCGATGATAGAGGACATCTCCCTTGAGGAGGTACCCAGGGGCTTGATGGTGAATGTGTTTTCAGTCGTTGCGAGTTAGCTAAGGTTTCAAATTTTGAGTTCGTAAAAATAGGAGGATATCACCATACCAAGGGTCACATGTCGATACAAATAATAGGTGTTCATCAGGGAAAGTATCATTGACCAGGGAAACTTGGGTCTCTGTAGGGATATCTGTGATGAAATATGTAAGAATAAGTGCTTTCTTACTCTTGGGAGAAGAGAACTAAAGATAAAATTCTTGTAGAATGACTACCCATTGAGCATACTTATTGTGCATCATATGAAGAGTGATAAAATATCTCATGGGATTAATATTTGGTATTACAGTGGTGGTCCATAAGATGTGTAATTCCTAAGATTATGTGTGGAGTGTACTAGGGATAAGGTGGTATTTTCTGATGGCTCATACTTCAAGGCAGGCCCAAAGAGGTTCTTTATAATGTAATAGAGTATGTGTTATCTATTATCATATCCTTCTTGGACTATTACCCCAATGATGGCTATGTCATATGCTGATAGGTAAAGGGAATAGTATTTTTTGTTGTTCAGGGGACTAATAAATGGATCCTGAGATAATGCATCTTTAAGGCTTCAAATGATTTTTGGGCCTACTCATTCCAGTGGAAGGGAACATCCTGCAGAATCAGGCGTAAGTAGTCATTTGCACATGTGGCATAATCGAGAAAAAAATAGCATACAAAGTTTGACTTACCCTATAAGATTTGTAATTTCTTTAAATTTTTTGGTGGTGGTATTTCTCTAATTGCATGGAATTTGAGAGGGTTGACTCTAATACCTCGGTGAAAAATTATGAATCCTAGTAGTCACCTAACTTTAATGTAGAAGACACACTTGAGAAGGTTCAATCATAGGTTATATTGTTAATATCTCTAAAACACTATGCAAAGATCCTCCAAATGATTTGTGCGCGTTTTGGATTGTACAATGAGGTCATCTAAATAGGTGAAAATGAGATGATCTAGATTGTGAAATATGTAATTCATGGCTCGATGGAAGGTGGTTCCAGTATTTTTAAGACCAAATGGCATGACTCGGTATGCAAGTGTGCCCCATGGGATTGTGAAAGTTTTTGCAGACTCATTCGTATGGCGGATATGAATCTGATTATACCCAAATAACCCATCCATGAAGGACAGTGCTTTGTGTCTAGCATAAGCATCGATAAATTGATCAATGAATGGTGTACGATAATTATCCTTGATACATTCTTTTTTCGTATCTCATAAATCAGTACAAACCCAAATGGTGTGCTATTTTTCCATGCAGGGTATAGGGTTGGAAACCCAAGAATTGTAATTGATGGGATAAAGGAAACCGACATTGTGGAGCTTGTCAATTTCCTATTTGATTGCTTCCGCTTTATAAGGGTGGAGTTGGCATTGATTTTTCCTTACGAGGTGGGAATCTGACCATGTGTTAATATGGTGTTCCATAATGGTGGGACTGATACATGTCTTTTCAGAGTAAGGCCATGCAAATATATCCCTATATTCTTGGAAACAGGGATTTGTATGATGCTACTTACTCTGGGGAGCGTGCTGCCTCCAGCAATATTTCTTCGACTATGTCAATTTTTCTAGAAATTTTGACCTTAATGGTAGGTGAGATATTTGACATGTTCGCCTTCTCAAATTCATCTGGTGCTAGGATGGGATGTTTGAACCAATCAGCCTATCCTGGGGGAAGGAAATCCTTTTATTCTACTATGCACATATTATGGCTTGGTGCATCAATAGGCGCAAATTCTTTTTTGGGTAGAAATAATGAACAGTGATGCATGACATCCCATGCAAATTCAGATTCCTTCATGGCCTTTAAAATATCTTCATCTGAGTGAAAAACATTATCTAATGGTGGAATGGGTTTGGCGAGGCCATGGGGGTGGCATTCGGGCCTAGTTGTGCTGGTAGAAAAACAAGAAAATGACTCGGTGGTTGACATCATAAAAACCACTAAAGTTGAAAATGTGCAAATGGGGTGGCCTTGCACCATTGGTAGTGGTGGCACTATTGTGGTTGGTAGTCTTAGCACAAAACAATGATGAACATAAAACATGTATTAGGGTTCCTACATAAGAGGAAATGAATCGTATATGATGTTGTGTGTCGTCAACATTCGGTGTTGGTAGGATTTCCATAATGGCCGGTTTATGATGAGTAGGAATAGGTTCTTGTGATAAATTTAGCATCCTAGGGGCCAATTCACATTCCTCTCTACGGGGTTGGTTTGTAGATGAATATTGGACTTGTGGGTGCCATGTTTTAAGTTATCCAAATGTTCGTAACAAGGACATGTCCCCAAAATATGAGAGTCTTTGTTAAAGACATTTCACATAGGACTAGTGCTGACATAATAAATGGTGTGTATTTTAAGAATTCCCATAGCACGAGTTGATGAAACATGGTTGGTTTCATTAGGTGGGGAATTATTGGGTGTCAACCATCCCTGAATATTAGTATCGGCATGATGTGTGCCCCCAACATATGTTTGTCTCAATGTTTCAGTTACTGCTAAAAAACAGGGAAGGTTTTGGCAATTATGCATATTATGTGCTTGGGAGAAAATGTGACAATGGTTCCATGAACGTCTAGCTTGATGTGAGGGAATAGGTCAAGGGATATGTAACAACAAGAAAAAAATTTCTCTAATCTTTCCCAATTCAGAACATTGATTGATTAGATGGTTAAGTCTATCACACAAGGCGTATGTGGGAGGTGGTTCTTACAACACAGCCCGAGGCTGACTTTCCATCCTTCTTGATCTTGACCAAGGATATGAGTTAATAGGGTGTTGGGTGCCTAGATGAAATGAATGTTGTGATTTTTCCTGAAAACAAAAAAATGGTTCTAGATCCATCAACCCTTACTGGCGTGGTGTCAACCTAAGATGGTGTATCTATCTGGGCACATGTTAAGTTCTCAGTGATGAATTGGCACATAAAATCCAATGTTTCACGGTATTTAGGAAGGGTTGGGAAAAACCAAGTATGATGGTTGCATGTACAAATGGGGAAACTATGGTGTCTATGCCTAGGTCTATTGTTAGGGAAAACATGAAGGGAAAGGTAATACCTCTTAAATGCATGTAACTCGGGACATTGGTGAATAATATGGTCGGGTTATTCACATAAAGTGCACAAGGAGGTAGGTTTAGGTGTCACTAATTCTGGTTGTGTCCTCATTTGGTGGGAGGTTTTGCGACCATGGGTGTTAGCAGGATATTAGGACGAAGTTTCTTTCTAAAAAATGAAAAATATGGTTTTGGATCCATCATCCACCATTGGCATGGTGGGAAGTGATGGAGACACAATATTAGCTTGCACAAGTGCACTTAATGTGTCTCGATATCGAGGGATTTCGGGGCAATGATGAGTGTAATTCTTGTACTCCACACATATAGTGCATGCATGGTTAGTGCACAATGCCTTATAGTGTGGTCGTGTGGAATTTTCTCTATTACATACTAGAGGTGGGGAAACTGGCATTTTTGGGCCATGAAAAAGAGCTTTTAACTCCTCTAACTTTGGAAACATGTTGGTAGGGTGCCCAACTACTTCACACAAAGAATAGGGTGTAGGTAACTTGTATGAGGAAGATTTTTAAGATTTCATCTTATTTCATTTTTTATTATCGATCTTGCTAGAACTTGATGGTGTCAATGTAGGCGCTACTCGATTTGGGATGGTTTCCTTAGGAGAGGATACAAGAATTATGTTTGTCAAGGCGATACCTGATTTTGCCAACATGGTGTAAGGGGCCAAATAAAATACTATTATTGTGAGAGACATTTTTAGAAATGTGAGTGTTTCCATGACTTTGTGCAAGAGAAAACCAGGTGGAGGGTATAAGAAGGGTGTTTGGGTGATAGCATATGGTAGGAATGTAGAATCAGTAGTTTTAGCACTAGAGGTGTCTGGAACAGGTTCCTGACTCATGGGGGGTGTTTGATAAAATAATCATACACACTGGAGCTCTTATTGTTAGGGGGATGCCCTCCAGCAAAGGGGGGCCTTTAGGGTATGTACCATGGAGTGTTGATGGTTTGAATTGTCCAAGTGTGAATTAAATGTAGGTTGTGATCAACTCAAGGCAAGATCCTAAAAAGGTAGCACACCATTAAGGGTGGAAGATACCTTCTTCCCATAGCATGTCAATTGGTCAACCATAATAATTTTTCCATTTTGAGGGAACATAATTATCATAAATATGAAATATTCCACTGTCTTCATTTCATACATGTAACTTCGACTAAGAAATATATTGTAATCCAACTATGTGTCTAGGACTTCTATGTAATATTCCCTTTTTAGGATTTTTTGTAATAGGGTCCAGAAGGACGCTATATAAGGAATCCAATGCAAAAATAAGCTAAGAGGGGACTTGGATCCCTTATTTAATACACCACACATTACACTCCCAGAAGTTTAGCTCAAAGAAATAGCCCTAGGAGGGTTATTCATATCTCCTTCTCTTCAGTATCTTGAAAAAGTGCTCAAAGAGTAAGCTACAACAACATATGAGAATAATAATGAAACTCTGCAAAACTGTACATATCAATAAATGGAATATAATACAGCCATCATGTTATTAATATATCAGGTATAATATATAGAAATATCTTGAGGGACAAGCCACTCAAGCTACCGAAATCAATCTCCAATGATCAAACTATGAAATACATGAGTTGCTACAATTGCACAAAATGCTGGAGAGTAGTGAAAACGCTACCTATATTAGAGTAGATGCTAATATATATTCATATACATGAAATATGGCTGAAATATGCAAGAAATTCCCAAGAATAGAAGAATGGGCTCCAATACAAGATTTCTAGCCAATCTAGAAGAGATTGCTAGAAATGTCGGAGAATGTACAATGTGACAATTTGACTTGTCACTGAACTGAATCAAAATATAAAATGAGGCTGTAGCAGATCAGAAATAATTATTCCCTACTCTGATAGTGTATCTAAGAAAAAGGTTGATCCCTCTACTCAGAAACACTCCTCTTGATGAGCTCAAATAACCCTCCCAGCAACTTCTTGCAAAAATAACAGAGTTCTATCTAGAGACTGCGTTGTGAGGGAAGATGGATGGTTGGTATGATGCCAATGATATGAAAATAAGCCTAGGATTCCTCCTTACTGATCCTCTAATGAATAGCTGAGCCCTCCACTGAAAAACAAGCCAAGGAACAACTCAAGAGATCCTCTGTTGCTGCACCCTGCAGCACAAAGTTATCCTGCTCCAGGAATAACGTTGTGACTGAAGGAGGTAGCTTTGGCCAAATTCTGGAATGAGGAAATGCAACTCTATAACCTCTCCTTCCCCAAGGATGAGGCAGGGATTCCCAACCAGGAACACCCTAGTTCTATGCAGCACTGCACTCTTGCTAAGAAGCAAGAGGAGCATAGTCTCAATAGACTAAGAAAATAATAATCAAGCATGAAGAACAATGGCTCTCCTCCTCTCCTTATATAGCAAGTGCTCCTCTCCAATATGGGTCCCATCCACATGTGCCTTCAAACTCATTCATGTGATCATCCTCTAAAACTACGCAGTCCATCAAGGAGATACATTATATCTAGACAGTGCATGTGGACTTGGTCAAAATGTCTAGATCAAGCATGATCCAGTCCTGTTCACACCATGTGGTGCTCAAATCAGATGCTTTATTATTCCTCCTTTCACACAAGGAGTGTTATTTCTTCCTTATCAAGGATTATGGGGTCTCCTTACCCATTTTATTTAACTAAATAAAATATTTCTAACTATAATGCTCCTTTTAGCTTGAGGCTAAAAATTGGGAACATTACAGTCCTCCCCCTTCAAAATGTTGCTTTTCCTCAAGCAACTGCAAGGTAGAGAAAAATTCCTCCCCTTGTTCTTGTGGCCTCCTCATCAATAGACCCCACCATAGCTCATCAAAGTATGCAATAAATATTTCCTCCATGTATCCCTCCAAGTGTGTAAAACCAAAGTATACATCATGAGATAATAGAGGATGCAAGTGGAAATATCCTTGTTGTTCAATGGCCCCCTCAAGGTAGGAGTGATGGAAAACATGGGAATTCTTATTCCAAAAGAGTGACTCCTTCACCCATGCAATCATCCAAATGAAATGAGCCATCCTAGGTATCTCAATAAAGCAGTCCTCAAACCCGGATCTGTGCAACATGTTGGGGCTGAATGGAGAGTTTAGATTTTCCCATCCAAGTAGTTTCTCTCTCCATTTATGATAAGTGTGAGGGGGTTGCTGATATTGGGATGAAATTTCATGGCATCCACAACTGGCCCAAGCCTCCCCACAAAATGAATCAACCATGAAGTGCCTCCTCCAATAACGCATTTTCTCCCAATAGCTCCTCCTACATGGAGAGAAAAGTAGTGATATGGAAATCATGGTGTTCCCATTGTTTCTCCTGAAACATACAACATGTGAATAGGGGAGAATCATACTCTCAATGGGCATCTTTGACTCTAGGCCCACTCTCCAAACAAAGCCTCCCAAGAGTATGCAAACATCGGTAACATATGGAAGCAAAATATAATGAAAACAAGTTGCCACATGGCAACCAGAGAGTGAATCATAGTTCCCCATGAGGAACCAGTGCAGTGCATTCCATGCCTACCTCAAAAAAAAAGATAACAAGTGCTTAACTAGCTACTTGTTCACTTCCACAGTCATCGCATATGATGTGAACATGAGTGTACCTTGTGGTGTTAATGATGCACACCAAGAGTCATGTGGCTTCCCCCACAAACCACCATTAAGGTAGCCAAAATCAATGCTACAAGTAGCTGCAAGTACATCATACAAAATGAAATAAGCGATGATCCTTCTTGATACAATATGCTGCTCATATAAAGTAAAGAAGTACAAAAAATAATGTGAAATTATACCTTCTCTACCATGTACTTGAGACCTTGAGCTGAAATGGATCAACTGAAAAAGCTCCCTCACTTCCAATGAGTAGGAAGGTGGCTATCACATCCTCTCTATCACCATACAGGCTATGCATCTATTCATATGTTGATATATGTCCTACTGGATTCCATCCCAAGTGAACTCCTCTAACAAAACAAGATATGCATCAAGGTGCATAGCTAGGAAGTCCTCATGTGTTGCATGTAATAGTTTCTCCTTGAGACTAGATGCTCTAGTCAAGAAGATTTTTCCATAACAATAGATGACCATATCATCCACCATGTATCTATCATCTCCCTACGGGTCATCAAGGACCATGCATGCACCAATATCCTTGGAGTACTCTACGAAAAGTTGAGACCTCCAATACGGATCAATCCTCCTTATAGACAACGCTGGTGAACTAGCATGTGAAGCTCCCATCACACTGCTGCCTGCTACTTTGACATATCCCATTCCAAAGTCATCCTCCAAAATTCTGCCATGCCTATCATGTAGCTACTCATGCTAAAATAGTGATGGTGACCCTTGGAAGTTGGCCTCCCATGAGAAGTTGTCATCCAAAAGGAATCTCCCAATCCTGGTCAGTCTAAGCATGATTAACCTCCATCTACTCCCATGTGTGAAAGAGTCCTCCCTCAAAGGAAGTATCCTCTGTCTCTCTAAATTTTTGGATTGGTCATCCTGCATCATGAAGATGCCCTTCTCCATCCCTGCAGCAATCTATGTAAGCGCAGTATGGGTAATGAGAGTGGGTGATGCTGAAAATGAGAGAGTGCCTCCCTCCTCCTTGATTCCATCCCAAATTCCCTGCGCTGTGCCAAACTCCTCCAAAGCCTTCACCTCTCAGGAATCCAAGAGTGGTGAACTATATGAAAAAATTTCCCTCATCAACTCTAGATCAGGGGCCCTCCCAGGTGGAATGCCTCCATATAATGAGACATCTAATTTAGAAGTGGACTTTTTATATGAGTGGACTGATTTTCCCCCCTCTTCATTGTGTTGTAAAGTCTCTTTCTCTTCTGCAAAAACTTCCCAGAATAGTTAAGGGTGGATCATCCCTTGATGCTGATCCTTCTCTTTCTCCTCCACCTCACAATCCCCAATAACTGCTACATATGACTCTGGAATTGTGCCATGGTTCCCACATGTTAAAATACTTGGAACTCCTTGTAAAGACACAAGGGCTTCTCTAATGGAAGCAATGGCTCCCTTTTCAACTCCATGTGGTGATGGATCTCCTCCCAGTATGACAGCGCTGTTAGATCTCATATGCTCATCCTCCCCATCAAATAGTGAGATTACCTCATCATCAAGGAGAGACCCTAGATCTTGGTAATATCTTGAAGGAAGTACCTCCATGACTTCACAAATGGAAGAGGACCCTTCACATAATGGGGATCTTTCCCTTAGCAAGCCATCATACATGTTTATATCCCCTTCAGAAATATGGAATGGAGTTTGTTGCATGGTTCCCTCCAGTGCATGCAAAGTGTTTGATGTTTTGATAGATAGAGATTCACAGTGATTTTCATCAAATTTTCTCACCAACCCTTTAGTGAATCCATCATATGATTCTACATTTTCATGATAACATGAAATAGAATTTTCAAACCACCAACCATGAGCCATACCTTTGAGTTGCAGCGCTTCTCCTCCAATGGCCTCATCTCCTTCCTCCATTCTCCCTACAGTGCAAGTGGGCAACGAACTGCGCTGTGGATATGCATGTGTGGCTGAATGCTCACACCCATCATAATAATAGCTAGGGCTTGATTCGTCTTCAAACCCTCTTAGAAACTTTCTGCAATTTTCCCTTTCTATCTCCTCAAGATCTTCAATGATACCTTCCAGGGTCTAGAAAAGAAGAAGGGAAACCTCCTCTTCCGTCATTCCTCTTTTCTTGTTTTCTCTGCATATTTCCTCTTCTAAGAGAGGATCTTCTCCTTATAATGGCATATTATCTTGGGCTGCACAGGCTGAGCCAAGATTGATGCTCTGATACCACTGTAATATTCCTTTTTCGGGATTTTCTGCAATAGGGTCCAGAAGGACATTGTATAAGGAAGTCAATGAAAAAATAAGCTAAGAGGGGACTTGGATCCCTTATTTAATACACCAAAAATTACACCCCCAGAAGTTGAGCTCAAAGAAATAACCCTAGGAGGGTTATTCAGATCTTCTTCCCTTCAGTATCTTGAAAAAGTGCTCAAAGAGTGAGCTACAACAACATATGACCATAATCATGAAACTATGAAAAAATGTACATATAAATAAATGGAATATAATACAGCCATCATGTTATTAATATATCAGCTACAATATACATAAATATATTGAGGGACAAGACACTCAAGCTACCGGAATCAATCTCCAATGATCAAACTATGAAATACATGAGTTGTTGCAACTGCACAAAATGTCGGAGAGCAGTGACAACACTGCCTATATTAGAGTAGCTGATACTATAGATGCATATACATTAAATATGGCTGAAATATACAAGAAATTCCCAAGAATAGAAGAATGGGCTCCAATACAAGATTTCTAGCCAATCTAGAAGAGATTGCTAGAAATGTCGGAGAATGTACAATGTGACATTTTGACTTGTCACTGTAACTTAATAAAAATATAAAATGAGGCTGTAGTAGATTATAAATAATTATTCCATCCTTTGTTAGTGTATTAAGCAAAAGGATGATCCCTCTACTCAGAAACACTCCTCCTGATGAGCTCAAATAACCCTCCCAGCAACTACCTACAAAAATAATGCAGTTCTAGCTAGAGACCGCGTTGTGAGGGAATATGGATGGTTGGCATAATGCCAATGATATGAAAATAAGCCCTAGAGTCCTCCTTACTGATCCTCCAATTAATATCTGATCCCTCCACTGAAAAACAAGACAATGAACAACTCAAGAGATCCTCTGTTGCTGCACCCTGTAGCACAAAGTTATCCTGCTCCAGGAATAACGCTGTGACTGAAGGAGGTAGATTTGGAAAAATGACGGAATGAGTAAATTAATCTATATAACCTCTCCTTCCCTAAGGATGAGGCAGGTATTCCCGACCAGGAACACCCTAGTGCTATGCAACACTACACTCTTGCTAAGTAGCAAGAGGAGCGTAGTCTCAACAGACTAAGCAAATAATAATCAAGCATGAAGAAAAATGGCTCTCCTCCTCTCCTTATATAGCAAGTGCTCCTCTCCACCATGGGTTCCCTCCACATGTGCATTCCAACTCATTCATGTGATCCTCCTCTAAAACTATGCAGTCCATAATGGAGATACATTGTATCTAGACAGTGCATGTGGACTTGGTCAAAATGTCTAGATCAAGTATGATCGAGTCCTGTTCACACCATGTGGTGCTCAAATCAGCTTCTTTATTATTCCTCCTTTCATAAAAGGAGTGTTATGTATTCCTTCTCAAGGATTATGGGGTCTCATTACCCATTTTATTTAACTAAATATAATATTTCTAACTATAATATTCCTTTTAGCTTCAGGCTAACAATTGGGAACATTACATTCTATGTCAATGAGCATTGTTTTAATGACAATTTTTACTAGAAAATCTTGGTATAGGCATACGAGAGCAGAAGGGTGCCCATCGTATTATCTGAGAGTGATGTTTTATGGTTTGAGGTTGGGAGATCCAATTTTCTACCAAACTATTTTGGACATAATGCATGTTAATTCTCCTTCATTGACTATGCAATGGTGAATGGTGATATTCCATATTGTGACTGGGATATGGAAGATGAATATTGATGGAAGATGAAGGACAGCGTTATGCAAGTCAAAATATATTAAACTAGAATCGGTAGGGTCAATTTATCCTAGTCTGAAAAGTAAGGCTTTCCTTTGGGTTGGGCATGTTTGCAAGACTTCAAATGTGGAAATAGCTGAAGGAGATTGAACTAAGTAATCGACTATTCTATAGTTTTGATAAACCTTTGAATTTTGTCTTATTAATTGTAAAGGACCTTTGAGAATTTTTGAAATAGATTCTATGGGATGGCAGGGTATTTTTAAAGGTGTACTAGGTGTTGCCATGATTGAGGTGGATGGGTTGGTTTCTGGTGGAGTTTTGTAATCCAGATTCCATGTCTACAGGAGAATGTCTTCTCCTACCATGTAAATCTCATGACTTGAGGTATTGTGGGAAATTCCTTTTGGAGGGTTCTGATACTGTTGCTAGGAGGGTTCCTACTGAGTATTCACCACTCCTTGGTGGGGGAATGGATTCTGCATTAGTACAGTTTTCTGGTTTTGTCCATCTCACCCCATAGTATCTTTCATCTTCTTCAACTTCAGGAGTTCAGGAAAATGATGGGTGTAAGGATCATATTCCTTGAAAATGGCTTAAGCGTGATTAGTCCGTAGACTAGGGTTCTTGTTTTTCTTTTGTGGGTTATTATTTTTCTATCCTTTGTTTGGATTCTGATTGGGGTTTCACCTAGCCAGTGTTGACAAAGCTTGTTGTTCATGGTTTCCCCCCTGTCTAGGCTCTCTCTTTGGCTTGTTCTTTCCTTTTGTCTTAGAAGAATTGGGTGCGTTAGCCGTATTTGGATGCTTGAATGATTTCTGTTGTTGAGGGAAAAAATGCTACAAAAAATTAATCCATGGATTAGATTGTGCTTTTGGGTTATTCTATTGGGGATCTAGAAAATGGAAGTACAGGGTTACCTATATTTGACTAGAATATGTGCCCTGGGAAGTGGAAAATATTTCTACATTTCTTAGGGGGTACATATGTTCCCGTGTAGGAAAATATGGGCTAGTCTACATGGGAGGGTATTGGGTACCTTGCGTGGGAGGGTATTGGCTACCCTACATGGTAGTGTATTGGTTTCCTTGTATAGCAAGATTCTGCATGGGTGTAGGTTGAAAGAATTAATATATTTTGTTTTGTAGTGGTGGTGCTAGAAGTGTGGCACCAAATGGCTGGCTGCTATACATATTTGTAGAGTGTTGGAAGATGTTTCCTAGTTTATTTTGGGCTATGGTCCCAATCAATCTGTCTGCGACACTATATGTGCCTGGTAATTCTAGTATAGAGGTTTGCAGGCATGGTGCATCTAGAAGAACATGGTAGAGGTATCCACATTGTGCGTGTATGAGCTCTAATTGTTGAGATTTGGAAATATATTTTTTGTAGTTTTGTGGGGATGAATTTGCCACATATTTTGAGATTTCTGAAGTGAGAGATATCAAAAAAAATTCAAGGAGGAATTAAGCTTTTAGATGATATTTTCACAAGGTACAACATTTCCAACATTTATGGGTGTGATCAGATATGTGTGTAGAACATGTTTGTTTGAAATGGGTTAAGCATTCTAGTACTTAGTCTTGGAAAACAAGGAGCTTGAAGAATGTGATAAATGATGTGGCTAGATAACCGAAGTTCTCATGTGACCCAGAAGGTTGGCCTATGTACCATTTTGTTGTGGGTCCTATAAGGGTAAGTTGAAATAGTCGCAGGTGAATAATGTCTTCCATGTTACAACTAGATGAACATCAAAGGTGAAAGTTCATAACATGGTTTTAGAGATATTTTCCTTAGATTCCTTAGAATTTTGGCACATTCGATGGTAACTTGGTAGGAATGGGTAGCTAGTTAGGGTCATTGGTTAACTAGATTAAATGAGGGATATTTAATGAAGCTAAAAAAGGGACCTGAAAGTTGTTCACCATCGAAAAATGATTTTGAATAAATATTTTGAAAGGGGTTCCTTAATGAGGAAGGTTACCCTAATGAGTACCATGTGGACTCCCAAGAGGGGAGTTGTGTGGGATCCCTTGAGGGTTGGCATGAGGGGCCCCCTGAGGGCTAGCATGGGGATTACCTTAAGGGGTAGTGAAAGGATTGCTTTGATGAGGATGGGTACCAATGAAAGTTGCACCCTGAAAGGATGATCCTATAATGGTGGCTATGTGGTATATTTTATGCCTAATTGAAGAGAGACCTGACACACCTATAGATAATTGGGGGAGGTTTTGGAAGCATCTAAAGTGATGGGGAGCCATGTGGTCCCCTATGGTGTCAAGTAGAGTGTGTTCCACTTTCTGTGATGAGGAAAGTAGATAATTATCAAAGCAAGTAAATCACATAAATTAAAAAATAAATAAAAAAAAGATGATTACTTTCCATTTAACTTATGCTATGTGACCTATCAAACAAAAAATGGTTTTTTTTTGTTTTTGCGTATGATAAAATATCCTATGAATACCTATTCATCCTTGCCACTCTCAAAGTAATTTTCATTCCTTGTAGAGATATATTTTTATGGGTACTAGGGCAAGGTCTTGAGAGAACAAGCGACACTTTCTTGTAGCCAAAGAATCAACCAAGGTAATGGATGAGGCTTTATTTCTGCCCTCACCTCCACCTATAGGGAAAGGATTCCCTAATTTTGGTGACTAAGATACCTTCTCCCCATGTGAGAAGTCTAATATTTAGCTTATTGGTATATAGTTACCAGTACCCAACACTAGATGGGTTGGGTAGTCACGAATAGTATCGAACGCACTGGACCTAAACCAAACCCCCTTCGAATCAGGTCTCTTATGTGCTCTGGTAGTCTTTTTCGTAGGTTGATGAAGTATTTTAAGCACCCTAAAATTCAATTTCTGTGTTTCAAATATGTAACATGACCATAGTGGCTTATGGGATTCCTAACCCCAATGGTCCTAACCTGAACTATAAATTCTTTTGTAGCCCCTGTGAGGAAATTTAGTTGGTTTAGGTTATGGTTTCTTTTAGGAGACTTTCTTTACTTAGGGTCTGAGAATGTAATAAAAAATAAAGTAAATATAATAATCTTTGGAAACTATATTCCCTCTTGTACAAATCTTGTAAAAGCTTAGTGTGTGACATATGATGTGTGTAAGTGGAAAATGGAACATACAAAGTGTGATCAAATGTGGATATTTGATGATAATTTAAAATCAAATCTAATTACACTAATTGTTAATCATTCCTTGCATTAAAATAAATAGTGTGTGGATAATGGGACACTTACGCTTTTTCCTATTACACTATGTGTGCATAAATGGAGATGGAAAAATCAAGTGATTTAAGAAAGCTTTCATATGCAAGCCCTGGTTCGTATAGAAGATGCAAGGGAAGAAAATATTACTTAATTTTCATTGTAACACTTGTTCATAGTCCCAAAACTATTGAAAATAAAAAAATCATTGGTTCGTAGCAATATTTGTGCATAAGGGGCCACTTACTCTTTTACTAATTAAGCTATGTGATAAATGATATATATATATATATATATATATATATATATATATATATATAATAATCAATAATTATTAGTATAGAAACAAGACAATCTAAACTAACTGGAAATTTTTTGAAAATGTGAAGGCAATTCACTAAAGGCTGGAAATCACCTAAGAAAGAAAAATTATAATGATTTTTTATGCTCTCTGTAAAATACGTGGGTTTCCCTATGCATAGACACACGTGAATGTATCTCTGAATAAAAGCCACATGGACAACAAAAAATATTGAACAGTCAATCTTTTCAGCCAACAATAGGTCAAAAAGGTCCTGCAAAAATTCCACATAGATAATGAATGCACCAAGAAATGATAATGTAAAGAGGAGGTACTGCAAAAAAAACCATTAGAGTAAATAAGAGAAACTAGTGGAGTCACCAAAAATTTGTTGGTGCTTTTGTTGTCATGGGGTACTAAAAGACACCTTCTTAGAAGTTCATTGTTCCCTGCATAGAAATCACAGATAAAATTGGTTGTTGTGAGTGGAAAACATGAGTAAACAAATAATTGTTAAATGTTTAAAACAATGCATACATGCTAAAATAAAAAATAAGAAACAAACACATAAACAATTATTGATTAAGTAGACAAGTCGACAAAGTAATGGAAAAAGACTCCCTTTATTGACTATTGAAAGCAGAAGATGAATATAATAGATGAATCCTAAAAAAATGGAGAGAATCATTTGAGCAATGGTGTTCAAAATCTTGAAAAATGAGGTTTATTTCTTCACTCTTTTTGCAAGCTTCTCCTCTCTCTCAAAGAAGTATCAAGGCTCTCTCCATGGTGAAATCCTCTTCACACAAGAATGCTAGATTTTTGAAAAACAATTTTGCATGCATAACAATGCCGTACTTCTTCTCCAATTGTGGAATGCAAGATTTCTTGAGAGAATTTTTTTCAGCATAACATTGACTTCATTTTGGTCTTCCAATGGCCTGTTTATATAGAATTTTGAATCGTTCTTCCATCCATTATTCCATTAATGATAAAATGACTTATGAGTAGGAAAAGAGGATCCCTTGGGGATTGCGTATCTCTAGGGAGAATCAAAATCAACTCTCCTTGACTAGAACATGTCATTGAATCCCATATTATAAGTGTGGGAAGTGGTCCCGAACTGTTGATTCTAACTTTTTCTTGACCTCGTGACTATCAAATAAAAATTTACATGGTCGTTATTTTTGGTGTTTGGATAGGCGACACGAGTGAATTTTATACTTGATACCTTTATATATTTTTTTATTTTCATGCTTCATGATGTTCTCAACTAGAAAGTATTCACCTATACACTCCACTGGATGACTTTGGGCACCATATGGATTGTAAAAAAGTTTGTATAATTTTTCCATGTTAACACCAACGGTCCTGCATGGAATGAGAAATGTCACTAGAAAGTTCTAAAGTCTTGTAGAAGCTAAAAGGTCTCACATGAATTTGAAATGTCACATGGGTGCTCAAGAGTCATCAGGGAAGCTCAAGAGTCACAAGGGAGGTGGATAGTCACCTCATTTTTTATATATAAAACATAATAGCTCACGCAATGGACTTTTCAGCTTGGATTCTCTAGCTTGGCATACGAGAGAAGGTCATTATTTGGAGGAGCAAGTGGTGATGTAATGTTTCACTATTGGGGATAGTGTTGGATCGTTGTAATCAGGTATCTTGGGAAGTTTAGTTAATATATGAAGATCTTGGAGCAACACAATTTCATGCATATGTCGTGAATTATTGTGAGACTATTCTTTCATTATTTGTGGTGCATGTTTATGTTAACACATACTAATGAAAATGAACTATTTTTTTAATCTTTAGTATGAATATTTTTGAATGTGCATTTTTATTTATTTTTATTATCGTTAGTATCTTGTGAACTACTTTACAAGTTAATTAACAATTATTTATATGCTCTTGTGTTTCTCTTTTAGGATAATACTATTACTTTTCTTCTATAATCTCATTCTTTATTTTCCCTTTTGTGAAAGTACCTTATATATGTTTCAATTGTATGCCTCACAATGTGAACTTGCTTATTTCAAATATTGTTTGCATAATCTCTTATGTTGATAGTTGCAGCCAAGGAAAATATTAAAAATAATGGTAGTTGGGTCTATTATCCAAATGGGGCTCCTACTCCAAATGGTGTTAGGTATAATTGGGAATTCATACTAGTGAGACCCCCTTTTTTGGCGAGTTTCGAAAGCTGTCAATCATTTTCTTCAGAAATATTCAAGAGAGAAGGATTTTTTTCTCCATGGATCTAGCCCTATGATTTGTCAAAATGTGGGTGTAACAGGCTTAAAATCTAAGGATTCAAGAGAAGTAAATGAAATACATATCTATAATAAGATAGCATATGTGTATATGATCCCTCAGAGGTTGTCGAAGATGGTAGGTCTAAGAGAAACTTTGGAGATCCCACTTCGAATCAAAGGTCTTCCATCTTGCTCTTAGATATAATCTCTTGCACACAATCGAAACTAAAAAAGGAAATTTTTTCTCCTTTATAAAGGGTAAGTTTGATGTACAAGAATAAATACAAACCATACACATATAATTAATAGAAATAATATATGATAAAGGAACCACATATGCGTCTGTTAAATCAAAATGAAAATACAAATTTACCAAAGGATACCGGGGACCCTCCTCAATCCTCCATATAAAACCTTCCTTTGAATAATATCAAGATAAGGATACTCTCACATTAAATGGAAGTCTGGTAGAAATCCCACCAACATAACTGGGTAATAATTTCTCTATATATGTCTCTCCCATTGATAGGGTCTCATTATATAAGCTTCACTGCGAACTTAGGAGGGTGTACCTAGACACATAGGGCCATGATATGTTAAGCTTAATGGAACATGAATTGGGTGGATACAAATCATGGATAGATTTGATAACATGTGAACCAAACAATTAAAATTTAAGCACAAGTTTCATGCTCAATTATGAACTTTTCCTAACTCACTGAGAACCTTATTATGGATTATGAAATAATTATTATTTCATAATTATGAAATTGTAAAAAAATAATTAAGATAAATTACTCAATTATGTAATTTCATCCCTATAACATATAATAACTTCCTCGTAATACCCATATAATTTAAAAAAAAGGGTGAAAGAGGATGCATTTTTTACATATCCTATGGGTTAATTCCCATTCTAAACATTTTCCTTGTAATTATGTAACCATAAATTAAATTAGCTGAGAGAGGGACACAAATTCCATTACTTGAGGAGGGATATTTAATGAGGAATTTGGTTATTTTTAAATATTATTTATGGGTTAACCAAGTGGTGTTAATGAGTTGTTTGTTTTATTAATTTAATTGAAAACAATGACATTCTCATGTTCTTATTGGGAAAAAAATACAAGAAATAAAAGTATGAAAGTTTAATGAAGGTATGGGTTGCATAGTTAAGGTGATTGGTCTTCATAGGCACACGAAGACATAAACAATTTTTCTACAAAGAATGATGAGGAGACACTCCTTCTTTCAATGAGAATTACCACGAGAAGGGAGGCTGAAAGGTATGGTGAATCTGACATGATTCATATGCACATGAAAATGAGGGATTTTAGGAGGCTCCTATTAGGAAATAAATAATGTGTTATTTGTGTACACATAAGAATAAAAGAAGTAAATAGTGAAAAGAGGTGACTGAGAGGTTCCTTCTGATGAAGGTAATTTTCTGTGAGGACTAAGTGAATTTAGGGAGAAGAGAAGCTCAAATGATAGTCCAACTAAGAAACCGAAAGGGCTTTTTGGATGATAATGACTAAGTAGTGGTTGTGCCTCACAGGGCTAAAAAATCCATTGGATATTGTGTTGGTTGGAAACTTGTAAGTCTAGGTGGAGGCACCTAGGGATAGTGGGATGATAACACCTAATGGTAGTTCCATGAGTTTGGGCTAAGAAAAAAAGTGGAAGTTCCACTGAGAAGCTATTATAGAGTGCACTCTTATTCTTTTGTAGTAACACAAATGATAAAACCTCCTTATCATTCAATGTATCTATCTCTCCACATTTCAATTGAGACTCTTTATGTCTAAATTCCTAGAGATGTTGGGATGTTGTATTATAGCTCCCTCTATATAAAAGGAAGTTTTCCCTGCCTTGTGTAAATTTTTTCAGTAGTTGGTGGTTCAAGGAAGTGTAGCCTTGAGACACCCTAGTCCAGATGTTTATTTGAGGGTGGAGGTATAAGCCTCTAGATTTTCTTATTGGTTGAGGGTGGAGGTATAAGCCTCTAGGTTTACTTGTTGATTGGGGATGGAGGTATAAAACTCTTCATTACCTTGCAGATTGAGGGTGGAGAAATAAGCCTCTAGATTCCATTTCTAATTGAGGGTAGAGGTATAAGCCTCTATATTACCCTGTATATTGAGGGTAGGGGTATAATACTTTAGGTTCCCTTACTAATTGAGGGTGGAAGAATAAGTATTTTGATTACCTTATTTTGAAAAGGGTGGAGGTGTAATACCTCTAGACACTCTTGTATGATTGGTGAGTGGAGGTGAGACTTTTGGTTCTATGTTTCAGACTGTAATGGTAGAGTTATAGTTCTTATTGTAATGGTAGAGTTATAGTTCTTATTGAAGTGGCTGAAGGGTGGAGGTGGTGGACCTCTAGATTCCCTATAATAAATTGAACACATGAAGAAGCTTGTGGGTGGAGGTAGATAGTCCTTTGGATTCCATGTTTCAACTAGTAGAATCATTTTTATCCCTCATGCACTCATCCTCAATATCTAAAATTTGGCCCGGTGTTGACTACTACAAAAAATGCTTGGCCATAATGTGTCAAAGGTTGCGTGGAGATTTCAATTCCCAATATCAAATTTTTAGCACAATTCACTAGATAAGTGTACACTTAAGCCTTTTTTCATTGATTATCAGGCATAAGTTTGATGTGCTAGCTTAATGCCTAAATCAATGTACTAGACTAATTCTTTTGTTATAATGTGGAATGTGATTCCCTACATGCATGAGGAATGTTGATTTCCTGTTAGATTATATGGTAAATGAATGAATGTTTTTATGTGATAATGATATGGTTTTATTTTCATTATCACCTTAAGAGACTGGTAGATATCTGAAATATTATGATCCTGTTTATATTTATTCCTAACCTAATAGGCTTGAAAATTTCTAAGTTGTTATGGTATTGAAATTGAGTCCAATGGGAATAAGTATAATGGATGGATAAAATTATATCGTATTTACCATGTAACTAACATATTTGGATTTCAGGCATTATTATCAGTTGCCAATTTTAGAAAGTATAACATTATAGATAAAGATATTCATGAGAGAGAGAGAGTGTGTGTGTGTGTATATATATATATATATATATATATATATATATATATAGATATATTTACATACTTTCATGGGAATGAGTAGGGGCTAAGCCTTAAGGCATCAAGGGCCCAAACCTCTAGTTGTAATAGCTCATGTGCATGGGTGTTGTAACAAAGCACTGAGAACAGGGGTTAAAATTCATTTTTCAAGTGCTAAAAGAGAGGGGTCCTTAATGAACCATATGGCCATGTTCCATGAGAAAGGGCATGTAGGAAGAAGAAATATTGACCGTTGGATGTTATGAGAGTATTAATATCTTCAGATGACCCTGAAATATTATCCTTGGAGGTTGTGATGGGAGCATAGGACCACCTTGCTGAGCTTTTATTCTTGGGACAATGTGGTGCCATTTTCACGATTAGTAGGTGTCAAATGTATCAAGGAAGAGGATCTAAAATGTTATTTATAACGTTAAAATTGAATTTTACCACAAGCGGATGGTTTTTTGAAATGCACAACTAGCATGGAAGTTGATGTGGCCTCAAAGTGATGTGATGTATTGGGAGGTTGGACAAGTGTCATGTAGAAGTGGGGTATTTGAGGTGACACGTGGCATGTAAATGAGTGATATGTGGAATTTCTAGAGTGGATCCACATGAAGGATGTGACATCACCCTAGTGTCCCTGCCCCAATGATTTCTTGTTATGCTCGATGAAATCACAATGAGATTTTATTCTTGGGGTGAGGTGACAGTGGTGGAACCCACATGGGCAACTATAAGGGGGCCTAAAACCACGCGATTTGTTAGTGAACATTATGATGGAGGGACTTGGAAGTATGATGAGGAAAATTCCATGTAAAACCAATAATTTTATGCTATATATTTAATAAGAGGCCGAGTGGGAAATTCCATAGATTTTATTTCCAGGAGGATGTGGTAAGTTGGGCTAGTGGGCACACCCAATTGGAGAAAGGAATCCTAATTGGTTATCAAAATAACCCTAGAAGTTTATAGAGATAGGTCATGCTGTGAATATTGAATGTGTCACAAAAGGAAATGGTAAGGATGAACTAGAAGTGGTGGAGCATAAGCACATAGTCATAAGGGAAGGTAAGGTGATTTGTCAAATATTCAATCCACAAATTTTGGGGTAGACCTTAGGAAATTGGTGAATACACTTATCGGTATTTACATAGGTTATGATTTTATAGGGTGGTGTCCAGGTAACCCCATATGTTTCACCTTGGAATTGTTTAGAGGGTCTATGAAGTATACCACTGATATTTTATCCCCAAGGTGATGTAACAATGAAGGGTCCTAGATCCCTATTATCTGTATATAAATAGGGGTTATAACCTTATGCGTGCATATTTATGTACACCACAAAAACAATGGAAGCACCTATATAATGTGACATTTCACATGAATGGTTCAACAACTATGTAGAATAAAAACATGGGAGGTGACATGACCTGACTTGGGTAGCCACGTGGGAACCGTGTGGGGACCATGTGGGCACGATGTCGAAATTCAGATGACGTGGCGAGACTTGATAGACCATAATTTTCTTAGAAATATATATATATATATAGGTGTCTTATTGAAGTAAATTTTATATTCTTGGAAATTTCTTGATGAAATGAAAAAAAAATGACATCTAATCTATGTTTTGAGGAAGTTGAAGAGGACTAAAAAATTTAGGCTGCATTTCCATAACAAGACATTAGAGGTCGTATCAACATAGTAACTACCTCCTTCTATCATTAGTAGGGGCTAGGGATAGTAGGGGGTGTGTTATAGAGTGGTATTAGAGCTTCAAGGTTCAACACTTGGACTGAATGGGATCTATCATAGAAGAAATATAGATAAAGGTTCAAAATTATACCTTTGGAGATAAAATGAGGCCCTAAAATCTTGTGATAAGAATTAGAAACTTGATTGCCTCAGTGGATTGGAGGCATGATATTTATGACTCTTTTAGAGAGTCAAGTGTTTTGATAATTCTTGGTTTATGTAAGAATGTGTTGTGAAACCAGCTCCAAAAATAAAAGAAAAGAGATATCAACACCTTAGAAATAAGCCACTTCTAGGGGGAAACCTCCAATACATTACATGAATGAACAATTCTTGGATGATAGAAATGAAAAAAACTCCTTTCTATATATAGGAGTCCATGGGGCCACAGTCTAATCCTAGTGGGGCCACAATGTAACTCTATTCGACCTGAAAATAATAATGTAAGGGCGCAATAATAATAATAATGGGGTTACAGGGGCACAACAATAACAATAAGGGGGGCTACACTAACATAATAAGGGAATACACTATTAATATAGGGACTTAACATGCCCCTCTCCTTTAAACAAGTGTTGTCCTCAACGCTTGATTATTTATTGATGCTTCTATATAAAATTATCATCCTCCCATGTGGAATATTCTACAGGAAAGTTCTTCCACTTGCTGAGATACTTTGAAATTGATCATAATTGTCGAGTTCTTGTTTTTGCGACAGCTTCAAAACTTATTTCGATGTGATGTTGATATTCCTGTTGTTTCATTAGATTCTGCACCAAAGGTAGGTTATCCTTTGAGAGTTGGAGAACTTGTTGTTTATGCTCGATGTGATATTCCACTAATTTATCATCCATATTATCTATTATTTGATCCTTCAAACCATCCAACTTAGCTTCGATTTTTGATTTTAAACCATCTATGTCATCTTCGGTTGCTCTTTGTAAGATCAAAATTTGTTGCACTTGGTATCGTAATTTTGATATCTCATACTGCAATTCTTCCTCTTCATGCGTCATAGTATAGCTTTTTGAGGGCTTAATGGGTATGGAATTATTATTTTGAGGCATTATAGAACCCAATATCAATACAAATTCTAAAATATGCCCTTGGAATCACTTCAAACTGCTTTTTCAAACAAACGTTGTGGAATTTAAAAAACCAAATACACACCTTTTTCTTTCTTTTGAGAATCTCGATATTGAAACTGAGTTACATATGTAATTTTAGGTCCTCAATAACTGAAATTTAGTCATGTGGTAGCCCTCCGAATCCTCTTTTGAATGCCATAGGTCTGATCTGATTTCGATTCTTCAAGGCAAAGTTATTTACAATCTCCCACAAGGACCTAATTATGGATTGGTTCAGTAGACAGAACTTGTATGACTTTACACGTGTCAATGTGAGCCCCTTTGGCTCTGAAATTGATGGACACAAAACTAAAATCCTTATAATTCCAGCCACTTTTTACAGAATTCCAATCTGATGCTCAGAGAGAGTGTTATGAATATTTTCCCACAGTCACTTCTTTGAGATGAAATTTGGGAGCCTGAAAATGACCTAACTTCCACAGATATATCTCTGAACATATTGTGAACCAAGCTCTAAAGTTTTGTGAAGATGTTCCTCAGGATTTCCACTTCTTGCTCTAAACATTTCAACTTTTGAACCTTCATAGAAAAATTTTTATAGTGAAAATTCCATGATGACCTGTTTAGGTTAAATTCAAGAGCCTCCATAAAGACCTAACATCCACAGATCATATCTCTGAAAATATTGTGAACCAAGCTCTGAAATTTTGTGAAGATGTTCCTCAAGATTTTAGCTTCGCACTCTAAACATTTTAGCTTCTAAACCTTCGTAGAAAAAAAATTATAGCGGAAATTCCATGATGACCTGTTTGTAGTAGCGAAACACTAGAATCCAAAGCTCTGATACCAACTGTTGTGAAACCAGCTCCAAAAATAGAAGAAAAGAGATATCAATGCCTTAGAAATAAGCCACTTCGAGGGGGAAACCTCCAATACATTACATGAATGAACAATTCATGGATGATACAAATGAAAAAAACTCCTTTCTATATATAGGAGTCCATGGGGCCACAATGTAATCCTAGCCAACCTAACAATAATAATGTAAGGGCACAATAATAACAATATGGGGGTTACAGCGATAAAAAAATAACAATAAGGGGGGCTACACTAACATAATAAGTGAATTTTGGGTGTAGCATTGTTATGGAATGGTCATGAGTTTATTTCATGGATAACCAATATACATTTATAAATGTCACAAATATATATTATAATATGGAAGATGTTGATGTGAAATACAATTTTCTAACTAACCCCCATGAGATTTCAGATTCCATGATTGTTGGCCTTGGAAAAGAGGTTGAACTTATTGGCTACTACTAGCCTCAGTAAGAAGGAAAACCTATGGAGTTGATAGTATTAGTTATAATTTTAAAGGGTTGATCTTATTTAAAATTTTATCATGGTTATCTCGATAAGGAGGATAACTGTAAATCAATATTGATGGTTTTGTTAAAGGATTAGTTTTTAAACCTGTGTAGGAATGATTATAAATGAAGCGATATGTTCATGTATATGAAAGTTTTTATTGTGAAAATTATTCTGAGATATAAATATGGCTATATGTCATGGTTTTTTATATTTTTAACTAATGAATTAACTGAGATATCTATGGAGCTAACATAACATACTTGGTATAGCATGACATGGCACAATTAATGTGTAATTTTCATATATGATGCTAATGATTGAATATATGTGGCAGTGCATAAAGGGACTTGGTACAAAAAAAAAGTAGTAGTTGGTAAGAGCTCTCATACACTTGAGATAGAAGCATATAATGCTATAATATAGGGAAGAGGAGGAGGGGGAAGTAACTCAAAACCATATGATAAACATTGAAGGAATTCCTCTAGGATAAATTGGAGGGGCACTACAAGTCTAAAAGGCTACTATGAATCATAAAGAAGGCTAAGGTTGAGGTTTTACTCATGGAGCATTGAAAACACTATATATCATGGGGATTAGGTTGTGGTGGTGGTTGAATATTTTACATTTTGTGTTCCTCGATTGATTTTGTATTTGATTTCCCATTTTGACTATTAATTTTTGCATGGCCATGCTACCCGTTTATCGTTTTTTTATTTTTGTTATGAGAATTTATTATTCTTTATTTTATTTTATTATTTCCGTCTATGGCTTCATAATTTGTTTGGATGTGGAAGAAAGGTGAAGGATCTCTAGCCAAGAGCTTAGTGAAACCCAATGAAAAAATCAAATGCCTGGATGAAGGCAAGTGCATCAATGAAGGGAAATTGAAGGGAGGAAGGAAGAGTATGAAAACCAAGTAGGTTAGTTTGGTCCATGGGGATAATGGAAAATGATATGGTAGCCATGAAAATGGCTCAAAGGTGGTTCTTTTGACATTGAATTTAATTACATATGCAAATTTATATTCATGATCATGCTAATGTGTATTTTGTTAGGAGTAATTCTCATGGAAGAATGATGGTTTATATTCATTTAATGTGAATGTGTGTGGAATGTAATATTCCTGGTTTTATGAGGAATCAAATGGGAAAAAAGAGCCCTTGTTGATCTATTATTTTAATATAATGTGAATATGAATATTATTATGTGCCTATGTTTGCATTACGAGTAATGAAATATGAAGGATATATTGAAAAAATCAAAGCAGTGTTATCTACGACATGTTGGGACACTCGTGGAAAAGTTGAAGGAACCATAGAGCCAAGGCTTGGGTTGTGGGTGCATGTAGTATAATGAGTAAAACACACACAAGTGAATAAAGTGATTTGTAATCCTGTGTGTATTAGGTGGATCTCAGATAGATTTTTGGATTCCTGATTATTTGGGATAAATGTGGAACTCAACTCTCTAAACTAACATGGAGGCCATTAGGTGGAATGGATAGTGTACTTTGGATTCCTGTAAGAGACATAACATAGTTACCGATCAAATGAGAAATTTACCTATTACACATTTTTTTTAGGTAGCAAGAAATTCATCTAATTTGAAAAACTATCGACTTAGAATACATCTTTTTTTTGGAGCATATTTTTGACACTTTAAATTTTCTTATGTATCAAGTATGAACATTTTTTTTTAAATGTCAGTGATTTTCATGTTGAGTTTGAAAAGCGTTGATGAAAAATCAACCCCTTTTTTTAGAGGGCTCTTTTCTTACACTTTATATTTTATAATGTATTAAGTGCATATAATTTTTTTAAATGTTGGCGATTTTCATGTGTATTTTGAAAAACATCAACATTTTTTTAGAGGCATATTTTTGACGTTTTAAATTTTTTGGTGTCCTGAGTATGCACAATTTTTTTTTTAAATGTTGATTATTTAAACATTTTTCAAGTTGTCTTATTCCTCTTATTTTTTTCTGTCCTAATGTATTTGTTTTTTAGGTGTTTTCCAATCATGTGTTTATTGTTTTTCTTTCCAATGTTTTTTTATAATGAAAATTTTAATTTTTTTTTGCGAAGTTTAAAAATATTAATAACATTAATATTTTGTCGTTAAGATTTTTCATAAATTTATATATAATTAATTAATACTTAAAAAACATAAAATAATTGTCAATAAAAAATAATAAACAAAAAATACACATTTTGCAGATAGATATAATTTTAAAAATATGTATTTCATGACTTTTTCACTAAAAATGACATGTTAAATAAGGACTACATAATAGCTAGTACCTGCTACTTAGCATAAATATAGCTTAATTAAACTAAAAAACAATAACTAAAAAATAAAACAACTAATAAAATATTGTATTTTTGAATGTCATCATGACACATTAATAAATATGATTAACTAGAATTATTTATATTAGAATATACACACTTTAATATATAAGTTTATTATGTGTGTGTTTTATTTTTATTAATATATATAATTGTTATAATTATATTTATTAAAATATGTTTTTAATATAATAAAAGTCATTTTAAATTTAAAATATGGAGAAAAAACTATAAGTCATGAAAATGGAAATAATAGAAAAAATAAAATAAAAATATGTTGGGAAAAATACTGAGAAGGGGGGGGGGGGGGGGGGTTGGGGGGGTTGAATGAGTATTTACAAGAATCACATTCTTTTACTTTTCTTTTACTGAATTCTATATGCAACTTTCATTAGCCCAACTAGTGTATGTATGCGGCTATTATAAAAGAAACTTGCATATACCCAAATCACTTTACTGTTTAGATAGATATTCCGAGAGATTACTTAGCCCAGATTATCAGTTACACATCAGATAGTTAAGCAGTAAACATGTGAATAATGAAATAATAAATCATCACACAAGAGAAGCACACATGAACACAAATATTTAAGCTGGAAACCCAAGTTAGGAGAAAACCACCATTTTTTTCGTCTCTGTCTTCAACATTTATTATATAGAAAACTGCTTACAATGTTGTATTGATGCAGACTCATATCAGTATGTAGACATCTACCTGTATAAGGCTACAACCTTCTCTCTTTCACCAATTGCTACTGGAAGGGAGCTCCAACCCCCTGATCTCATTTACCAACCACTACTGGAAGGGAGCTACAACCCCTTGAATAGAACACCAAATTCAACTGGTAGGAAGCTTCTACTTTGACACTAAAGGCTTCAATCCTCAGACCCACTCTAGACCATGTTTCATAAATTTTCACACTAGATCCGACAACTTCAACACAACTGAATATATAGATCAACACCAATAGCCATAACCCAAACTTTAAACAGAACAATGAGATCATTGTAACCAACATATAGTAATTAGCCCAGACTTATGATTAACATGCAGAATGAATTTCAACCTTGATCATTCATCACACTAAAATTCATACGCTACTTCACTTTACTGTAACCTGTGTGTATTTGTGCTTTCCTGCACACCAACATGCGTATAGATCTGTGTATACTAAATTTTCAAAATCTGATCAGACTCAAAATAGATTTGATGCATTCAGTCAATTTTTTTTAGATTTACATAACCGTGATTCAGTCAGCATCATCCACCATATTTAATCGCTCAATCATTGATTATATTTGTACATAATCAACTAGTAGCATATACAATATTCAAAAAACTCAGATCTACATGAAGACTTCATTGACAAAAAATAGAAATATTGCCAACACAATTAGATAACCTCTTCATCTAGCTTCAGAAAACCCTAACATCCATACACACTTTTGCTGAAACAAACCCATGTGTATATGGGATTTCACTATGATGAACCAACGTATAGATCGGTAAATATTCAGGACTGCGGAAAGTTTAAGATCAACAGAATTACTCATATTATACCCTTTACTTTAGCAAACATGTGCCAAATCATAGATCTAAACATATCACAAACATATCAAGCAAATACATGGTCATTTTAGATTTAGAGATCCTGATCCATCATTGTATTCATAGGTACATCATAATTTCATATCTATCAATAAATTTTAACCCATTACATGAAAATATACTTTAGAGTGAATTATTCAATCAAAATCCATTCTCTTGCCCCCTTTGCACTATGATCTTCTTCTCATTATAGAGGATGAGGATTTCCCAATACCATGAGCTAAAACCACACAAATGCCGATGGTATTCTTAGACAGAATCAAATAGATGAAACAACGCCCAATATTTTCAGCTAAATCCATGGTAAGGACCCCTGGTATCATAATTTTAGATTGCAAAAGGTGTATGCTACTTTTCTCGTTCTTTTCTGCATGTATGCATGAATTTCCCTACATGAACTCACCTATAGATCCTTAAATATGAACATTAACCATTTTCTACTAGACCTTCTACTAAACCATAACCATCTTCTATTAGAACTTCTGCTAAACCACAATACTTCTCCAGAATACATAATTCAACTTTTGCACGTGAGTTTCCATGAAGGACAACATATTCAATCATAAGAATCATAATTCCAACAATCTCCCCATTTGGACTTGATGGCAACCTTGTTGGAGTTTTATCACCTCAACCTGTAGATATAAGATATAAATATTATTCAAACACCAAATACTCTCCCCCTTTGACATCAGGAGCAAAGGGAGGACAGATTCTACCCCTTTGCACATGTTGATGCTTCATATTTTCAGTAGAATACATGGCTCTATAACTCAACTGAGGATGAACTGTCCTATTACCAAGGACTCAAAATTACATCAAGGATCCAACCAAGGGGAAATACATATTGACTCAACTACCGAACCAAGTGGGTTTACATATTTGAACAATACCATACATGACTCAATATGACAATATTTACATCATAGGTCTCAACATGACCCTTACATCAAATTGTAGATATGAATTTTTATAACCAAGACCAAAGAATCTCAAAAGAGAGATCATAATGAAGCAACCAACATAATTCCAACAATGCATTCTTCTCAACAAGGCTAATTCTCCCCTAAACCTGTGCATCCTGAACACCTTTCATCAACCAATTCATAAAAGCATCTTCATCAAGAGATAAATATCAAGGGAAGAAACTATAATATGAATACCAGAACAATAGAATTTACCCATATACACTTGAGGACAAAAAATATGACACAAACTATTATGAAAGCTGACCCATAGATTTTATGTCAGCAAAATCCATATGCGGTTTTATATAGAGAGACTCGCGTATATACATGGCTTGTCTTCATGAAACCTACGTACCGAATTTAATATTTTGAAATCAAACAATTTTTATAAGTGAGGCAATGACAAGTCCCAGCTTCTGTCTGAGATATTCAAATTCTTCCCTGGGAAGAGGTTTATTAAATATAACAACAACTTTTTCTTAGGAGGGAACATACTCCAGTTGAACCTTTTCCTCAAGCACTTGTTCTCGTAAGAAGTGATACTTGATAGGAATGTGCTTGGTTTTTGAATTCATAACAAGATTTTTTGAGATACTGATGGCACTTGTATTATCACATAGGATGGAGATGGGAGGAGAACATTTGATTTAAATATGTTGTAATGTCTGCATCATCCAAATAAGTTGTGTGCAACATGATGCGGAAACCACATATTCTGCTTCTGTTGTAGATAAGGCGATGGAACTTTGTTTCTTGCTGAACCATGATACTAATCGGGGCCCCATATATAATGCACCACCACTAGTGCTTTTCCGATCATCCAAATTTCGAGCCTAGTCTACATATGTGTAAGCATGAAGAGTAAGATCAACATTCCCGGGATACCATAGGCCAAAATATTGAGTTCCTTGTAGATATTTGAATATTATTTTTACAGCCTGAATATGTGACTCATTTGGATTGGCTTGGAAACGTCCAACAATCCCAACTGCATGCATAATATCTGGTCTAGTCACAGTTAGATAAAGTAGAATTCCAATCATATATCTATACTCTGGTTGGATTACCATGGGAGAATCATCATGAGAACTAAGGTTACATATGGTCACCATTGGAGTGCTCATAGGTTTGCAGTCTTCCATCCCATACATCTTCAGGATTTACTTGAGATATTTTTCTTGTGAGAGAAATTTGCCATCTTTTTCTTGTTGCACTTGTAAGCCAATAAAATATGTTAGTTCCCCAATTAATGAAATTTCAAATTATTGATGCATAACATAAGAAAATTTTTTACTCATGGATTCTTCATTACTCCGAAAAATGATGTCATCAACATACACAACAATAATTAATAGTTTATCATTCTCAATTTTTGTGTATAAGTCACTGTCAGCAGATCCTTTTGTGAAACCTTGTTGTTGAAGATATTTGTTAGGAAGATAGTACCATGCCCGAGGAGCCTGTTTTAGACCATATAAAGCCTTTTTAAAGTTTGCAAACAAGTTTTTCATCATTTCCTAGAATGAATCCTTCTGGTTGTTCTATATAAACTTATTCTTCTAGATCACCATTGAGGAAAGAAAATTTTACATCCATTTGATAAAATTTGAACTATTGAAAACTTGAAAAATCGAGAAACATTCTTATGGCTTCAAGTTTTGCTACAGGAGAAAATTTTTCTTTGAAGTCTATACCTTCTTGTTGATCATACCCTTTACAAATAAGTATAGCTTTATTTCTAATAAAATCTCCATTTTCATTTAACTTGTTCTTGAATATCATTTTCGTTCCAATAACATTTTTATCATGAGGTTTTGGAACTAATTCCCAAGTATTATTCTTTTCAATATGACCAATTTCTTCATTCATGGTCTGAATCCAACATTTGTCTTTACTAGCTTGATTTACATTATGTAGTTAAACTGTGGATAAGAATTACAGATAGCTAGGAGATCCTACAAGAGTTCTTCTTGTTTGGACACCTAATCCCTTTTCTCCCAATATTTGAGATTCTGGATGATTCTTTTGAACATATATGTATGCAACCTTTTCTGATATATCTTCTTCTGGTGCTTCATTGGGTTCTCCTTCTATATTGTTTTTATTTGATGAGGGAAAATATATATCATCATCATCCTCATTTGTTGTTATTTCCCTTTTGGGAGTTGTGAGAGACTCATCAATTACAACATCAATACATTCAACAATATTTCGAAGTATTTTATTGTAACATTTGTATTCTTTACTTCTACAAGAGTAACTAAGAAATATTCCTTCATCTTCTCTAGGTTAAAACTTACCAATTTTTTATCATTATTTTTTATATAACAATTTCTTCCAAAAACTCTAAAGTGCTTCACAGTGGGAAGATTGAACAACTCAGATTTCATAAGGAGTTTTATCACTGTTTACACAAACACGAACCTTATTGAGAATATTTACTGCAGTATGTATTGCTTCTCCCCAAAAGGTGTTAGGAGTCCTACATTCATCAAGCATAGCACGAACCATTTGTTGAATTGTTATATTCATTCTTTCTGCCACGCTATTTTCTTGTGGAGTTCCAGCTACAGAAAATTATTTTTTTATGCCATATTTTTCACAGAAATCAAAGAATTCATCTGATATGTATTCTCCTCCTCGGTGAGACCTAAGACATTAGATTTTTAGATCTAATTCACTTTCAACAAAATATTTGAATATCTTAAATTTTTCAAATGCTTCATCTTTATGTTTCAATAAAACAATCCAACACATTCTAGAAAAGTCATCAATCAATAGAATATAGTATTGTTCTCCATGAGGTGACTTTTCCTTGCAAGACCATTTAAATTAGTATGTATAAGGTCAAAAGGCTTACTTGCTGATCCTTCTTTGGAATTAAATTTCACCATGGTTTGCTCACCCAATTGTCATGATTTCCATATGGTAATTTTAGGTAGAGTGATGATGGGTAGATCAGGAACAACCTTGAGTCTGCTTGAATTGCATATTTGAGAAAAGCTCAAATGTCCCAATATTTTGTGCCATAAAAAGTTTTCTTTAGATTTATCTAAATAGAATTTCTCTTCACCACCTTTCAATATATACATAATTCTTGATGTTATTGTTCCTTTTATTACGGTCTTTCCAGTGTCAAGTTTGTTGATTAGCGGTTGTCATTTATGTCAACCCAAGCAGCACCACGGGCTACCCCAATATTGCATGGGAATTTTGACCTACCAAATTAATATATTCGGGGTCAGGAATGATTTTTATGGTTTTTTCTTGCTAAGATGTTTCCATTGATATATGGAACGACACGTAATTCTTCACAGTTTGAGAGATATTCATGTTTGAAGTTTGTACCCCTAGTTAGTGGCCTAAAACCCCATGGTATTGTGGCATGGGTCATTGAAAAATAATAATTAATATTTTTTAAGCTCCTAAAATCCCTCCCATGTTCACTTGTTGAAGCCCATCTCAACCTAAGCATTTATATAAATTTTGATTCTCATATCCTCCTCATGCAAGGGATTTTTCTATCTGAAACATGTCATCGTGGCATTTTCGCTCTAAATTTTTTTCTGCGAAGTTTCAGAAGCTGAAATTTTTATGAGGTGAAACAGAAATATTATATGCAGGTGAATCAAATGTCAAAGAAGCAAAGCTTCAAATCTATAGAGAAAAAATTGAGCAACTCAAAATGAAAGAAGATTGCAACACTACTGCATACTTCCAATATGTTGATGAAATAACCAATACTCTAGAAGGATTCAGAGAGCCAGTTGATGAGAAGACTATTATAAAAAATATTCTTAGAATGTTACCAGTGAGATTCAACCCAAAGGTATCAATCTTATAATACCGTGCAAATATGGACAAACTCAGAAAAGAGGAATTACATGGAGTTCTCATAGCATATGAAATGAGACTTGATGAAGAAGAGGGTACTTCAAATCTAGAAACTGTGTTCATTGCATCTAAGAAAACCAATAAGGAAAAACAACCTTCAATTGAAATGACATGCACCTGCAAGTTTGAAGAAAATGGAGATGATGGAGAAGGTCTTTCAGATGAAGTATATGCTTACTTTATGAGAAAACTAAAAACTGGTAAGGGAAAATTCAAAGGTAAACTTCCATTGATATGTGTCGGTTGTGGTGAGGTTAGGAATTTCGCAGCAAAATGTCTAAACAAAAGTGATGGCAACTCAAAAGGAAAGAAAGGCTTTAAGAAATTCAACAAGAAAGGAAAAAAGAAGAGATCCAAAAGGAACTTTCTCTCTAAAGAAGATAGCTCATCATCTGATGAAGACAGTAATAACAAAGAAGAAGCCAATGAGAGAGTATTGTTTATGGCCGAGCACAATAAAAAAGAGGTATCAAACAATGAAGAAGAAGGTTTTACCATAGAATAATTTTCTAAGGAGGCAATAAATCTTATAAAAGAGCTCAAGGCCAAGAAAATCCGTTCCAATACACTTGAATAACAAGTTCAAGGTCTCAAAATTGAAGTTGAAGAACAAAAATGTATCGAAGAGTCACTTCAAAAGAAGTTGGAAGAAAGAAACCAAGAAAGGGAAGAATTAGAAGCCTAAGTAGTCTTGTTGTGTAAGGAAGTGAAGAAGGGAAAAATTGTCGAAAACTATGCCAACAGGTCAAGGGCATTGGAAGAAGTCATCAACAATCAACGATCTTACAATGACAGAACTGGCCTCGGTTACAAGGAAGAAGAAGCAGGACCTTCTACAACAAAATAAATTGAACCTATGAGATCTGACATGTATGTAGACTTCATTGGACAATATTCACAAGAACATCCTTGGAAGACGATTCCTCGACGAAGATTTCCATTCGGGTACCAACATATTTTTTATGGATATTGTTATTCATGTGGAAAATTTGGTCATAAAGCTGTAGAATGTCGCACTTACCCTAGGAACCAATACAATTCCAGGAGATCCTTCAAATATGAACCTCCCAGGGCCCAACGAAACATCAATAGATTTGAAAATTTAAGAAATAACATGGAATGTTACAAATGTCAGAACTTTGGACACATAGGCAGAGACTGCAGACTTGAAAATCCTCTAGAAGAATATTCAAAACCACAGAATGAACGAACATGGGAGGAGAAGAAGATTGATAATTGTGCTCTCACTCTCAAGGCTCAAAACAACAAAGATGTGTGGTATGTTGACAACGGTTGCTCAAAGCATATGACTAGAGATAGAAGGAAATTTGTATATCTGAAAGAGAAAATGGATGGAACCTTATCCTTTGGAAATGATGGATCTTCAAATGTTATAGGATCAGGTACCATGACTCTCGGAAGCAAAGATGCTATAGCCAAGAATATTCTATTGGTTGAAAACATTAATCACAATCTGCTCAGTGTTGGACAAATGTGTGATCAAGGACACACAATGCTATTCAACTCCACAAAATGTGAAATCAGTAAAGGTAGGTATGGTAAAATTTTGGCTATAGCAAGTTTAGCTCCAAATGACATATATGTTCTAGACAAAGAAACTAGAGCATGTATACTAGCTAAAGAAGATGAAAGCTGGTTATGGCACAAACAAATGGGTCACATAAAATTTGAAAATCTTGTCAAGATAGGAAAAAAGGTAGTATGAGAAATGATGAAAATCTCAAAACCTTCCAACACACTATGTGAGGCTTGTTGGCATGGCAAGAAGACAAATGTCCAATTTAAAACAAAAGAACACTTTGCATCACATCCATTGGAATTGATACATACTAATCTATGTGGTCCTGTGAGAACAAAAGGCTTAGATGGAGATATATATTTCATGTTAATGATTGTTGGAACAGGGTCTCCTAACAGGCTGCGAAACTGGTCCATTTTGATTAATTTTTTATTATATTTAGTATAGCGCAGGGGTTTTGGGGTGAGTCAAAGCCCCAAATGCATTGTAATGGGTCAAAGGGTAAATTATGGGTCTGAAAACCATGGGTTACGGACCATAGGAAATTCAGAGCTAGATTGTTATAAATAGAGATGTATTTTGTATTGAAAAGGAAAGGAATTGATGAGATATTGATGCGATCTGTTACTTAAGATGTCTGTTTGGGTTTTTTAGGAATGGACTCCTGTTGGATGTGTGCGTGGAGATCCTAGTCCAGTTGTGTGCGGACCCTACTACTGTGTGCGTAGGTTGGGAATGGAATTGTAAGGAAAGATTGATGAATGAATGAATGCGAAGGATTATTAGAGATCTGAATCTATGAGTTCTGTTATGTGAATTGTTGATAATTTTTGTGTTATGTATTTTCTATCTTTAAGCTATGAAAGATCTATGTTCTGATCTCTTGGATCTAGATCTGTTATGTTCTGTTCATGTGATATTGTGTTGTAAGCCTATAAATATAGATCTAGTGCATGTGGATGCGAATAGGAACATAATTATCCCTGTGCAGGGCAAGGTAATCTGGGAATTACAGAAACAGGACACAGCCCTGCCTGTTTTACCCATCCTTTCTCAGGGTGTGGAAACCTGGTTCCAGCACCCACCCATACTACTTCAGGTGAGACTATGACCTGCGAAAGAAGGTCACTGCCGAAAGGGTTAGTAGTATAGGGGGTTTTTGGCAAACCTTGCACACCGAACCTAGGTCAAGACCCCTCAAGCCAAAAAATGGTTCCATTGTTGGGACCAGAAGGAGTCTGAGAAACGGGATTGGGTAATGGTAGTAGAGATATAACGTGGGGTTGAATGAGTGATATTCGGGGTGGAAGCGCAACGCGGAGCGGTAAGAACTATCGAAACAACCGAGAAGAGGATCTCTCTGCTCATAGTCCGCCGAAACCTACACAAGGTCCATCAGCTGCCCCGATGTTAGGGCCCCAGGAAGATAAACCAGAGAAGCCCATGGAGGCACACTTAAAGTTACCTACCTTTAAGGAAGAAACTGATGAGGACATGGAACGATTCTATTTCGTGGCCAATTTGGTATGGACGGCGCAAGGGGTGGTAAGCGATACTGTGAAGAGAGCACAACTATCCCAGGCTTTCTAAGAAAGGGAACTGGACTAGTATATGTGGTATATATCTCAAAACAGGAGCGCAATGTACAGAGAGTCAAAATGGAGCTAAGGAGTGAATATCCCAGTATAAAAGTCATTATGTGCAGCATGATCACCTAGGAAACAAGGAAGGATCATGCTGCTAAGATGGAACCAAATCCCAGGCAACAAGAGTCGCTAGAAGCCCCTGCGCAGCTGCTAGCGCACCTCCAGACAGAAGAGGAGGTTGAAACCTTGTTAAGAGCATGCTTGAAGCTACTACGCAACCCACAGGTTGGAGAACATCTTCAAGTATTGCTACAGGGCTGCACAGCCCAGCCTAGCATAGCAGCTGAGGTTAAGGAAGTACACAAATTATGCAGCTACAAAAGGCGCACTGGGAGAGAAATGTGATTGACTGCATAGATTGGTGACTATGAGATAGATTAGGTTATCCTTGATCTTGGATCTGATGCGAACGTCTTACCAAAATAGACATGGCAACGAATTTGAGAGCCTAAATTAGACTAGTCCACCATCCAGCTGCGAATGGAAATTCAACAGAAGATCATCCCTTTGGGAAGGTTGCCAAAAGTTGTGGTCGATATCATAGGAGTAAAGGTCCTCATTGACTTTGAGGTCATAGAAATTGTGGAAGATACAGATCCCTATCTTGCCCTCCTAGTACTAGACTGGGCTATCGACATAGGGGGTGTCATTAATCTAAAAAAACATAGCATGGTGTTTGAGAAGAATGGTACACGTGTAATAGTACCAGTGGATCCTGCTGAGGGTATGCAATATACGGAACCACCATATGAAGAGGAGGAACTCGATCACATCTACAGGATGACGACATAGGACGAAGACCAGGGTGACCCTACAACAGGTGGAATATTCGATTGGGAGAGAAATGAGGAGCACTTTTCTGACCCAGATGAAGAACTTGAGAGTTGGCAGACCCGGCTACATAATGTCTCAGCACTATGATGCCCTCAGGTTGCAAGGACCCTCTACTACATTACTTTGAAGGTAAGGGAAATTCCCCACTTTGATGAGTCTAGTACTGTCCAGGACTTCTTAAGAACATTAGAGGCTAGGCTGCCAAAAGATCGACGACTCTGGGCACTCAATCTAGCACTACGTGGCACGCCTGAACGCTGGTGGGATACCCACAAGAAAGAATTTCCGGACTGGGAGACGTGTTGGGATAGGATGGTGCTGCGGTTCACACCTCCCGCTGATGTGTGCACAAAGATATTCCTAGGACCCAGGGACCCTCGTGTGCATCTACGTACTTGGACAATCAAATGGGCCAACCAAACCCTAGAAGAATGGATCCATCTATTTATACATGCCTTGGGCCCTATCCCTGATACTTGGTACTTAGACGCAGAGTTACATCAGTGGACCCGCCACTGGGAAATATTAAAATAGGACTTTATTGGAATGTTCAGACTTATTTGGGGGAACATAGATTCTTGATGAAGCCCTACAGGACATTGATGCATTCATCTTTAAGAAGCCTCACCCACACACCCCACCAGCCGTTCTGACATGGGAGGCCTAGATGCAAGACATAGTCAACTGCTGCAGCTTGGCGATTAACGAAGAAGAGGATAACCCGCAGAATATCTCTGCTCCAGAATCTGAAGGGGAACGTATCGTTATTGGACCATCGCTCCAGGATGTTGTTGTAACACAACCTCTCTAGCTATGCGAAGTTAATATTGGGACAGAAGAACACCCTAAGCTGGCTAAAATTGGGGACTATTGGGATGAAGGCACCATATATAAAATTGTCAAACTACTTACGGAGTACCAGGACTTATTCCCTACAAATTTTTCTAAGCTCAAAGGAATCACTGGGGACCTCGGAATTATGCACATCACCCTGAAGCCGGAGGCATGACCCGTCAAGCAGTGACCCTACCGGTTGAATCCTAAGTATAAGAAAAAGGTCAAAGAAGAGTTGGAAATTTTTTTGACCATAGGTATCATTGAACCAGTTGAATAGTCAGATTGGGTAAGCCCAATGGTTGTTCAGGAGAAAAAAACAAAGGGGGAAATATGCATCTGTGTGGACCTATGAAAGCTGAATGATGCCTGTGTTCATGACCCTTTCCCTACTCCCTTCTTTGATGAAATCCTTGATAGCGTGGGTGGCCAGGAGACCTATTCCTTCACTGATGGATTCTCGGGATACCACCAGATTAGAATTGCACCTAAGGATCACTGTAAGACCACCTTTGCCACCGAATGGGGTTCCTTCCAGTATAAGGTCATGCCCTTTGGTCTTAAGAACACACCTACAATATTTTCAAGGGTCATGGTGGCTGTGTTCAAAGAATTTATTCATAAGCTCCTGGAGGTTTACTTCGATGACTGGATGATTTTTGGCTTAGTGAAAGAACATGTCTCGAACCTGTAATTAATGGTGGATGCATGCCGGAAGCACCAGATCTCCTTGAATATCAAAAAGTGTATCTTCTGTGTACCTTTGGGAATCTTTCTTGGACACATAGTCTGTCGGCAAGGACTGATGGTTGATCCTGTGAAGATAGCCATAATTATCAACCTGGCAGCCCCCACCACGGAGAAACAACTGCGCTCCATTCTCGGTCACACACACTATTACAGAAAATTCATTCAAGGATACGCTCTAATCACAGGACCCATGGAAAAACTACTAAAAAAATATGTCTCTTTTTTCTGGAATGACGAATGTTAGAAGAGCTTTGAACTGCTAAAAGAGAAGATGATTTCTGCACCCATACTAATATTCCCTGAATGACCAAAATAAATTCTTATACATTTTGATGCATCAGGCACTGCCCTGGGAGTGGTCCTCACATAGCCTAGCGAAGGAGATATTGATCACCTGGTTGTATTTTCTAGTCGCAAACTCTCAAGCGTCGAAAGAAATTACTCTACCACTGAGCGTGAAGGCCTGGCTATGGTGTACGCACTAAAAAAATATCGACACTATCTACTGGGTGGACACTTTAAGATGTTCACAAACCATTCAACTTTGAAATACTTGGTCAAAAAGCCTGTGTTGGGGGGGAATATTTTCCGTTGGCTGTTTCTATTTCAGGAATATGATTTTGAGATCATCGTTAAGCCTGGGAGGTTGAATGCAAGCCCAGATCATCTGTCTCGTATCGATACAGGGGAAGAACCTACTAACCTAGATGAAGGCTTACCCAATGCGTAGCTGTTTATCATTAAAATGGTTGATGCTCACTTTACTGATATCATTGAGTTCCTTACTACGGGCATGGCCCCTGTTGCGTATTCGGTACAACAGAAGAAGGAGTTGGCCACTCGGGCTTCGGACTTTACTATCATCGCAAGATAGTTATACAAGCTAGGCATCAATGAGATACTCTGTAGATATGTATTGGAACATGAACGGCCCACCGTCCTCACAGAAGCACATGATGGAGTCATAGGTGGCCACTATGCAGGTAGGGCTACGACACAAAAGATTTTGAGGGCTGGCTTATGGTGGCCTACCTTGCATCAGGACTCTTACACCTATTGTAGATCATTTGATACATGCCAGCAAACAGGCCGACCCTCACGACGAGATGATATGCCATTACAGCCTCAAATGGCCCTACAAGCTTTTGATAAATGGGCCATTTACTTTATAGGACCCATCAATTCACCAGGCAAGAAAACATGTGCGCGCTACATTATCACTGCCACTAGTTATGTCACACGATGGGCTGAGGCACAAGCAGTAAAATATTTTACTGCTGATACTACTGCGCACTTCATCTTTGAGCAGATTTTGACCAAGTTTGGCTGCCCAAAGATCCTAATGAGCGACAGAGGTATGCATTTTGTTAACCAAATGATTCAAGATTTGAATGATGAATTCCGGATCGACCATGCCAAGAGTACACCATATCATCCCCAGGATAATAGGGCGGTTAAAGCTTTTAACAAAATTTTAGAGCAAGCATTAACGAAGGTTTGTAATGCCAATCGTAGTGACTGGGATGTTTGCATCCCCTTGATTGTGTGGGCATACCAAATGACCTGCAAAAAGATGATCGGCAGGACACCCTTCCGAATGGTCTATGGCAAGTAGGCCATCATGCCCATAGAGTACGTTGTTCCTAGCCTGCACATCGCAGCATTCACGAATATGGAAGACTCCGATATAATAGAAGAACGCCTGGTGGAACTGGTGGCATTGGAGGAAGATCGGTTTATTGCTCAGTTTCACCAGTAGGTTCAAAAGGATTGAGATAAAACATGGCATGATTGACACATTCGCCAAAAGATATTCGTTGAAGGTGATCTCGTCCTTTTATACAATAGCTAGTTCGCGAAACATCCAGGAAAATTCCGACAGCATTGGCTTGGTCCCTACACAGTTAAGGAGGTTATGACTGGCAGAGCCGTCTAGTTAGCTACCCTGCACGGTGACCTCCTTCCTGGCTTTGTCAATAGTAGTTGACTCAAACCATACCAAGCTATGAACTATGTGGTCGCACCAGTACAATGACTCGAGACGAGTCAAAAGATTGTGTTGGGGGACTGTTGGAATGGGGTCTCCTAACAAGTTGTGAAACTGGTCCATTTCGATTACTTTTTTATTATATTTAGTATAGCACAGGGGTTTTGGGGTGGGTCAAAGCCCCAAATTCATTGTAATGGTTCAAAGGGTAAACTAGGGGTCTGAAAACCATGGGTTACAGACCATAGGAAAGTCAGAGCTAGATTGTTATAAATAGAGATGTATTTTGTATCGAAAAGGATAGGAATTGATGAGATATTGATGCAATCTGTTACTTAAGCTGTCTGTTTGGGTTTTGGGAACAGACTCTTGCTGGCTGTGTGTGTGGAGATCCTAGTCTAGCTGTGTGCGGACTCTGCTACTGTGTGCATAGGTTGGGAAGGGAATTGTAAGGAAATATTGATGAATGAATGAATGCGAAGGATTATTAGAGATCTGAATCTGTGAGTTCTGTTATGTGAATTGCTGAGGATTATTAGAGATCTAAATCTGTGAGTTCTGTTATGTGAATTGATGATAATTGCTATGTTATGTATTTTCTGTATTTAAGTTGCGAAAGATCTGTGTATTGAGCTCTTGGATCTAGATCTGTTATGTTTTGTTGATGTACTGCTATGTTTTAAGCTTATAACTATAGATCTAGTGCACGTGGATGCAAATAGGAACATAATTAACCCTGCGTAGGGCAAGGTAATATGGGAATTACAGAAATAGGATGCAGCCCTGCTTGCTTTACCCATCCTTTCTCAGGGTGCGGAAACCTGGTTCCAGCACTCACCCATACTACTTCAGGTGAGACTATGACCTGCAAAAGCAGGTCACTGCCGAAAGGGCCAGTAGTATAGGGGTTTGTTGGCAAACCTTGCACACCGAACCTGGGTCAGGGCTCCTCAAGCCAACAATGATAGATGACTATACCAGGATGACAATCGTCAGTTTCCTAAAGAAAAAATCTGAAGAATTTGAGTGCTTTAATATCTAAAAGGAGTTGCTCGAAAATGAAATTGATTTGAAAATAAAGTGCCTAAGATCAGATAATGGCGAAGAATTCACTTCCAAAGTATTTCAGCAATACTATGACGAAAATGGAATAAAAAGACAATTTTCAACAGCATGAACACCTCAGCAAAATGGAGTTGTTGAAAGAAAAATAGAACTGTACAGGAAATGGGTAGAAAAATGTTGAAGGACTCAAAATTCGATGAAAAATTCTAGGTTCAAGCAATTGATACAACAATCTTCATTATCAACCAAAGTCTTCTAAGAAATAATTGCAACAGGACCCCATATGAATTATGGAAAGGAAAACCAGCTAATGTAAAATATTTCATAATCTTCGGAAAAAAAAAAATTATATCAAAAGAGAAGATCAAAATTTGGGTAATTTTGAATCATGTGGTGATGAACATATCTTTGTTGGTTACTCACACAAAAGAAAGGCCTAGAAATGTTATAATATAAGACGAAAACAGATAGTGGAGAGCATAAATGTTACATTTGAAGAAGATGGTGTTCTAACGAATAATGATGAGGATCTAAAATCTTTGAAACTTGATACAGAGGTTGAAAAAGAGACAGATAAAATTCTAGAACAAGAAGTAACTATCGACCAGGAAGAAGTAAATATTGATCATCAAGATATACCAAAAAAACAACAAGAAGCTCCTCCAAAGAGAACAAAAGAATGGATTCAAAAGAACCATCCATCAAATCAAATCATTGGTGACATAAATGAAGGTTGACAGCTTCGTTCGTCACAAAAAGCTCACATTGGATTTCTAGGAACCTTTGAGTCTAGTAGTTTTGAGGAATCCAACCATAATGAACATTGGTTAGCAGCTATGAATGAAGAATTGGATCAAATCAAGAAGAATAACACCTGGGAATTAGTTCCACGACCAAAAGATAAAAATTTCATTGGGACTAAATAGATTGTGGCAAGAGACAAATTGAATGAAGATGGACATGTTACCAGAAACAAAGAAAGATTGGTTTGCAAAGGCTATGCACAAGTGGAAGGAATTGATTTCGACAAAACATTTGCACCAGTTTCCAGAATGGAAGCCATTCGAATGTTTCTTGCCTATGCATGTTCAAGAAAAATAAAATTCTACAAAACGGATGTTAAGTTAGCATTTCTGAATGGATAATTAGAAGAAGAAGTTTACATTGAACAACCTGAAGGTTTTCTACTATCAGAAAAGGAAGACTATGTTTGCAGGTTAAAGAAGGCTCTATATGGTCTCAAGCAGGCTTTGAGAGAATTGTATACTCGTCTTTATGGATATCTATGTCAATAAGGGTTCAAGAAAGGTATTGTTGATAGCAATCTTAATGTACAAATAGATAAATATAATTTAACAATTGTTGAGTTATATGTGGATGATATAATATTTGGTAGCAATGATGATCAACTAAGTGAGAAATTTTCTACAAATATGAAAAGTGAGTTCAATATGTCTTTACTTGGTGAGTTGACATACTTCTTAGGGCTTCAAATATCTCAGCAAGAGAAAGGAATATTTATATGTCAAGCCAAGTACATCAAGGAAATGCTCAATAAAATCAAAATGGAAGATTGCAAACCCGTTCTTACTCTGATGGTAACAGGTTGCAAATTGAGCATAGATGACTCATCTAAGGATGTGGATCAGAGGTTGTACAGATCTATGATTGGTATTCTTCTGTATGTAACAAATTCCCGACCAGATGTTATGCAAGCAGTTGGACAAGTAGCAAGATTCCAAGCAGCACCAAAAGAATCACATATTATTGTTGTCAAAATAATTCTTCGATATCTAAAGGGCATAGAAGAATATGGCTTGTGGTATCCCAAGGGTAAAAATCTCATTATTCAAGCCTTTACAGATGCAGATTGGGCAGGAAGCGTTGATGATCATAAGAGTACTAGTGGATCAGCATTCTATTTAGGTGGTTGTCTCGTATCATGGTTGAGAAAAAAGAAAATCTCAATCTCGTTATCTATAGCAGAAGCAGAATACATTGCAGCAGCAACATGTTGTACTCAATTCCTTTGGATGAAACAAAATTTTCAAGATCTTCAAGTACAATTCGGTGAGCCTATTCCCATATCTTGTGACAACACCAGTGCCATCAGCATCTCCAAGAATCCTGTCATGCATTCAAGAACACAACACATTCTAATCAAATATCATTTTGTTAGAGAACAAGTCGCTGAAAACAATATCAAAATTGAGTATGTTGGGACAAAAGAACAAATCGTTGATATCTTCACTAAACCTTTACCTCGTGAAGCATTTGAATATCTTCGCCAGAAGCTTGGGATTCTACCAACTTATCATTATATTTTCCTTATTGACAATATAAAGGGGGAGTGGAAGTGTGTACAGGTCCACAGGATGGTTGTGTGTCAGGGGGAGTTACCCTTTTCCATTGATGTCAAAGGGGGAGAGAATGTTGTAGGAAGAGGTGTCATGATTGCAGGAGGAGTACTTGTGTTGCCATCAATGCCAAAGGGGGAGATTGTTGATCAACCGTTGTCATTGATGTCAACCCAAGCAACACCAAGGGCTACCCCAATATTGCATGGGAATTTTGACCTACCAAATTAATATATTATGGTTCAAGAATGATTTTTGTGGTTTCTACTTGTCGAGATGTTTCCGTTAATATATGGTACGCCACGTAATTATTCACGGTTTGAGAGATATTCATGTTTGAAGTTTGTACCCCCAGTTAGTGGGCTAAAACACCATGGGGTTGTGGCATGGGTCATTGAAAAGTAATAATTAATATTTTTTAAGCTCCTAAAATCCCTCCCACGTTCACTTGTTGAAGCCCCTCTCAACCTAAGCATTTATATAAATTGTGATCCTCATATCCTCCTCATGCAAGGGATTTCGCTATCTGAAATAGGTCATCATGGAATTTTTTCTCTAACATTTTTTCTAGGAAGTTTTAGAAGCTAAAATGTTTATGAGGAAAATCCAAAATCTAGAGGAAGCTCCTGTAAAAATTTTAGATCAAGGTGTGGAGTATTTTCAGAGATATGATCTGTGGAAGTAAGTGTTTTTGTAGTTTCCTAAAATTCATCTCAAATAGGTGACCTTGGGAAAATTGTCATAATTTTCTCGCTAAGTATCCGATTGGAATTATGTAAAAAGTAGAAGATAGTGCATAGAATCTAGTATTTTTTCTATCAATTTCAGAGCTGAATGAAGAAACAATGACACGTGGCATGTAGTACAAGTTTTCCCTACTAAAACAGTCCATAAATAGGGCATTGTGAGATATTGGGCATAAATCTCCCTTGAAGTATCCAAATTGGGTCAGAACTGTGGCATTGGAGACAAGACTAAGAGGAACACTACAAGACTAAAAATCACATATTGGGGATATGAAATAACAGAGATACACTAGACTCAATATCGATCTCGTAGAAGGCAAGTAAAAGTTAGATCATGTGTTGTCAAGGGCTACAAAGGACCAGACTTTCTAGGGAAGAAAAGAAAATCAAGGTGCAGAAGAGGGTAGCATGAAAAAAGTAGCAAATAAGGTGCAAAAAAATAGCAAGAAGTTCATCACATGAAGTCTTCAAGTGGGCAGCACTGCATATAGTCACTGTAAAGGTATCATTGTACTAAGTCATTGTAAATACATTATTGTAAAAATTGTTCTAGTGTCCATCCGCCAAGAGTTGAAGAGGTAGTGTCAGGAGGTCTAGGATCATCATTAGGTGGTTGTGTTATAGTTGGGGTTATGGTATATTGTGTCTTCTTCATCTACATCATTCTATATCATTGTAAAGTGGACCATTTTCCCTGGTACGAGAGTCCATTCTTCTTTTACTCTTCTATAGGGTGGTAGGGTGGTGCTAGGGTGAGTTGTAGCTCATTGGGTGTTAGGGCATCCATTCAGTTGACTACTGAAGAATCTCAGGCATTGGAGTGTCCATCTAGTGGGAGCTGGAGAAGAATTTTTTTCTAGATTCTAGAAATTTGGAGCTTTATTTTCAATTGGAGTTGAATATTAAAGAATTATTAGAAAAGCATTAGGTGGTTTTTGTCCCAGAGTGGGTTTCCACCTTAAAAATTGTGTGCATTTCTGTTCCTTTTATTTACTGCTATCATTCTACAAACATTGATAATAATTGAAGATTAACTAATTCTCTAATTGAAAGGAAAACTGGTTAACCCCCGCCCCCCCCCCTCTCAGTATTTCCAACAAATTTCACGAACTACACACTATGTTGAACTAAAGACAACTTCATTTTCTTGATCACACATTTCACTCACACTCAACGAGTTATGATTTAATCCATCGACATACAAAACATTGTTAGATTTTACCTTTTCTTTTAGAAAACAGATCCTTTAACCTTAATGATAGTAGGAGAGTCATTTCCCAAAAGTAACATTCTTTTCCTGCTTTAACGCATTATATGAAAGAAGTTTATCTTTATCACCTTTCATGTGTTTCGAGCATCCACTATCAATGTACCATTGATTTTCTTCTCCTTCTCCAAATAAATCTATGTCGCAACTTTAAAACTGTAAGTCCTTCTTTCTCCATATCTTGGAATATGTGGGTATCTATTATGTTGGCTAAAGTTTTCTCCTGCATTCTGATTCTTCATGTCCAAAGTTATTGCAAAGTGAATATTCAATTTCATCTTAAGAGGAGAAAAGTTAGTATAAGTATTCTTCTTTATTTGTGTCTGATTTCTTTGCTTTCTTTCTTCTCTGGTCATGATGGTTTTGTATGCAACACATTGAGAAACTTTATGACCAAAATTAAGACATGAGAAACATTTTCCATTAAAGAAGAATTTTCTATGATCATGGAACCTTCTATTGATGTTTACCTTTTGATTGATATTTATGTTATTGTTCATCCTTGAATTGAAGTGGCCATGCTTTACCTGGGAATTGTCTTTGTTCTTTTCCTCAATGACAAAGTGTTGTTGGCTAGATTTAGCTGCATTGGGATAGCTTGTTGTTGAAGACTGAGAAGATTCACTGATATATCCAACACGGGTCTTTACAAGAGGAGAGTGTTGAACCTTGATAATTTCATCTAAGGTTTCAGATCCTTTAGCAAATCTAAGATTTAATTTTTTTACTTTCTCAATTTCCTTTCTTAGAATCACTATTTCACATTGTGCTTCTCCTTTTCTATGAGTTGATTCTTTAGAGTATCTATGGCTATTTTTCTATCCTCAAACATATTTTGAGTTGATTTATTTCTTCAAGAAAATCATTTTCTTCTAAAGCATCCATAAAAAGTATCTTTAGCCTCACTATTTTCCTTTTCAAATTCCATGAGAAGTCTAATATCTTGATCAGATTCTCCTTCTTCACTATTTGATAGACCATCACTATATTCATAAGTATAATAACCTTTTTCTATTGATAAAATTTTTCTTATTACCTTTTTGCTAAATCATTTCCCTTTTCATGATTATATTTAGAAGTGTAATGACCAGCTCTTCCACAAGAAAAACATTTGAAAGGAAGCTTACCTCTGAACCTTCCAGTGCGAAGTTGAAGTTTCTTTACAAAATTTATCTCATCTTCTTCTGATACATACCATGATTATTTTTGTTCTTCCATTTCCTTACCTTTTTGTCGTAGCTCTAAAAGCATATTCTTTGACTTCAAACAAACCTCCTTTCCTCATTTCACATATAGTCAGAATCCCATGAAGTTGAACAGTAGTAAGAGTTTGTAGATCCTACTTCTCTTCAATAGAAGAAAATTTTGACTCGAATTTAGGAGTCAGAGATATTTAAACCTTTTCCACTAGAGTGATGTCACTTATGACTTCACCCAGATTTCTCGTACTGTTTGTGATCTCATCTAGAGGTAAAAGGAAACTTTTAATAATTTCATCATTATGTGTTCTGAGTTTTTCATATTGAATTCTGAGAGTTTTGAGTTTAGCACTTTTTACCTTGGCATCACCTTCATAGCTTAGAATTATTTTGTCCCATATCTCTTTTGTTGTATTTAACTGCATAAATTTGAAAAAATCCGATTCACTCAGACTCCCCAATAATGCATTGACAAAATTTGCATTGGTTTCATAGATCTTCCTTGTTGTTGGATCCACTGGAACTGAGGCTGGATATTGGTAACCGCCTTCAACTATAGCCCATACATCTACTCCAAGAGACTGAATATAGGATCTTTTCCTTGTCTTCCAGAATATTAAATTTTTTCCATTGAAGAGTGGAGTTCAGATAGATGTTGTCCCATATCAATTGCTCATCTTGGATGATCTTCCTTCTAGCGATTAGGCTTCTTCATAAAGACCTGCTCTGATTCTAATTGTTGAGAAAAATACTAAGAGGGGGGGGGGCAGTGGGGTGGGTGTGGGGGGTGAATCAATATTTACAAGAATCACAATCTTTTAATTTTATTTTACTGAATTCTATACGCGACTTTGATTAGCCCAACTAGTGTATGTACGCAATTATCCTAAAAGAAACTTGCGTATACCCAAATCACTTTATTGTTTAGATAGATATTAAGAGATATTACTTAGCTCGGATCATCAGTTATGAATCAGATAGTCAAGCAGTAAACATGTGCAGTAATAATATAATAAATCATCACACAAGAGCATCACACATGAACACCAATATTTAAGGTGGAAACCAAAGTCGGGAGAAAACCACTGATGTTGTCATCTCTGTCTTCAATATTTTTTATATAGAAAACTTATTCAAATTTTGTACTGTTGCAGACTTATATCAGTACGTGGGCATTTACCTGCAAAATTCTGCAACCTTCTCTCATTCACCAGATGCTACTGGAAGGGAGCTCCAACCCCCTGATCTTGTTTACTAGCCACTACTGGAAGGGATCTACAACACCTTGAACATAACACCAGATTATAATGGCAGGAAGCTTCTACTTCCACACTGAAGGCTTCAACCCTTAGACCCATTGCACACTACGTTTCATAAATTTTCACAATAGATCCATCAACTTCAACACAAATCAATATATATATCAACACCAATAGCCATAACCTAAACTTTAAACAGAATAGTGAGATCACTATAACTAGGACCCGGTAATAAACCCAAACTTTTGAATTAACATGAAAAATCAATTTCAACCTTGATCATTCATCACACTAAAGTTCATACGCCACTTCACTTTACTATAACCTGCATGTATACATGATTTTCTACACACCAACCTACATATAGATTTGTGTATACTAAATTTTTATAATATGATCGGACTCAAGACAGATCTGATGCATTCAGTCATACTATTTTATATTTACAAAACCCTTATTCAGTAAACATCATCCATCATATTTAATGACTCAGTCATTGATCATATTTGTAAATAATCAACTAGCAACATATATAATATTCAAACAACCCAGATCTACATGAAGACTTCATTGAAAGACAATAGAAATATTGCAGATAAAAGCAGATAACCTCTTCATCAAGCTTCAGAAAACCCTAACATCCATACGCACTTTTGGTGAAACAAAACTGCATGTATACACACTTTCACCGTGATGAACCAGCAAACAGATTTGGAAATATTCAGGACTGCATAAAGTTTTATATCAACAAATTTGCTTAGGTTATACCCTTTACTTCAACAAACATGCACTATATCACAGATCTAAACATCTCACAAACATATCAAGCAAATACATGGTCATTTCAGGTGTAGAGATCCTGATCCATCATTGTATTCATAGGTGCATCATAATTATAGATCTATCAATAAATTGTACTGATTCCATGCAAATATAATTCAGAGTTAAGTATTTAATCAAAACCCATTCTCTTGCCCCCTTTTCACTATGATCTTCTTCTCCTTAAATAGGATGAGACTTTCCCAATACCATGAGTTAAAACCACATAATTGTCGATGGTATTGTTGGACGGAATCAAATAGATGACACAATGCTCAATATTGTGGGATAAAACCAGGGTAAGGAACCTTGGTATCATAATTTTAGAGCGCAAAAGGCATACACTACTTTTCTCATTCTTTTTCGCATGTATATGTGACTTTCCCTGCATGAACCTGCATATATATCCTTAAATATGAACATTAACTATCTTCTGCTCGACCTTCTGCTAAACCATAACCATCTTCTATTGGACCTTCTACTAAACCAAATTTCTTCTCTAGAATCCATAAACTTCAACTTTTGCAAGTGATTTTCCATCAAGGACAACATATGCAATTGTAAGAATCATAATGCCAACAAAAAAATTAAGAAAGTTAGATAAAAAAGGGAATAAAACTAAAAATTAAAAATTATGAACTAACATAAATGGAAGCTACTAAAAAACCTATAATAAGGACTATTGGCTTAATGGGGCCTAGACCCAGGTTTTATGTGGCAGTGCGAACTAACAAAAATCACTATTACTGGCCTGTTTGGCAACGCTTTTCTTGCATAGAATAAAGTCTCACCCAATGCAATATAGGGGGATGCTAGAACCAGGTTTCTGCATCCAGACGGAAATTGGACTGTGGATTTAGGGCTTCACTTCATTTTTATACTTAGCAGAGCTTTGCAGAGAAGATCTATCAAATATATTGGTGTTGTTCAACACATCTATCAAATGAACTTGTCGATTGTGCTATCTTACTTATTCAAGCATAAAACAATGTAAGCAACCATAAATATAACTTCACTATGAAATTATAGATAAAAACCCTTACTTAGCATAGATAAAATAAAATATAAGTAAGTAAGTACAACAACTTAAAACATTGATCTATCTTCAAAAGTATTTCATTAATGCTCAGATATTTCTCATACAATCAATTCCACCCTATGCACTCAGTTGCAGGGGTCTGTGCACTCAGTTACAAAATTCCTAATTCTCAGCGCACTCAGTTGTAGGAGAATTTCCTCTAACGCAAACCCAAAGACTAAAACTCAAAACAATGTTACATCCAAGTGCATCTCATCAATTCTCTACCAAATCTTATCTTCAAGATCTAGGCTATACTCGTTATATAGTATTTTACATTACAATACCATGGTTCGAAAACCATGGGAAGAGTGAACAACGGTTATAAAATATTCCCATCCCATTACAAAATAAGGGGCTTTGACCCACCCCAAAGCCCTTAAGACTAAAAATACACTTCGCAGTGTGTGCTCCGCTCCTTGATCTGGGGAGTCTTTACCTAACTTTCTTCTTTTAGGGTTACTGTGTCCAACAAGCCCCCAACACAAAAATAGCAATCGTCCTGATTCATGATGTAGGTGCATGATCGATATTCACTTTGATGCCACTCAAGTCATCCTTTAGTGGTCGAATCTCTTTGGTGCACTGCTTTTCAAAATCCTAGACCTCACTGAGTAGCGTCTCGGTAACTGGCCTGCCTGTCTTCTGCTTGAATTCTCTCTGTACCTGGCACAGTGATTTTAGATTATTTTCTACAATTTGAGAAAGGTGACTAGCCTTAGCTTCCCACAACTTCATTATGGATGTAATTATTTTCTACCTCCTCTGCAGCTCATCGATCTACTGCTGCAAGAATTTACCCTCTCAAAGAAGTGTATACCACTGCATGGATGTTAAGGTCTTTGTTGTGACCTTAATCTAGTACATTTATATGATATTATAGCGAACTTATGCTTCTATCTATTGCACCCGAAGTTTCTCTTGTAGTGAGGTCCATACATCCATAAAATATCTGAATACGTGCGCACACTCTTGGATAGTAGATTCATTTTTTTCAGTGGCATCCTTGAGCTCTATTGCACGCTTCTCCTAGACTTCTGGCGGAGTATCCAGCTGCAATTGTAGCTGTAAATCAACTATTTTCATATGCATTTTGAGGCACACTTCGTTGAACTTCGCTTTGGAGTCCTTAACTGTTGTCCTGAGCTTGGCCACTTTTTCCTCTAGCGTAGTTGTAGCCCGAATTTGGAGCTTTGGTAGCTCACTACAAGCCTTGTAGATGGATTCCTCCATCTTCTATGTGTGCGCATCCTTAACATCGTGTTATTGTACAACCATTCTCTTTTTTTCAGCCATGCTCTGGTTTTCCTTCCTGACATCCTGAATAATTAATAACGAATGTTGTTCCCTTATTTGTAATTCCTCAGTGACATATTTGTCGAATTTGTGCAATGCCTGAAGTGGCAGTGTTGCAAGGTTAAGTCATGTGTTATGCCAGTGCACTGCATACTTCATCTGATCGTTATTATCAAAGCTCAATTTTGCCACAGGGATCGAAACCATGCGGGTATCAGAGGTTAACTCTAGTTCATGCACTGATGTGCAAGAACCTACTTGTGCCCTGCTCACTTCAGTCACGCTCGCTTGCATTCAGCTTTCTTGACGCACGCTTGCCTAAAATGTACTCTTCTGAACCTACAAGTCTTTTAGGCCCTTGTGAAATTCTTCCAACACCTTCTTGTAATGTTCTTCAATATTATCCCAGTGGTGCTCTATGAATTTCTTGACAGTATCACCTATTTCGTTGAGGTACCCCTCACTAAAGACCATTACATCTGGGCCGAAGGATCTATCAGACTTCACCTTCTTCCTCGCACCACTCTCCTATGGATGTTGCCTCTTCATAGTAAAAGGGGAGGGGGGTTCGTATGGATCCAGGCTAGTATCCTCACCAAAAGCATCACCCCTGCTATTTCAGGAGTTGTCATCTCTGTCCTAACTTCCGTTGTTGTCTCTCTTCCATGCATGAATTTAAATTTCTCTTGCAACTTTTTGGTGTCCTTCTTTCCCATATTTACAAGGGATTTTGAACCTCTCATACCTTCCTTCACTGTGCCTTCATAAAGTGGAGTTAACCAATCACTCGGTCATGCATTGATGATGGATTCTACATCTTCTTCTTCGACTAGGTACGAAAGCTTCTACCAGACCCCAGCGAGGTCCTTCTTCACCTAAATATTAATGTGGTGGAAATATTATTTGAACTCTGTGACCTATAGGTATTGGTTCAAAATTCTTGGTGATAGATGACGCTTTCTTATAATCATAGTGCACAGAATCATTTTGTATCCAACCCAAAAAAATTTCTCGCCATGACCTTGGATGGCTCCTTCGAGTTCCATAATGAGGAATATCTAATAACCTCACACAAATTGGGGTCCGTAGTGTGGAACTACGATTCCTCAGGGTCCCTCCAATCCATCAATGATATCAATAGCAAGAGCCACACGTAGTGGAACTTCTTTCCCTCTTCTTGATCTTTCCTGCAAATTGCGGGATACTCACTACATAGATACTCTGCACAATTATAGACTATGTATTTGGTGCACTTTTCAACCAATATATTATTGGCGTAGAAAACACCTCTATGCAGGTATTTATCATTCCTTTCCTAGCTAAAATGTGTGCAGAAAAGTGCATTGATCTATTAGAGATGGAGATAATTCAGTAACCCTAGGTTCCCTTCGTCATACTAAAATATTTCTTCATTTGATCTGCAAGTTGTTTATCCTAATATTTTCCCACGAAAGCTTCTTCAGGGACCAAGCCAAGGTAAGGAAGGGATGTAATATTCTGGATTATCATCGGTTCGATAGGGATCCCCATCCCTAGCCATAAGCAGTCATTGTGCACTAATGCCAGCAATTGGCATACACAAATGGTGTTAATTATACTTTTCCCAAAGTATGGCACATACAACATGTTGAGTATCCTTTCATCCTACATACTAGCTACCAAATTCATTGGCTCCATTATTTTTACTCTGCCTTCATATGACTGTCAGCGCAGATATCGACTTTACTCAAACTATGGGTATTTACTGCAATTATTGAAGTTTGAAACCCCCATAAGAAGTTGTCACACCTTTCCCATTAAATCCCCTTCGACTGGTACCTCATCCAGAATTAGTGGCATAATTATCTTGTACTTAACTATGTCTGGATCCTTTTTTGGTTTCTTAGCATCTGAATTCCATGGAGGGATATATGCAGGTAACCTAGAGATAGGTTTGACCTCCCCAACATCGATTTCCTCTGGGGTGACTTATTATTTGTCGGAATCTTTGATATTAACAACCTTATTTTGTTGGTATTTCTCCCCCTTACTCCACTCTTCCTTAGGTATTTTATTCATGGGCGAAAATCTTAACATCGACTTCTTCAAATTTTTGGATAGCGTTGCACCCACAGTTGTCTTCTTCCTCGGAAACCTTGACCCTATGATAATTGTGGTTGGAATGACTATCATGATGAATTATAATCCTCTATGGATAAATTCCTTCTAAATCTCCTCATAGCTCTTATCTGACATGTAGAAAATTTCTCAGCACTCTTGCAAACACTAAATATCACTTCTAAATATTAGCACACAAAGTGCTTGAATGTGGAGCAGGATTCTTAATTTATATCAAGATTCAAATTCAAACTCCATGATTTCCTTCAGATAGTCCTCATAAATGCATATTTGGTAAAAGATATGCCCAAATATGCCTGTAAAATTCATCCCTCCTGCTCCTTTTAATAATGAAGTCATTGTCCAATCAATTGTTACTGTTCCAACTATTACTTTTTGTACTAACTTCGCCAGAGTAACCCATTTGGTGCAATCCTGCCTCCCTCAGTGTAGTTTCCTCCATATGCACATTCATTACCCATTCTGCACAATACTTCTATTGTGCCTAAGCTACCCTTTGGCATAATTGTTTAGATTCCAATGCTCTCTTACAAGTAGGCACCCACAAATCTCATCGCCCAACAAAGAACTGCTGACCAGGTATTGTAAACAGGAATAATTGTAACATTCTTGGGCTTGTTCCAACTATGAAGTCCAATTAGGCTATACCAAAGTTCTTGGCTCTGCAGTAATTTGGAATACTCCTGCTTTGACTTCTTGAACAACCACAGTCGTACACTCACAGCCATCGAAAGAGCCATAGGTTAATCAGAAACTTTCAGTCATTGCATACCAATATATGGTGCCTTGGCACAACTCCATCTCAATATACTATTGTTAAGGTATTGTATATAAGGAATGAAATAAAACGTGCACCCACTCTGGTTTAGGTTCTTTTCCCCAAGCTGTGGTCTAGCAAGATAGATGCTCAAAAGGATGATCTCTACCATTGCAATTCTCTACGATCTCTAGTATCTACCTGGCCAAAGCTGAGTCTTATCAGTCTGCAAAAATCCTTCTAGTCATCAAATATTTCTATGTTCACACTCCACCATTAGGCTAGAGTGGACCTTAATGAAAATTCAAAAGCTTCACCTATTTGTTCTTTCGACACCCTCTGTTCAAATTATTCCATAAATAGGACAACATTCCTAGTTCCATCATAAAAGGGCAAGTCACACACCTCTGATGTGACACTGCAAAGTGATTTGGTAACCTTGTTACATCGTTTCATAGTCACTTCAGGTTAGCGATTCTACCAATGCTCCAACTCTTCTTCAGATACTAAAAAACAAGAATTATCACACTCCTAACGTATTCTGCCATCAACAGTAGCTTTAATCCAATATTCATCCTATGCAGTAAGCTTATAGATCGGATCAATATTAGTTGGCTAGACTCTGTATAGTGTGGACCTTTGGACAGATCCAATGGCAGAACAACTCGGTTACCATCCTTATTAAATACTAGATTCATATTATTCATATTGATTATAGCATCAGTTGTGGATGATAGTCGTATCCTTTTATTTTTCAAATATTTGAAAAAATAAAAATATAAATGTGAAAAAATATGTTAAAGTATTGAAGTCTTATACTTGAGCATAAAAAAATATTTATGTTCAATAAATTTTAAGTTTAAATATTTAAAATTTATAACTGTGGGTCCATATTAAAGGTTAAATAGTGATTGGTTTGAACGACAGAAAGCGTCGATCATCAAAATATTTATTGAAAATCCAAACCTGCGGGCACAACTAGCATGATAGATAATATGAGGAGTGTCTCCATAGTTGACCAGGTTGACTGCGGGGGTAGCAGAGATAAATGGCAGAGATTGAATGCGGGGGCACCAGCCCAAGTTTTCTTCCATACCCCGAGAGCCCCCGCAGTGACGTAGGATGCTGAGTTGGTCGCAGCTGTCTTCCACATCAAGTAGATTTAACGGCTTGCTGGTGCATCTTGTCAGCATTTAATTCAAAACCCGTGCCCCCTATTTAAAGATTTTTTTGTCTATTTTTCAAATTTAGTCGTGAATTGTTGCGGTGCACCCCGTTTAAGCTCTCCACTGCCTACAAAATTTGACCACCCTATAAACAGTTTTTCCATGTAAGCTTTTAGCCATGGCTAAAATTTCATCCCTGTTAGGTTCAACCAGCCATATCCCTCTCATGGATAGTGAGAGGGATATTCAAGATACCCTCTGTTTATTAATTCACCTCCCCTTTTACCAACAAGTTATTTTGAATGCTAATGCCTCTCCTGTATATTCTGCCATGATTAAGTCTGGAGTCTTGTCTACATGCATCCCTAAAACCCACATTTTCCCTAAATTCATCTATTGGTTGGTATCTTTTATGTATCCCGGGAAGTGTTTTGTCATGAATTCCCAACGAGAAAATGTTTTGCAGGTGTCTACCCTATTAATCTACCAAGCCCTGTGCTACCCTAAGTCAGATTCATATATTCAATTTTCTGACGATTCACTGGTTCAGTATTATGATAATCTTGCAGGAGAAGAATTTAATCAGTTCATGTTTCATTTGAAGCCTGACATGAAACAGTTTCAACCAGATTGTAAGGAGTTTGATATGGGGGTTTTTGATGCTGAGAATCATCCAATATTGAGTCATATTGCAAAAATTCTGGGTAAGGATGATGATAATGCAGTTGATAAATCAGTTCGAGGAATGTTTTCCATGATGATGAAGCCAGGAATGGTGCTGGATATTCCATAATATTGGCAGGAAGTAGTCAAATCACAACTGATGAGCCTCTCATTAATAGGTTCCTTTAAATTTCCCTCATTAATTGCATATTTTTTCTTATACCAGAACGTGGAAGAGTTCATGCATTTAGGCCTAAATATTATGGATGTAAATGAAAAAAGACAATCAGTGATATTCTGGACAGATGTATTTAAGAGGGAGAAAAATGAGGCTACGTTGTTTGATTTTGCTAGTTATTACATGCCAACTACATAAAAAATATTGAATGGAAGTCCTCCTCCATGTTTCCTACCTAAATCTCAGGAGGTTTTGCATTTAGGAAACAATTGTAAATATGGAGATTGGTTTGTTTTTTATGAATATTCTGAGATAAGGCTATATGGAGCAAGTGTTGAGCCTTACAAACTCTCAACTTTTGTGCCAATGAGGCTTTTCGCTTTAGAATTCATTAGACAGAGTCTAAATGTGGATCAGATTCATTTTGTACCTATGAAGAAAGGTCACATGTACAAACTACCCATGGTTGTAGGTCCTTTCATAGTAAATATGAGACAGGCATTTGATGAAGTGACAAAAATGTTAGATGACATGCATATGTTATTAGGAGAAAGTTGGGCTTATGACCCATATAGTGTTATTTCAAATAGAAGGATTGAGAATGGATATTCTGCTTTCATTCATGAAAATAGACCAGAACAAGAGAAGATAGCAAGTAAATATGTGAAGAAATCTGTAGATGCTAACATTAAAACTCCTATTATAGTAGAGAAAACAACTAAAAGAACCAAGGAAATGGTGATTGATCTAGATGATGAGGAGTAGGGAGCCATGAAGAGAAAAAAAGTTACTGAAGACCCTGCATCTACTGCTCCTGGTTTTTGCAATTAATTGGCCTTTTTATCAATTCCAAATCAGATCAGGAGTTACAGGAGAATGATATGCAGGACATAATGTTATATGCAGTGGAAATTAATAAAATGATTATCAAGAATGATCTTAAAAAGGTTGCAGAAAAGACACTAATGGAAATCAAAGAATCAGTAAGTCAATTTGATAAATATTTTGATAAAATGACAAGGGTAGGCTTGCCATCATGTTGGGGAGCTTAAGGAAATATTTTTCCATGGAATTCTTATGAGAAATTACTGGTGATGACAAAAATAAAGATTAATAACAGGCATGAAAAGGCTCAGGTGCTTAAAGGAGAGACAATGGTCAACTTCTTACAGAGACATTTTCAACTCTTGTGGATGGTAAAAACTCTTTTCTCTGAAAGGCCTTCTTATTACTGAATTACTGCATTCAGATTGGAATATCACAATTTGACACATTCATCCAGGACGAAGGTAGAAATATGGAAAAAGTGTAGAGCTTGGAAAATTGACCTACCAAAAGGATCGGCAGCAAAGAAAGACAATTTAGTTGACCAAGGAAAATAAGCCACATCATTAGTAATACCTATAGATTAGGATATTTATTTTATGTTATTTTTTGAAGACAATGTAATTGTAATAAGACATTTTCCAGGCATATAATAGATAGCCTTTGAAGTCCTGAAGTGGTTTTGGTAGTTAGGATTGGTTACAGTAGTTCCAAACTGATTTTTACTGTATTTAATGTAATTTTCAAGAGAAAGAAAGGCTCCGAGTTTTGGACCTCCAGATAAATATTTTTATACTCAAAGATTCAAAGATTAATGAATGAGTAAGCAATTTTCTTGCATTTTGTTTATGTTGAAATGTATTCCGGTTTTAATTATGTATTTCCATCTATGAATAAAACAAGGTTATGAGTAGTAGGTCTCTTCTTACTTCTATGTATAAGAGTTAAAAAACCTTAATTTGCGCTCCTTTGTTTTAACTATTTCTTTCACATATTTCTTCTAGGGTTTGGAATGATATTTTCTGTATAAAATAGCATATCAGTTTGGACTTCTTCTTACATTTTCTTCTGGGAACTTCATTCAACATCAACAGATGGTAGCATTATGAAGCATTCATAATATTTTATATTTGAGAGTTTGATTATAAATACTTGAGGGTTAATAAAATAGAGACATAAAAATTTGTGACATAATCATAAAATTTCTTAAGCACTGATTCCTTATCATAGCTAAGGGATTGTCTCTTAAGGTACAACATTAATTGGCGTCGTTGCCAAGGATCGAAGATTCAAAGGTTTTCCTTGGGTTTTGTTCATATTTCCTCTGGTTGTTTAGATAGGAGGAAATACTAAGTTGTGCTTTGTTTTAAATAATTCTGGCTCCTAAGAGGCCTCACACGAGGTCAGATACCTCTCAGCAAAAATTCGCTATTCTGTCAGATCTAGAAAAGTTAGTTTCAAAGAAGGGCCAGAAAACAAAAATATTTTCTACACCTAATGCCACACTACTTGCACCAGGCATCAGTTCTCATATTTTTCCTTCCAAGGAAATTTCCCGGAAACTCATTTTCCCAGAAAAAGAATCCTTATCATCACCCATTCATTTCCAAGAAACAACATTAGAAGAACTATCTTTTTAGTTTGTATCATTTCCATTCACATAATATCAACCTAATTCAGTTTCCAGTTCTTCTGTTATATTTCATATACCTTCCCATATCAGTTGTTCCACCCCTTTTATCCCCACCTACAACTGATATTCATTTTACCCCCGCTCAAGGAGCAGTTAATCAGGGCACAAACATGGAAGCCCCTGCTTTCTTGATGAATAGATATGCACCATTAAATCTACTCCAAACAATGAATGAAATGCCTCAGGAGTACCTTAAGTTACTCCCTAGATTTACTGGTGAAGATGAAATAACTGTAGAACAACACTTGCCTTTGTTTTTCAATTTTGCTGAAAACTTTAATGTAGAACATCTTGATGTTGTAATGAGACTTTTTGTATAGTATCTAAGTGGAGAGGCAAGAAAATATTTTAAAGGATTACCTAATGTTTCAATCAATGATTGGGATGAATTAGAAAGACAATTCACCCAGAGATGGGGTGAAAAAAGAGACCATGGTTATTCTTTAACAAAATTTAATGTTATAAAGAAAAAATCAATTGAAAGTAGGAGTGATTTTGTCAAAAGATTTAATAATTTGTACAATAGTTTGCCTGTGGAAATGAAACCTCCTCCTATTGGAGCAAGGGTTTTTTTTGCTGGTGCATTTGCATCAGATTTTAGTTTTACCTTGAGAGGAAGAAGAGCCTCCACCCTTGAATAAATTCAAATTGATGCCTTAGAAATTGAGGCAAACATGACTGCTGCTGGAAAGTTTCAAGACAAGGGAAAGGCTAAAGAAGAAGATTCATCACAAGATCAAAGGATAGTCAATATGAATAAAGTCATTAAAATTTTTTCAAATAAATTAGTAAAGATGGAATTAGATAACAAGAAACTTGCACAACAAAACTGAGGGATTTTTAACCCCCAATTCAGAAAACAACCCCTACAAATTCTACAGAGAGAAAGAAAAGATCAGGATCAAGTCCAAGCACCTTTATATATAGAAACAACCCCATCACATTCTGCTGATAATGATAAAAAAGAAGATGAAGATCAAATTTCTATTGTATATATGGAAGATGGTGAAATAGAAGAAGAGAGTGAGAAAGAATATGCAGAAGAATGTAAGAAGCTGATATCTTGTTTGATCAGGAAGAAATGGATGATTATTGTAAACAATTTACTAATTTTATGCAAGCAGGGTTGCATAAAAAATATGATTTGAGGTCAAAAAAGAGGTTGAGAACTCAGGATGATGAAGGAGAGGAATTAGAATCAGTACCTACTTCAATGGTGACTCCACTACAAAAGAATCCTATTAAAAAATAAGATAAGGGGAAACATCTCATGAATCAAGAAAAAGAGAAAGAGAAGCAGCAAGTTGAAACTCCTCAAATAAAATCTAATGACCCTAATATTTTGGAGAAAATTGCTATTGTTCCTGATCAACATGAAAGCTCAAATAAAAATCAAGAAGAACCAGAGAAGCTTACATAACAGAATCAAACCTTCAGTTCGTCTAAAGAATTAGAAAAAGTAAAAATTCAAGTACCACTTCTTGAGGTGGTTAAAACACTTGGTTATAAGAAAGAGATTGCAGAGTTTTTTAATTTATCTTAGTCTGATGAGGTGGGTGATATAGTGAATCTGCAAGAAGAGAAACCAATGGTTACTTTTGGACCTCATGTTGAAGAGGTAAATTCTTCTGTTCCACCTTTTTATATATCAGTTCTGTTGCATGATTTCATTTTACATAATTGCATGTTGGATTCTGGAGCATCACATAATCTAATGCCACTATTTGTGATGAAAGAATTGAATTTACAAATCACCAAACCATATAGAGACCTTTATTCCTTTGATTCCAAAAGGGTGAAGTGTGTGGATCTTATCAAATATATGGTTGTTTCCTTGGCTAAAATTCCAACCAAGAGTATTATGATGGATGTGGTAGTAGCAGATATCCCAGCCAAATTTGGTATGTTGTTGTCTAGATCTTGGGGGGCAAAGCTTGGAGGAGTTTTGAAATTGGATTTCACATATGATATCATTCCTATTTTTAATGGGGATTAAATGAGGTTATACAGAGAAACTAGATTCTTGAAAACTACTACCAAGAAAGATGCAGGTAATTCCTCCATTTATGGCCAAGAGAAGGAGGATCTCTCTGGTTTCATGCTGCATGAAGATGCAGAATTTGCTGAAGATTGACAAAAGCAGCTCGCTTTAGCCAATATACATAAAGAGTTGTGTTCAAATAAAATTTGGAAGTGTTTAGAGGAATTCCTAAGGAGTACAAAGAAAGGTATGTAAATATTTTTAAACAATTCATGGACGTATTTGCATGGTCATATGAAGATTTGAAAAATTATGATTTGGATATTATTCAACATAAAATACCACTGAAAGATGGGGTTAAACCACACAATCAGAAGCTTAGAAAAATTAACCTGCTATTGCTGGCTCGAATTGAAAAAGAGGTGAAAAAACTTTTGCAAGAAAAAATCATAGTTCCACTAAGATATTCAGATTGGGTTTCGAATCTGGTACCATTTAGGAAGAAAAATGGAGAGATAAGATTATGTGTGGATTTCAGAAATTTGAACAGAGCTTCTTTAAAAGATAACTATCCTTTACCCAAGATGGATTTTTTTCTGCAGAAAGTAATTGGAGCATTCAGGTTATCTATGGTTGATGGTTTTTCTGGGTATAATCAGGTGGCTGTGGAGAAGGAAGATCAAAAGAAAACTGCTTTGAATACACCTTAGGGAACATTTATGTATGCCAGGATGCCATTTGGCCTCATGAATTTAGGAGAAACTTTCCAAAGAGAAATGGATATTGCTTTTGTGGGTGATAAATTTTTAGTTATTTATCTTGATGATGTTACTATTTTTTCAGGGTTTGATGATGAACATTTAGAACACTTGAAGAAAGCTTTCTTGAAATGCAGAAAATTTGGATTATCATTAAATCCCAAGAAATATTTGTTTGCTTTAGAAGAAGGTAAGTTATTGGGTCATATAGTTTCAAAACAAGGAGTAAATATTGACCCTGCAAGGGCTGAATCTATACAGACAATTCCAGTGCATAGAAGTAAAAAGTACATCCAAAGGTTTCTGGGAAAAATCAATTTTCTAAGAAGATTTGTTCCAAGTTATGCTGAAATTGTTAGGAGAATAACATATATGTTAAAGAATAATGCTGAAGTAAAATGGGATAAAGATGCAAGAGAATAATTCTATATAATTAAAGAAGCTCTCCAAGAAGCTCCTGTCTTAATTAGTCCAGATTACTTGAAACCTTTTCAGGTCTTATCATTTGCATCATCTTCTGCTATTGTTGCTGTATTATTACAAAAAAATGAAGAAGGTAGTGAATAACCTGTATCCTTTTTCAGCAAAGTCCTCAGAGATGCAGAACTGAAGTATAATATCTTGGAGAAATAGGTATATGCTTTAGTAAAATCATTAAAGGCTTTCAGAACTTATATATTTCATTCTCAAATAGTAGCATATATGCCTAATTCTATTGTAAAGGGTGTGCTAGTACAGAGTGATGTGGAGGGAAAAAGAGGAAAATGGATTGCCAAAATCCAGGAATATGACCTGGATATCAAACCAACAAAGTTAGTGAAAGGACAAGGACTAGCCAAATTGCTGACAAAATATAATTTCCAAGCTTTTGGAATTAGTTTACTTGCGCCTGTAGATGAAGTAGCTGAAGAAACATATCAGATTAAGACAAAGTCAACAATTAAGACAAATTTCTCTGTTTAGGCTGGTATAAGGATATTATTCATTATCTCTGTTTCTTTTCATGTCCTCCTTCAATAAATAGAGCTAATTATAGAGCTTTTAAGCTTAAAGCTCAACCTTATGTTATAATTGAAGCTAAGTTGTATTGGAAAGATCTTGTTGGTGCATTATTGTTATGTTTGACAGAAGAGGAAACCATGGAGGTGATTAAAGAATATCATGAATGCTTGTGTGGAGGTCACTACAGCTGGAAGGTAACTGCTCATAAGATTCTCAAATCAGGTTTTTATTGGCCCTCTTTATTTTTTGATGTATACAGAACTGTTAGAAGTTTCCAGAAATGCCAATTGTTTGCATAAAAGAAAAGACTAGCTCCTTTACCACTTATTCCTGTATTTATTGAAGAACCTTTTAGACAGTGGGGATTGGATTTCATTGGAGAGATTAAGCCACCATCAAGTCGGTAGTTTAAGTGGATTCTAATTTCTACTGATTATTTTACAAAATGGGTAGAGGTAGTTCCTACTAGAAAAGAAAATGATTTGGTTGTGATGAAGTTTCTGGAGGAGAATATTTTTAGTAGATTTGGATGTCCAATAAAAATTGTAACTGACAATGCTCAGGTCTTCAATTCAGTCAGGTTCATAAATTTATTTCAAACTTATAATGTAATATTATCCCACTCTACAACATATCATCCTCAAGGAAATGGATTAGCAGAATCATCTAATAAAACATTGGTGAAAATATTGAAGAAAACAATCAATGAGAATCAAAAGGATTGGGATTCAAAGTTGATTTTTTCTTTATGGGAAATGTTAGGTCTCTGTAGTTTACAAGATTGGAAAATACAAAGATGTAGAGTCTACATGAAAACCACTTTGGGATTCTAGGATCTAGCCCTCCTGAATCTAGAGAGGGATCTCTCTATAAGTGCAAAGATTGATTTATCTTTTAAGGTTTTTTGTATGATATTAGACTAGTTATGAGGAACAAGGGTTTTTGTTTCTTTGGTTGGTCAGGTATGATATTTAATTAGATGGAATATCACAAAATGAAAGAGTTCAAAAGGTGAAGATGCGAGTATATTGAGAAGTGTTCAGCAGATAGGATTAGTATGAAACATATTTAAACCATTGGGCAATGGAGTCACAAAAGGGTTTAATTGTGAAACAATTTCAAGAGTGGTCGAAGGCGCAAGTCATCTATATCAAAAGATCCTTTAGATTAAATGAAGGAGTGAAACATTAAAGTGTTGAGAAGGTGGAAAAATCCAATAATTTCAACAAGGATTTATCAAATTTCCATACAAGAAAATCCTTTTTAAGCAACTGTTTGAAACCAGCCAAAGGACAGGGCTAGCCATAAACTTTTTTGGACAAGCTTGTATTAAAGCTAACTTATCAGACAAAAATCTAGTAATCTCACTAGAATACTTTCATAAGGGATGAAAACAGATAAGAAAACAAAGTGCAGCTTAAGATCAAGTAAGATATCATTAAAATATAGGCTCGATTTCAACATACTCTTAGGAAAAATTTCAAACAACCTTTGAAGAAAGTACTAGAAGACAGGGAAAACCATAAAATTTTCTAGTTAAAATCTACTTAGTATGTAATTAAAATATCATTCAAGAACTTCCTTTCAAGTTTTTCACATCAGGACATGGACTAACCAACATTCCTTGACAATGTTTACACTTAACTTAAGTCATTCTTTAATACACAATTGGAGGAAAACATAAAGATAAAGCTTACTAGTGAGAGTAGGGTAATTTTAAGAGTAAATCCTAGCTCTATATTTTTTATTATTTATCAGAGAAAAGTGAAAAAAATTGCATACATGAAAGGAAAACAATAACAGTAAGAGGTACTTCACCAATGATATAGACCAGGATCCCAAAAATCAACTTGTATATTGATGTCAATCTAGTTACAAGCTACATGTTCAATGTTTCATCAAAGAAACAACTTCTCTTTTTAGCCTAACTTCTTCAATAAATTAACAGAGCTTCAGAGCTTTAGAATTTATTTACATTCAACAATGATTCGATACAACAACTATTACATCGGAAATCCAATAACCAACAACATCTCTTCTTCTTCAAAAGTATTTATAGAAGAAAGAGGAGGTGGGATGAAAAATAATATCTCTAGTTCAATTAATACAAGTTAATGCTTCTCTGACTTTGAGGGGCTCAATAGAGAAGATCTGATATTTCTCTGTATTAATTGGTCTTCATTAAGTTTTTAGCCACTTGGCAGTTTTTGTTGACTTTCAAACTCTTTAGGCAGGTTGGCAATAACTCTTGGTGTCTTTAGGCAAAAATATCATTGACTAGACAATAAATATGCCTTATTTTGATTTATTGAGACTGAAGGTGGCACTCTGGTAGCTGAAGAGGATATTTTAGCCTCTGATGTGGCAGTGGAGGCCTCCTTTACTGATATTTTCCTTTGTCTTTTCTTAAAACACTTTAATCAGTTCTTGACTTGTGCTTAGGCTTAATTAAGCCTTTGATCTCTCTTCTCGAGTCATTGTTACTTAACACTGTCTTTATCCTTTAAACCTATGGATTATAAACCTTGATCTTCAGACTTTTAGGCATTAATCCCTTTATCTTTGATTCTTCATTGATATACTTTGTTTGTTCTGTCTTCATATAGGTGGCTTTATGTTTTTGGAGGGTTTCTGTTAAACCCTGGATCATGATCCAGATGGATTAAACGTAGATTCAAAACTCGCAACTCCTTTTTCCTTTGATATAAAGCCATAGAATCATCATTCTGGGCCTTTTTGTCACCTGAATATGACTGGGAAAAACACAAAACAAACACCATTTAAAACCCTGCAAAACACACAAAATCATTAATAAATCGTACGAAATTGGGTTAAGACTACTTCAGATGTTTAATGGAGGGGATGGAGCTGTGAGAAATGGAGGAATTTGCAGCAAAAAAGTGAGAAAACCCTTGGTGGAAGCAAAACAGATGCAAATGGAGTTTGGGGGTGATAGTGAATAGGAACCGTTGGATTAGAATAAGGAACAATCAAGATCTTCTGATGAAATTATTTGGGAGAATGATGATGGGCAAACGAATGAAAACATGAAATAACATAAGCCATTCGATCAGAATAATGAACGATCGAGATCGACAGATGAAGTCTTTCGGGAGTGAATTGGGTGAAAAGTGAATGGGGGTGATATTAACTTAGGACCGTCCGATCTCATAGATCGAAGGCCAAGATCAAATCAGGAGTTACAATGTGGAGGGGGAAGCGGTATAGCGGAAAACTATTAGTGGTCTTCACGCGGAGTTTGAGCGGTTTTAGATTTTGGCCAAAAAAAACGCGATTCTATTCATCGCGTGATACCTGTCCTTTTAAAACTGCCCATATCGTGTAATTTTTTGGTGTTAACCCTCGGGCATAAAAATTACGTGAAATGCAGTTTGAGCCATCGGATGATCGTCGGGAGATCCGACAGTGCGGGTAAAACGCGATGGGCGGAAAGTTGCTCAGCGAAAAATGAGTGGGCCTGAAATTTGTTTTGTCGCGTAGTGGAGGGATTAAGGTTGGGTAAATGATGAGTGCCGTGGGTTTATAGTGTTAAAGGGATATAATTAGGCAGGGGAAATTATACAAAGAAAAGAGAGGTGGAAATGGGAGGGAGAGTTGATCACCATTGGATCTACTTTAATCAACGGTGGAGATTGATTTAGAGGGGGGAAGTGATGGCGGGGTAGAAACATGAGAGAAGAGAGGGCCCACCTTTTTATAAAGGGTGGAAGGGCTTTTACTTAAGAAAAAAGGTTTTATAAGAGTGGTGGGAAGGATCAATAGGAACCTTCGGATCATGAGGATTGACAGTCGAGATCTATCGATGGGGGAGAAAAAGAAGGGCAGGGTTTGAAAAGAAGAAGTAATGTGGGCCGTTGGTTTTAAGAAGATCAATGGTGGAGATTTTATTGCAGAATCGCATCGGCGGGAGGAAAGGACAAAGTGGCGATGCAATGTGTTGATGCGATTGAGCGCGGACTGTTCGATCTAAGAGAGATCAACGGTTAGGATTAAATCGGTGGGTTGATGTTGGAGGGCTCACGAGATGGATGAGAGTGATGCGATGAAGCACGAACCATTGGATCTGGTGGAATGAACGGCTGAGATTACATCGCATCAGAGAAAATGAAAGAGGCCAAAACACCGGGGTTTTTAATTTTGTGATGTGCGATTGAATCTTAATCGTCGGTTCTTGTGGATTCGATGGCTGGGATTAAATCGGGGGATCGACATCGGAAGAGGAAAAGGGAAAGGATAAAGGGAATTTCGATTTCCGATTGTGATGGGATGAATATCTGCGATGTGATAAGCGCTTCATGCTCAGTCACAGTGCATGTTATATGCAGAAAGGGGCTGGGGATTAAGGCCAAAAGGGGCTTAAGGCATTATAGAAAAATGAAGGTTTTTAGGCCAAAATGAGAGTTTTTCAGAGGATTTTTGAGGGTTCCGATAAGGGAGAAAAGGGTTTTTAAACCAAATGAAAGGAGGACATAAGGTTTAAAAATGGGTTTGGAATGGTTTATAAGTCAAATGAAGGTCTTCATGGATGAATATGGAGAATGCAATGGAGAAGTGTAATGAGGGAAAATGGACCCTCATGAGCAGTTTTTCTCTCTTGGTAAACAACATGGTACTTGAGGGTTTTAAGGTGAAACAGAAATGAAGATTAATTATGTTGTGTAACCAGCTCCAAAAATAGAAGAAAAGAGATATCAACGCCTTAGAAATAAGCCACTTCGAGGGGGCAACCTCCAATACATTACATAAATGAACAATTCTTGGATGATACAATTTACAAAACCTCCTTTCTATATATAGGAGTCCATGGGGCCATAATGTAAACCTAGTGGGGCCACCATGTAATCCTAGCCGACGTAAAATTAATAATTTAGGGGCACAATAATAACAATATGGGGGTTAGAAGGGTACAATAATAACAATAAGGGGGTTACACTAAAAATAATAAGGGACTATACTAGTAATATAGGGACCTAACATGCCCCTCTCCTTCAAAAAAGTGTTGTCCTCAATGTTTGAGTAGCTCTGGGTGCTTCTATATAAAATTCTCATCCTCCCATGTAGAATATTTAGTGGGTAAGTTCTTCCACTTGATGAGATACTCTAAAATTGATCGGTTTCATAGCTGTCGAGTTCTTGTTTCTGTGACCGCTTCAGGTTCCAATATGATTTTTCCTTCCTCATCAAGTTCTGGAAATATTGTTTGAACTATAATATTTTCACCTATAACCTTCTTTAAGCATGAAACATGGAAAACTAGATGCACTCGTGAAGAAGCAGGAAGCTCCAATTTGTATGCCATAGTACCAATCTTTTGCAACACCTTGTAAGGACCATAGTACTTTGGCGATAATTTATTATCCTTCTTAGCTTGCTTGAGGGACATTTGTTTGTATCGTTGTAGCCGTAAAAATACCCAATCTCCTACATCAAAACTTCTCTCACTGCAATGTTGATATGCTTGTTGTTTCATTCAATTTTGTTCCAAATTCAGGTTATCCTTTAAGAGTTGGAGAACTTCTTGTTGATGCTCGATGTGATCTTTCACTGCTTGAACCTTCGAATTTTCCCTTAAATATGAAATGATGGATGGTGGATGATATCAATAAAGTGCCATAAATGGGGTCATTTTTTCTGTAGTATGGAAGGAAGTGTTATACCACCATTCAGCGAGAGGTAACCACTTGACCCATTGTGTTTGTTTATCAAATACAAAACAATGAAGATATCCTTCCAAACATTTATTTACTATCTCAGTTTGACCATCATATTGAATATGATAAGATGATCTATGAGCTAATTGAGTACCCAAACAAGAGAATAACTCCGTCCAAATATTTCTTGTAAAAATGGGATCTCTGTTGCTCACAATAACCCTTGGGCTTCCATGTATCTTTTGAATTGTGTCCATAAATGTAGCAGCAACTTTAATTGCTTTAAATTGATGAGATAATGCACAAAAGTGTGCATACTTGGTAATTCTATCAACTACCACCATCATGACACTCTTTCCTTCGGACTTAGGTAAACCTGTGATAAAATCCATTGAAATCTCCTCCCAACGTTGACTTGGAATGGATAAAGGTTGTAGAAGTCCTGGGGTCTTAATTGTCTCAACTTTATTCTGCTGGAAAACCAAACATTTCGCCACAAAATTTTGAATATCAATTTTAAGGCCATACCAAAAAAATTCTTTCTTCACCCTTTGGTAAGTTTTTAAAAATCCTGAGTGTCCTCTTAAAGGAGAAGTGTGCAATTCCAAAAGAATCTTTTGTTTTAGTTGGGAATTCTTACAAAGATATAAGCGATCTTTGTACCATAAGGAATAATTTTTCCAACTAAATGTATAAGATGTAATAGGATCTTGCTGCAACTTTTGAATGAGTGTCAATACATCTTTTTCCTTCTTCCATTCATCTCTCACTTCGGTTATCCAATCTGGTTAGATAATAGAAATGGCACAAAGAAATGCTTCCACCTCTTCATTCTTTCTTGAGAGTGCATCTGCAACAACATTAAGCTTTCCTTTTTTGTAGATTATTTCAAAGTCATAACCCAACATCTTTGTGACCCATTTTTGCTGCTCTTCTGAAGATAGTCTTTGTTCCAAAAAGTGTTAAGACTATCATGATCAGTTTTTACCTTGAAGTGTCTTCCCATTAGGTAAGTTCGCCATTTCTTTAGTGCATGCAGTATTGCTAACATTTCCTTCTCATAAATAGGTTTCCGTAAATACTTTCCTTTGATTGGACGACTTTCAAAAGCAATGGGTCTTCCTTCCTGCATTAAAACTGCACCAATTCCATTTCCTGAGGCATCACATTCCACAATAAAGGTTTTTGTGAAGTCTCGCGTAGCTAAGACCGGTGCTAGGCACATTGCCTCTTTAAGATGTTCAAAGGCCTTAGTTGCTTCAGGAGTCCATGAAAATGCATCTTTCTTCAATAATGTTGTTAGAGGTGCTGCTATTCTCCCATAATTCTTAACAAACTTGCGATAATACCATGTTAACCCAAGAAATCCTCACAACTGCTTTATGGTTGTGGGGACTTTCCATTCCTTAATGGCTTTAATTTTGTTAGGGTCTACTTTAACACCCTCGTGAGATACAATATAACCCAGATATTCCACCTCTTGTACTCAAAAGAAACATTTGGATGTTTTTGCATATAATTGTTTCTCTTGCAATAGTTTGAGCACCCTGTCAACATGTTCAACATGATCCTTCCAAGACCTGCTGTAGATTAGTATATCATCAAAAAATACTAGCACAAATTTTCTAAGGAAGGGTTTGAAAATGAATTCATCAACCCTTGAAATGTAGAAGGTGCATTGGTAAGGCCAAAAGGCATGACCAAAAATTCATAATGACCCTCATGAGTTTGAAATGCTATTTTTGGAATATCTTGAGTCTTCATTCTAATTTGATGATATCCTGAACGAAGATCCAACTTGGTAAAATAAATTGCTCCATGTAATTCATCCAATAATTCATCAATCACAGGAATGGGAAATTTATCTTTAATGGTGAGCTTATTGAGCTCCCTATAATCCGGACACATGCACCATGATCCATCCTTCTTGTGTACCAATACTATAGGAGCAGAGAAAGAACTTTGACTAGGTTGAATTATACCGCCTCTAACATTTTTGCAATCATACGTTAAATTTCACTCTTTTGGACAGAAGGGTATCTATAAGGCTTGATATTTGGAGGAACACTTCTTGGAATCAAATGAATAGCATGATCATGATCACGAGGTGGGAGTCCTTTGGGAGTTTCAAACACCTTGGAATGATTGTCCAAGACTTGTTGGAGATCTGCATAAATAGATGATTTTGATGTTGGAACTTCTAGTGAGCATAATTTTGCAATTACACCTCGTTTTTCTTTCTTTAGAAGATTTGTCATGACATTAGAGCTTATTATCTTTCCCGGCTTCCCTGTAATACCCCATAATTCGACTTCCTTTCCTTCTGAAAAAAAAATCAAGAAAAGTTCTTGACAATTAAAAGCTACCATCCCCAAAGATTGTAACCATTGTACTCCTAGTACAACATCAGCACCTCCCATAGGAATGGAAAGCATTGGACTATTCAATACATATCTCCCCATGGTTAGCTTGATATTATGAAATTTTCCAGAGCAATTTATATTTCCTCCATTTGCAACCATCACTTGAAATTCTGGTGCTGGTATAGGAAACAATTTAATTCCTTGGCTACCTTACAATGAATAAAATTATGGGTGCTACCTGAATCAATAAACACTATTACTTTTTTATTCTTGATATGTCCTTCTATCTTGAGAGTTTGAGGAGTGGTGATTCCTGCCAGTGTGTTGTGTAACCAGCTCCAAAGAGAGAAGAAAAGAGATATTCACGCCTTAGAAATGAGCCACTTCGAGGGGGCAACCTCCAATACATTACATGAATGAACAATTCTTGGATGATACAAATGAACAAAACCTCCTTCTATATATAGGAGTCCATGGGGCCATAATATAATCCTGGTGGGGCCACAATGTAATCCTAGCCGACCTAACAATAATAATGTAAGGGCACAATAATAACAATATGGGGGTTACAGGGGTACAATAATAACAATAAGGGTGGCTACACTAACATAATAAGGGGCTACACTATTAATATAGGGACTTAACATGCCCCTCTCCTTCAAAAAAGTGTTGTCCTCAACGCTTGAGTAGCTCTGGGTGCTTCTGTATAAAATTCTCATCCTCCCATGTAGAATCTTCAGTGGGTAAGTTCTTCCACTTGATGAGATACTCTGAAATTGATCGATTCAGTAGTTGTCGAGTTCTTGTTTCCATGACCGCTTCAGGTTCCAATATGATTTTTCCTTCCTCATCAAGTTCTGGAAATATTGTTTGAACTGGAAGATTTTCACCTATAACCTTCTTTAAGCATGAAACATGGAAAGCTGGATGTACTCGCGAAGAAGCAGGAAGCTCCAATTTGTATGCCATAGTACCAATCTTTTGCAACACCTTGTAAGGACCATAGTACTTTGGCGATAATTTATTATCCTTCTTAGCTTGCTTGAGGGACATTTGTTTATATGGTTGTAGCTATAAAAATACCCAATCTCCTACATCAAAACTTCTCTCGCTGCGATGTTGATCTGCCTGTTGTTTCATTCGATTTTGTGCCAAATTCAGGTTATCCTTTAAGAGTTGGAGAACTTCTTGCTGATGCTCGATGTGATCTTCCACTGCTTGAACCTTCGAATTTTTCCCTTAAAGATGATGTGATCGATGGTGGATGATATCCATAAAGTGCCATAAATGGGGTCATTTTTGCTGCAGTATGGAAGGAAGTGTTATACCACCATTCGGCGAGAGGTAACCACTTGACCCATTGTGTTTGTTTATCAGATACAAAACAACGAAGATATCCTTCCAAACATTTATTTACTATCTCGGTTTGACCATCAGATTGAGGATGATAAGATGAGCTATGAGCTAATTGAGTACCCAAACAAGAAAATAACTCCATCCAAAAATTTCCAGTAAAAATGGGATCTCTGTCGCTCACAATAACCCTTGGGTTTCCATGTAGCTTTTGAATTGTGTCCATAAATGTAGTAGCAACTGTACTTGATTTAAATGGATGAGATAATGCACAAAGTGTGCATACTTGGTAAGTCTATCAGCTACCGCCATGATGACACTCTTTCCTTCGGACTTAGGTAAACCTGTGATAAAATCCATTGAAATCTCCTCCCAACGTTGACTTGGAATGGATAAAGGTTGTAGAAGTCCTGGGGTCTTAATTGTCTCCACTTTATTCTGTTGGCAAACCAAACATTCCGCCACAAAATTTTGAATATCAGATTTAAGGCCATCCCAAAAAAAATCTTTCTTCACCCTGTGGTAAGTTTTTAAAAATCCCGAGTGTCCTCCTAAAGGAGAAGTGTGCAATTCCAGAAGAATCTTTTGTTTTAGTTGGGAATTCTTACAAAGATATAAGCGATCTTTGTACCATAAGGAATCATTTTTCCAACTAAATGTATCAGATGTACTAGGATCTTGCTGCAACTTTTGAATGAGTGTCCATACATCTTTGTCCTTCTTCATTCATCTCTTGCTTCGGTTATCCAATCTGGTTGGATAATAGAAATGGCACAAAGCAATGCTTCCACCTCTTCATTCTTTCTTGAGAGTGCATCTACAACAACATTAAACTTTCCTTTTTTGTAGATTATTTCAAAGTCATAACCCAACATCTTTGTGACCCATTTTTGTTGCTCTTCTGAAGATAGTCTTTGTTCCAAAAAGTGTTTAAGACTATCATGATCAGTTTTTACCTTGAAGTGTCTTCCCATTAGGTAAGTTCTCCATTTCCTTAGTGCATGCAGTATTGCTAACATTTACTTATCATAAATAGGTTTACGTAAATACTTTCCTTTGATTGGACGACTTTCAAAAGAAATGGGTCTTCCTTCCTGCATTAAAACAACACCAATTCCATTTCCTGAGGCATCACATTCCACAATAAAGGTTTTTGTGAAGTCTGGCGTAGCTAAGACCGGTGCTAGGCACATTGCCTCTTTAAGATGTTCAAAGACCTTAGTTGCTTCAGGAGTCCATGAAAATGCATCTTTCTTCAATAATGTTGTTAGAGGTGCTGCTATTCTTCCATAATTCTTAACAAACTTACGATAATAGCCTGTTAACCCGAGAAATCCTCGCAACTGCTTTACTGTCTTAGGGACTTTCCATTCCTTAATGGCTTTAATTTTGTTAGGGTCTACTTTAACACCCTCGTGGGATATAATATGACCCAGATATTCCACCTCTTGTACTCGAAAGAAACATTTGGATGCTTTTGCATATAATTGTTTCTCTTGCAATAGTTTGAGCACCCTGTCAACATGCTCAACATGATCCTTCCAAGACTTGCTATAGATTAGTATATCATCAAAAAATACTAGCACAAATTTTCTAAGGAAGGGTTTGAAAATGGGATTCATCAACCCTTGAAATGTAGAAGGTGCATTGGTAAGGCCAAAAGGCATGACCAAAAATTCATAATGACCCTCATGAGTTCGAAATGCTGTTTTTGGAATATCTTCAGTCTTCATTCTTATTTGATGATATCCTGAACGAAGATCCAACTTGGTAAAAATAATTTGCTCCATGTAATTCATCCAATAATTCATCAATCACAGGAATGGGAAATTTATCTTTAATGGTGAGCTTATTGAGCTCCCTATAATCTAGACACATTTGTCGTGATCCATCCTTCTTGTGTACCAATACTACGGGAGCAGAGAAAGAACTTTGACTAGGTTGAATTATACCCGCCTCTAACATTTTTGCAATCATATGTTCAATTTCGCTCTTTTGGACGTAAGGATATCTATAAGGCCTGATGTTTGGAGGAACACTTCCTGGAATCAAATGAATAGCATGATCATGATCGCGAATAGGTGGGAGTCCTTTGGGAGTTTCAAACACCTTGGAATGATTGTCCAAGACTTGTTGGAGATCTGCAGAAATAGATGATTTTGATGTTGGAACTTCTAGTGAGCATAATTGTGCAATTACGCCTCGTTGTTCTTTCTTTAGAAGCTTTGTCATGCCATTAGAGCTTATTATCCTTCCTGGCTTCCCTTCAATACCCAGTAATTCGACTTCCTTTCCTTCTGAAAAGAATTTCAAGAAAAGTTCTTGAAAATTAAAAGCTACCGTCCCCAAAGATTGTAACCATTGTACTCCTAGTACAACATCAGCACCTCCCATAGGAATGGAAAGCATTGGACTAGTCAACACATATTCCCCCATGGTTAGCTTGATGTTATTGCATTTTCGAGAGCAATTTATAGTTCCTCCATTTGCAACCATCACTTGACATTCTGGTGCTGGGTATAGGAAACAATTTAATTCCTTGGCTACCTTACAATGAATAAAATTATGGGTGCTACCTGAATCAATCAACACTATTACCTTTTTCTTCTTGATATGTCCTTCTATCTTGAGAGTTTGAGGAGTGGTAATTCATACCAGTGCATTACACGATATGGTCGGATTCATTTCTTCCTCTTCTAGGGCTGGTTCCTGGTGTATATCCTCTTCTTGTTCATTTTCTTCTTCCTCTTCACAATCTATGTAAAATAATTTCTTCTCAACACACTTATGACTTTTAGTGTATTTGCTATCACAACTGTAGCAAAGCCCTTTTGCTCTTTTTTCTTCCAATTGTTGTGGTGTCAACCTTGTAGGTTGTGGAAATCTAGATGTAGCAACACTTCATTCTTTATAGAATTGAGTGGTAGGCTTCCTTGTCGCCATAACTTTACATTCAACTTTTCTTGCCAACTTGAATGCCTTCTCCAATGAATCAGGTTCCAGAACGCGAACTTCATGTTGGATGTTATCCTTTAAAGTGCCTATGAAGAGATCAATCCTGTGTTCCTCTGGAATATCAGTTACCCTTATATTCAATTTTTGAAGTCCTCAATGTGCTCCCCCACTAAACCCTTTTGTTTGAGATTTATCAATTGGCTAAAGAAGGTGTTGCTCTTTGTATCCTCATAATGTGCTATCATTTCCTCCATAAAAATTGACCAAGTGACAATTTTTTTACGGGAGCAAAGCCATCGATGCCATACAAATGTATTTTGTTCTAAATGTAAAGTTGCAATGCATACCTTTTGTGTGCTTTGCACATTATTGAGATCAAAATATTGCTCCATCTGTAGTATCCATGTTACAGGATCCTTTCCATCAAACTTCCTCATATCCATTTTTGGAATATGGTGGTTCTTTCCACCAACATTCGAGTTTATGAAATCATGATTAACATTTATTTTGTTCTCATCATGAGGTTCTTCTCCTATATTTCCGCCATTAGGAATCATTTCTGGTTTTAAGCTTGTCATCAAGCCTTCCATGTATGCTTTTATATCACTCTTCATGTTTTCCATGTTGTCTTTCATGTCATCCATCTTAGCTTCCACGCCATCCATCTTAGCTTCCACGCCATCCATTATGCCTTTCTTCAAACTGTCCATCTTCACTTCCATGCCTTCCATCTTAGCTTCCATGCCTTTCTTCAAACCATCCATCTTCACTTCCACGCCTTTCTTCAAAACCTCCATTTCATTTTTTGTTGTTTTTTGCGAGAGTGAAATTTGTTGCACTTGCTCTTGTAATTTTGATAGATCATGTTGCAATTCTTCATCTTCATGAGTCATAGTAGAGACTTCTAAAGGCTTAATGGGTGTTGAATTCTTTTTAGGGGCCATTTTAGAATCCAATATTGATATCTATTCTACAAGCTGCCCTTGGAATCAATTCGACTTGATTCTTCAAACAAGACTTATGCAATTCGGAAAAAAATACACACCTTTTACTTGCTTTGAGGAGCTCGATATTGAATTGTATTATCTCTGTTATTTCAAATTTTCAATATCTGAAATTCAACAACTTGAATTAGCCTACGAGATTTTCTTTTGAATGCACGAGGTCTGACTTTGATTTGGATTCTCCAAGACAAATTTGTGTCCAATCTCCACAGCCATTCAAATACCGGACGGGTTCGGTAGAGCGAACTTGTACGACTTTGCCACGTGTCACCTGTTTTGTCCTTTGTCTCTGAAATTGATAGCCCGGAGAAACTCCGAGTCTGTGTACTTGCGACCACTTTTTACGGCACTCCAATCCAATCTCCAGAGAGAGAGTTATTGAACTTTTCCCACGATCACCTCTTTGAGATGCAATTCAGGAGCCTGAAAAAGCACTACCTTCCACAGATCATATCTCCAAAAATATTCTGAACCAAGTTCTGGATTTTTTTGAAAAATTTCCTCAGGATTTCAGCTTCGCACCATATGAATTTCAGATTCTGAACCTTCGTAGAAAAAGTTTTATAGCGCAAATGCCACGATGACCTGTTTAGGAGCCTGAAAAAATGCCTGACTTCCACAGATGATATCTCCGCAATTATTGCGAACCAAAATCTGAAATTTTTACACAGGCTTCCTCAAGATGTTTTCTTCGCACCCTAAAAATTTCAGCTTCTGAGACTTCGTAGAAAAAAAGTTATAGAGAAAATGCCACGATGACCTGTTTGGAGCAGCGAAACCCTAGAATCCCAAAGCTCCGATACCAAATGTTGAGTAACCAGCTCCAAAGAGAGAAGAAAAGAGATATTCACGCCTTAGAAATGAGCCACTTCGAGGGGAAAACCTCCAATACATTACATGAATGAACAATTCTTGGATGAAATAAATGACAAAACCTCCTTTCTATATATAGGAGTCCATGGGGCCACGATGTAATCCTAGTGGGGCCACAATGTAATCCTAGCCGACCTAACAATAATAATGTAGGGGCACAATAATAACAATATGGGGGTTACGGGGGTACAAAAATAACAATAAGGGGGGATACACTAACATAATAAGGGACTACACTATTAATATAGGGACTTAACACGGTGCATTACATGATATGGTCGGATTCATTTCTTCCTCTTCTAGGGCTGGTTCCTGGTGTATATCCTCTTCTTGTTCATTTCTTCTTCCTCTTCACAATCTATGTAAAATAATTTCTTCTCAGCACACTTATGACCTTTAGTGTATTTTCTATCACAACTATAGCAAAGCCCTTTTTCTCTTTTTCTTCCAATTTTTGTGGTGTCAACCTTGTAGGTTGTGGAAATTTAGGCGTAGCAACACTTCCTTCTTTATAGAATTGAGTGGTAGGCTTCCTTGTCGCCATAATTTTACATTCAACTTTTCTTGCCAACCTGAATGCCTTCTCCAATGAATCGGGTTCCAAAACGCGAACTTCATGTTGGATGTTATCCTTTAAAGTGCCTATGAAGAGATCAATCCTGTGTTCCTCTAGAATATCAGTTACCCTTATATTCAATTTTTGGAAGTCCTCAATGTGCTCCCCCACTAAGCCTTTTTGTTTGAGATTTATCAATTGGCTAAAGAAGGTGTTGCTCTTTGTATCCTCATAATGTGCTATCATTTCCTCCGTAAAAATTGACCAAGTGACAATTTTTTACGGGAGCAAAGCCATTGATACCATACAAATGTATTTTGTTCTAAATGTAAAGTTGCAATGCGTACCTTTTGTGTGTTTTGCACATTATTGAGATCAAAATATTGCTCCATCTGTAGTATCCATGTTACAGGATCCTTTCCATCAAACTTCCTCATATCCATTTTTGGAATATGGTGGTTCTTCCGTCCAACATTAGAGTTTATGAAATCACGATTAACATTTATTTTGTTCTCATCATGAGTTTCCTCTACTATCTTTTCACCATTAGGAAACATTTCTTGTATCAACTTTGTCAAACCTTCCATGTCTGCTTTTAGATCATTCTTCATGTTTTCCATTTTAGCTTCCATGTCATCCATCTTAGATTCCATGCTAGATTCCATGCCATCTATCTTAGATTCCACGCATTTCTTCAAACCATCCATATTATTCTTCACACCATCCATCTTCACTTCCATGCCTTTCTTCAAAACTTCCATTTCATTTTTTTTTGCTCTTTGTGAGAGCGAAATTTGGTGCACTTGCTCTTGTAATTTTGATAGATCATGTTGCCATTCTTCATCTTCATGAGTCATAGTAGAGCCTTCTAAAGGCTTAATGGTGCTTTCTAATTATTTTTACGGGCATTTTTAGAACCCACGATACTGATATCTATTCTACAACATTTCCCTTGGAATCAATTCAAATTGATTCTTCAAGCAAGACTTATGCAATTCGAAAAAAACACACATTTTTCTTGCTTTTGAGGAGTTTGATATTGAAATTGAATTATCTCTATGGTTTCGGATTTTCAATATCTGAAATTCAGCTCTGTAGTAGCACTCTGAATCTTCTTTTGAATGCCACAGGTCTGACCTAATTTGGATTCTTCAAGGCAAAGTTATGTCCAATCTTCCACAATGACTTAATTATGGACCGGTTCAGTAGAGCAAAGTTGTAAGACGTGCCATGTGTCAATGTTTCCTCCTTCGACTTTGAAATTGATACACAAAAAACTGCAGTCCGTGTACTTGCGGCCACTTTTTACGGAATTCCAATCTAATGCTCAGAGAGAGAGTTATGATGATTTTCCCACGATCACCTCTTTGAGTTGAAATTCGGGAGCCTGAAAAAGCACTACCTTCCACTGATCATATCTCCGAAAATATTGCGAACCAAGATCTAAAATATTTTAATGCGTTTCCTTAGGATTTTGGCTTAGCACCATAAAAATTTTAGATTCTAAACCTTCGTAGAAATTTTTTTATAGAGAAAATGCCACGATCACCTGTTTAGAGCAGTAAACCTACCAGGAATCCAAAGCTATGACTGATACCAAATGTCAGGTAACTTGTACTCTCCAAAAAAGAAGAAAAGAGATATCAACGCCTTATAAATAAGCAACTTCAAGGAGGAAACCTCTAATACATTACATAAATGAACAATTCTTGGATGATACAATTTACAAAACCTCCTTTCTATATATAGGAGTCCATGGGGCCATAATGTAATCCTAGTGGGGCCACAATGTAATCCTAGTTGACCTAAAATTAATAATTTAAGGGCACAATAATAACAATATGGGGGTTACAAGGGTACAATAATAACAATAAGGGGGTTACACTAACAATAATAAGGGACTATACTAGTAATATAGGGACCTAACAAATTCCAATGATAAAGGTCATCATAAGACTTCAAGAACTCACAATTTGGACATGAATTGTTTCTTGAAGGCTAAAAATATTTAGCCACCATTTGATATGAAATTTTTTTATAGGTGGCTAACAGCGGCTCCAAATTGCGATGGAAGCTCCTTGTAGGTGTCTAGAACCACATAAATTCATCTCTGGAATGTATATCAATATCTTGCATATTGACAACCTTTTCCCTGCTCTCTGATTAGCTACTTGAAAGATGATCAGAAATTGTTATATCAGCAAAATAATTTTTCCCCAACAACTACCTATACAACCTACTTCCTAGCATTTTTTCTTCTTCAAGGTGAACTTGGACTTGCAAAACTTTCTATCAATCATTTTATTCTTTTGAAAATATAAAACTAATCTAAGTCTACCCTTATTTCTCCATGAGTTCAGATTAAACAGTTGAACTCATAAGTTTCTCTACCTAACTACTATCTTTCAGGTTTAGACTATCTGACAGACCTCTATTCTCTAAATTATAAAACAGAGATGTAAAACACAGCCAAAATAGGATTAAACTGTTTGATTTGCTGTAAGACTATGGAAAAAAAAGCAAGCTGCACATAGACTGAAATTTATAGAATTTTTAAAAGAAAATTGTGAAGGCTTAAGATCTGAAAATTATGAATATCCTTCATTATTTCTTCAGCTCTTGTTTTAGTTTTGTTGGAGTTGATTCCTCCTTATTTCCTAGTTCAAGTTTTGATATTTTAGAGCCAGTTCTTCATCAATCTCATAGGTTCAAGATTTGAGCTTGTTTGAACCTTTGTTTTTCTATCCTAATCTACCTTACTGATAAGCCAAGATTAAATTGTTTGGAAAATCTGATTCACTAACCTATCAGCAGTAAATTGAAAAGCTAATTAGTCATGATTAGGCTGTATGACTAACTAGAAGTGTGTTTTTAGGAGTGGCATTTGAGCTTGCACACTTTCAGATTTTATTTCTCTTTTTTGGTATGGGGTTGTACCTTTCTTGTTTCACAATCTGCTCTCTTTTCTATCTTCTGTTGTTTTTGTATTTTTTTCTTTTTCCTTCAAAGAAAAAAATCAACAACTAACTAAATTCTCAAAAGCTGAGCTTTATTGAAATTCCTACCTAAGCTAATCTAATTCTTGAAATATTTACATGCTTCATATGATAGAATAGTGCCAGTATAGCCAGTTGAGGAGTGACAAAAAAGAAAAGAAATTCTGGCTGCTTGTCAGGCGTATCCATAGTAAATATTGAAGATTAATCTTCAAAACCAAGGCTATCACAGAAGGTGACAACTTTTCATGCATTTGGCTCTTGCAAAGGATCCATGCTTGATCACTTGATCCATTTGGGGCCTCCAAAAACTCTTCCATAGGATCAACAAAGAAAATATGAGAATTCTCTTCTTTTTGGCCCTCCACAATTGGTAGATAGTCTAGCGCTAAGATATCAACTTTGAGGACTGCACCTTCAGTATGTCACTTGGGAGCATCATCATCCTTCACCTGCAAATCAACAAGCAGTGAAATTTCTTCTTTCTCTAAATCTATGCTTGTTTCTAGTGTGAATTCAGGTTCTTTGTATGACAGATTGATATCAGCAATGGGAAAGGATTTCTCTTGAAAAGATAATATATCATCAGTACAATATTCTTGTATTTGTTTTTATTCCCAAAAGACCTGCCAGTACCTTTTATTGTTTGGGACAGTTGGTCTGAATTTTTCTTGAATTGCATATTGTTTACTTTCCCAAGGTCTCAGACATGTACTAGCAACAAGGGCTAATCCACTGGAAAAACAGTTTTGGTCTTTAGGAACAAGGGTAAGTTTGAATTATTTAAAATATTTTAACACATCCATGGCATCTGTTATCACCCTAGTAATTCTTAGGCTGTGGGATGGGGATTTTTGTAGTTAAGAATGCCAGGGGTAACCAAGAACTGCTTTTACAATTCAAGATCTAGCCTTCCTGAGTTTCCAGAGAGGGATCTCTCTATATGATTTAGCTTTGTTTAGGTAACATATATTAGGCTAGCTATGATTGTGAATTTGGGTTTGATTTTTTGATAAGGTTGGTGGGAATAAAGAGATTTCAAGGTAAACCAGAAGGATCTACTAGAATATTGGGCAATGGAGTCAACTCTCTAGGAAGGCAGAACTAAGAAATAAGGCTTAGAGATGCAAATGTGCTAAGGGAAAGATAGGTAACCTTCTAAGGCTATGTATAGGCTTGATTTGATGGAGTGGGTAGAATCTGAGCAAAAGGGCACTTAAGAATCCTTAAGCTATAGATAAGAAGATTGAAGAAGGGGATCTAACTGGGACCTGGAGCAATTAAGAATTCTATGGTCTAGTTATCAAGTAGAAAAAATCAAAATGCCAACAAAATTCGAAACAGGGAGATTATTATCACTAATCCTATTTAATTTTTCCTTAGTTGATCATTATAGAATAAAAACACATAATATGAATGAATGTAAACTTTAAAGAAATACGCTGTAAACAAGGAAAGAACGAGACTTATCTTGTCACCACGAGAATCCTCAGCTATGATGTCTCTAATCTCTTTCCAGTCTGTTGCTTTGCTAATTGACTCTCCAACTTCAATAGGTCTAGCAAAAAATACTATAATTGTCTTGAAAATTTTTATTCACCCTAAATACTTCAGATTGTGAAGTATTTATACAAAAAATTGATTAAAAAATATCTCAGAAATGGAGATAACGTTTTGATAAAGAATAGGAAATAAAGCATAGAAAGAGGGACAATAGGAAAATAGTTTGCAAGTTGTTCCCTTTTACAAGTGAAAAATGGAACTGATTATTCTAATTTTGAAAATATTTCGATGTGTTGTGAGCACTGTTGGCCTTAGGTACAAATTATTGTGGAAAGTAGTTGAAGAACCTTCCCTTCTTTGACTTCAACACTGATACTCTTTATTCATCTGACTTGAGCTGTCTTACTGTGGTAATTTTAAAAAGTAACCACCAGTAACTTTGTTTTCACTGATACTCTTTAACCTATTGATACACTTTCACCCTGTATTTTTTACCTTTGAGGTAACAGTAAAATATGAATTTCCAAGTAATTTTCTTTTTTTTATCCATCAAATTCACAGCAGATCTGTGAATTCTTGCCACTTTTCTGCAGAGGGGATCTTCATAATCTTAAATTTCCTGTAGCTTTCATTTTCCTCTATATACTTGGCAAAGTTAGGCTTGATATTGAACATGTTCTTGGTCTCATTATCCAAGAAAAATAGATTTTCAAAATATTGAAGAAGTATTTTTCCAGTTGGTGATCCTGGTGGCAGGGGTTATTTGGCTTGCTCCTTTGCATAAGTTCTTATTTTTTAATCATAGTCTTTTTGTGCCATTAGTTTGTTATTAAATGCATGAATGTTAGGCAAACCTGCTTCTGATAATATTTTGTATTTGGCCAAAAATCTTGAGATGGCTACATTCATGTATTTACACCTGTCCTCTAAGTTACTCATTATGTTTCTTTTTTTCAGGACCTTTTTTATTTGAAGAATGGTTTCTGTCCTATCAACAATTTTCAATTCTTCCAACTCTTCCTTGTTTTTATTGTTTAAAAAATCTATGAGTTGGATTTTTTGGGCTGGCTTATTGTCAATTTCCCTCTTAGTCTTCTCAATCTCTGCACTAGCAGCTTGAAGTAACTCTCTCTGCTCATAAATTATCTGAATTGAAGGCCATTGAGAATGAATTCCTTCAATGATTTTGGTCCATAAATGATTTTTTATATATGCCACTTGATCTGTAAGGTTTACTTGTGCTTGCAGAATCTTCACTTGTTCTTGTAGTCGATCGGCCCTTTGCTCATGTCCTTTAGAAGTAATCAAGGCATCACTTTTGGAAATTTCTAGATTTTTAATAATGCCTTTCAAACTAAGAATTTCTTTATCTTTAATGGATATGTCCTCCATGGCTTTGATCACGACAGCTTGGTCTTGTAGAGTGCTCATATGTGAGGATGAAGAAAAAGAAGCAGATATTTCCTGAGAAGTAATTGGCACTGCAGTTGCCAGTACTCCTTTTGGTGCCAAGTGTTCTTCCAAAGTAGATGGTACAGCTGTGCTTATAGTGGGGATCACTGTAGGAATGACCACCGGTTGTGTTTTTCTTAGTTCTTCATTCTCTTTCATTAAAGCTTCTATTTGGCTTTCTATTGTTTCTATATAACCTGTCATTTGATGTACAAGTTGTTTTAATTCATCATTCTATGTTTTTTGCTGTAGAATTTCTTTTCTTGAGATTTTTCACTCTGAGGTAACTTCAACTGTTTTCTAAGAGTAGTGATATCCTCATTTTTATGTTTAATTACGAATTTTTCCCCTTCAATGTTGGTTGGGTCAGCCCCTGCTTCAATCACTATATCTTCTAGTTCTTTTATTCTCAAATTATTGGCATATAATGATGCCTTATCTAGTTTCATTTGATTTTGAATATCGATCACTGTCTTTTCAAGCCTGATAGATTTCATAGTTTTGCTGACTATTTTTGAGTATAACATTTCAGTATTGCTCCTATGAAATTCAATTTGGTTCAATTCATGGACTGCATCTTCATCAACTTCAAAATATGTTTTTATATAATCTGGCACTGATTTTGGCTCAAACACTGTAGGCTTCAAGAATGACATTACCAATTTATTAGAGGAATAATCAAATGTTGAAAGAAGTCTGTCCTTATCTCCTAGATTTTCCTTTAGGAATCTAGAATATGCTTGATTTTTTATCTCTTCATTCTTCTCTTTAATCTGTCTAAATTTGATCTGAATTTCAGACTCTGAGTTATCAGTTTTCTTAGAAGAAGGAGGCAAATCAACAATTTTTTTGTTTTCCTTCATGACTATATCCTTTTGTTGTGTTCCAATTTTTACATTTTGAAGCTCTTTTAATGTTTCAGTCACTATTTTTGTAGCTTCATCATCTATTTCATTATCTTCAAGATTTACAACCTTATCCCTTTCTTCTTCTATTATTTTACTTCTCTTACTATAAGGAATTCTGAATTTTTTGTCCTCAATAGTCTCAGCTATGAAACTATCTCCTTCCCTGTCTCTTTTATGTACAGTGTCAATCTCTTTGCTTGTAGAAGCCACCTGTGTCTGTTCAATCTGCTTGCCTTTGCCACTGTTTACCTGTATTACCTGTGAATCATCATCAAATAGGGTATTTGGCTCCCATTCAAGTTTATTATCATATATTTCAATATTGGGCTTAGGATCATGCAAGTAAACATGCAACTTGCATCTTATTCTCATTGTACTCAAAATACCTTGTGGGTCATAATTCCATATAAAACTACATGGGAATTTGTACTCTTTAAGTTTGACATTTATTTCATTGACAACTTCTCTATTATTCACAGTAAATGGCCCAATTTGATTTTTCAGCTTAAATTGGGTCTTTTTCCTGGAAGTTATAAAGTTGATTTCATCTACATTCAATAGCTATCTTAGATATTCCAAAGAAAATATTCTTGTAGTAACAAATCTCGGTAATTTATATGGGGCCAGGGATGAGCCAAACACTTTGATTTCTGTGTGATTTTTATATAAATACCAATCCCCGGTTTTATAGCTCTCTGATAGCTGTAGAATTATTCTTGTCTCATCATTGATCCTGGGGATCTCCTCTTTTTCCAAAAGATACATAGAAGGAGCTATAAATGAGTCATTGAAATATGCAAAACTATATTCTCTACTCCATTTTCTTAAAATAGATGACCAAAATACTACTGACAAAACCTTTCCTTCTACATCCATTTTCTGACATTCAATGGGGAATTTATCTGATTGATAATATAGGAAGAGGTGGAGTAGATAAGAGGAGTATCTGAAGACTCCTTCTTCTGATAATCTGGACAACTGATAATGCATGTTTTTAGCAATGAATCTAACAAAATTGAACAAAATGGATGGTGATTGACTAGAGCTTAGAGTTGACAGAAAACCTAGGATAGCCACATCAGTGAATTCATCATTGGTGTATCCTAGTATGAAGGAGAGCATTGAGACAATCTGTCTAGTCTCATCTGGGAAATCAAAGGTGTCAAAAGGAGGATTTAACTTAGGAATATCAACTTGCTTGGGGAAAAAATTCTGGTATATTTTGAATCTGGTATTGAAGTCCAAGTCAAGATATAGTTGGGTTAAATATTCTATTGATAGGGAAGCAAAATTTGGGTCATGATTCATTTGCAGTGTGGAATTTATTGACTCTTTAGTGATGTAAAACAAGATCTCTTTTTATTTGTTTACAATGCATCTTTGTTCTGGCATATAATAAGCTTGGAATGATCTGATAAAGTCAGGAACTGAATGAGTGAGAGGGACAATATATTTAGGCAGATTGGATTCCAAAATTGGAATATCTTTGTAACCCTTTTCCACTGATTTTCCATAGCACCAATTATAGACATCAAGCAGGTTAAATTCTACATTAGGGTCCATTATTCTATAGTCCAAATCAAATAAGGGGCTATTCTCTGAGGAAGTTACTAGAGGCTGGACTGGTCTGACTACTTCTATAGAATCAGCCGTGAGTGCAGGAGTTGGCTTGTCGATTTTGAAGGACTTAGGGTGAGGGATTTTTGCAGAATACTTCTTTTGAGACTTTTGGCCTCCATTCTTGGGGGTTACCTATTTCTTTGTCATTTCTAATTTGAACGAAGCAAGCTTAAACAGTTTGCTAAGTTCCTTTATGAGAAACAGGGGTTTCTTGGTGAATTTATACTGGAAAAAGGGGTTTCTGAGCAGGGTTTTGGGTAATGCAAGGGTTTTAAAGATCTGAATGTATATTAAGATTGATTTCAATAGTGAAACAAACCAGGTTTTGGGAAAAAATGCGAGAAAATGAAATTAGGGATTCTGGGGAAATTTTGACAGAGTTTCCCCTATAAAATGGACACTATTTTGCAGTTTAATTGTGAAATTTTGGAAATTATTTGGAAATGACAGGAATTTTGAAATCTTAGAGGGCAAGCTCGAAGAGAAGTACTTGAAAAAACCAGCGAAATTTTGTTGAAGACATTTGCAGAGGTGCTCAGTCTTCAATTCTTCGAAAATGGTTTCTTAGAGGGAAATGTAGTACTTTCGAGGTTGAAATTCAGGGCAAGGAGCATCGAAAAATGGCTCTGGTAGGTTGAAAAAGCTCTGTGTGGTTTCTCAGGGTTAAATGGCGCAAACTCGAAGAAAAAAGGTTTATGGATGCTTTCACCAGTTTAAAAAGAAAATAGTGAAAATTTTGAATAAAACTCTAAGTTTTAATGTATTGAACCGATGGTGAAACTATAGTTAAATAACATTAAACTCGGGTTAAGCAGGTAGGGTTTAGGGAATACCACTAGTGTTATTCACGTTGATGAAGGGCGGTAAGTGGTATTATGCATTTTGAATGTGATACAACGTGGTGGTGACACGTAAGGGCTGGGTGGTTTGGAAAAACCACCCATTTTGCTCGGCTTTTCCGAAACATCGAACGTTTATGTTTGGAGCGCGAAAATGAACAATCATCGTTGGATCGGGCCTTTGGGAGCGAACGGTCCAGATTAAAATGGAAAGTGCGGGGATAAAATTTTATCGAATAAGATGTGAGTCGTCGATCTTGGGAAATGGAAAGGAGATCGAACGGTGGAAATCTTACGCGATGGGATAGGGGTGAACGCATTGAGATCTTTCACGCAAGCGGTTGACCGTAGGATCAAAGGAATTCTGGGGATTGAACGGTCAGAAGTGACTCTGATGGGTTAAGGCATTTTATACAGAAATGAATATTTTTATGAAAAATCAGGTGATCGGGAGGGTTAATTCGGGATTTGGACTGTGATTAGGGACTGGGGTAAGTATAATGTATGCGGGGAAGAGGTAAAGTTAAGGTTTTGACCTTAGATTAAGGGACTTAGGGAGGAGAATATACAGGGGAAAGGTTTTTTTTATTTATTGAAGTTTAGTTTTAATAAAACTTCGAGTAATTTTTGTTTAAAACACGCATAATACATGTTTTAAGTTCTTTTTCTACATATTTTATTATATGGTTTAATCAAATAGAAAAGATTTAATTACCATAGGGGCGGGATTAAATATTAGGATAAAATTTTCGCTGGGTTTTATTTAAGCATGTGGGAATAAAATACTTTGGCTTAAGTTATAATAAGTGTTTTTTTGGGATTTATTTATAAAAGGAGTTATATAATAGGAGAAGGTTAATTAAATAAGGAATTAATAAATAAATTAGAGTTAATATGACAAGGGGACAATGTATACTCAAAACACATTAATATAACTAAGAAATTGAAGATTAAAAGCAAATTGCATTATAATAAATTCATCACTTAGACTTAGGATAAAATGTGATTTTGAGGGTTTTTTGTGTTTAAATGATGCATGAAGTTAGCTAAATAGGAATTACAAATTTCTCTAAGTAAAATGGGATTTTAATTAATATTTTCAAGGGAATGAGTGCATGAATGGTGAATGATATGTTTAGGGGATTAAGATAGAAATTTCACACTTTTAACTAACCAGTCATAGAGCCTTGGGTTTGGTCCCAACAAAAGTCAAGGAAATGCCTTGAGCCTTTCTGACTGATAGCTTGGAATGCTTAATGACTATGGGAAGGGGAAGTTAGTTATTCTTAACCTATGATGAATTATATTTACAACAAGATTCTTCACCTTCCTCTACTTACCCATCATACCATACTAACATTTTTTCTTCTTTTGTAAAAAGGTGCATTTAAGCTAGCAACCTTCACAACATTTATTTTTTTGAAAGCAAGAAAACTATCTAACTCTACACTTATGTCATCCATGAATCCAGATTAAACTGTTGGATTTAGTTTATTTCTCTACCTAACTACTGAATTGTTAGGATTAAACTGTCTAACAATTCTTTATTCCTTATCTACAACAAAGGAAATTGAAACAATGACAAGTTAAGATTGAACTGTTTGACTCATCATGGACTAATGGCATTTATTGACACTCTGCCATAGTAAAAAAAAGTTAAAAGTAGTGGCATTTATGCTTGCTCACTTTCATGTTTTATTCATTTTTCTTTTGGGTTATTTTATTTTTTCTAAGTCCTTTGATTATTATTTTAGGACTTTTGACCCTCTTTTTGATTTTTTTTTTAATTTTTTTAATTTTTTTACAAAATATGTGAATAAAACTTGTAGAAGGCAAAGTATGTAAAAATTTACAAAATTACCAATATTCAATTCAAAATTATGACCCCCTATATTATAGGTTGCTAACATCGGCTCCACTTGGGGATGGCTTTTCCTGGTGAAATGCCAAGAACTTTGAGATCAGTAGCCATATCCATTGATCTTGGTGAATTTGTAAATGTCTTCTATGTTCTACAACAAACATATTTATGACATGTTATACTGCAAAGCTTTTGGCCTTCTCTTCAGGCTTCATCTTTGTAGATAATATATCCAATCCAATCTTACACTCTGACTATGAATATTTACAATGATAAAGTAAATGGGTCTAATTGTTAAGTGACTTGAAAGGAATAGTAATGTTTCAACATTCTTCCATTTACTGGTCCTTCTTGAAGCTCTGTACCATCCAAATTCCTAAGAAAAAAGGAATTGTTTCCTCTGTAACCATAAATGACATAGGGTCCCTGCCACAGAAAGTCAAACTTCCCATGTTTACCTTTATCCTCTCTTCTTACATCCCATCTTAAAACTTGATCTCCTATGAAAAAGTCATCTTCCTTAACTCTTTTGTCAAAAATATTTTTGATCTTATCCTGTAAAACTTGTGACTTTTCATAAACTTCATATCTGGTTTGTTGAAGGTGTATGGTATCATTGATTCTTCTTTGAATGTAATTATTTTCAACCTGTAATTCCTAGATGATATTCATGACTGGGACACCAAAGGAAGAGGGAAAAACTGCATTTGTACCATAAAAAAATTGATATGGTGAATTTCCTATGGAATTTTTGGTAGTAAGCCAATCAACCCAAAGGGCATATATCAGTTTCTTGTTCCATGTCTTTTTATTATCTTGGAGTAGTTTTTTGATGATATTAACTAAAAATTTATTTGAGGATTCGGCCAAACCATTACCTTGGGGGTAGTATGTTGTGGAATGTCCTAAGGTAATATGGTATTTATGGTAGAAAGAAATCATATTTCTAGATTTAAAAGTAGCAGCATTGTCTGTGATAATTTTGTGTGGGCATCCAAATCTAGACAAAATATTACTTTCTATGAATGAGATAATAACTGAATCTGTTGCTTTCCTAGTGGGAATTGCTTCTATCCACTTAGTAAAGTAATCAGTGGCAGTTAGAATCCATTTGTGCTGACCAGAGGATGGAGGATGAATTTCACCTATGAAGTGTAAACCCCATAACTGAAATGGTTTCTCTGTGGATATTGGTTTCAGAGGTAATGGAAAAAGTTTCTTTTTACCTTAAAAAATCTAACACTTATGACAAGAGGTAGAAAAATTTTTAACATCTGAAAATAAGGATGGCCAATAAAAACTAGCTCTGAGTATTTTATTAGATGTGCTCTTCCAGTATAGATGTCCACCACAGTCACCTGCATGAAACTCTTCAAGGATTTTTTCAGCTTCAGATTTCAATAAACAGTTAAGTAAAATTCCAGTACTTTCTCTCCAATACAGTGCATTATTTAAGATACAGAATTTCATTGCTTTTTGTTTGATAAATCTTGCCTTGGTTTTGGTAAGTCCAGGAGGAGCTTGTAAGTTTGTAAGTACAAATATTATGTCAGAGTACCAGGGTGAGTCTTGATAGGCTTCACTTATCGATGGAGTCGCCATCTCCTCCTGTTCATCTACTTGTGCAATGAAATTAATGTCTAAGTCATTGCAATTAGATTTAGCCATCAGTCTGGCTAAACCTTGTCCCTTGATGAGTTTAGTTGGTTTAATTTCAAGATCATATTCAAGGATTGTGGCTATCCACTTTCCTCTTCTACTAAATGTCTTTAACTACTGCATTGGGGACATATGCAATTATATGTGAATGAATTATATGCACTCTGAAATATTTTATGGCTTTAACCGGAGCCAAAGCCTATTTTTCTATTATGTTGTATTTCAGTGGTGCATATCTAAGAGCTTTACTGAAAAATGCAATGGTTTGTTCAAAGCCTTGATTATTTTTCTGCAGAAGAACTGCAGCTATGGTGTGTTCAGAAGCAAAGGAAAAGATTATAAAATCTTTTGTGTAATCTGGACTGATAAGTACTGGTGCTTTAGTTAAGGCCTGTTTGATAGAGTCAAAAGATTGTTTGGCCTTTATTTTCCATTTAATTGAGGAGTCCTTCTTAATCATGTTATTAATATCTTTTATAATCTCAGCCAGATTTGATATGAATCTTCTTAGAAAATTGATCTTTCCCAAGAATGCTTGGAGTTATTTAATGTTCCTAGGTGGTTGGATGTTTAGGATTGCTTCGATTCTTGCAGGGTCAATTCTGATGCCTTCTTTTGAAATAATATGACCTAGCAATTTGCCTTCTTCTAGCCCAAAAATAGATTTTTTCGGATTAAGAGATATACCACATTTTCTGCATTTAATGAAAATTTGTCTGAGATGATCCAAGTGATCATTATCTATTTTAGAAAACAGAGTAATATCATCTAAATAAATGACTAAAAACTCATGGATCTCCTTGGCAAAGGAAATATCCATGGCTCTTTGAAATGTAGCCCCTGCATTTTTTAACCCAAAAGGCATTTTCACATACATGAAAGTGCCCCATGGAGTAGTAAAAGAAGTTTTGGTTTGGTCATCTTCGTGAACTAGAATCTGGTTGTAACTAGAGAAACCATCTAATAAAGAGATTCTGGAAGAACTTGCTACCCTCTGTAAAATATGGTCCATTTTTGGCAAGGGGTAGTTATCCTTCAAGGATTCATTATTAAGATTGCTAAAGTCTATGCATAATCTGATTTCTCCTGAATTTTCCCTGGTTGGCACTATATTAGATATCCAGTTAGAAAATCTAACTGGTGCAATTATCTTAGCATCAAACATTCTCTTGATTTCTTTTTCAACTAATGGCAACAAAACCGGATTAATCCTTCTGAGTTTCTGTTGAAAAGGTTTTTGGTTTTCTTTTAAAGGAATTTTATGTTGAATAATGTCCGTGTTATAGGTTTTTAAATCCTCATAGCTCCATGCAAAGACATCTTGAAATTATTTTAAAATTTCAATGTATTTATCCCTTTCATCTGATGGTAAGGATTTGGATAGCTTTATTATTCTTGGTTTATCATCTGTCCCTAGGTTATACTCTTCTATGTCAGATTTAACTGGCTCCATTTTTGGCCTTATAGGCACATCATTAGAGTCAAATAAATCCCTTAGAGGAGTTAAACCTCTGGGTAAAATGTTATTCCTTAAATCAATCAAATCTATTTCATCATCAATTAATTCCTCTATTTTTATTTTTTCCATTTCATCAATGTCACTTTGAGTAAAAATAGTTGGCTTTTCAATCTTATGTACATCTAAATTATCCAAATCATCTATTTGATAGAAATCCAAATCTATATTACAAGGTGGGTCTATATTATATTTGTTATAATTCATTTTCATTATTCAAAAAATGATAAATTTGCTGATCTTCTGAAAAAATTTGCCAATATTTTATATTGTCAGGAACAATAGGCCAATATTTAATCTCAGCAATGTATTTTTGCAATGGTGAAAAAGGAATTTTACAACTGCTAGCAAAAGTAGCTAAGCAATGAGCCTGTATGTTCTAATCTCATGGGATGATGACAAAGTTACCTTCTAACAATTCTTCAAGGAGTTCCAATAATGTTTCTCTATATTTTGCAAGTCTAGGGTTATGAACTGAATATTCAACATTGATTTGTTTTATAACTAGTTCGTAATCACCCAAAACCATTATTCTTTTTCCTCCCTTTTTTCTTATAATTTGCAAGCCTAAGATTAAATATTTGTATTCAGCCATGTTATTGGTGCATTTGAATTTTAATTTAAAAGCATGCCCTTCAGAATGATTTGTTTCAACATTTTTGATCCAAACACCAGCTCCAGCTCCAAATTTATTAACCGATCTATCAAAATATAGATGCCACAAAGCTTCATGACCAATATAATCATCCATGATTTTATGACTTTTATCAGTGAGTTTAGTTGGATTTTCATTTTGGTCAGAATTACTAAGAATAAAAGAATCAAGATCAGTGGGGGTAGAATAAATTGGATAGTTTGTAGGTCTGTCTGCACTATCGATCATGTACTTCATCAAAGTTTCTCTATACAGCTTTTTAGGTTGTCCAAATACAGAGATAGTAGCATAACTCATATCCAGTTGTAGAGATCCCTACAAATTTTCTCCCCATGAGCGAGAAAGAAGCATGCCATACTTTGGCAGGATGTCAGCTACTACAACATCCATGATCATACTCTTACCAAGGTACTGAACCAGGTTAACACATAGATCTTTAATCAAACCAATACATTGAACTTTGGATGAATCAAATGAAAACAGGTCCTTATAGGGTCTGGTTATGTCTAGATTAAGAGTTTCCATTATAGCTTTAGGCATTAAATTGTGGGAAGCTCCAGTATCTAACATAGCATTATGTAATATTTGGTCATGTATGGTAAGACTTAAATAGAATGGGGGTACCGACCCATCTGAATGCTTTCCATCAACATTGGGACCAAAAATTAGTTCAAGCCTATCATCATTCATGTTAATTGTATCTTCATTCTCATTGACATTCAATATATCCGAAATCCTTGATCTATATAAATCATTTTTAGCTAGTTCTGTTAAGGGAAAAACTATTTTCAATTTGGATATTTCAGACTGCATATTAAATGTTGGCTGAGATTTAGTGGTTTGAATCATTTCTTCTTTAGGAACTATTGTTTGTGATGAATTTTCTTGAGTTTCTACTGTTTTTCCTTTGTTCTTAACTTTTCTCTTTTCTTTTGTTTGAGTTTCTTGGTTTCTGCTATCCTTAACTGTTTTTTCAGGGGTATTTGGGGAATTAGTAGAAATTCTATCAGCCTTATCAGGTTTAGGGTCTGATATTTTAAAGTCAGTAGGATTCTTTCTTGGCTCAATTATTGGTGTTGAATTGGTGGCTTTTCGAGAATTATCTTTTGAAACATTTTCAGAAGATTGTTCCACCTCGTCGGTAATATCTACAATTTTTGGGTCTTGCTGCTTTTTAGGATTGGTTGGATTTGAACTCTGTTTTCCATCTCTGGGAAGAATTTGCAAGAATTTATATTTAGAAGTATCAGACTTATTTTTGTTTTGTTCTTTTTGGTTTGGAGCATTGATTTTAATAGCAGGAACAACGTTTTTCTTGCTCCTAAGATTGTATTGACTATGAATTTTGTTTATTGCAAAATCATAACCTTGTTTATAATCATAGGATTCTCCAGATTCTACTTTGAGCTATTGAATTTCAAAGAGTTCCTAGTCCTCCTGGGTGAGGAAAATGGTATTGTCTTCATCAATACCCATAACAATGTTTATGTCTTCCTCCTCATCAACACTATTTTGTGAACTTTCTGCAAAGTTTTCTTGAAATGGGGTTCTTATATTCTGATCAGGGGAAGGTTCCTTACCTTTCTCGGGGTTGATATTTTTTCTGTAATTGGGATTCCAGATCTGGGCTTGATTTTCCCATTGTGATTTCTTTTAAATTTGACCTAGTTTGTCAACTACTTTTTCTAGGGATTTAGTAATGAAATCAAATTTACTATCCAAGTGAGATGCTTCCTCTTTAATAGTAACCCTTCTTTCATTTCTCATTTTGGCCTTCTTTGCCAGTATGTTGACTTCTACACCTACAACATCTTTTTTCATTTGTTCTAAAGTATCTACATCCCTTTCCCTAAGTTGGTAAGCCATGTCTACGTCAAAATAGTCAGGGAATTTCAGTAGCACAGAATATGGGGTAGGTTTAAGGTATGCAGGAATGGCATTGTATATGTTGTTATATATTGTGCAGAAGTCTTAGACAGTTTCATTGGGGCTCTCTTGATAGCATCAAATTCATATAGTATTTGCATAGGGTTCTTCTTTTTCTCCCATTTATTAAGGAAAGATCTATGGAAGGTATCTATGTCTTCTATGCTACCAGGTGCTAAAGCTTTAAACCAAGTTTTCACCTCTCCAATTAGGCTCTGAGAAAATAATCTCATTTGAACATTAGACTCATCAATTTCATAAACTTCCCAGAAATCATTCATTTTAGTAATGTGCTGCTGTGTAGTAATCTGTGAAAGATTATCAAACATTGGAATATATTTTTTATAAATCTGGGGCATGTCATGGAGATTCTGAGGTAAGACCAAGGGAGCATATCGGGTTGCCATGGCTTGAATTTTAGGTTGGCTGGGATGTAGAGTTGTGGTAGAAGGGATAGTACTGGTTACTGTAATGGATGTGATTGAAAATCTTGGTAATGGGGATGAAACAGAATTAGTATGGCTAATGGTAATTGTAATGGGTTGGGTGAATGATGGATATACTACTTTGGGCTGCAAGGGAAGCTCAGGGATGAAGGGATCGGTTGATGAACTAGCAGTGGATTGTGGATACGATGAGTAAATGATTCCCTGGGGTAGAGGCAACTCAGGGCTTATGGGCTCTTGAGGTAAACTAACAGCACAATCAGTAAATGATGTGGCAGCATATAGAGTTGAATCTGATGCTGGAAATACTGTGGTGTATAGTTCAGAGACTGGGGGTTTAAATTTAGACAAAAATTTAGCTAACTTAACAGATTCTTCAAAGTCTTTAATTTTTGTGACACTTACCCTTTTAACTAGACTTTTACTTTCAGTTTGATCTGATTTACTAGGAACGAAAATAATTTTATGCTTTTCACTTACATAAGAAGCAAAAACCGGATCTAAAACAATTTCTTTTAAATCTGATTCAGATTTTTTTCTAAATAAATATTTCTCAAACTTAATGTCAAAATCAATATCTGATAAGCTAACCAATTCTTTGGGTAAAGAATCAGCCCTTTTTAGAGGTATTTCGATTTCAGAACTATCACTTTGTTTTTTCTTATTTTTTCTTATCTGGTCAGGATTATATACTATATCTGGAGGATTAGGATCAGGGTTGGATCTAGTGTAGTATACTTTCTTGGGAGCCAGAATGTTTATTGGGTAAAATACCCACAACCTTTAAAATTAATCTTAAAGTAGAAAAGATATAATAAAAGATCTTTCTCTAAGACTAAACTTAAAATTGGAGAGTGATTAAGTCCCCAGTATGGTCGCCAGTATGTTATTACCCTAGTAATTCTTAGGTTGTGGGATGGGGATTTTTTAGTTAAGAATGCCAGGGGTAACCAAGAACCACTTTTAGAATTCAGGATCTAGCCTTCCTGAGTTTCCAAAGGGGGATCTCTCTATATGATTTAGCTTTGTTTAGGTAACATATATTAGGCTAGCTATGATTATGCAGTTGGGTTTGATTTTTTGATAAGGTTGGTGGGAATAAAGAGATTTCAAGGTAAACTAGAAGGATCTACTAGAATATTGGGCAATGGAGTCAACTCTCTAGGCAGGTAGAACTAAGAAATAAGGCTTAGAGATGAAAATGTGCTAAGGGCAAGATAGGTGACCTTATAAGGCTATGTATAGGCTTTATTTGATGGAGTGGGCGGAATCTAAGCAAAAGGGCACTTAAGAATCCTTAAGCTATAGATAAGAAGATTGAATAAGGGGATCTAACTGGGACCTAGAGAAATTAAGAATTCCATGGTCCGGTTATCAAGTAGAAAACATCAAAATGCCAACAAGTTTCGAAATAGGGAGCTTATTATCACTAATTTGGTTTAAATTTTCCTTAGTTGATCATTACAGAATAAAAACACATAATATGAATGAATGTAAACTTTAAAGAAATATGATGTAAACAAGGAAAGAATGAGACTTATCTTGTCACCACGAGAATCCTCAGCTATGGTGTCTCTAATCTCTTTCCAGTCTGTTGCTTTGCTAATTGACTCTCCAACTTCAATAGGTCCAGCAAAAAAGACTATAATTGTCTTGAAAAATTTTATTCACCCTGAATACCTTGGATTGTGAAGTATTTATATAAAAAATTTATTAAAAAATATCTCAGAAATGGAGATAATGTTTTGATAAAGAATAGGAAATAAAGCATAGAAAGAGGGATAGCAACAAAACAGTTTGCAAGTTGTTCCCTTTTACAAGTGAAAAATGGAATTGATTATTCTAATTTTGAAAATATTTCGATGTGCTGTGAGCACTGCTGGCATTAGGTGAAAATTATTGTGGAAAGTAGTTGAAGAACCTTCCCTTATTTGACTTCAATGCTGATACTCTTTATTCATCTGACTTGAACTGTCTTACTGTGGTAATTTTAAAAAGTAACCACCAGTAAATTTGTTTTCACTGATACTCTTTAACCTACTGATACACTTTCACCCTGTATTTTTTACCTTCGAGGTAACAGTAAAATATGAATTTCCAAGTAATTTTCTTGTTTTTTATTAATCAAATTCACAGCAGATCTGTGAATTATTGCCACTTTTTCCGCTTCAATGTTGGTTGGGTCAGCCCTTGCTTCAATCACTATATCTTCTAGTGCTTTTATTCTCAAATTATTGGCATATAATGATTCCTTTTCCAGTTTCATTTGATTTTGAAGATTGATCACTGTCTTTCCAAGCCTGATAGATTTCATAGTTTTGCTGACTATTTTTTAGTATAACATTTCAGTATTGCTTCTATGAAATTCAAGTTGGTTCAATTCATGGACTGCATCTGCATCAACTTCAAAATCTATTTTTGAATCATCTGCCACTAATTTTGGCTCAGCCACTGTAGGCTTCAAGAATGACATTACCAATTTATTAGAGAAATAATCAAATGTTGAAAAAATTCTGTCCTTATCTCCTGGCTTTTCCTTTAGGAATCTAGAATATGCTTGATTTTTTATCTCTTCATTCTTCTCTTTAATTTGTCTGAATCTGATCTGAATTTCTGACTCTGAGTTGTCAGTTTCCTTAGAATAAGGAGGAAAATCAACAGTTGTCTGATTTTCCTTCATGATTGTATCCTTTTGTTGTGTTCCAATTTTTACATTTTGAAGCTCTTTTAATGTTTCAGTCACTATTTTTGTAGCTTCATCATCTGTTTCATTATCTTCAAGATTTACAACCTTATCCCTTTCTTCTTTTGTTATTTTACTTCTCTTACTATAAGGAATTCTAATTTTTTTGTCCTCAATAGTCTCAGCTATGAAACTATCTCCTTCCTTGTCTCTTTTATGTACATTTTCAGTCTCTTTGCTTGTAGAAGCCACCTGTGTCTGTTCAATTTTCTTGCCTTCGCCACTGTTTACCTGTATTACCTGTGAATCATCATCAAATAGGGTATTTGGCTCCCATTCAAGTTTATTAGCATATCTTTCAATATGGGGCTTAGGATCATGCAAGTAAACATGTAACTTGCATCTTACTCTCGTTGTACTCAAAATACCTTGTGGGTCATAATTCCATATAAAACTACATGGGAATTTGTACTCTTTAAGTTTGACATTTATTTCATTGACAACTTCTCTGTTATTCACAATAAATGGCCCAATTTGATTTTTCAGCTTAAATTGGGTCTTTTTCCTGGAAGCTATAAAGTTGATTTCATCTACATTCAATAGCTGTCTCAGATATTCCAAAGAAAATATTCTTGTAGTAACAAATCTCGGTAATTTATATGGGGCCAGGGATGAGCCAAAAAATCTGATTTCTGTGTGATTTTATATAAATACCAATCCCCAATTTTATAGCTCTCTGATAGTTGTAGAATTCTTCTTATCTCATCATTGATCCTAGGGATCTCCTCTTTTTCCAAAAGATACATAGCAAGAGCTATAAATGAGTCATTGAAATCTACAAAACTATATTCTCTACTCCCTTTTCTTAAAATAGATGAAGAAAATACTATTGATGGAACCTTTCCTTTTGCATCCATTTTCTGACATTCAATGGGGAATTTATCTGATTGATAATATAGGAAGAGGTGGAGTAGATAAGAGGAGTATCTGAAGACTCCTTCTTCTGATAATCTGGGCAATTTATAATGCATGTTTTCAGCAATGAATCTAGAAAAATTGAACAAAACAGATGGTGATTGACCAGGGCTTAGAGTTGACAGAAAACCTAGGATAGCCATATTAGTGAATTGATCACTGGTGTATCCTAGTATGAAGGAGAGCATTGAGACAATATGTCTAGTCTCATCTGGGAAATAAAAGGTTTCAAAAGGAGGATTTAACTTAGGAATATCAACTTGCTTGGGGCAAAAATTCTGGTATATTTTGAATCTGGTATTGAAGTCCAAGTCAAGATATAGTTGGGTTAAATCTTCTATTGATAGGGAAGCAAAATTGGGGTCATGATTCATTTGCAGCATGAAATTTATTGACTCTTTAGTGACGTAAAACAAGATATATTTTTCTTTGTTTACAATGCATCTTTGTTCTAGCATATAATAAGCTTGGAATAATCTGATAAAGTTAGGAACTGAATGAGTGAGAGGGACAATATATCTAGGCAGATTGGATTCCCAAATTGGAATATCTTTGTCACCCTTTTCCACTGATTTGCCATAGCTCCAATTATAGACATCAAGCAGGTTAAATTCTACATTAGGGTCCAGTATTATATAGTCCAGATCAACTAAGGGGCTATTCTCTGAGGAAATGATTGGAGACTGGACTGGTCTGCCTACTTCTATAGAATCAGCTGTGAGTGCAGGTGTTGGCTTGTCGATTTTGAAGGACTTAGGCTGAGGGATTTTTGCAAAAGACTTCTTTTGAGACTTTGGGCCTCCATTCTTGGGGGTTACCTGTTTCTTTGTCATTTATAATTTGAACGAAGTAAGCTTAAACGGTTTGCTATGTTCCTTTATGAGAAATAGGGGTTTCTTGGTGAATTTATACTGGAAAAAGGGGTTTCTGATCAGGGTTTTGGGTAATGCAAGGGTTTTAAAGCTCAGAACGTATATTAAGATCGATTTCAACAGTGAAACAAACTAGGGTCTGGGAAAAAATGTGAGAAAAGGCAATTAGGGATTCCGGGGAAATTTTGACAGAGTTTCCCCTATAAAATGGACACTTTTATGCAGTTTAATTGTGCAATTTTGGAAATTATTTGGAAATGACAGGAATTTTGAAATCTTAGAGAGAAAGCTCGAAGAGAAGTACTTGAAAAAACTAGCGAAATTCGGTTGAAGACGTTTGCAGAGGTGCTCAATCTTCAATTCTTTGAAAATGGTTTCTCAGAGGGCAATGTAGTACTTTTGAGGTTGAAATTCAGGGTAAGGAGCATCAAAAAATGGCTCTAGTAGGTTTAAAAAGCTTTGCGTGGTTTCTTAGGGTTTAATGGCGCAAACTCGAAGAAAAAAGGTTTATGGATGCTTTCACTATTTTAAAAAGAAAATAGTGAAAATTTTGAATAAAACTCTAAGTTTTAATGTATTGAACTGATGGTGAAACCATAGTTAAATAACATTAAAATCGGGTTAAGCCGGTAGGGTTTAGGGAATATTTCCAGTGGTATTCACGTTGATGAAGGGCAGTAAGTGGTATTATGCATTTTGAATGTGATACAATGTGGTGGCGACACGTAAGCGCGGGGTGGTTTGGAAAAACCACCCATTTTGCGTGGCTTTGCCGAAACATCGAACGTTTATGTTTGGAGTGCGAAAAAAAACAATCGCCATTGGATCGGGCCTTTGGGAGCGAACGGTCTAGATTAAAAGGGAAAGTGTGGGGATAAAATTTTATCGGATAGGACGTGAGCCGTCGATCTTGGGAAATGGAAAGGAGATCGAACGGTGGAAATCTTACGCGATGGGATAGGGGTGACTGCATTGAGATCTTTCATGCAAGTGGTTGACCGTATTATCAAAGGACTTCTGGGGATCGGACGGTCAGAAGTGACACTGATGGGTTCAGTCATTTTATACATAAATGACTATTTTGATGAAAAATCAGGTGATCAGGAGGGTTAATCTGGGATTTGGACTGTGATTAGGGACTGGGGTAAGTTTAATGTATGCGAGGAAGAGGTAAGGTTAAGGTTTTGACCTTATATTAAGGGACTTGGGGAGGAGAATATGCAGGGGAAAGGTTTGTTTTTTTATTGAAGTTTAGTTTTAATAAAACTTCGAGTAATTTTTGTTTAAAACACGCATAATACATGTTTTACGTTCTTTTTTCTACATATTTTATTATATGGTTTAATCAAATAGAAAATATTTAACTACCATAGGGGCGATATTAAATATAAGGATAAACTTTTTGCCAAAGGGGTTATAAGGGGGGTTTTATTTAAGCATGTGGGAATAAAATACTTTGGCTTAAGTTATAATAAGTGGGTTTTTGGGATTTATTTATAAAATGAGTTATATAATAGGAGAAGGTTAATTATATAAGGAATTAATATAACTAAGAAAGTGAATATTAAAAGCAAATTACATTATAATAACTTCATCACTTAGACTTAGGATAAAATGTGATTTTGAGGGTTTTTTGTGTTTAAATGATGTAGGAAGTTAGTTGAAATAGGAATTACAAATGTCTCTAAGTAAAATGAGATTTTACTTAATATTTTCAAGCGAATGAGTGCATGAATGGTGAATGATATGTCTAGGGGATTAAGATAGACATTTCACACTTTTAACTAACCAGTCATAGAGCCTTGGGTCCGGTCCCAACAAAAGTCAAGGAAATGCCTTGAGCCTTTCTGACTGATAGCTTTGAATGCTTAATGACTATGGGAAGGGGAAGTTAGTTATTCTGAACCTATGATGAACGATATTTACAAAAATATTCTTCACCTTCCTCTACTTACCCATCCTACCATACTAACATTTTTTCTTCTTTTGTAAAAAGATGCATTTAAGCTAGCAACCTTCACAACATTTATTTTTTTGAAAGCAAGAAAACTATATAACTCTATGCTTATGTCATCCATGAATCTAGATTAAACTGTTGGATTCAGTTTATTTCTCTACCTAACTACTGAATTGTTAGGATTAATCTGTCTAACAATTCTTTATTCTCTATCTACAACAAAGGAAATTGAAACAATGACAAGTTAAGATTGAACTGTTTAACTCATCATGGACTAATGGCATTTATTGACACTCTGCCATAGTCAAAAAAAGTTAAAATTAGTGGCATTTATGCTTGCTCACTTTCATGTTTTATTCATTTTTATTTTGGGGTATTTTATTTTTTCTAAGTCCTTTGATTATTCTTTTAGGAATTTTTACCCTCTTTTTGTATTTTTTGATTTTTTTGATTTTTTTACAAAATATGTGAATACAACTTGCAGAAGGCAAAGTATGTAAAAATTTACAAAATTACCAATAGTCAAGTCAAAATTATGACCCCCTATATTATAGGTTGCTAACATCATCATCCTTATATGCTTTAAGTCTGGGATGTTTAACCATGCATTCTTCGTTCACTTGCCTGATTACCAATTCTGCATTTCCATGAACTCTTATCCTCTGGGATCCTAATTTCTTCAATAAGTGCAGCCCTAAAAGAAGTGCCTCATACTCTACGATGGTATTTGGGCATCGAAAATTTAATTTATATGAATAGACTTTAGAATAATTGTTTTTCTATATTATAAAGCCATATTCCTCCACCTGCACTGGTTTTAGTATATGACCCGTCAAAGCTAATACTCCAAATAGGACTAGTTTCAGTATTATCATTAATTTCCTTACTATCCTCTTTGTGTTGAGTGTGTTTGGGTTGTTCTATGGAGTAGGAACTATGTTGATGATTGTCTTGTTCAAATGAAGGTTTGGAGGGTAGCTGCTTGTTTAGTATTTGATCAATTTCTTCTTCTGTCAAAGGAGAGATCTCTCTTTGATGCAGGGGAATTAGGCTCTAGAAATACTTTGTACTTTTATAAGGCCTAGGGGGGGTCTCATGTTTTTAAATTCTCATGTAATTATTAATATTTTGGAAAAAATAGTGAGGAATTGTAAATATTTTCTAAACACTAGAGAACATTAGAGGAAGTTGATTAAGCTAGGAATGTGAAGAGCCAGCATCAGTTTATTTAGGGATTAGGCTAAAATGAGAAATCCAAGAGTTTTGTGGAGCTGTCAAGGAAGCTAAATTGATTCATTAATATTTTGTATAAATGTAAGCATCAAGCATAGGTCGGGGGTAAGTAACATAGCTATTCAGAGACAAAGTAGTGAGAAAAAGGGCCATTTGATTTGAAAATCTGGCCAGAACCAAGAGAGCTTCTGTGATTGATTACATTTTTATATATTTAGGAGGAATTTGTTCCTAAATTCTGTTTGAAATATATATGTGTTGTTGATTGAATTCTATATGAAGAATAATCGAGTTTCTGTAGACAGGTGTGAATTTCTATGTTATTGGTTGAAAGGGTGACTCTATTTGAATTAGAGAATCTAATATGAGGTTGCATCCATTGCATCTGAGGAAGATCGATCACTAAAAGGATAGATCTTATTGAAGAAAGTGGAACCGGAATATAACCCTTGAATATATCGATTTGGTTGTAATTAATGTGGAGTCTGCACTTTTGTGTTTTGATGGAAAGCGCTGTTAAGTCTGTTTATTTAAGCATGTTGTATCTTGTACAAAAGTCTGTTAGGAGTCGAACCCTGCTCCTTTGTTGAAATCGATAGAATTGATTCATACTTAGTAGAGAGAAGGGTGTGTTAGATACGCTTATGGTAATTTGAACCATTTGAACTATTGAAGGCCAATAATAAAATGCGATGGCTATGTTCAAAGGGTTGAATTGAATCACATTGGAGAGTAGTAGTGTTCAATCCTGTCAAGATATGTGCTTAGATCGTAACTGGAATGGGATAACAAAGGTGAAGAGGATCAGTGATGAAACCGTGAATGGGAAGGTGAATTGAATCACATTGTTAATAGTAAAGACGGTTTTAAAATGGCAGAACCAGAAGTCAATGGAACAGTGGTGAAGCGAGAATAAACAAGAGTGAAGGCAGAATTCATATATATAAAGGTGTTGAAGAAATAAAGTGGAACCTTGAGTCAGAGGAACGGAACCGCGAGGAGCAACAGTAATGGTGGTTTCAAACCACAAAAACCGGTGGTCTCGCAAAATTTAAAAGTGGTAAGTTGTTTGTCGAAAAAAATGCGATAACAGTCATCAGTTGGCACGCATCGAAGAGTGGTATTCAAAACCCTCTTACATCGCGTAAATTTGGAGGATTAAGTCCCGAGCGTTTTAAAAACGTGATATCCGTCAGATGAGCGTTTAAATTAGTCTTGGAGTGCGATATATTGTGGACCATTGGATTCGTTCGGCGATTAGTAATGGGGTAAGCCTGTTGTGGGCCCCGAATGCATGTTGAGTTAATAGTTGAGGTCTAAGGTTTATTAACGTGTTATAACATTTGATTTGGTAAATGTTGATATATATTGTGTAATGGCAGCCGCGGACATATATAGTTAATGAGGTACGGTGAGTGGTTATTTTAATTGAAAATTAATGGATGTGTGGGACCTAATGGTTTAAGGTATGGTGAGTGTTTATGTTGCCGGTGTCTTATATAATGTCAAGACTTTATTACAATGTTTCTTGACATTTGAAAGGAGGCGTAGTATATATTAATATATTATGACTGAAATCTGATACAAACTAAATGGCATGTGTGGGCCAAATTCTTATAAGGTAAGGACAGATTTATGCTATAATATGTTGGTGGTTGGTTATTAAACCAAGGTCAAAGTTTATGTAGACAGATCTTTATGGGAGCGCATATTCGAAGGTTTTCAAAGGGTAAGTTACGAATATGCTCAATACTCATTTACATTGGGATTGTTGGCATATTTGAGCATTTAATTAAGTGGACACCTTAGTTGATATTTGATTGAGAACATAATAGAAAGGTCTATTATATGCATCAGGGGTTATAAGTAGTAAATGAAGAAAGGTACTCCCACATATTTGTAGGCTGCCCAGATTTAAAATTAATTGGGCCTAAAGTACTTGAGTGCAATTTTGTATGAAAGGGAGATTGAAGATTGCGGTTTTTAAATGAAATTGAAATTTTATATATTGACTAAGAGTGTATAAGTGGGAAGCCCGGGCATCATGTGGTATCAGAGCTGGAATAGCTCCTTGAAAATAAAATTTTTGAATGCATGTGTACTGAAATAGTGAAGGAGATTTGAAGTTTTAAATATGTTTAAGAGTGATTGCATATTTGAAGAGGAGTGCATGTGATGCGAGAAGAAGGAAGATCAAATTCTAAGATCTAATATGAAACAAAGTACACAGAATTATAGTGAACAGAGATTTGCAGGATGAGTGGAAGAAAATATCATGCAGAGATCTTGTAGGTAAAATAATTTTAAATCTGATTTGAAATTTATGATCGCAGACATGATGAAGACAGAGTTTGATGGTGATAGCAGTGAACCTGATATTCAACTAAAGGTTGGATAGGAAGAACAATTACAGTGTTCTAAAGATAAGGTAAGTTGATGAGCAGTGTTTAACTCTGGTTTGAAGAATTGTTTGCAGAATTCAGATTGTGGGCAATTGAAGAAATATCAGCAAAAGCTGAACACAGATTTGAGAGCAGTGATAAAGGAGTCTATCAAGGGATTCTAATAAAGTGTGGCAGAACCTGAAGAAATTCAACAAAGGTTGAATGATTTCTAAGAGTTGCAGAGTGAAGCCTAGAGAGAGCAGAAGAGAGTTCTCAAAAGGTTCCAGCAGATAGGGGACTAGTACTTTCGAAAAGCCCAGATCCAGAGGAAAGGATTGGTGAGGTAAGAGGCAGCAGGAGAGATTGCTGTTGTAGAGGCTTAGTGCAGCTTGTGAGTGAAGAACTCGTGAAGGAGAAGATGGCTACTGATAGTCATAGCAGAGATTGCAGAGGTTCTGAGAGAGGCCACAATAGAAAAGAGAAAGAAGATGCCAGGAAAAATGGCATGAGGAAGAAATTGACTGATGCAGAATATTGGAAAGAGGTAGCTGAGATCAGAGAGCAGTTTAACAAACTGAAGATGATGATAGAGGAAAACCAGAGAGTTGGTTGGCTCATGAAGAAGAAGGTAAAGTGGCACAGGATACAGATGAAGAGAGTGTAGATGATACATGCTCAGCAGAAAGAGAGATTACTCAGGATGATTGAGTATTTGGAGAAATACTTGAAGACTGAAACTTCAAGTGAGACCAAGGGGCCTGTCAAACCAGGAGGTAACTCCGCAAATTAGAATGTGTATTAGATGAAGAATGTACATGTATTTATACATGGAGGTGAGGCTATTTGGATTCATCTCCCAATGACTCTTGGCCTTCCTTATTTCCTAATATTATTTATTATACAATATTACATATCCACACCCAACCCATAGGATTAGGTGTCAACATTCCCCCCTTTAATCCAAAGGGATGTTGGCGAGCCCAAGCATCGATATGAACTTTTCAAACTTTTCTCTTCCAAGTGCTTTGGTGAAGATATCAGCAGTTTGCTCATTTGTGGAACAATGATGTAGATGGATGGTTTTGGCCTGAACATGATGTCGAATTAGATGGTATTTTGTATTGATGTGATTTTTTCGATCATGGAACTTTGGGTTCTTGGCCAAATTTATTGCAGAAGTGTTGTCGATCATGAGTGGTGTGGAATACATTTTTTTCATCTGCAAAGCTTCTAGTATTTTTCAGAGCCACACAATTTACTTTGTTGCTTCAGCTGCTGCCAAATATTCTGCCTCGGTCATGGAATCTGTTGGAACTGACTGTTTGCGTGATCTCCATGAGACAGCTCCTGATCCAAGACTCATGGTGTAACTTGTATTAGACACCCCTATTTCTTTGTCACCATCAAATTCTGAATCAGAGTATCCGATCAAGCTGAAGTTGCCTACCTATGTATATTTGAGTCCAAAGTCTTGAGTCCCCTTCAAGTACCTTAACACTCTTTTTTCAGCAGACCAATGTCCTTCACAAGGTTTTTGCATGAACCTTGAGAGGATTCCAATAGCAAATGAAATGTCAGGTCTGGTGGTGGTCAGGTAGATAAGACTTCCTATAAGCTGTCTATACTTAGTTGCATCCTCGAATTCCTTCCCTTCAATAGATGTGAGCTTCAAGTTTTGTTCCATTGGAGTGGTTAAGGGATTTCATTCATCCATGCCAAACTTGTTCAAAAGATCTCTAATGTACTTATTTTCAGAAAGAAATATATATTTAGGATGTTGAATTACTTCAATACCCAGATAGTAATGAACATGACCCAAATCAGTCATTTCAAAACCTTTCTTCAATTATTTCTTCATGGATGCAATATAGCTCTCATTGTTCCCTGTTATCATCTACATACACCACAAGATATACAACTATTTTTCCAAATTTCTTAACAAAAAAAGTTGCATCATCAAGATCAAAATGTTTGAAGTCAAGTTTCAGAAGATGCTCGGTTAATTTCTCATACCAGGCTCATGGTGCTTGCTTGAGGCCATACAAGGATTTTATAAGCTTGCAAACTTTGTGTTCTTGACCCTTTAAAACAAATTATTTTGGCTGGGACATATCAAATTTCTCTTTTAGATCTCCATTCAAAAAGGTGGTTTTTACATCCATATGATGGAATTTCCATCCATTCTGAGCTGCTAGGGCAAAGAGAGTCCGGATGGTGGTCCATTCTGCTATGGGAGCAAAAGTTTCTTCATAATCGATTCCTTCTTTTTGTGAAAAACCTTTTTCCACAAGCTTGGCCTTATGCTTGTGAAGTGAGCCATCTGCTTTATACTTGTTCTTGTAGACCCACTTACAGCCAATTGGTTTTGTTCCCAAAGGCGGATCAACCAGCTTCCAAGTGCCATTATTTATCAAGGCATCATACTCCTTTTGCATCGCTTCTTTACATTCATCATGAGAAGTGGATTCTTTGAAGGAAGTTGGTTCATGATCTATAGAAAAAATCAATTCACAGTTATAAGAAATAACCATATCAACAGGAGAATCAGAATTATCTACATCACCTTTGATTTGTTTAGTGGAACTTCTTGTTCCTGTTTTTTCAACCTCATCAGGATGAAAATTCTCTAGTGTCTTTGTCAGCCATTTGGGAGGACCTCTCTGAGATGGCCCAGGCTGGTCATTTGATTGAGTTGGGATTGATTCAAGATTCAATCTCCCAATTCTATCAATCACAGCATCCAATGTGTCATCTGTGGTTGTTTCTTCATGTGGGGGAGAGAGTGCTTCAGGACATGATTCCACAGTTTGATTCAATATAGGAATCCCCCCTTCAAGATGTGGAATCTGATTATCAAATTCTTGGAAAGCATTTGCATGTGTGAATCTATCCAGGCAATCAAGTTGCCGCTCAACAACCTTGTCACTCTTGGAAGACTCAAGGAATATGACATCTCTTGCTATTACAAAATTCTTATTTGCTTCATCATAGAGACGATATCCTTTGGAGGTATTGGAGTACCCCAAGAAGATACATTTTCGACTTCTAGCACCAAGTTTATTCCTTTGACCTTCGAGTATCAAGGCATAACAGGTGGATCCAAAGGCCCTGAAATGCTTTACCGAAGGAATGTGGCCATGCCACATTTCAAAAGGAGTTTTGTTTCTGATTGAACTTGAAGGACACCTATTCTTTATGTAAACAACACATAGAACTACATCAGCCCAAAACATCAATTTTACATTCTTGAAAAATAACATGGAGCGAACCATATTTAAAATAGTTCTGTTCATTCTTTCAGCTACATCGTTCTGTTGGGGATTATATGGCACAGTTGTTTGATGTTTGATTCCATGTTGACGAAGATAAATTTAAAATTTGTTTGAAGTGTATTATTTTCCATTATCAGTACGTAGAGAGCCAATATGAGTTTGTGCATCATTTTCAATCCATGCATGAAAATTCTTGAATGTTTGAAAAGCATCAGACTTGTTCTTCAATAAGTAAATCCAACACATTTTGGTGTAGTCATCAATAAATGTCATCATGTATTTATTTCCATTTGCAGAAGCAACAGGCATAGGGTCACATAAATCTGAATGAAAAAGCTCAAGTTTTCTATGTGCTCTGGAGTGTGAATCATGAAATGGCTGATTTCTATGCTTTCCTAGAATACAAGCATCACATTCCTTAGGTTTCCTAGGAATTGTAGGTAGTACCTTAACACCATTTTTCTTCAACAAACGAAGGATTTCATAGTTTAAGTGTCCAAATCTAGCATGCCATAAAAGACTTGATGGGAATGTACCTTCATCATGATGTGAACTGAATGCAAAGTTTTGAGCATGAGCAGATGAACCTTTCAACTTCAAGAGTCTCCCTTCTTCTATTCCCTCCATGACAAGTGAGTGATCTGATGCTTTTCTAACCTCTGCCTTGCCATCAAACAAGTGAATGGAGTGTCCTTTCTAGCGGATTTGGACCAAGGACAACAAGTTTCTCCTCAACTCAGGGAGGTATAGAACCTCATGTAGAATATGATCTGGAAGACTAGGCAACTTAAGCCTGACTGTGCCAAGCCCTGATGGCTTGAGTTTGGATTTATCTGCGAAATATACTGCTCCATCAACTTTGTCAGTGAATTCTTTAAAAAATCTTTTCTAAATGTCATGTGACATGTTGCTCCTGAATCTAACAACTAATCATCTCTCCATGAAGTAAATGAAACATCAAAAAAGTCTTCAGTTACTCCATTGTTACAATGTGCTAGAACATAATGAGCGGATTCAGGTGCTTTACCTTTGTCTTTGTCATTAGTTTTACCTTTGTCTTGATTTCTTTGCTGCTCAATTTTATCCCAAGGTGTCCTGCATTTGGATGCATCATGTCCATCTTTATTGCAACATGTGCAATGAAGATCGGATTTGTTAGATTGTCTGCCCCCCTTTTCTCTGAAGTTTATTCTTCCTCTTCCTCTTCTGCCACCTCTTCCTCTGGATGAATCTTGAGCATGAATCTTTTCTCTATGTGCCAAGTATGCAGCCTCTTCAGAAGACGAAGGGACTGTCATCTTCTTGAAAGCTTTCTCTCTTTCTGCAAACTTTTTCTCAAGGGTATCAAAGGTGATATTCTCAAGGTTTCCACTTGCTTGCAAAGACTCAAGATAATGTGAGTAAGTCAGATATAATGCCTTAACATATTCTATGAGAGGTATGTCCATTTTTACACCAGTCCTGTCAATATCATGCATGATAGATCTATCTTCTGAAGCTAAAGCAAGGGAATCATCATTCTTCATTTCAAGACTGAACAACTTAATCATCAATTGAACATTTTCTAGTTCTGAATGTGAGTCATAGAGTTCTTTTAGCTTGCTTAAGGCTTCATAGGCATTTGAGAATGATGAAATATGGCGACTCACCTCTTCATTTACGAAATCTGCAATCAAGGCATAGGCCTTGCAGTTCTTGTTTTCCCAAATGGTGAGCTCCTTGTCTGAAGTGAGCTTTGCTGGTGGATTTCCTTCTTGTCCTTCACAGATTCCTTTCCACAAATCATTAAAAATGAGAGTGTGCTTGATTTTCTGAGACCATTCAAGATAGTTCTCTTTGCTAGAGAGAACCACCCCTACAATAGATATGAGAGAATTCATTCTTCTGAAAGGAAAAAATGATTACTTTTCTGGAAAAATTGTTTTTTTTTTTTAAGAGGAAAAAATCTTCAATTCTGAAAATATACTCAATTGAAGGGGAAAAAAACAGTTTGCTGCAAATGCTAAATTCTGCACCAAATATATATATATATATATATATATATATATATATATATATATATATATATATATATATATAGATATATATATATATATATATATATAGATATATATATATATATATATTGTGTTTCAAGAGAGAAAATTTATATGGATAAGTGTATTGAAAATGTGGAGGGAGGGTGGTATAGTGGGGTTATAGTGGTATTATATAATGGGGGGGGGGAATAGTGGTATTATATAGTGGGGGGGTGGAAATAATACAGACAAGGCTGGAAATAGTGGTATTATATAGTGGGAGGGGGCGGAAATAGATATATAAATGACAGAGAGCGGTATTATATGGAAAGAAGTTATGACAGAGCGTATGGGAGGGGGAGCGTATAAAATAGGGCGTATAAAATAGAGCGTATGGAGACAGTATGAATGGTGGAGTGATGTATACAAATGGGGCGTTGTTAATATTATGAAGGGCGTATTGCAGGGAGGAGGGACGTATTATGGAGTATTATGACAACGTAATATGACAGCGTATTACAGGGAGGACTGTATTATATGACAGAGCTGTAGTGCAAAGGGAGGGGCATAGTGATAAGGGTGGATTGCAGCCAAATGCCGAGGGAGCATTGCTGTGGTGGTATGGGTGGGATGGTAGAGTGGCGTAGGCCGTGTAGGTGGATATGCTGTGCAAAGGGAGGGCCGAAAGGCCACGGGAGTGAGCAGAGGGGAGGGTCGTGTGTGCGGCCAGAGGGGTGTGAGCGAGTGTGTAAGGGAGCCAGGTAGAGAGCACGGTGAGCAGGTTAGGGGAGTGGTTTATTTACAGGTTTTAGAGTAGGGGGCGTAAGGGAGAGGTCGGGGTAGGGGATAGGGAATAGAACAACGTTTAGATAGGGTGAGCGATGAGCGGGTGAAGCAGAGTGCTGTGAGGTAGAGCGAATGGAGAATGGGGAGGCTGAGAGGCCGTTAGAAATAGAATTTCAACAACCGCAAAATTTTCAGGTATGTGCAGGATTGCAGAAATGCAGGAACTGCAAATTGCAGAGTCTTCAGAAGCTACAAAAAATTCAGAACTGAGCAAAAATTGCAGACATAATTTAAAAAAAAATGTAGAATTATAGTATATAGCATCAATCTAATGGAGTAGCAAAACTAGACATAAAAACTGACTGAGCAAAGGAATGAGGGAGTTACACCACATGCAAAAATTCCAATAGTGGGACTGGCTCTGATACCATGTCAAACCAAGAGGTAAATCTGCAAATCAGAATGTGTATTAGATGAAGAATGTACATGTATTTATACATGGAGGTGAGGCTATTGGGATTCATCTCCCAATGACTCTTGGCCTTCCTTATTTCCTAATATTATTTATTATACAATATTACATATCCACACCCAACCCAGAGGATTAGGTGTCAACATGGCCAAATGAATTTACATCTAATGATTTTTGTATGTTTGCATAAAATATGAGAAAGCTTGAATAGAGGATGGATGTACATTTGAGATGTACAGAACTCAGAGCAGCTGAGTTAAGAAAACAAGTTTCTGGTTGTAAAGCAGAACAGAGTACAAGTGAAGAACATAGATCTATGAAGGATCTTATGAACCATGATGAACACTTAAGGATGCAAGAATCTTGTCTTACTGAAGAGAAAATCATTGAAGATTTCCTGAGTTACTGGACAAGTCCAGATCAACTGGATGATGTAAAGCCTTGTATTTTTGAACCTAAAAATTGTGAGGTGATTATAGGTTCTACAGAGGAAGAGGAACTCAGAGTTATTGAGTCAAGGATGGAATTTGAATATTCCACATGCATATGTGTTCAAAGGAAAGTGCTTGAAAAAGAAACCAAGACTGAAAGGTCTTGTGGTTTTAAAGCTAAAGAGTTGTGTATGATTGTAGGTACACCACAAGGAGATGAACAAAATTTAAAGTTTGTTGAGGAGGAGAGGTTGAAACTGAAATCTGTTTAGATCAATGTTGAGATAGAAATATCTTAGGAGAAATTGACGATAAAGGAGTCTAATAAGAATATTCAATAGAATATTGAGGTAGAGAGAGAAGGACCAACAGATGATTGGTCAAGAGCAAGCAAAGGTATAAAAGGTTGTGTGAAGTTCCCAAAATCTACTCCAATCGAAGTTGTTGAATTGTAAAGAAGGTTGGATTTTCAAAGAAGAGAATTGGAGAAGCAGAGGACCTATGCACAGGATAAATTGCTGAAGAAGCAAGACAGAGGAATTTTCATGAATGAAAATCAGAGAATAGAGGATAAGAAAATGATTCAGCAAAATGAAGGAGTCCATTTTTGTGAATCACAACAGGAGGGCATTCATGGAGAGAAGGAGAGACTAGCTGACATTATCATGGAGGATGCAAATCAACATACTGATGTACTGACAGAGGATTTGGAAGGAAGCCCAGAACAACATGCTGATGAGTTGTCAGAGAAGGAAGAGGTATTGAGATCTTGTAACTTTAGTGTTGAAGGCTCATGTGTTAATTATGCAGGCAAAGAAGAGCAGCAAATGAAAATTGTCAGAGAATTGAATGAAAGAGAAACTATGTTGGCTTAAAACATAGTGAAGGGTCATCATTTTAACATGGTGATTAGAACAATGGAGATAAATCCAGAAGCTAAGGAGAAAGACAGTGAAGAATTTATGAGTCTTGAAAGAGACTTAGAACTGTAGAGAGGAGAATTGGTGACTGGATCATCAATTGAGACCATTGGGTCTTGTGATTTTAATTTTGAAAATTTGTTTATGTCCACAGGTATTGCATAGGACAATCCATCTCTTGGAGTTGTCTTGAAAGAAGAGGAACTGTTATAGAAAGAAGGTGAGGCTGTCATGTCTCATATGAAGAAACTTGTCACTGATGGCAAGGATGAGCTGATTTGTTTAATTGATCAAGAATAGGCTGGAGGACAGACTTGTGGAACTACTACAGTGATGAAGAATCAGGATTTTATTCTGATAGAAGATGAAAATGCAGAGTTGGAAGAACTTGATTTGATTGCCAGAATCAATCAAGGAGATGAAGGACAATTACTGAAGATTGTCAAAGAAGAAGAAGAAGATGATGATGAATTTAGATTTCAGCATACTGGTGAGTGGCTAAAATGTTCGCTGGAAACATTTAAACAGGAGAAAGAGTTTACAGACACTGAAGTAAAGATGCCTAAAGCTGTGAAAGAAAGAGGAGCAGATACTAGTTTGCAGAAGTTAATTATGCTTACTAGTATACAAGGAGAAATGAGTGGTTATGTTATTGCAGCTTAGAGAACTAAAATATAATTTACTTTTTAAAGGTAAATTTGCAGGTGATGAACAAGAGAATGTTGCAGAGGGACAGGAAGTTTGGGAGGCAGCAACATGGGAGGTGACATCTGCAGGAGTAGTAAACATGTTAGTAACATGTGGGACAACAAGAGCAATAGCATTGGTAGCAACAAAAATTGAAGGAAGCAACAAGAGGCAAAGAGATTTCCAGACTGAAGATAAGCTGGACATGGAGATTAAAGGCATCAGAAGACTCATGATCAAAGTGTCTCAGAAGTAGCAGACAACAGCAAGAAAGCAGAAGAATTTTTGCAAAGGAAAGACAAGAAGAGATTATGAAAGCATAACTGGAGGTAAGATGCAGAACAATATATGGAGACCTGGAGAAAAGCAGTTGAAGGATGATGCAACTATTGGATAGCAGAAAAACAGAGTATGGGATCCAGGAGGTAGAGATTAAAGACACATGATCAGGAGATCATGATCAATTTGAACCTTGGGAGTCTGATGCAGGGGCATTAGGCTCTAGAAATACTTTGTACTTTTACAAGACCTAGGGGGGTCTCATGTTTTTAAATTCTCATGTAATTATTAGTATTTTGGATAAAATAGTGAGGAATTGTAAATATTCTCTAACCACTAGAGAACATTAGAGGAAGTTTATTAAGCTAGGAATGTGAAGAGTCAGCTTCAGTTTATATAGGGATTAGGCTAAAATGAGAAATCCAAGAGTTTTGTGGAGTTGTCAAGGAAGCTAAATCAATTCATTAATCTTTTGTATAAATGTAAGCATCAAGCATAGGTCGGGGGTAAGTAGCATAGCTATTCAGAGACAGAGTAGTGAGAAAAAGGGTCATTTCATTTGAAAATCTAGCCAGAACCAAGAGAGCTTCTATGATTGATTATATTTGTATATATTTAGGAGGAATTTGTTCCTAAATTCTGTGTGAAATATATATGTGTTCTTGATTGAATTCTGTATGAAGAATAATCGAGTTTCTGTATACAAGTGTGAATTTCTATGTTATTGGCTGAAAGGGTGACTCTGTTTGAATTAGAGAATTTAATATGAGGTTGCATCCATTGCATCTAAGGAAGATCAATCACTGAAAGGATCGATCTTATTGAAGAAAGTGGAACCAGAATATAACCCTTGAATATATCGATTTGGTTGTAATTAATGTGGAGTTTGCACTTTTGTGTTTTGATGGAAAGCGTTGTTAAGTCTATTTATTTAAGCATGTTGTATCTTGTAAAAAAGTCTGTTAGGAGTCGAACCCTACTCCTTTGTTGAAATCGATAGAATCGATTCATACTTAGTAGAAAGAAAGGTGTGTTAGATACGCTTGTGGTAATTTGAACCATTTGAACTATTGAAGGCCGATAATAAAATGCAATGGCTCTGTTCGAAGGGTTGAATTGAATCACAGTGGAGAGCAGTAGCGTTCAATCCTATCAAGATATGTGCTTAGATCGTAACTGGAATGGGATAGCAAAGGTGAAGCAGATCAGTGACGAAAACATGAATGGGAAGGCGAATTAAACTGCGTTGTTAACAGTAAAGACAATTTTAAAAGGGCAGAACTAGAAGTCAATGGAACAGTGATGAAGCGAGAATAAACAAGAGTGAAGGAAGAATTCATATATATAAAGGCGCTGAAGAAATAAAGTGGAACCTTGAGTCAAAGGAATGGAAATGCGAGGAGCAATAGTAACGGTGGTTTCAAACCACAAAAATTGGTGGTCTCGCAAAATTTAAAAGTGGTAAGTTGTTTGTCGAAAAACAATGTGATAACAGTCATCGGTTGACACGCGTCCAAGAGTGGTATTCAAAACCCACTTACATCGCATAAATTTGGAGGATTAAGTCCTGAGCATTTTAAAAACGTGATATCTGTCGGATGAGCATTTAAATCGGTCTTGGAATGCGATGTATTGTGGACCATTGGATCCGTTCAACGATTAGTAATGGGGTAAGCCTGTTGTGGGCCCCGAATGCATGTTGAGTTAGTAGTTGAGGTCTAAGGTTTATTAACGTGGTATAACATTTGATTTGGGAAATGTTGATATATATTGTGTAATGGCAGCCATGGACATATATAGTTAATGAGGTACGGTGAGCAGTTATTTTAATTGAAAATTAATGGATGTGTGGGACCCAATGGTTTAAGGTATGGTGAGTGTTTATGTTGCTGGTGTCTTATATAACATCAAGACTTTATTACAATGTTTCTTGACATTTGAAAGGAGCGCGTAGTATATATTAATATATTATGACTGAACTCTGATACAAAATAAATGGTATGTGTGGGCCGAATTCTTATAAGGTAAGGAGATCTTTATACTATAATATGCTAGTGGTTGGTTATTAAACCAAGGTAAAATTTTATGTGGACGGATCATTATGGGAGCGCATATTCGAAGGTTGTCAAAGGGTAAGTTCCGAATATGCTCAATACTCATTTACATTGGGATTGCTGGCATACTTGAGCATTGAATTAAGTGGACACCTTAGTTGAGATTTGATTGAGAACATAATAGAAAGGTGTATTATATGCATCAGGAGTTATATGCAGTAAATGAAGAAAGGTACTCCCACATATTTGTAGGCTGCCTAGATTTAAAATTAATTGGGCCTAAAATACTTGAGTGCAGTTTTATATGAAAGGGAGATTGAATATTGTGGGTTTTAAATGAAATTGGAATTTTATATATGAACTGAGAGTGTATAAGTGGGAAGCCCGGGCATCACTCTTTCCTCATAGACATAAGTACAACAAACTCCCTTCTCTTGTGTTAACTGGTTTTGAGGCTGGATATCTTCTTGAGCCTCTTCTAGTGAATCAAGACTTGTGCTTGAATGGAAAACTTGAGGATTTTCGACTATTTCTTGATCTACTTTTGTTTCAAACAATTCCTCATGATTGTTATGATAATCAATTTGAATACAAGGTTCATGAGTTGTTTCTTCTATATTGTCAGGATGCCACTCTCCTCTTAAAATATGAAATGAGTTACAAAATAGAGAGAGAGTTCCCATATGTGTTGGTTTTTCCTCTATTTCAGGTTCGGTGTTTTCCAAATGGCTACTTGTTTCCTCAAAGCACTGCTCACTATTTGTATTTATATTTTGGTCATGAATTTCCCTTAATAGTGATATACAAGATAGAGGTATGCTGTCAGGAATTTCTTGACATCCTTCTTCATTGTTTTCTTTATAATCTTTCTCCTCACACATGTCTTGCTCATCATCTAGGTATTGTAGTGGTTGAGCTTTTGTTTGCTCAGGGAAAGGCATAGGTTGTTCTGGATCACCAATATTTAAATTAGCTTCATACCTATCAAATCTCTTTCCAAGCATGTACATTATTTTTTCCATCATGACCATTAGTTTGGCTTCTGGGTCTATATCTAAATCCATGTTTGTAAATTCGAAAAGAGGTCACTGTATCTTGTCAACCAGTTCATATTTCTTCTACCAATGGAGTCATTTGGTCCTTTAAGAGTTGTGGAGTCACCAGGTGGAGGATTTCAAATATTTTAGATGAGTTGTTGTCCACCATCAACAATTGAATACCAATCTAAGGAGATTATGGGTCTTATGAGGTCTTAAGGGTATCTAAGATGAAATTCACTCAGAAAGTTCCCCAGTGGAGTCACCAGAATTTTAGGTCTCTGTAGTTTGCAAGATTGGAAAATACAAAGCTGTAGAGCCTACATGAAAACCACTTTTGGATTCTAGGATCTAGCCCTCCTGAATCCAGAGAGGGATCTCTCTATAAGTGAAAAGATTGATTTATCTTTTAAGGTTTTTAGTATGATATTAGGCTAGTCATGAAGAACAAGGGTTTTTGTTTGTTTGGTTGGTCAGGTATGATATTTAATTGGATGGAATATCAAAAAATGAAAGAGTTCAAAAGGTGAAGATGCGAGTATATTGAGAAGTGTTCAGCAGATAGGATTAGTATGAAACAACTTTAAACCATTAGGCAATGGAGTCACAAAAGGGTTTAATTGTGCAACAATTTCAAGAGTGGTCCAAGGGGCAAGTCATCTATATCAAAATACCCTTTAGATTAAATGATGGAGTGGAACATTAAAGTGTTAAGAAGGTGGAAAAAGCAAATAATTTCAACAAGGATTTATCAACTTTCCATACAAGAAAGCCTTTTTAAGCAACTGTTTGAAACCAGCCAAAAGACAGGGATAACCATAAACTTCTTTAGACAAGCTTGTATTAAAGCTAACTTATCAGACAACAATCCAATAATCTCACTAGAATACTTTCAGAAGGGATGAAAACAGATAAGAAAAGAAAGTTCAGCTTAAGATCAAGTAAGATATCGTTAAAATCTAGGCTTGCTTTCAGCATACTCTTAGGGAAACTTTCAAACAACCTTTGGAGAAAGGACTAGAAGACATGGAAAACCATAAAATTTTCTAGTTAAACGCTACTTAGCATGTAATGAAAATATCATTCAAGAACTTCCTTTCAAGTTTTTCACATCAAGACATGGACTAACCAACATTCCTTGATAATGTTTACACTTAACTTAAGTCATTATTTAATACACAATTGGAGGAAAACATAAATATAAAGTTTATCAGTGAGAGTAGGGTACTTTTAAGAGTAAATCCTAGCTCTATATTTGTTGTTCTTTATCAGAGAAAAGTGAACAAAATGGCATACATCAAAGGAAAAAAATATCAGTAAGAGGTACTTCACCAATGATATAGACCAGGATCCCAAAAATCATCTTGTATATTGATGTCAATCCGGTTACAAACTACATGTCCAATGTTTCATCACAGCAATAACTTCTCTTTTCAGCCTAACTTCTTCAATAACTTAATAGAGCTTCAGAGCTTCAGAATTTATTTACATTCAACAATGATTCAATACAACAACTATTACATTGGAAATCCAATAACCAACAACATCTCTTCTTATTCAGAAGTATTTATAGAAGAAAGAGGAGGTGGGATGAAAAATAAGATCTCTAGTTCAATTAATACAAGTTAATGCTTCTCTGCCTTTGAGGGGCTCAATAGAGAAGATTTGATATTTCTCTGTATTAATTGGTCTTCATAAAGTTTTTAGCCACTTGGCAGTTTTTGTTGACTTTCAAACTCTTTAGGCAGGTTGGCAATAACTCTGGGAGTCTTTAGGCAAAAATATCACTAACTAGACAATAACTATGCCTTATTTTGATTTATTGAGACTGCAGGTGGCACTCTGTCAGCTGAAGAGGATACTTTAGCCTCTGATGTGGCAGTGGAGGCCTCCTTTACCGATATTTTCCTTTTTCTTTTCTTAAAACACTTTAATTTGTTCTTGAGTTGTGCTTAGGCTTAATTAAGCCTTTGATCTTTGTTCTTGGGTCTTTGTTCCTTAACATTGTCTTTATCCTTTAAACCTGTGGATTAAAAATCTTGATCTTCAGGATTTTAGGCATTAATCCTTTTATCTTTGATTCTTCACTAATATATTTTGTTTGTTCTGTATTCATACAGGTGGCTTTATGCTGTTGGAGGGTTTCTGTTAAACCCTGGATCATGATCCAGATGGATTAAACATAGATTAAAAACTCGTAGCTCCTTTTTCCTTTGATTTTAAGCCACATAATCGTCATTCTAGGACTTTTTTTCAGCTGATTGTGACTGGGAAAAACACAGAGAAAACATTGTTTAAAACCCTGCAAACACACACAAACTCATTAAGAAATCCTGTGGAATTAGGTTAAAACTACTTCAGAGGTTTAATGGAGGGGATGGAGCTGTGTGAAATGGAGGAATTTCCAGCAAAAAAGGGAGAAAACCCTTGGTGGAAGCGAAATAGGTGCAAATGGAGTTTGGGGGAAATAGTGAATACAAACTATCGGATTAGAATAATGAACGGTCGAGATCTTCTGATGAAATTATTTGGGAGAATGATGAAGGGCAAATGAATGAAAACGCGAAATAACATAAGCTGTTCGATCAGAATAATGAACGGTCGAGACCTATAGATGAAGTCTTTCGAGAGCGAATTGGGTGAAAAGTGAATGGGGGTGAGATTAAGTTAGGACCGTCTGATCTCAGAGATCGATGGCTAGGATCAAATCAGGAGTTACATTGCGGAGGGGGAAGCGGTATAGTGGAAAAACATTAGTGGTATTCATGTGGCGTTCGAGTGGTTTTAGATTTTGGCCAAAAAAAACGCGATTCTATTCATCGCGCGACACCTGTCCTTTTAAAACCGCTCATATCACGTAATTTTTTGGTGTTAACCCTCAGGCATAAAAATTACGCGAAATGCAGTTTGAGCGATCGGATGATCATTGGGAGATCCAATAGTGCGAGTAAACAACGATGGGCGGAAAGTTGCGTGGCGAAAAATGAGTGGGCCCGACATTTTTTTTGTCGCGTAGTGGACGGATTAAGGTTGAGTAAATGATGAGCGCCATGGGTTTATAGTGTTAAGGGTTATAATCAGGTGGGGGATATTATACATAGAAAAGAGAGGCGGAAATGGGAGGGAGCGTTGATCGCCGTTGGATCTAATTTAATCAATGGTGGAGATTGATTCAAAGGGGGGAAGTGATGGCAGGATAGAAACAAGAGAGAAGAGAGGGCCCACCTTTTTATAAAGGGTGGAAGGGTTTTTACTTAAGAAAAAGGTTTTATAAGAGCGGCGGGAAGGATCAATAGGAACCTTTAGATCATGAGGCTCGACGGTCGAGATCTATTGATGGGGGAGAAAAAGAAGGGCGGGGTTTGAAAAGCAGAAGTAATGTGGGCCGTCAGTTTTAAGAAGATCAACGATGGAGATTTTATCACAGAATCACATCGGCGGGAGGAAAGGGAAAAGTGGAAATGCAATGTGCCGATGCGATTGAGAGCAGATCGTTCGATCTAAGAGAGATCAACGGTTAGAAGTAAATCGATGGGTTTTTGTCGGAGGGCTCACGAGATGGATGAGTGCGATGTGATGAAGTGCGAACCATTGGATTTGGTGAAATAAATGGCTGGGATTACATCGCATCGGAGAAAATGAAAGAGGCAAAAACACCGGGGTTTTTAATTTTGAAATGTGCGATTGAATCTTAGCCATCGTTTCTTGTGGATTCGACGACTGGGATTAAATGGGGATCAACATCGAAAGAGGAAAAGGGAAAGGAGAAAGGGAATTGCGATTGCCGATTGCGATGGGATGAATATCTGTGATGCGATAAGGACTTCGTGGTCGGTCACAGCGCGGGTTATATGTGGAAAGGGGATGGGGATTAAGGTCAAAAGGGGCTTAAGGCCTTATAGAAAAATGAAGGTTTTTAGGCCAAAATGAGGGTTTTTTAGAGGATTTTTTAGGGTTCCGATAAGGGAGAAAAGGGTTTTTAAACCAAATGAAAGGAGGACATAAGGTTTAAAAATGGGTTTGGAATGGTTTAGAAGTCAAATGAAGGTCTTCATGGATGAATATGGAGAATGAAATGGAGAAGTGTAATGAGGGAAAATGGAGCCTCATGAGCAGTTTTTCTCTCTTGGTAAACAACAAGGTACTTCAGGGTTTTAAGGTGAAACGGAAATGAAGATTAATTCCAAGGATAAAGGTAATCATAAGACTTCAAGAACTCACAATTTGGACATGAATTGTTTCTTGAAGGCTAAAAATATTTAGCCACCATTTGATATGACAAATTTTTATAGGTGGCTAACAGGAAGTAAGGATGACTACTAAAATATCCACTGGTAAGTCTCCATATGAATTGGTATATGGTGCTTAGGCTTTGTTTCCTACTCAACTAGCAAGACCAGTAATTTCTTTTCTTCAAGACTCTCAAGAGGAACCTAATGCCTTGATAAGAATACTAAACCAGGTGATAGAATTAAATGAAAGAAGAAATAAAGTCAGAGACAATTTTATCATTTATCAGGAGAAAATGAAATCTATTTTTGACAGAAAGGCAAGATAAATCATGTTTCAAACTAGAGATCTAGTATTAAGATGGGATACCAGGAGGGAAGAGAAAGGGAAACATGAAAAATTTGATCCTTTATGGTATGGTCCTTACAAAATCTCTGAAGTCAGATCAAACAACACTTTCATGCTAGAAAATCTTGATGGAGAAGCAGTAGAACTGCCTATAAATGGGCAGTATCTGAAACATTATTTACAGCACTAAAGGAAGTTAGATTAGTATTGTACATATTTAGTTCCCACTCACTATATATTTCTCATCAAGCAATTTTTGACTCCATGCCCGAAGTGAAGGCACTAATCTGCAGGTTCTTAGTGTTTCGTGTCAAAAAATATTATCCCCAGGCGGAGCCAGATGTTGTGGATCATAGTCGTATCCTTTTATTTTTCAAATATTTGAAAAAATAAAAATATAAAATGTGAAAAAATATGTTAAAGTATTGAAGTCTTATAATTTAGCATAAAAAAAAAAAATTATGTTCATTAAAGTTTAAGTTTAAATATTTAAACTTTATAATTGTGGGTCTATATTAAAGGTTAAATAGTGATTGGTTTGAACGACGGAAAGCATTGATCATCAAAATATTTATCGAAAAGCCCAACCCGCGGGCACAACTAGCATGACACATAATATGAGGAGTGCCTCTAGAGTTGACCGGGTTGACCTCGGGGGTAGCGGAGATCAACAGTGGAGATTGAATGCAGGGGCACTAGCCCAAGTTTTCTTCTGTACCATGAGAACCCCCACAGTGACATAGGACACTGAGTTTGTCATAGCTATCTTCCACGTAAAGTATATTTAACAACTTGTTGGCACGTCTTGTCAGCATTTAATTCAAAACCTGCACCCCCTATTTTAATATTTTTTTGTCTATTTTCCAAATTTACTCATGAATTGCTGCGCTGCACCCCGTTTAATCTCTCCGCCACCTGCAAAATTTGACCACCCTATAAACAGTTTTTCCACATAAGATTTTAACCATGGCTAAAATTTCATCCCTGTTAGGTTCAACTAGCCATATCCCTCTCATGGATACTGAGAGGGATATTCAAGATACCCTCTGTTCAGTAATTCACCTCCCCTTTTACCAACAATTTATTTGGAATGCTAATGCCTCTCCTATATATTCTGCCATGATTAATTCTGGAGTCTTATCTACATGCATCCCTAAAACCCACCTTTTCCTTGAATTCATCTATTGGTTGGTATTTTTTATGTATCCCAGGAAGTGTTTTGTCATGAATTCCCAAGGAGGAAATTTTTTGTAGGTGTCTACCCTATTAATCCGGAAAGCCCTGTGCTACCCTGAGTCGGATTCATCTATTCAATTTTCTGATGATTCACTAGTTCAGTATTATGATAATCTTACAGGAGAAGAATTCAATCAGTTCATGTTTCATTTGAAGCCTGACATGAAATAGTTTTAGCCAGATTGCAAGGAGTTTGATATGGGGGTTTTTGATGTTGAGACTCGCCCAATATTGAGTCATATTGCAAAAATTCTGGGTAAGGATGATGGTAATGTAGTTGATAGATCAGTTTTAGGAATGTTTTCCATGATGATGAAGCTAGGAATGGTGCATGATATTCCATCATATTGGCAGGAAGTAGTCAACTCACAGCTAATGAGCCTCTCATTAATAGGTTCCTTTAAATTTCCCTCATTAATTGTATATTTGTTCTTATACCAGAATGTGGAAGATTTCATGAATTTAGGCCTAAAAATTATGGATGTAAATAAAAGAAGACAATGAGTGATATTCTGGACATATTTAGTTAAGAGGGAGCAAAATGAGACTGGGTTTTTTGATTTTGCTAGTTATTACATGCCAACTGCATACAAAATATTGAATATAAGTCCTCCTCCCTATTTCCTACCTAAAGCTCAGGAGTTTTTGCATTTAGGAAACAATTGTAAATATGGAGACTGGTTTGTTTTTTATGAATATTCTGAGATAAGGCTATATGGAACAAGTGTTGAGCCTTATAGACTCCCAACTTTTGTGCCAATAAGGCTTTTCGCTTTAGAATTCATTAGAAAGAGTCTAAATGTGGATCAAGTTCATTTTGTGCCTATGAAGAAAGGTCACATGTATACACTACCCATGGTTGTAGGCCCTTTCATAGTAAATATGAGATAGGCATTTGATGAAGTGACAAAAATGTTAGATGACATGCAGATGTTATTAGGAGAAAGTTGGGCTTATGACCCATATAGTGTTATTTCAAATAGAAGGATTGAGAATGGATATTCTACTTTCATTCAGGAAACAAGACCAGAACAAGAGAAGATAGCATGTAAAGATGTGAAGAACTCAGTAGATGCTAACATTAAAACTCCTATTATAGCAGAGAAAACAACTAAAAGAACCAAGTAAATGGTGATTGATCTACATGATGAGGAGCAGGGAGCCATGAAGAGAACAAAAGTTACTGAAGAGCCTGCATCTACTGCTCCTGGTTTTTCTTTGCATTTGGGAGAAGAAAAAAATGCTCCTGCCTCACCCAGGAATCATGAAGCTTCTCATGAACAGGTGCCATTGATTAAACAGGTGTTTTCATAGATTGGAGAAATAAATCAGAGGATGAAGGCCAACATGGACGCCCAAGCTTAACATAAAAAACGAACAAGGTTTTTAACTGTAATGGATTTTGAAAAAGACCAGTTTAGAATTTCCCTCTCACATCCTACATATATTTCAATTGGTCCTTCCAGTAATTTCAACATTGTTAATGTGACTGTGGATGTAAAGAAGATTCCCCTAATTGATAAAATGAACTTGCATATGCAAATAGGTTAATTGATTGTAAATGGCCTCACAAAGACTAATGCAATGGAAATAAAGGCAGAGAATATGTTGAGCAAAGTAATTAAACAGTTGAAGTTAGAAAAGGCTAACTCAAGAGCCTTAACAGTTCAAAATGAAGAATTGAAGAAGATTATTATAAAAATTGGTGTAGACGCTAGTGACAAGACTGCTGTGCAGAAATTCATGCAAAGTGATGAGGTAGAGATATCTACATTGAGGAAGAAATTGAATTTACCTATTGGTGAACATTCAATGGCTACAGAAGTTACAGAAGTACAGAAAGAAAAGGAAAAGTTGTTGTAGAAACTCATGCAGAAGGATGAAGAACTTTCCAAAGTAAAGCAGACTATAATTTCATTACAAAATCATATTGATAATCATAACCGTACTTTTGTTTTTCCTACAGGTGATGAAGACCCACAAACACAAATTATTCAATTAAATACTGAGTTGCAGATGGCTGAAAGAGATAGAAAGAAAGCTCAAACATATCTGAAGATTGCAACAAAATTGATGAAGGTCCTAGAAAATGAAGCAGATAAATACAGAATGGATTTCCAAAATGCTGAAGCTGAGATTAAGAATCTCAAAGAAACATTAGGTCAAATTAGAGCTCCAAGAAATTAGGTCAAATTAAAGCTCTAAAATTCAAAGATTAATGAATGAGTAAGCAAGAAATATTGACCTAATATTTCTTTGAGATTAAGAATCTCAAAGAAATATTAGGTCAAATTAAAGCTCTAAGATTCAAAGATTAATGAATGAGTAAGCAAGTTTCTGCCATTATGTTTATGTTGAAATGTATTCCACTTTTCATTATGTATTTCCATATATGAATAAAAAAAGGTTATGAGCAGTAGGTCTCTTCTTATTTCTGTGTATAAGAGTTAAAAAACCTTAATTGCTCCTTTGTTTTAACTATTTCTTTCACATATTTCTTCTGGGGTTTGGAATGATGTTTTCTGTATAAAACAACATATCAGTTTGGAATTCTTCTTACATTTTCTTCTAGGCACTTCATTCAACATCAATAGATGGTAGCATTGTGAAGAATTCATAATATTTGATATTTGAGAGTTTTATTATAAATACTTGAGGGTTAATAAAATAGAGACATAAAAATTTGTGACATAATCATAAAATGTCTTAAGCACGGACTCCTTATCACAACTAAGGGATTGTCTCTTAAGGTAGAACATCGTCCATGTCATAAGCCCAATAAAATCCAAGGAACATAGGATAGGGATTGTTATTGTCTATGATCTTAATAAATTTTAAGTCAGATATCATTCTTTCTCCATCAAGGTCTACACTAAAGTCCTAGAATCGACACATAGGAATGATCTTCTACTAGTTTTCCATCCTCAGCTAAATTGGCAACCATTGTAGCTTAGGCCTTCCCATCCATTCCCATGTATTTTTTGGTAAAACATTGGCATATGATACCAGATCCAAAATGACTTGATCCATCTCATAATCTCCTATTTACGTAGTCAACCACATCTCCCAGTCATTTCTCTCTTATTTTTCTATACTTTTTTTACCACGCAATGTTCTAATCATGGATTTTCCTTGCCAGTGCAGTTATCTATTAGCTCTTGTAACCCCTCTACAACCTTCTAATCCCTTAGCCATTTCATACACATCTGCAAAAATGACACTAAGATGGATATATCAACTTCCTTTCCTTTAGTATTCTCCTTAGCTTCTTCTTTAGTGGGAACAATTTTCTCTACATGGTTGATGTCGAAGCTTCAAGAGTCATAAATTTCTTGTTCTCTTTCATGAATGTATCTTTCTCGTGATGTGTATTGAACCCAAAATTATTATCTTTAGCTTTCTGAACCCATGTCTCCATCATAGGTCTCTTTCCTTCTATGTGGTCGTATATAGTATTCACACTGATGTGCGTTACTTTGTTAATGCTCAGATCTTCCTCGCATGGTTCAAACCTCATCTTTTGTATGTTCTGAGTTGGATGTTGGTTGTGCTTCTCCTAAATTTTAGCTAATAAAATAGGAATATCTTCAATGTCATGACTATTATATTCCTATATTCATAGTGATGAAATTTACTCTTTTCATAGTTGTTAGAGATTTAGGTCAAATTATTATGTTTTTAGATAAAATTTGAGATTTCTCTTGATTGTCAAAAGTTTCCAAGTTATTTTCTAGGCATCATTTATACTCCCTCCACTTATTCAAGGTCACAAACAACCATCATGATAATTGTCATCACGGCCAGTCATAAGTCATCAAATGAGTTAGTTGGTAATTATTTAATTCATGGAGTAATAAAAATGAATACTTGGAGAGCTAAAATTATAAATCATGTTCATAATTATCTTAGTCATCATTCTGAAAAAGGGAGTATTGACATCCATTATAGTCATCAAAAAGTTTCATTATGGGAGTTAGAAAATTAGGGAATAATGTTTTTCAAAAATCATCAAATTACATCTAAATACATGGAGATATAACATTTCCCATTAAACAAACATTGTTGTAGTACAAATCACTTCATCAAGTCATTTTGTCAAAGTAAATATGAGGTCATCTTTCTTTTATGAACCAAAAATTGATTTTCAAGTTATAAAGGAGCATAAAATCATCTCAAAACTTCATTCTATCCTTCCACAAACTCCAAGAGCTCCTCTTTACCTCTTTGAAATCTTCCATAGTCATCAGAAACTCGAAAAAATTCACTACTACACATTTCCATTTGCTTGTTGCATTTGTGGATAAAGTTGTGGCATTTTTCATTTTGAGATAAAATAAAGGAAGAACAGGTTCAATTATGTTTTCTAATGCTTCAAATCCTCTTTACAGAAGTAATTCAAACATCACAAAATCTCTATGCAGTCTCTTTCCTTAGAAATAGACTAAAAAATCAATCCCCATTTCTCTTTCAATGGTCTCTTGATTCTTTTAACAGGAAATATCCTTGTTTCTGAGTCTACATATCCTTCATCACCCTCATCAAATAGTCCCCACCATTCCCCTCATAAAAATTCCTTCATTTATCCATTTTCCCTCAAAAACCTAGCATGTTGCTTCATTTCTGGCTCAAGCCTATGTTTTCCCTTTTCTCCCCTTTTTTTCTGACTCATTTTGAGAAATTCCACCATCGTTTTCTTCCTAGCATCTATCCCTACCCTCATAATTTTCTTAGAAATTTTCCTACACCCTTTCCCTTCATTCCTTTCCCTCAAGTTATTGCGCCTTTAGCCCTGTTTTGGATATCAAATCCCTTGATGTTCCTTGTTTTAAATTAGGGTTTTTTATTAAAAGTGAAGCTATAAAAATGGCAAAGACTAGTGAAAGGAGGAGTTATAAGGGAAGATACATCTACAATTATGAGCCAACTCATACGCAAAAGGTAAATGGATCACAATTCATTAGAAAATCATTTGAGTAGGCAGTTTGTGTAGGGCTTTCTCTAAAGGTGCAAGAGGTAGGCTACCATAATGATTTAATAGGCCTATTTTCCATTAATTTAAGAAGGATCATGCAACTATAGCAGTGGTGAAATTTCTAGTGTCAGAAGAGATCACAGCTTCAACAAATACCATCCCTAATCAAGTTGAATTTTGGTTTAATGGAATGGAATTGGACCTAGAGCACTACAAAATGTTCTTGAAACCACAATAAAATGATTCTCCCTCTCATATTTTTCCTATCAGGTAGTTTTTGGACAAGTAAAACTATTTTATCAAGACTATCATGAAGTATTTCACTTATGAGGGTAGGTTTAGCAGGCTATATAAATATCACATAAGGTTTTTAATGCATTTCACTTCTAAGAACCCTCTAAATCTACGTAATTATATTTTTATAAGTTTGGTAAAGATTATATAGAAGGTGTATTCTAAAGGAATATATCATCAAGCTAGCATGTTTCATCATGCTCTAGTCAGATTAATAGTCCTCCACTAGCTGACACAAATCAACATGACATGGGAAAGTTTCTTGAAGGTAACTGCTCTTCTACCTATCTCAAGACAATAAAAAAGTCAAAGAAATCCTTCATCATCTTCTAGACCATAGGGAGTTGAATCATCAAGTAGACCATCAGGGACAAAAACTCAGCCTAGAGCAGATATTTTCAAGGGCACACAAAAAGTCTAATACGTTGGTTTTTTTTCTTGAAACAGAAGAGGAGATGGTTAGGTATAAACTTAAAACTAGGGCTGACGAAAAAAGGATACCTAAGGAGGTTTTCAGTGAAGAGTAAATTTAGGTTGAAGCCATGTGAGTGGAATCATGTAGGAGAAGACATAATTCACCTTTGAAAAATGAAGAAGAGGTACCTCCAAAATTTGAGATGGTCAACCTAGGAGAAAAACATGGAGATAAGACAACACATGACATAATCAAGGAGAATGACAAACATATTAGAGAGGTGAAGGATGACCTATCCAAAGAAAATTTCATGGTGGCTTTCTTACAACAGGAGAATGGAAATTTGAAGAAAACCAAAATGCAACAGAGAAAGTCACAAGAAGACCCTCTATCATCAAGCCAAGAAGGTGTTTTGAAAGTAAATGATAAAGGTAAAGTCGTCATTGATATAGATAAGTTGGAACAAATTAACATTCAAACACATCCTAGGAAATCTAAAACTAGAGCAATGGCTAGAAAATAACAAAATGTAGAATATCCATCTCCTCCTTAAGCCCCAAATTTGATAGATGACTTCATATGTGTTGATATTGAGAAAAATAGAAATAAAAAATTGGCTTAAGAGAGTGAATCAAAACTTGGAGAAGATTCTGGAAAAAATCAAACAAGGATGCCACCATGCAAAGAATAATGGCAAAGCACTATTATGCTAGGAACATGGTTTGTAAGGTTAGGGTGAAAAATATGAAGAGAAAACTCAAAAATAATCTAAGGAGACTTAAAATGAAGAAAAAATTTGACCTATTAGATGATGCATCATTAGTGTTCTGAAGGCAAGGAAGAGAGAAAATAAAAGTAGATAAAATTTTAAAATTTTGAGTTTTTGTGGACACAGTCAAAGGTGTCCTATTGAAACACAACAACTAGTTGTTGCGCTTTTTATCAGGCAGTCAAAATAAAAAATTCAAAGCAAGTTAGGATAGATATTGGCATAAAGATACCATAAAATCATGTGGGGATGTTTGTAGAGTCATCAATTTGCAGAAAATTATTAAACAATGTCCTTTTTACACCTTGTTGCCACCTTTTCAGTATTGTTGCTACGTTTTTGCACAGTTAGTTCTGGGATAATGTTTCAAGAGGTGAAAGTCATGTTTTTAGATGGTAAAAAGACTCCAGGTTTTAGTGGACATCCCAAAATTTCTTCATAGGCATTCATTAAAGCTTATAACCTCTTCCATGTCATCAAAATATCAAGTCAAAGATTTGATGCGCTTCTGTTGATAGTTGTTGTGTTTCTGGGTTATTTGTTGCCTTTCTGTGTTTAGAGATTTTTCACGGCACATAAAGGTTAAAAGTGAAAATAGGTTGATGTAAATATTTTACTCATGATTTTATCTAATTAATAGGCTTATTAATGATTATCATTGTAAATAATCTTGTAATCAATGCTTTCAAAGATAATCTCAATCAGCTAGAAAAAATATAAGAAAGTTGTTTCTAACTTCCCTGAGATTTGGCAATGAGTAAATAGGTACACAAATCAATTTCGATGGATCAGGATTCGACCCCTTAGAGGTGGAATCATGTTTCTCTTCTATATTTACTTAGTGTGCTTGATTTTTGCATTAGTGTGCTTGAGTTTTACAGAGAAATAATATAGGTAGTTGCAGCTATTTTTATGGGATTCATGTGTTGTGGTTAGTGACACTTGTTTTCCATAGTATATCTTATGAATATGATTATCATATTTTTCTAGCATCCATCTACATTTCTTCTTATGTTAATCTCTTAATTTTTTAAACATAATACATTGTCTAAATGATTTATTTTTTTTGAGATTTTCACATAAGATTTTTCATCCTATGAATAAGTGAATGCATTATTCTCACTTATTTCCTTCTATATAATTTTATCCTAACTACACTGTAATGAGAGATCATTTTGTGTCACTGATTACACCTACCTTGCCTCATTCTATATTTGGAATTGATCTTTTCGAATACCTGGCCTTGTTCCTCAACATGGTGCTTCTTTATCCAAAAAACCCTAATCAAAACACTATTAAGCTGATAACTAGCCTAAAACCCTAATATTCTCCATTCACTTCCCTTGGATTTGAGGTTTATTTTCAGAGAGCCCTCTTTTATTTGGTAGGGCCTCATACTGAGTCAAAATTTTGTCTGTGGTTACGTCTTTGGTTTCCTTTCTCAACCTTGGGAAACTAAGGAGCACTAACATTTTTGGCGTCATTGCCAAGGAACGAGTGCCAAATCTTCCCTAGGGATATTTCTTACAGTTTTTTGACGTTTAGACCTACGGGTGACATGTTATAGCATTAAAATAAGTCTGATTCAGTGATTTCGAGCCAGAGTGAAGATTGAGAAGAACACAGTTTCCCAAAAGACATACAAGGTCTAATATTGATTCCAATCGTCCACTAGTAGTTGATGACCCTGAAAGATTATTGAGAAAGCATATGTCACAATTTCAAGAAGTTGAAAAAGGTACACCTCCACTAGTAAGATCCACATATTTTCCTACAAGGTTGGTTTCTCTTGAAAATCTATTTTTTGATCTCAAATTTGAGTTATCTTTATGCAAGTCTAAGTTAGATTCTTTCCTTTTAGAAGCAATTTTTGGTAACATTAAGTTTGAATCATATTTTCGATCTTCTGATTCTTCATATTTTGAGGTTGATAGTAAGGTCTGGTCATATTTTTATAAACTCCAAAGCTTGGTTGATAAGTTCCAATTAACCTATGAAAAGGCCTGTTGTCACACATAATGTCTAGGCACCACGACAACGACTCATATCGAGGCTGTCACCCTGATCCCAAATATCTTCTTTTAAGTTGTCTCCTTATAGAATCTAAGGGGGGTATACCTTATGGAAATAAAATGGAGGAATTTCATCTCACTCATTCATCTCTGCCTATAGACACAAATGATCAGCATAGTTTTTCCCCTCCAACCTCACCCCAAAGCTAGGGTGGATTTTGTCGTCAAGATATTATGTGAGTCCTAGATGTCGACCATTCTACATCAATGACCCCATAGTAGTACACCCTTTTTATTTTTCACAAAATGGATCCATCATGTTTGATTTTCTACACCATTCAGTTTTCAATATCATTCGACCATTTTTTATATATGATGTAAACCCATTATGCATGTTTATAATGTAAATGATCTGATTAACACCATCATGCATGTAAAAACCTAGGTAAGTTTATTTTTTATGATGATGGTTTCTATACTAGGAGGTTTTTCGTCTCACCGATAAATGTGTGTTTCTAGACATGGATGATCGACATAGTTTTTTTCCCTCCAGCCTCACCCCAAAGCTAGGGTGGATTTTGTCATCAAAATCTTAGATGAGTCCTTGTGTTATTTATTGAGTCTCTGTAAAAGTGGTTTGGGAATAATTCTAGCTATTTGGTTAAATTATTTTATTACAAGTCACTTATTTTACTAGATCACATTTTGTGTTGCAGAAATGGGTAAACCTTTGGGGTCTATAACGAACGGGTGTTTCCCCATTCATGTATTAAATCTTAATATATTGATGTAAAAAATATTTAGGGCATGGTCCCTCATAATTAGACAACATGACTAAATATTAGAGGGTTGGAAAGATTATTAATCCCCTCATGAGTCAATTAATTAAATTTTCTCGCCAAATTAAATTAAAAATATTAAGCCAAAAATTTAATTAACTTTATGTCCTAGGTAAATTTAAATTCTTCAAAGGAAAAATTTGTGCATCTTTAAAAGATAAATTTTTAAAGTTCCGAGGCCAAGGGAATATTGAAAATTTGGAGAAATTTTGGACCCTTGGGCTTTGGTAGTTAAGTCAAAGTCAATTTTTTGAGGTAATTAACTCAAAATTATAATTTTTGAGTTAATTCAAAGGGAATTAATTGAAAAATTCGAAATTCCTCAAAAAATAATAATTCTGATGGAGAAGATTAAAATATAATCAAATCATTTTTGATGGTAAAGATTACTTTGATGGGGATCAAGTGAACTAGCCATTGGAGATTTTAATATATAAATTGGAGGTCTTTTTCCATCATTTGCATCCAATCCCTTGATTGTGTACTAGCTCTTGAAGCTCTCTTGTAATACTTTTCTAGAATAATACAAACAAAGTCTTTGGGGTTTTACTTGATGATTGTGTTCCTCTTCGACATTTTATGGTAAAATTGTTCTTTATATTTTGTTGGTAATTATTTCAATGAAATGTTGATTAATAACTCTTGTAGAGTAATCTATTGCACATGTATCTTGCTTAGGTTATTGGATTTAGTGTTGGAAATATGATGTAATGTGTTGTCCTTGATGGCAACCTACTTGATGAAGTTGTCCTTGATGGAAACTGACTTGATGAGTTGTCTTTGGATAGCAACCTAATTGTTAATGATGTAAATATGATGTATCTACAGAGAAGTTCAGAAGTAACAAAGAAAGAAATTCCAGTAAGTGCCAGAGTAATGATGAATAAGATATTTCATAAAGCATACGCGGGTTTGTAAAGGCAAAGTAGCATATGTACACGTAAAAGTACGTACCAAGTAGCGTATTCCTATTTGTGCTCTAAATTTATAAAACCAGGGGACATGACCATGGTATTGCCCCAAAATATTGAGCACTGGATTATCTATTTGATCCCATCCAGGAATACCATCAGCAGTTAAGTGGTTTTGACTCATGGTATTGATAAAGGCTAAAACTATATAAGGAGAAGAAGATCATAGTACAATGTGTGCAAGAAATAAAAAAGCTATTGAGGAATAAATCTCTTTGAGAGATATTTGCATGGTTGAACTCTGTTTCTGATAGATCTAAATTTATGATGCACCCATGGATATGATGAAGGTTCAAGACCTCTAGATCTAGAAACGATGAATCTATAGGCTGATCTGCAAAAGAAATAATGAAGAACTGGCGCAAGTCTACTGATGATAATGAAGAAATCTGGGTAAGTTTATAGATCTGGTATATTCTGCAAAGTCTACCATTTACAGATCTATACGCTAGTTTGTCTTGGTAAAAGCGCGTGTATACGCGGGTTCTCTTAATAAAAAGCGCGTATGGAAGTTAGGGTTTCTGAAGCTTATTTACATATATTACTTCTGTGATTTCTATTTTCTCTTTGCTGTCGGTCAATGAAGTCATCTTGAAGTTCTGGGTTGATTGAATATAGAGTATGCTGCTGATTTGATAATGAACAAATCTAATCACTGATTGAGAAAACATGATGAAGGATGAGTGACTATCTAAACAGTTCTGCATTGCTGATAGATTGCATGAACTGAAAGTTTCAGATCTGAATATGAGTCTAAACAGATTCTGAAAGAAAGAATACGCTAGTTGGTGAAAAAGAAAAAAAAAGCACGTGTATACGCGGAAACTGTGAAGAAAAGTCACGTATTATTTCAAGAATATAAAAAACTAGCATGCATTGAAGCATACACAGGTTGGTGTGAAGAAAGACGCGTATATACGCGGGTTACATAAAGAAAAACAACATATGGTATCTGAATTAATGGTTTTTCAAGGTTGAATATGTATCTGATTATCTACTCTGAATTCTATGTTATTTCTGATATTCTGGTTACAGTGGTCTTACTGTTATGATTGATGTTTTGGGCAAAGTATGGTTGTTAATGTTAAGGGGTTGTGTTGAAGCTGTTTAGATCCAGTATCAAAATTGATAAAATGTGGTCTGTAGTGGGTCTGAGGGTTGAAGCCTTTAGTATGGAAGTAGAAGCTTTCAGCCAGTAAAAGATGGTGTTGAAATCAGGGGGTCGAAGCTCCCTTACAGGAGAGGCTGGTAAACGAGATCAGGTGGTTGGAGCTCCCTTCCAGATGCAGCTAGAAAATGAGAGAAGGTTGCAGCCTTCTACAGGTAGAAGCCTACGTACTAGTATAAGTCTACATCAGTACAATGTTGTAAAGGGTTTTCTATATAATAAAGATTGAAGACAGAGACGATAGCAGCGGTGGTTTTCTCCCGAATTTGGTTTCCACCTTAAATATTGGTTTTCATGTGTGTGATGCTTTATACTGTTGATTACTGTTCATAACTTTTGATTATCTAGCCTTATTCATAACTGATAAATCTATTTAAAAGACCGTTCCTGAGAAATTCTCTAAATCTGAAAGGTAAATCAGTATATGCTAGTTTCCTTCTATATTTCCGCGTGCATATGCTAGTTCAGTTCATAAAAACCGTGTATGGGAATATGCTCAAAGAAAAGGTTTAATTTAATTTATAAACTCTAAATACTGATTCACCCCCCCCCCCTCTCATTATTTTTCCCAACATTTAGGGTAAGAATTTTAATTGGATTGAGTTAGCAGGTATCTCTAACTCTTGAAAATTTCATTTTTATCTTATTTCTCTATTGATTTAACAATTTAACTTTAAGTGTGCAGAAATCTCTCAGATTTAGAATTGGGCGTTAAGGGAAGTCTTCAGTTGGACTAGATGACTCCCAAGGAAATAAGATCCTAAGAGCCCTTAGGATATAATTCCCCAATCTTATCTTAAGTTCTCTTCTTGCAGGGTTTTCTAGAGCTTGTGCCCGAATACAAAAAAATTATCTTAACTTTTATTGAATTTAAAGTTAGATTTTGCTGGTAAGAGCCTTAAATATTTATATCTGGGAGTGAAGTTAGACTTACACTCCTTAGATCTGACATATCTGCAACTCTTGTGCATAGATTTGTAGATTTACTATATAGATTCGTAACTTATTTGTACACATCTGTAACTTATTTGTATAGATCTATAATTTACTTTTGTAGATCTGAGGTTTTGTAACATAATTTTTAATTCTAACATTTGGGTTTCTTACGATTTTCTCTATTTTTGTAAATATTGGGTATTAGGTTTTTCTCCTTTCACTTGTGCGAGAATAGATCTAAAAAATCAGCCAAAGAAATTTTGAGATATGAGGTAGATCTAGACCCTAGAGGGCAAGATCTAGGCTCAATATTTGTTTTCAGGTGAGATCAAGTGGAAGAAGAACTAGATCTAGGCCCTTGAGGACCTCTAGGCTTTTGAGGCTATGTTTGCAGGATTTTGGTCTCCAAAATTATAATTTTCAAGAAGCAACATTATCCCAAAATTTCAACGATTTTCAACGGTGGGATATTCAAAGCCTTGGGCTAAGGGTTTGATATCTAAACCCTTATTTTCCGCAAATTTTATTACAACAAACAAATAAAAAATAATTAGACCCTAAAAAAACATTTTATATGGTCAAAGTTGTTTAGAATTGAAAAATATTCATTTTTAGAGTTTTTGGCCACTTGGACATCTTTAATTTTGCCTAGATCTGACTTTGAAGCTTGCTGGAAATTACTGCATAACTGTGAAAAATCATATATGACCATTTATGATGCATATCCTAAATAACTTCTAAAAAATTATTGGGTGTGGAGCCTGATTATCTTCATTATTTATGTGTATCACAACGTTGGACCCATGTTCTTAATGGGGTGACAACGCCGCCCATCGTTTAAAAGCTACATGGGGGATCCAAGGGGTTGGTTGGGTTTCAAGGGAAATGCCCCCGAAGCTAAAAATATATGTAAAATTGCCTTGTAAAAGTATTGCAATTTCTAGTCAATCTGGACCATTCATTACGTAGATGATCTGACAGTAGAAGTTATGTTTAATTTAGGTTTTCTTTTCGTAGAAGGCAACCCCTCATTTTGTATGAGGGTATTATATTGCGGCTATGTATTGCATATGAATTCTCAGAGCGAGAAACAAATAAGGAGACTATGATAGAGAACTGAGGATATTATAGTGGATCTGTGTTAGCCCCCTAATTTTCTCTTTTTTTACCATTTCCCCCTTCCTAAATCATAACCATTTACGTCTGTTTCACCCTCTTATGCGCCCTCATCTTGCACCAGTCCAAGCATGGTGACACATTTCGTATAAACCTTTATTATTCATGTTATAATTCAATTTAGCATTAATTAAATATTTATTACATGATTTCTTACTTTTAAAATCACTTTTGTAACTTATCGATATCTCCAAAGGTTATTTGATGGTTATAGTGCTTATCGTGACCACTGATCTTAGTGCAGGACCAGATCTTGCACCATTTCTAGCACAACAGATATTTGTGGATGATCTAACCTCCTCGATCACAGCCTTCTCTTGAACCACCTCAGACATGATAGAAAATGATTCAAAGGCAGCCGAGACTAATCCGTGAAGGGCGAAAGCTCGTTAGCTACGACCAGTTTTGCAAAACCTTCTTATATTGAAGGCTGAAACTAAATTCTGCATTTTTTTATGAATCAGTTGAATGATTTGTTTTGGTCCTCGGCCAACAGATCTATATAATGTAAAGTGTAAATAGGACCTAGGGGGAGAAGAATTTTGAAGCAGAGTTTTTAGAGCAAAGTTGATAGGCGGTAACCAGTCTTTTTTTATCGCTCGAATCTGGGCTGGACATTATATCAATGCATGTATTCGCCTCAATGAATTAATAAAATGTTTTTCTGCCTCATGTTTCAGAAATTATGTTTCTATTTTTAAGTTGATGAATTAACTGGTTTACTGAGTAGTGTTTTAACTTAAAAAGGGAAACACACTGGTTGGCTAGGGCCCAGCCAACCCAGCACGTTTAACCTATTTTCTCTTTCCTTTATTGTGTGTTTGAATTATTAAAGTGTGATTTAACTCTCAGCACATGCATTCCTGTCTTATTGAAAACGGATCCCTCGTGTGAAGTAGTTACATTTTATTTCCCTGCAATTTACTTTCTTACACTTGATTTCATATTGGCTTTCATTCGACTGTTACAAGCAGGAGAAACAAACCTACAACAATGCACGTTGGTGTGATATTTCATTTTCTTTCAATTCTGTTTATTTGGTTTTCCACTGCCTGGTACAAGTAGGAGAAATGAACCTGCACTAGTGCACGTTGGTGTGATGCAGCAAGTTTTCTTAATCTACTTTCCGCGATTTTCTTTCTTTCTTTAAATTATTATGATAGGATAAATGATTGTTTCTTTATTTATACATTTTGTTAAGATCATAAACATTCACTTTTATGTGTGCAATTTGATTTGATAGAAAACTATCACTTGCAATAATTGAACACTTGTTGTTAGTATGAATCTTAATTCCAAGCGTACGAAAAAATACCACTTTAGCTGTGCATAACAAACAACCCTAACAATAGAAATGACTGTTAATATCTTCATATCTGCAGTTAGGTGATCAAGATAAATGCTGCAAAATATAGATCTATGCATTAGAAGACATTAAACAATAGAAAAAACAAGATTTACTTCATGCATACAATAGACAGGACAAGAATATATCAAATGAATTTTGTATTAATGGCATATGGGAGGAAAACACAAGAGGGTGTTCCCTGTTCTCCTCAATGGAATGGGTTCTTGTAAGTCCTCAGCACGTTAGATCTAGAATTCCTCTCTCTTGATGGTGTAGAAAACCAGACAAAAATGGAAAAATATGGCTATGATGGTGGATCAATAGCCATACCAAAGTTTAGATCCAGAGTGATCTTTAGGCAACAAAAGGTGATAAATGAATGGAAAAACCCTTCTATTTATAACAAAATATCGAATTAGTCTAGATATTGGTGCATAATTAAAATATTATTAACCAAATCAGGATCCAACTTTTGTGGAATATTTTATTATATTTGTTGGAGGGAAAAGGAATTTGACTTGGGTTAAATCCCTTTATTTATAAATAATAAATAAATAAATTATTTATTTATCATTTTAAGGATGTGGTTGAGTAATAATAAATAAATAAATGATTTATTTATCATTTTAAGGATATGGTTGAGTAATAATCAAATAAATAATGATTTATTTAATTATTTTAGGGAGATTTAGTCATATTTAACAAATAATATTATTTAAGCAATGTTTAAATAATTATTCTTAGAAAATAATAAGATAAATAATGATTTATCTAATTAATTTCCTTGTTTTGGGTTAAATATAACCAGGAATATTAATTAAACTATTGTTTAACTAATTATTCCTTGAGGAAAATCAAACAAATATAGATTTATTTAATGTTTCCTCATGGGGTTTGCTGTTTAGACCATAAATAACTTAATAAAGGTGGTTTTACTAGGTTATTTTCATAGTGAATGCAATTATACTTAGGGTAAAATTGGTCTTACATGGTGTACTTGGGTCCATCTAATAACAATGGGTTTGATGACCAAAAAATGGTGTAACAGATTTCCCCCCAGCATGCGAGCATTAGGAGCTAATCGTATGACTGAAGTATGTTGTAAGAACTCAATCACTAGACATTGACAGGGAAGTCAAAGAGAGAGGAGTATGAGGTAGACCAAAGTGTTGAAAGAACTAGATCCTAAGGAGGCGAGAATTATAGGTGCGAAAAGTCTCTTTGATGACTAAGTACCTATTCTATAGGCAGCGGGGGAGGTATAACTCTACCCGCTGAGGCAAAGTACAAACAATTAGGCATCTGGAAAACCACAGGATGAAGTAATAAAGCATATGCTGGCATAAACATGAGCCAGATGAATAACATGATAATGAATCCCACATAAATATTGTGCCTGGGATAACAACCAGCAATTTGTACAATAATATCTGAGTACATGAGAAATGAATACAACCTAGATGCCCCTGCAAACAGGAAAGGGCTCTCAAAATCTGACTGATATATGCAATCAAGAAGGCGCTGCAAGCGACTAAGGCTGATTTCATCAAATCTATGGAGCTGCATCGAAGACTGTGTTGGGTCGTGAATGCGACCACTTTTTAACACTTATTTCATCCATTTTTACTCTTCTTTATCATGTCATTTATTATAATTTATCATATAAATCCATTTTATAATGATTTATGCTCTTATGGATGAATATTGTTTATTCTCCTTTACTTTTAATAAATTGATGATTATTATGCATAATTATATCAATGATGGTTTATTAATATATTTTGTAATATCATTCACCATTTTATCCTCCAAGATATTTTCCAGACTGCAAATTTGATTTCCAAATCATCATGAAATATTCCAACTCAGAAATTCGCTGGAATAAGAAGTGATAGTTTTGCGGTTGCGATTCTGAGCAAATGGAGAAGAATATGGAAAATCTGGAACATGGGTTTTGTCCAGAACAGATGTAATTAATTAATCAAAGAATGGTTTGCCAAAATTAGGCATGTATTGAGAGAAACGTAGGGTTCTCTGAGAAAAATTTTCTCAGATTTGTTGTTGCGGTCGTCCTCCAAATCTTAGCTGTAAAGCCAAATTTGACTTGCTCTTGTTGAAAGATGGATGGAAATATATTTTCTTGTTGATCAATTGGTTGGGAACAATCCAATTTTTTTATGAGAGATCCTATTTACTATTTAATTTCTCCTCTCTTTGGTTATAAAAGGAGACATTTGTAAAAGAGAGGGGATGGATCATAGTTGTTGCTTTTGTGAATTGTAAACTTAATCAAAAGCTGTGTTATTGAAAACACGATTCCATTGTAATGCTGCTCCAATTTAATGATTAATTGAAGTTGTTGTTCCATTCGCATCACCTGAAGTAGCTTGAGCAGTCCCTACTGGTGGTTAAGGGCCCGATCCCTAGCAGCGTGAACTGCTCCTCTATGTTATATTTCCAATTCCTGCAGTGTGTGATCGATTTGATACATGCATGTTACTCGTGGGTTAATTGAGAAAACATATTGCCTTACTTAGAACATCCTTGGATTCATGGAAGTGATATTGGTTCTATCTTAATTAATTCATAATTCTGTGTTTAATAGTTTACTATTTTATTATAATGGATTGCGTTGTCGTTCCTTCCCAATTTAACAAGAGTCTTAATCCTTGAATTACCTATCTTGTTATGCTTGATTGTTCGGCATTTGATGTTCCATTCCATTTGCTGTTTCATTTAACCGCTGTTCATTTCAGAGTGCAGATATAAAGCTTCGCTATTCAGTTTGTTGTTCAATAGGATTTGCTGTTTAATAGAGTTTTGTTGTTCAATTCCATTAGTTAATATTTTCTGTTCGATTCTTCTAAGTTTTAGTTTTTTATTCATTTACATTGCTGTTTGATTTCAATGTGTTGTTCAGTTTCAATTCATTAGTTTCCAGATTTTGTTCCTTTCAGTTATTTTCATCAGCAAGAAGATTGAGTTTTCTTTCATTTCGATTGCTTTAAGATCACCAACTGTAGAGGACACTGGTTATTGCTTCCAAGTTCCCAGATTGGTTATCTTGCATCGATTTATAAGGGAAAGAGTTATTGCTACTGTATCCCTGATCGATGTTTTGCAGATTGATTTAATTAAGATTTTAGAGCATTTGAGTTTATGCTGTTGTAATTAGGTTCCTTTACAAGCATTTTTTTACTCTTGTATTTCGAACACTGTACTACATCTCACACAACATTACTCTTGGATGAATTGCTGCCTCAGATTGAGTACACTCTTGAAATAAAAAGCCGCTCCTGGATTGATAATTAATGTGAGATAAATAGGCATTAAAAAGACACCTTTTATGCACTCGACAGGCTAAAGTGAAGAAGTCATCCAGGTATGTGGGGGGCTACCTGTAGGGCCACCCCCTCATGAGGGTTGAGACATCTCACACACACCTGGGAATCACCGATATCAGTTTTTGCATCACTGAACCATTAAGTATACGGATCTCGATCATACTAAAAGGAGATGGAGTTGAGAAATAATCAAGTAAAAGGGAAATAAGGAGTCCCTTTCCCTGATCCAGGGCACCGAACAAGAGTGGAAGCTGGAACCAAGTTACATCGCCCTCTAGACTTGTCTTTTGGAATGAATGAGTTGATGTTGACAGAAGGAGGTTTGCCATAGGTGAGGAAATAAGGGATCCTTAGCTACGGCACGAGAGACAATAGTAGAGCATATGACAGGCTGACACCAATGATGATGATGAAATGGGGGGTACTGAGTAGCAAACGGACAACTTCCCTTGTTAGAGCATAAAGGGCATGAATGACCTGGCAGTGACTGACACAACATCATGAGGGATAAGGGATAGTGGGACTGAAGGCCATAATGTGTGACACGAGAGAGGGACCAAGAAATGAAGGATGGAAGACTATAGCGGGATGCAAAGGGGACATGGGATGGACTCCATGAATGCAATGATGACTCAAATAGGATGCTCTAAACAAGGGTGACTCGATGATGCTGCCACATAGAAAAGGTCCAATGGATACCATAAAAAATGAGTATAATATGGTAACTCACGACGAAATTTGACATGAGCATGGACAAGTATGGAGGAAAAGTGATGCCCTCGGTAAGAGTGTTGCAAGTGAAGAAATCCGATTTTGAGGAGGATTGAATTGACGCTTCTTGGAAAAAATGTGTCCTGGTGAAGTATCAAACCAGTAAAAACTAATAGATACCCATTTGAGGGCTTTCCAATGGTACATACGGTTCATCAAACTGAACTATGGTCTGGCCACAATAGGAAAAAGAAAAATCAGGGGTTTTCTTTTAATAAGGCATTTTCCCTCCCAATTCACTCATTTGCAGGTGGAGTTATGGTGAATGTAGTGAGGAGAGACGACCCTAAATCTTGTGGTGATTGTAGCAAACAAATCGATCATTGGAATTGAGAGCAGTCAGTTGCAAGTAAGAGGCCTAATCCTACTCTTTCATTTTAGTGGATTGTAAGTTCAGTTTAGGTGACCAAAGCTCATGAATAGACCAGGTCGCACTTTTTGGGTTCTGCTCTATGACCTGGATAGCAGGTCCTAGGAAGAAAACTGTGACCTATCCTAGGAAATTGCCTGAACAGTGCAACCTGTCAGAGAAAGGGGTTTTCAGTGCTGTTTTTGGTTGAGATATGGGATTTTTATGGTTGAGGGGCATAGGTGCCCCCAAGCATGTTGTGGTCATGCCAAAATGTATTTCGAAAAAAGGGGAATCTAAACACATTCTAATGATGTGGTGCGCCATTCGTTTTCATTATGGTTATGCAGTTTGAGAAAGGGAATGGAGGATTACAAATATCTTTTGGTATTGCATATATGAATCAAATGGAATTTATGTTTCCAGGTTGGCATACATGGCGGCACTATCCCAAAGAGAGGATTTAAAGATAATGAACTGGTGCTCTCCCATAAAACTCACAGGTTGGTCAACAATAATGTCAAAAGGGCTAGGTTGTTTATGTAAGATGAAGGAATGATGAGGGGTATCATCCCTAGAGTGATCTGAAGTGATATGGGACTGTAGAGGTTCTTCTAAATGTGGAAGAATAATGGATAATTTCTTCTCCTAGTCTCTCAAATATAGGTGCCCCCTTACCCAAACATTGGGTATCAATGTAATGGCCACAAGGTGCATGTGGTTCGAATGCATGAGTTCGATGTAAAGGGGGATAGATAAAGTCAGGTGACTATTAGCTCCCTGTAATAAACAAGATTGGAAAAGTACGACAGCAGGGAGAACATCATTTCAATCACTTTGTGATTCTAGGATCTAGCCCTCCTAAATCCGGAGAGGGATCTCTCCAATAAGTGTAAATATGGATTTATATTTAAGGTTTTGGGTAACGATATTAGGCTAGTTATGAAGGCCAAGAGTTTTTGTTTGTTTTGGATGGCTGAGCATGATTATTATGTGAGTGGAAAGTTCTAAATGGAAAGAGTTTCAAAGGTGAGAAGTTACAAGAAAATAGAACAAGCTTTGGCCAAAAAGATAGATAATTGCAGGTTTTAGTCCATTGGTCTATGGAGTCATAATAGGGTTTTAATTGAAACAACCAGGTTCAAGGGTGATATATGGGGCAAGTCATCTATCTCTTAGGATTTCTTTAAAGTTTTATTTATGGAATGAGATGATACAAAAAGAAGTGGAATTAAACAAATGAAGAACAAAGAGCAGCCCAGGATCTGGTAAGTACTTTGAAACTAGCCAGCCTTTGAAAAAAACTTAAGAATAACATAAAAGAAATCCAAGATCTAGTAAGTACTTCAAAACTATCCAGCCTTTGATACACTTTCAATAGAAAACATTTAAAACACAAAGGGAAAAACAAATGATAACAAAGAATGGTCTAAGATATGGTAAGTACTGTGAAACTAGCCAGCTTTCAACACATTCCGAGGGAAACTTTCAGATAGTCTTTTGGGATAAAACTAGGACCAGGGCTCACCATATCTTCCTTAGTTCATCTCTACTTAACATAAACTGAAAATAAATTTCAAGAATAACAATTAGCTAAGACAGTAGGACGAGGGAACGTCAGCATTCCTAACCGCTCAAACTGAATTAAATCATTCCTGAACAACACAATTTGGAGGAAAACATTTAGATAAAGCTTATTAGTTGGAGAAGGGTACTGATATACAGTAAATCCTAACTCTATGCTTGATGTTCTTTATCAGAGAATATGAACAAAGTGGAAACAGAAATAAAATAATGATTTACAATAAGAAATAACATCACTGTCGACATAGACCAGGATCCCATAAATCAGCTTTTATTGATGCTTCAAACCAGTTACAGCATTAAGTCCAGTGTTTCAGGTTAGAAATCATCTTCACTTCTCAGCCTAACTATTCTATCACAAGTAGAGCTCCAAGAGCCTTTGAACACTATTTACAGAACTTTCGAGCACAAGTATATTTCAAAGTTCTGCAACCAACATTTTCTCATCTTCTACAGAAGTATTTATACAAGGAATGAGGAGGTGGGATCTAATAAAATATCTCCAAGGTTCAATTAATACAGATTAATGCTTCTCGTCCTTTGAGGGGCTTAATGGAGAAGAGTATGGATATTTCACTGTTATTAATTGATTTACATTTAAGATTTAAGCTCGGTGGAAGATTTTGTTGACTTTTAAGGCTCTTTTTCATCTCTGTAGTAACTCAACAGATATTTTTACAATTAGTTCTTCAGCTGAATTAACTCTTTGGTGGTTGTGAGGCAAATATTCTCTGCTGGTCATTACTCAGCCTCTGTTTGAATCCTATGAAGCTACAGGTGGCACTGTGGTAGCTGAGAGGAATCAATTGGCCTCTGTTGTGGCGGTGGAGGCTCTTCTCTCTGATAAATATTTATGATTTTTCCTTAACTGTTTTTAATTTGGAGGATTAGGCTTTTGATAATCAATCTTAGCCATAATCCACCCAAATTTGTCTTCAATCTTCTGTTTCTGCTGTGTTTAAATCTTCGACACTGATACTCTTTTGATTCATTTAATAGTCAGTGTCTTGTTGATGTGCAGGGTCTGCGAAGGGTCCAAATGGCATCAATGCCCATGAAGCATTGACAAGACGTGGTGTTGGAACCCTGAGAACGACTTCTCTTTAAATAAACAAAGCCCTGAGGATTTTCACCCTCGGCTTTATCATCTCTTTTTTAAAATATTTTGAAATTCATTTGAACCTGCAAAAAACACAAAAATGTTATGAAATCCTACGTTTATTGAGTAAACTGCTTTAGAGGGTGTGGGGAAGGAGCGTGGCCGTTGGATGGCAGCATCCAACGACAGAGATCTGCGTAGAAGCAAAAAAGGAGAGAAGAGGGAGATTTTAAGTCGGATCTGCCGATCTGCAAAGATCAACGGTCGGGAGCGATCAGGAGAAAATAAAGCAAGGGAGTCACTTTATAAAGAAATGGCGAAAATTTGATGAGATAAGGTTAAAAACCTTTGTTTGGAGGAAAAAATGGTTAAAAGTGAAGTTAGGGTTTGGGATGAATATGAGCTATTGGATGAGATCGGCCCTACAAGATCAACGGTTGAGGAGGCACGCGACAAAACTCAAAAGGAAAGAGGGAAAGTGGTTTTGGGGATGAAAACCACTATTTTCACGTGGAGAAAAGGTGGGTAGGCAATTTTTCCTTTTGGAACGTGATATGTATCCCCGCCTGACACGTGGCATCAGAAAACCGCTTATTTCGCGTGCCCTTTGGAAAAATAAACTTCGTGTTGAAAGTCACGCGGCTTGGAGTGTGGACCATTAGATCTGGGACCTCAGATACAACAGAGGAGAATGAGCGTGATATGAGATAGATGCATGGGTGGAACGAGTATGGGTGGTTTCGATCTGGGCCATTGGATCGAACAGATCAATGGTCAGGATTTGATTTGGGGAACAAAAGGAATAATACAATGGCGGAAGACGGGTTAATAAGGGCTGCTGATCTGCAAAGATCAACGGCTGCGATTTGCCGAAAAAACATTAGGAGCAGGGTGTATAAAATATAACCAAAGTTGCAGGATCGATCTGGACCATCCAATCTAGACACGTGGATGGCCCAAATACAATTAGGGCTCGGCAATTGGTGGGGCAAAGAACTTGGAGTGCGACGGAGTGATTGAGCGCTGACCGTCGATCTGAAGATCAGTTCGACGGTGGGAAATGAATCGGAGGGGTTCGAAAGGTGGAGGAAATATTTGTGATCGGAGAAAATGTGGGCCGTTGGATCTGGGAAGGCAGGGAGGAGATAAACGGTCCAAGATAGATCAAGGAATGGCCAATCGGAGGGGACACAGAAATGAGCCCGATAAAACTTGCGATGTGATCACGTGCTGGCTGTTTGATCGGGTCAAGATCAACGACGGAGATTGCAAAAGCAAACCAGCGGAAACCCTTTGAAACAGATGAAAACCCAAAAATTAATATAAATTTTTTTTTTGGCTTTGGGGGCAGGATATATATAAGAAGTGAATAGGCGCCCATCTGTGGGGCCCGTGGTCTTTATGAAATATAATATGCCCATGGCATATATAATACAGGGCCAAATGGATCGGAACTGTCTGGCTCGGTCTTTCAATCTAACCATTTTATTTTTGCGATGCGATTGGCGCTTGGGACTTTAACTCTTGGTCCCGGGTGAAGTTATATGGAGTAAAGCAGAGGGAGCGGAGTTTAATACAATGGGGCTTAAATCGCATCAGAACTTTTGATGCGGGTCTTTCAATCTAACCATTTTTTTATTAAAAAAACATAACTCTGGTGGGTTTCAACCAAAACTTTAGGAAAGTGGGTTTTTTGATATACAAAGGAAAATATCAATCGGGAAAGGATTATTACAATGTTTTAGCGCCCGATTGCAGGCACAAGGGTTATATGAAACAATAATATGATCGGGGTTTATAAAACAGAGGGCTAATTGCATCAGAACTTTCAACTTGACCAAAATATTTGTGCGCTTATATTTTTGCGATGTGATAAGTGCTTAAATGGTTTAGAACTTGGTTCCAACACCAAGGCGCATGGAGGGGAAGTGGTTAGGACTTTGGCCCAAGGGGGCTTAAGCCTGTGGTAAACAAACTTATTTTTTATGAAATTTTTCCAATTTTTCAATGGATTTGGGGGTTTTGACAGAGTTAAAAAAGGAGTTTTAAACTCTGTAAAGGGGATTTTATGAACGGGGAAAGGGATAGAATGAAAAATACAGGAATTTCATGGGAATAAAAGTGGTAAAAAACGAGGTTATTTTTTTGGTGGAGGGAAAGGAAAAATGGCCTTTGCAGCAGTCTTTCTTTCATGGAATCAGAAGAATTTCTGATTTCTAAATCGATACAACAGTGAAGATTGAAACAAGGGCATGATGTCTTGAAGAGATAACACTTTTTAGCAACAAAATTTGTTGCTTGAAGGCTCCAAAAATTTTTTAGCCACCATTTGATATGGAAAATTTTATTGGTGGCTAACAGTGGCTCCACTTGGGGATGGTGCCTTCTTGAAGGCATCAATAACTTCAAACTTGCATTCTCTGGGAGGCTGATTAGTGTCTTCATCCATTGGGCTTCCTTTCTTTACTTGGATGATCTCATTTTCTTTGAAACATGTTAGCATCCATGGAAAACAATGGAACTTCATCAACACAAGCTTTCTACCTACCCAATCCTACTGATCTAACATTTTTTCTTCATTTGAGTGCACTTGGATTGGCAAACTCTTTTCACAACATTTTATTATTTTGAAAGCATAAAAATAATCTAACTCTACTCCTTATTTCTCCATGAACTTAGATTAAACAGTTAAGTCCATATGATTCTCTACCTAATCTACCAATCTGTTAGGATTAAACAGTCTAACATATTTTATTCTCTAAATTTTACAACAGAAATTAAAAAGCATTCAAGTTAGGATTGAACAGTCTAAATTGATGTTGATCTATGACATAAGAACCAAGATGCACATAGAAACTATTTTGCAGAAAATTAAAACAAAATGGAAGGCTTAAGATCTGAAATTTCAAAGCACTTCCTTCATCTTTTTACAGCTCTGTTTTGACTTTTGTTTGAGCTATTCTTTCTTTGTTTTTCTGGTTCATATTTTTAGCATATTGGAACCAGTTTTTACTTCTATTTTGACTCAGAAATTAAAACAGATTTGAGTCATCCTCGTTTTGGAAACATAGGTTCAGATTTTGAGCATGTTTGAACTTTTAATTTCTAGCCTAATCTACCTACTGATAAGCCAAGATTGAACAGTTTGGAAAATCGAATTCACTATCCTATCAGCAGTCAATTTAAAGCTAATTAGTCATGATTAGGCTATATGACTAATTAGAAGTATGTTTTTTAGGAGTGGCATTTAAGCTTGCACACTTTCAGATTTGTTTCTCTTTTTGTTGGTATGGGGTTGTACCTTTATTGTTTTTTTTGTAATCTGCCCTCTTTTCTTTCTTTCATTGTTTTTGTATTTTTGATTTTTCTAAATTTGAATGTGATGATGGATGAAATATTTATAATGGAAAAAATATAAAAATGCTTTTAGAACATGACATGGATCAAGAGAAGTAATGTTTGAGCATCTTGCCGTTGACAGGACCCCCAAACAATTCTGCTCCTTTCAACTCTTGTAAGAAAAATACATATTACTAGCAGCTGAATGAATGGAGTAAGGGCCAAGCCATAAGTTGTCAAATTTTCCATGCTTGCCCTTGTCTTCCCTTCTTGAGTCCCATTTTAAAACTTTGTCCGCAATATTGAAATTGCTGGCCTTTGTTCTTCTGTCAAATTTTTTTTTAATGTTGTCTTGCTTCTGCAATGCTTTGTTATAAACCTCTTCTCTAGTTTGTTGAAGATGAATAGTCTAATTTATCCTTTGGATCATGTCATTATCTTTAGACTGAACCTCTTGAATTAACTTCATAACTGGCACACCAAGGCTGGTAGGAAATATTACATTAGTGCCATACACAAGCTGGTAGGGTGACATGCCAATAGATTTCTTCCAAGTCAATTTGTCAGCCCAAAGTGCATGCACAAGCTTTGTGTGCCAAGAATTTTTGTTGGCTTCCAACAAATTCTTGATTATGTTCACTAAACTCTTGTTTGAGGATTCTGCAAGTCCATTACCTTGAGGGTAATAGGCCTTGGAATGCCCCAATGTTATCTGATATTTGTGACAGAACTCAACCATCTTATTTGATCCAAATGCTGCTGCATTAACAGTGATGATCTTGGTAGGGAAGCCAAATCTAGAGAGAACATTATTCTCCATGAATTTTATGATAATAGAATCACTGGCCTGCCTACAAGGGATGGCTTCTATCCATTTAGTGAAGTAGTCTGTGGTAGTGAGAATCCATCTATGTTGTGCTGAAGATGATGGATGGATTTCACCTATGAATTCAAGTCCCCACTGTTTAAAAGGGGCTTCAACAGTGATTGGATGCAGAGGCAGAGGTAGCAACTTCCTTTTGCCTTCAAAAATTTGACACTTATGACAGGCAATTATCATCTTGTGTACATCAAGGAAAAGATTAGGCCAATAGTAACCAACCCTTAAGATTTTGTTGGCTGTTGTCTTCCAGTATAAATGGCCTCCACACTCCCCTTCATGGAACTCGTGCTTAACCTTCTTTTCATCATACTCAGGCAAACATTTAAGCAATATACCACTTGCACTTTTCCAATAACGACATCCATCTATAATGCAATATTTTACAGCTTTCAATTTCAAAAACCTTGCCTTTATTTTTGTCAAACTAGGAGGTGTATTCAAATTAAGAAAAACATAAAGAATATCAGCATACCAAGAGGAATTCATAAAATGGTCTTCAACAATGGGTGTTGAGATTTCCTCTTGATCATCTAAAGCGTTAATCATATTAATATCAAGAACTTCAAAATTTGATTCAGCCATCAATCTAGCTAGACCTTGGCCTTTGATGAGTTTAGTGGGTTTTATTTCTAGATCATATTCAAGAATAACAACAATCCACTTACCTCTCTTACCATCTTGGTCTTGTGTTAGAATGTCTTTCACGACTAAATTTGGGACGAAGGTAATGATGTGTGAGTGCAATATGTATACTCTGAAGTCTTTCAAAGCTTTAACCAAAGCAAAAACTTGCTTCTCCATAATGTTATACTTCAGAGGGGCATCCTTAAAATCCTTGCTAAATAATGCAATAGGTTTCTCTTGCCCTTGTGGATTTTTCTATAGAAGGACAACAACTATTGTATGTTCTGATGAAAATGAAAAAATATAAAAATCTTTTGAAAAATCAGGACTTATTAGAACTGCTGTTTTGGTTAACGCTTGTTTCACCAGCTCAAAGGAATTCTTTTCTTCCAAGGTCCATTTTACCCCTTGCTCCTTCTTCAGCATGTTTGTGATATTTCTAAGGAGCTCAGCCAAGTTAGGGATGAACCTTCTCAAAAATGTAATCTTTCCAATGAAATATTGCAACTCCTTGATGTTTCGAGGATGAGAGATATGCAATATGGCCTCAATCCTCTTTAGATCTATCTTAATACTCTCTTGTGAAATAATGTGCCCAAGAAGTTTACCTTCTTAGAGACCGAAAAGTGTTTTCTTAGGGTTCAAAGATATCCAAAACTTCCTGCATCTCTTGAAGACTGTTCTTAAATGTTCTAAGTGCTCTTCATCTGTCTTTGAAAAAATAGTAACATCATCAAGGTATATAATGATGAAGTAGCCTAGTTCTTCAGAGAATGATATGTCCATGGCTCGCTGAAATGTTGCACTAGCGTTCATCAGACCAAAAGGGAATTTTCACATACATGAAAGTGCCCCATGGAGTGGTAAAGGTTGTCTTTAATTGATCATCAGGGTGCACTAGGATCTGACTGTACCCTGAGTAGCCATCAAGCAAAGAAATTCTTCTAGACCCTACCACCCTTTGTAAAATATGATCCATCTTAGGTAAAGGGTAGTTGTCTTTCAATGAAGATTTTTTTAAGTCTCTGAAGTCTATACAAAGCCTGATATCTTCTGTTTTCTTTGTAACCGACACCATATTAGACACCCACTCATAATATCTAATAGGGACAATAATACTAGCTTCATACATTTGCTTGATTTCCTTCTCAACCAAAGGCAGCTGAACAGGGTTTATTCTGTGCAGCTTCTGTTTGAATGATTTTTGGTTTTCCATGAGAGGGATTTTGTGCTGTATTATTTCAGTGTCATAGGATTTAAGATCTTCATAACTCCAAGCAAAAATATCAGAAAATTCTTTAAACAACTCTATGTATTTGAGTTTAATGTGAGTTGGTAAGGTCTTAGACAGTTTAATCATCATTAGTTTAAGTTCACTGCCTATATTGCAATCTTCCACTTCAATATCTACAGGTTCTAGTTTTGGCTTCTTGGTCACATCGTTAAAATCGAACAACTCTTCTAAAGGGGCCAGACCCTTAGGCAAAATCTGATCTTTGGACTGTAGGGTTTCTAACTCCTTTGTTTCTAACTCTGCAGTCAATTCTGTTTTGTTTTCAAGTTTTCTAGACAGTAGATTAATATTAACAAGTTCAGGAGATGTTTCTTCTTCACCAAGAAAATTTTCTTCACTGTTGCAGTTTGTATCATAATCTGAATCCGAACTATGCAGTTAAAATTCATTTTTGAATGGCATGAAGTCATATATTTGTTTGTCTTCGTCGAACACCTACAAATATTTTTTGTTATCAGGAATGGCTGGTCTAAATTTTATCTGAGTTGTGAAGTCTATGGTTTCATATGGTGTTAAGCATGTTCTAGCTACAAAGGCTAAACTATTGGCCGCGATATTTCTTTTTCTTGGGATAAAAATTATCTGGTACTCCTCAAAAGTTTTTAAAAGATCCAGGACATCGTTTCGATAGGCCCTAAGTCTTGGGTGATTTGCGTTGTATTCCCCGTTGACTTGCCTAATGTTTAACTCAGAATCCCCATATGCTTTAATTCTTTTGGCTCCTAACTTTTTCAACAATCGTAAGCTTAAAAGCAGGGATTCATATTTCGCTATATTATTCAAACATTGGAAGTTTAATCTACAGGAAATGCTTTCTGTGTGGTTTTTCTCCGTGTTGCATATCCAGACACCTACACCAGAATTAGTTCTAGTGCATGAGCCATCAAATTTCATACTCCATAGAGGACTAGATTCGGGTTCATTTGTTTGGTGTTTTTCCTCTTCAACTAAAGTGCTTTCGGGTTGTTGTGGAATATCAACACTTATTTTTATTCGTTTCAACTCCTCGGGTTTTTTGCTGTGTTGAGGGTTACTTTCTTGAATTTCAAGGTTAAAAAGTGATGGATGCATGACTTGTAGCTCAAGACCTGTATTTAGTTTTTTGTGGTTTAAAGGTTCAACAAACTATTCTGACACTTCTGCATTGTGATCTTCTTCATCTCTATCGTCCATCAATTCTGTTAAAGTCACCTACTCTGTGAAATATTCATCGTTAAGCAAGATAAAAGAATCGAGGCCTGTATTCACAGAGTAAAGAGGATAGTTTTGTGGTCTATATTGGCTTGTAACGGTGTATTGCATATGGGACTCCCTGTAAAGTCTTATTGTCTGATTGAAAACAAGGATGGTCGCATAGGTCATGTCCATCTGCATAGTTCCTTGTAACTTAGCCCCCCAAGATCTTGATAATAACATTCCATACTTTGGGGGCACATCAGCCACAACAATATCCATGACTAAGCATTTGGCTGGAATCTTTGCTAAGTTAACGTAGAGGTCCTTTATCAATCCTAAATATTTTACTCTGCTTGAGTCAAAGGAGTAAAGGTTTTTATAAGGTCTGGTGATTTCTAGACCTGGGCTCTCCATCACAGCTTTAGGCATTAAATTATGAGAATCCCCAAAATCGTGCATAGCGTTGTGCAAAATCTTGTCATGAACATTTAAACTTACGTAAAATGGAGGAATAGGTCCCTCTTGATACTTACCTTCAATCTTTGGACCAAAAATAAGCTCTGGTTGGTCATCATTAAGATTGAATATGTCATTATTCTCTTCAATGTTTAAAGCCTTCAAAATTTGGGTCCTATATACATTTTGGGCAGCTAACTCAGTCAAGGTAACAGATATTTTAATTTTGGAAATTTCCTACTCTAGGCTAAAAGGGATTTGATTCTTTGAAGAACTTGTCTCAGCCTTGTTAACTGCCACTCTATCAGAAACATCAGCTTGCTGATTTGTTCTATTTACATTTGACAAAATGGTTTTAACAGGAGTACTAACTGAAGTGTTAGTACTGCTAAGGTCTACACTCTGTTTTGTAACGTTGTGAGTGCCTTTCTCTTTACTTTTATAAGAATTTACATCTACTTTTTTGTCCTTCTGTTTGACGACTTTAGGCTTGTTTGCAGTGTTGTTTTGTGAAGATTTGTCAGAGGTTTTGGTGTTGGGAGTTTGTTGACTGGTTTTGCTTCTAAGGTCATATTCTCTTTGAGATTCTATGATGACATTTTCCAAGTCTTGATAATAACTTTCATCATCATCTCTTTTTTCATCATAAGGTGTGTAAAGACCTTGTTTTCTATCATAATGAATCTCAAAGTCATCATTATCTACTCCCAGCATTTTGATATCATCTTCCTCTGTTATTTCATCTGTTTCCTCAACCTCGCTCACATAGTTTTGATGAAAGGGAGGAGTGATTTGTTGATCATATTCCCTAGGTCTGTTTGGAGGTTGGTTCCTTCTAAAATTCTGATTCTGGTTCTGGTTTCTATTTTGAGGAGCAGTTTGGTTTTGATTGGCTTGTGCTCTCTCAAGGATGCTCATTTTCTTCATCATCTCCTCCATCATATTTTCCATCTTTGAGCTTGAAGTGGAAGGGGCATATTCCTCTTTGAAGGATACTCTCTTCTCATTCTTCATTCTTGCTCTCTTCTCCATCAAATTAACTTCCACAACAAGAGCTCCTTTTTGCATATCTTCAAGAGTTGCAGGATATCTCTCTCTCTCAGCTGATAGGCCTTCTCAGGGTCAAACCCTTCAGGAAACTTGTTTCGAGCTGAGCCTTGTGGAGGTTTTAGATCTAGGGATCACATTATATACACTATTAAATCTAGTGCAGTAAGCTTGGACACTTTCCCCGGTGTTTCTATGGAGGTTCTTATAATTAGAAAGGACTTGGAGAGTATTCTTCTTCAATTCCCATTTGTTTAAGAATGTCTCATGGAAGGCTTGGAGATCAATGATACTATGGGGGGTTAAGCCTTTAAACCATTTTCTTACTTCTCCCCCCAGACTCTGAGAAAACAATCTAAGCTTGAAAGAATCATCATCAATTTCATTTATGTCAAAGTATTCATTCATCTTATCCACATGTTGTGATGCAGTAGTAACATTACTAGCATCATATAATGGAATTTTGGACTGATAGTCCTGTGGAAGATTGACTAATGGTACAGGAAGGATTAAGGGAGCATACCATGCTGCCATGATATGAAGTGGAGGTGGATTTACAAGAGGTGGATTAAAAAAAGGTAAAGTGGGTTGAAGTGGAGTGGTTTGGACAGTGGATGTAGGTTGAATAGATGTGGATGGACCAGGAATAGAATGTTGAGCTGATCTTGGATGAGAGACACCTAAATTGGAAAGGAAATGTAAATCAGGTGGTGTTGTTTCTCTACTACCAGGATGTTCACTTGTTTCAGGAGATGAAAGTGAAGACTCAGAATCTAGCTGATCTAAATCACCAAGAGACCTAGTTCTAAATGGATTTATTAGATTTGCTTGTGATTGTTGTAGAGTTGCAAGATTTTCAGGAACTGAATTAGCTCTCAAGGGTGATCTGAAAACAATTGAAAAATTTATCTTAGGAGACTTCCTAAGGATAATTTCTGGGTTATCAACTATCTCAGGTGGATCTAGGTCAAAATAGGCTCTAGTATGAATATTTCTAGGAGCCACTATGTTGTGTTTTTAGACCCAAATAAACCAGAAAAGTTCAACCAGATATGACAGTCTTTAAGAGGTCAACTAATCAGTTTACACAAATTTTAATCCTACAGTCCTCTAATTGAGTTTAAATGATATTATAATGATAATAGTTCTTCCCAGTGGAGTCTTAATGTCCGTTGAGGATTGTGGAGTCGCCAAGTGGAGTTTTTTAGCTCTTTTGGAGGTAAAAGGTTTTATGGTCCACCACCATGTTCATTAAATTCCAATCTGAAATATTTTTGGGTTTTCTGAGTTATTTTTCAGTTGTGTGGTTTCTAAGAGTGTCCTAAATATGTTTCAAAACTTAGCTAAGGTTATGAGACAAATATAGTCTACTCTTATGGCTAAGCCAACTCATTTTTCAATGTTAGATAAAGTCTTATGAGAATCCTAGGGTTCACCTAGTTTGTCACTAATTCAAACAAGCTTCATCATGATTACCATCACTTGGTAGTGCTTGAAGAGGCTGAATTTACTCACTTGCACAATGTTCTTGAAACTATGATTTCTGAGGTCTTAGAAGTATTTATGATAAAAAACACTCACAGTCCCCAGTGGAGTCGCCAGAAATGTTAGCTCCATGTAATCAGCAATATTGGCAAAGTCCGATAGCAGGGAGAACACCGTTTCAACCACTTTGGGATTCTAGGATCTAGTCCTCCTGAATCCAGAGAGGGATCTCTCCAATAAGTGTAAAGATGGATTTATCTTTAAGGTTTTGGGTAATGATATTAGGCTAGTTATGAAGGTCGAGAGTTTTTTTTTTTTTTTGGATGGTTGAGCATGATTATTATTTGAGTGGAAAGTTCTAAAAGGAAAGAGTTTCAAAGGTGAGAAGTTGCAAGAAAATAGAACAGGCTTTGGCCAAAAAGATAGATAATTGCAAGTTTTAGTCCATTGGGCTATGGAGTCATAATAGGGTTTTAATTGAAATAACTAGGTTCAAGAGTGATCTATGGGGCAAGTCATCTATGTCTCAGGATCTCTTTAAAGTTTGATTTATGGAATGATATGATACAAAAAGAAGGGGAATTAAACAAATGAAGAACAAAGAGCAGCCCATGATCTGGTAAGTACTTTGAAACTAGCTAGCCTTTGACAAACACTTAAGAATAACATAAAAGCAATCCAGGATCTTGTAAGTACTTCAAAACTAGCCAGCCTTTGATACACTTTCAATACAAAACATTTAAAACACAAAGGCAAACAAAAATGATAACAAAGAATGGTCTAAGATCTGGTAAGTACTTTGAAACTAGCCAGCTTTCAACACATTTCGAGGGAAACTTTCAGATAGTCTTTTGGGATAAAACTAGGACCAAGGCTCACCATATCTTACTTAGTTCATCTATACTTAACATAAACTGAAAATAACTTTCAAGAATAACAATTATCTAAGACAGTAGGATGAGGGAACACTAGCATTCCTAACTGCTCAAACTGAATTAAATCATTCCTAAACAACACAATTTGGAAGAAAACATTTAGATAAAGCTTATTATTCAGAGAAGGGTACTGATATACAGTAAATACTAACTCTATGCTTGTTGTTATTTGTCAGAGAAGATGAAAAAAGTGGAAACATAAATAAAATAACGATTTACAATAAGAAATAACATCACTGTCGACATAGACCAGCATCCCATAAATCAGCTTGTATTGATGCTTCAAACCAGTTACAACTTTAAGTCCAGTGTTTCAGGTTAGCAATCGTCTTCACTTCTCAGCCTAACTATTCTATCACAAGTAGAGCTCCAAGAGCCTTTTGACACTATTTACAATCGGAAGTTTCAAGCACAAGTATATTTCAAAGTTCTGCAACCAACATTTTCTCATCTTCTACAGAATTATTTATACAAGGAATGAGGAGGTGGGATCTAATAAAAGATATCCAAGGTTAAATTAATACAGATTAATGCTTCTCAGACTTTGAGGGGATTAATGGATAAGAGTACAGATATTTCACTGTTATTAATTGATTTACATTTTAAGATTTAAGCTCGGTGGAAGCTTTTGTTGACTTTTAAGGCTCTTTGTCATCTCTGTAGTAACTCAACAGATATTTTTGCAATTAGTTCTTCAGTTGAATTAACTCTTTGGTGGTTGTGAGGCAGATATTCTCTGTTGGTCATTACTCGGCCTCTGTTTGAATGCTATGAAGCTACAGGTGGCACTGTGGTAGCTGAGAGGAATCAATTGGCCTCTGTTGTGGCAGTGGAGGCTCTTCTGTCTGATAAATATTTATGATTTTTATTTAACTGTTTTTAATTTGGAGGATTAGGCTTTTGATAATCAATATTAGCTATAATCCACCCAAATTTGTCTTCAATATTCTATTTTTTTTGTTTTTAAATCTTCGACACTGATACTCTTTTGATTCATTTAATAGTCAGTGTCTTGTTGATGTGCAGGGTCTGCGAAGGGTCCGAATGGCATCAATGCCCGTGAAGCATTGACGAGACGCGGAGTTGGAACCCTGAGAATGGCTTCTCTTTAAATAAACAAATCCCTGAGGATCCTCACCCTCGGCTTTATCATCTCTTTTTTAAAATATTTTGAAATTCATTTGAACCTGCAAAAAACACAAAAATGTTATGAAATCCTGCGTTTATTGGGTAAAATACTTCAAAGGGTGTGGGGAAGGAGTGTGGTCATTGGATGGCAGCATCCAACAACGGAGATCTGCATAGAAGACAAAAAGGAGAGCAGAGGGATATTTTAAGTTGGATCCACCGATCTGCAAAGATCAACAGTTGGGAGCGATCGGGAGAAAATAAAGTGAGGGAGTCACTTTATAAAGAAATGGCGAAAATTTGATGAGATAAGGTTAAAAGCCTTTGTTCAGAAGAAAAAATGGTTAAAAGTGAATTTGGGGTTTGGGATGAATACGAGCAGTCGGATGAGATCGGCCTTACAAGATTAATGACTGAGGAGGTGCGCAACAAAAATCAAAAGGAAAGAGGGAAAGTGGTTTCGGGGATGAAAACCGATGTTTTTGTGCAGAGAAAAGGCGGGTAGGTAGTTTTTCCTTTTGAAATGTGATATTCATCCCTGCTCAACACGTGGCATTAGAAAACCACCCATTTCGCGTGCCCTTTGGAAAAATTAACTTCGTGCTGAAAGTCACGCGACTTGGACTGTGGACCGTTAGATCTGGGACCTTAGATCCAACAGAGGAGAATGACCACGATATGAGATAGATGCGCGGGCAGAACGAGGATGGGTGGTTTCAATCTGGGCCGTTGGAACAAATAGATCAACGGTCAGGATTTGATTTGGGGAATAAACAGAATAAGACAATGGCGGAAGATGGGTTAATAAGGGTTGTTGATCTGTAGAGATAAACAACTGTGATTTTCCCAAAAGACATTAGGAGCAGGGTGTATAAAATATAACCAAATTCAGAGGATCAATCTGGACCATCCAATCTAGACATGTGGAAGGCGCAGATGAAATCGGTACTCGACAATCAGCGGGGCAAAGAACTTGGAGTGCGACGGAGCGATTGAGCGCTGACCGTCAATCTGCAGATCAGATCGATGGTGGGAAATGAATTAGAGGGGTTCGAAAGGCGGAGGAAATATTTGTGATTGGAGAAAATGTGGGTCATTGGATCTGGGAAGGTGGGGAGGAGATCAACGGTCCAAGATAGATCGGGGAATGGCCAATCGGAGGGGACACAGAAATGAGCCCGATAAAACTTGTGATGTGATCGAGCGTTGGCCGTTTGATCGGCTCAAGATCAACGACGAAGATTGCTTTAAAAGCAAACCGGTGGAAACATATAAAAATCCCAAAAATTAATATAATTTTTTTTTTTTGCTTTGGGGGTGGGATATATATAAGAAGTGAATATGCGCCTGTCTGCGGGGCTCGTGGTCTTTATGAAATATAATATGCCCGGGGCGTATATAATAAAGGGCTAATCGCATCGGAAATGTCTGGCTCGATCTTTCAATCTAACCATTTGATTTTTGCGATGTGATTGGCGCTTGGGAATTTAACTCTTGGTCCCAGGTGAAGTTATATGGAGTAAAGCAGAGGGGGCATATTTTAATACAATGGGGCTTAAATCACATCGTAACTTTTTATGTGGGTCTTTCAATCTACCCATTTTTTCATTAAAAAAACATAAGTCCGACGGGTTTCGACCAAAACTTTAGGAAAGTGGGTTTTTTGATATACAAAGGAAAATATCAATCGGGAAAGGATTATTACAATTTTTTAGCGCCCGATTGCAGACACAAGGGTCATATGAAACAATAATATGATCGGGGTTTATAAAACAGAGGGCTAATCGCATCAGGACTTTCAACTTGACCAAAAGATTTGTGTGCTTGGATTTTTGCGATGCGATAAGCGCTTAAATGGTTTAGCACTTGGTTCCAACACTAAGGCACATGGAGGGGAAGTGGTTAGGACTTTGGCCCAAGGGGGCTTAAGCCTGTGGTAAACAAAATTATCTTTTATGAAAATTTTCCAAGTTTTCAATGGATTTGGGGGTTTCGATAGAGTTAAAAAAGGAGTTTTAAACTTTGTAAAGGGGATTTTATGAAGGGGGGAAGGGAAAGAATGAAAAATAGAGGAATTTCATGGGAATAAAAGGGGTAAAAATGGAGGTTAATTTTGTGTGGAGGGAAAGGAAAAATTTCCTTTGCAGCAGTCTTTCTTTCATGGAATCAACAAAATTTCTGATTTCTAAATGGAAACAGCAGTGAAGATTGAAACAAGGGCATGATGTCTTCAAGAGTCTTCAAGAGATAACACTTTTTAGCAATAAAATTTGTTTCTTGAAGGCTCCAAAAATGTTTTAGCCACCATTTGATATGGAAAATTTTATTGGTGGCTAACAGTGACTACTTCCACAATGTCATCATCGTAATAGAAGATGGGGTGACTGATGGAAGAAAGACCACCTAACGCGGTGAAGCTACCTTACTCATCACCATGAGAAGAGAGGTTAACATGTGCATCGTCACAAGGGGTGATAGAAGAGTAATCAAATAGAGGATCTACCGATGTTGAGCCCAAGGTGGTCACTGAAGGGAGGTCAGGTGAAGCATTAGGGGGAGTCTCTAAGGGGACTTCCACCGAGGGTCTCATGGATGATGATAGATAGTAGATGGAGCAAAAAGGCTCCATTATCTTGACATCATAAGGGGGAATGTCAATGGTAGCATTCATGTCCTCTGGTGTTGCCAAAGCACGATGAAAAAATAAGGGAGCGGTGGACTCATTTCTCTTGGCCTCGAATTCGCGTAAGGCTTCTAAAGAGGAATGATACTCTTCGAGGCGAGGATATAGGTGAGTGTATTAGCCATGGAAATCACACAAAGCACAAGGGTGATTTGTGCACAATGGTTTGAGTTTCTGGATTGAATTGGGTATAGTGACATATACCTCTGGGATATCAGATTCCGAAAACGTCTCATTGACCATGGACTTGAGGTGAGGAAACTCCAAAAAAGTATGGGTGGTGTGGCCGAAAACATCACACAAAGCACAATGGATGGGATGCTTTGGAGGCTGAGAAGGGGCAAGGTTTGTCGGGGTAGCCTTGTCCTTTGATGCCCCCTTACGAGCTTTTCCCTTCTTACCTGAAGCGGTTGCAACGGGAGGTGGTTCCTGTTGAGGTGAATGAGGCACTATTGCAGCGGGAGAAGTCATAGGGACCAGTTGGACTGGGGTCAAAGAAATATAAGGTTTGGCTTGACCAGGCGTGGTAGCAGCTGGAGGATCGAGGTACCAGATGGGAATCCCAAGGGTTAGTTTAGGAAGAGAGAGAGTGGCCATAACAGGTACTCTGTACACTCCTGGTGGGGGAGCTAGGAATGATATCTGACCAGAGGGGTAATGACCAGGCGGGACGGCTCCAAGATGGTTGAGGCCTAGAGGAACCGTTCTAAGAGGGTAAAGGGGGTCATGAGTACCAACTGAAGGTGAAGGGACAGGAGAAGAAAGTTCAGAAAGTTGATAAGAGGACATCATGAGAATCTGGTAATCAAGGGAACCAGCTTGAAGAGGTTGAGTGGCCACCTGACCTTCAGGTGGTTGGGTAGCCACAAATCCTTGCTGAGGGAAAGGATTAGTAAACACAACTGGTTGACTAGGTGCAGGACTGGGATGAATAGAAGGGACGGCTTGCGGTCCTCTCAATGTTGCTTGAGACTCCCATAGCTATCGCATCTGTGGCAGAAGAGGACAATCATGCATATAATTACCATAAACACCACAACAAGAATAAGGCTTGCTCGTATGAATCGGCCTATCCTGCTTGGGCTGAGTGCCTTGTTGCTGGTTTGTAGTGTCAGGAGCATTACCTTGATTAGGTCTGAGATTACCAGGGGAAGGTTGATTTTGAGTGCCTTTCCTCTTCCTTTTGGAGGGAGGAGAATTAGTCGCTCCCTACTATGCATATACCTACCCCTGAGGGGGTGGTGGCTACTGTTTCGGGGGTTGAGAAGGCAAGGCAGGAGGAGGTGTTAATGATGGAGGAGTTGGAGCACGAAGCTGTGGATACAGGTAATAAGGAGGTTGGGTAATAGTGTGGTAAATAGGAGGTTGGGAACAAAGAGGAGGCATGTTGTATCCTAGATACATGCTACCAGGAGGGGGAAAAGTGTAGGAGGTGTTTGCCCCCACCTGAGGAAAGCCATAGCCCATGGGGGGTTGAGCATATGGATTAGAGAGATCTCCAATGATACTGTTAATGGCGTGAGATGCTCCTGGTGTGTTGGCACCACCGGGTCTGGGAAGATCAGGTAAAACAGTATAAACATAGCCCGACTGAGCGTAGATCAGGTCATATTTTAACGCAATCTGGAGAGTGGCTTCTTTGGTTTGAGGAAAGTGCGATGCGACATATTTTCTGATAGGTGGCAAAAGAGATCTAAGGAACCAGTCTATGTAGACACGGTCTTCGAAGGTAGGAGCTCGAGATAGGCTATTTCTTCTCTGCCATTCCTGTACATGATCAGAAAGGCGGGTCACAGACAATTGACGAAAAAAATTCAAGAGTTCGGTACTAGTGTCGTAACGAAGGGGAAGCTAGAAGTAAGACAAGAAAGCCTAGGAAATAGTCACAAAGGTGGTATGAGAGGAAGGGGCCTGATCAACATACCACATAGAAGCTTCACCTATAAGCGTACGTTGGAAGAACCGAAGACGGACAGAGTCATCGATAATGGAGTTAGACAAACACCACATGTGGAAAGATCTAACATGATTTGTAGGATATTCTCTAGCAATGCCTTCAAAATTTGGGATGTCGGAAGGGAGCTTTGTCGACATAGCAGGCCAACTAGCATCATGGTGTATAGGGTCGTTTATCAACTGGTCGAAATCGGGGAGGCTGAGGCCTGCCATGAAGGGTAGCAAGGGCGCAGCCGGGGCAGTGTCCGTTGCGGTCTCACTAGTGGTGTTCCTAACATGAGGGTTGGGGTTACCACCAGCATTAGGTCTTGCACCAGACATGGTGAAGGTGACAGGGGGCGAACCGAAGGAAGAACGAGAAGGAGAATCCAAAGGAGAAGAGTCAGTGTGTCGTCTCGGTGGAGGAATAACTCGAATCCTATATGGAGTAAGTCTTCCTACCGAAAACTAAGAATGAAGGCCAAGAAGTCTCCAGGATGAAAGCCTTGGTGGTGCAATGATGACGACACAAACATGACACAAAGGAAAAGGATACAGACAAGGGCAGGGATGTGGAAGATCAACTGATTACAATGTTGAAAGAAGGGCAGGGAGGTGCAGTATCAATTTATTTCAATGTTTTAGAGTCTTTTCTTGGCGGTGTTAACCAATCCCTTTTTCGCTTAGGGTGTGTGTGTGAAGTGTGTAAATTTTAATTTTTAAACCCAAAAATTTGTAGATAAAAAGAAAAAATGTGATGTATAACTGTAAATAACCTGCAAATGATAGTATATAAGCCTGCAAAACAAAATATAACAGCTAATAATGCAATAATCTAAACCCAAGGACTTGGGAAACTCAAAAAATAGTCTATATGTGAGTGAAAAAACTAATCAAAACACACAAAAATGGCCAATAGATCTAAGGTCAGTAGGGACGGGGATCTAGAGGACAAAATCTGTTGGAAAGTGGTGCAGAAACAACAACAGATCGGAGGAAAATTTTCTGTAAAAAAAGGTGGCGAAAGGCTATCTCCGGGAGGAAAATAGAGTGAACCCTAAAGAAAAACCCAAAAAAAGCCAAATGAGGAGATTTGGATGGATAACAAGCCAATCTAAAGCGGTTCTGAAGGTGAGGTATCAGATCTGAAAAATGGGCTGAAGACTCTGAAATTTCAGACAACCTGCAACAGCAAAAAATCTTCCACAAAAAGTGGAGGGTACTGAAGCCCTAAGCGGTTAGGTTCCCACTTATTTGAGCAAAAAATAAAAATTATATGTCCAAAACGGGTGGAGACGAAGGTCAGACAACCCTGAACAAAGGCTCAGACAAACCTAGAAAATTTTCAGAAAAAATCTCGCAAAAAGTCTAGGTCGTAGTTTTTGACCTGTCCTCAGTAGAGGTCGCACTTTTTGGGCTGTGTGCCCTGAGGGTCTAGGTCGCAGGTTTTGGGCTGAAAAGTGCGAATTGCACCTCTGGCACTCTCAGCAGATGATTTCAGAAAAAATGTCGTCTCAACTAAGGCTGATGTCTGTCACCTGTGCAATAGGTCTGAAAACACGAGAAATTTATAATTTTTATTAGTTTAGGGTTTTATAGGTTAAAAAAAACATCAAGAAAAGCAAAAACGAGGGGCTAAAGATAAATCTTAGGGTTTGGAGCAGCTGGATATGCAAGGATCAGAAAAATGACAGCAGTCATAATCGTAAACCTGTGTGGACTCACCAGTTGTTAGTATGAATCTTAATTCCAAGCGTACGAAAAAAGACCACTTTAGCTGCGCATAACAAACAACCCTAACAACAGAAATTACTACTAATATATTCATATCTACAGTTAGGTGATCAAGATAAATGCTGCAAAAATCTAAATCTATGCATTAGAAGACATTAAACAGTAGAAAAAACAAGATTTAATCCGTGCAACCAATAGACAAGAAAATAATATATCAAATGAATTTTGTATTTATTGGCACCTGGGAGGAAAAAACAAGAGGGCGTTCCCTGTTCTCCTCAATGGGATGGGTTCTTGTAAGTCCTCGGCACTTCAGATCTAGAATTCCTCTCTCTTGATGGTGTAGAAAACCTAGACAAAAATGGAAAAATATGGCTATGATGGTGGATCAATAGCCAGACCAAAAGTTTAGATCCAGAGTGATATTTAGGCAACAAAAGGTGATAAATGAATGGAAAAACCCTTCTATTTATAACAAAATATTGAGTTAGTCTAGATATTGGTGCATAATTAAAATATTATTAACCAAATCAAGAACCAACTTTTTTGGAATATTTTATTATATTTGTTGGAGGGAAAAGGAATTTGACTTGGGTTAAATCCCTTTATTTATAAATAATAAATAAATAAATGATTTATTTATCATTTTAAGGATGTGGTTGAGTAATAATAAATAAATAAATGATTTATTTATCATTTTAAGGATATGGTTGAGTAATAATCAAATAAATAATGATTTATTTAATTATTTTAGGGATATTTAGTCATATTTAACAAAGAATATTATTTAAGTAATGTTTAAATAATTATTATTAGAAAATAATAAGATAAATAATGATTTATCTAATTAATTTCCTTGTTTTGGGTTAAATATAACCAGTAATATTAATTAAACTGTTGTTTAACTAATTATTCCTTGAAGAAAATCAAACAAATATAGATTTATATAATGTTTCCTCACGGGGTTTCCTGTTTAGACCATAAACAACTTAATAAAGGTGGGTTTACTAAGTTATTTTCATAGTGAATGCAATTATACTTAGCGTAAAATTGGTCCTACATGGTGTACTTGCATCCATCTAATAACGATGGGTTAGATGACCAAAAATGGTGTAACACTTGTTTTAAGGATTAAAAGCTAAGTGCAGGAAGCTCTAATGCGGTGCAAGAACTAGTTTCTTGCCACAAGATCTGAGTGCTCTAAACCTTGAAAAGTTTGAGCCCTTGCATGAAGTAAAATAAAAAGCCTTCAGTAAAGACACTATTTATACCTTCTATGTAAATCTACCATCCTACACTAGTGCAGGACAAATTAATTCAAGAAGGAAATCTCTAAGGAAGCAGGTTTAAGGGCCCATCTAACGAGACTGCTAAAGTGTCTCTGCTAAGAGAAAACACACATTCAGTAGATTAAACAACCATTAGGGGGAGTGATTTCCTTTTATCTTTAATTATCTCTTACAAATGCATACTTTTTTGTGCCAGTCTTAGAGTATTTTTGATGGTTCAAGTTGCCTTCTTCTCTTTTGATTTGATTCTGCAATATTTCCTTTAAATGAAGTAGGGATTTACATTAGAAATATTCATACCAGCTCTAGCATTGCCTGTGCTTCATCTCTAAGTTTATGAATCCCCCGGGTTGACAAATTAAATGTTGAGGAGTTTGCTTAAGTGTAATTCCTGCACCCAACATTTTGGCGCCATTTCCGAGGAGGCGATTTTATTTGGTAAGAATTTTCTGATTATGCAATAGAGGTAATTTTTCTTTGTTTTTGCAGTGTTTTTTTTTTTGAAGGAATTTTACTGGTGTTAATTGATTTATGACATCATTTTTTTAGAAGTTGTTTGTTATTTTTATTTTTTTCTTTCCTTTTCAAATGAATGCCTAAGAAAGGTAAGGGTTTGAAGGCCACTAAGGGCCGAAAGAATTCTGAAAACAATTTTCATATTGGGTCTCCTTTTTTCAGTAGGAATCCCAATCCAATTCAAACCCATCACGCAGGAACAGTCCACTTGGATTCTGGTAATAACAACTCAAGTGTGGATCAGCCTGTGGAGAGTGGTACAAGTAAAAGGGGAATAATGGTGGACCAAGAAGATCATTTGGAATGGACTGGTGACAGCCAGGTAAGTGAAGAACAATCCAATTTTGTGTTTCCACTTATGGATCCTGATACTGTGTCGCAGATGAAGAATATTCCACCATCAGCTCTCCCTCATTTCCATGGTAAAGTTCATGAAGATCCTGACTCTTTTCTATTTGAGTTTGATATTCTGTGTAGAAGCTATGATTATGCAACTGAGGCTCAGAAGTTAAGATTATTTCCTATTACCCTCAAGGACTTAGCTCTTCGCTCGTTTATGGGGTTAGGAGGAAACACCATAACCTCTTGGGATCAAATGAAGAGATTTTTTTTGTCTAAATATCAAGAATATTGCAAAACTCGAGACATGGAGGATGAAGTTTTTACAATCATACAAGATGATGATGAAATGCTTGAAGATTATTTGGAAAGATTTATGTATATTTTACAAAGGTAAAAACTTAAGCTTGATCCCAACACTATTAGAACCTTGTTCTTAAGAGGACTTACTAATAATTCTAGAAATAACTTGAATATATTAGGACAAGGTGATATTTCTTAGCAAAATTTTGATCAAATTTGTGAATTATGTAGGAAATTTTCAAGAAACCAGTACAGATCTGGTAGAGGAACTCGAAATAGAAATAGAAAAAATGAATCTACTGATGCTATGATTATTGGACTAGAAAATAAAATGGAAAATATGAAAAAATGATATAATGAACGTTGTTACCAAACAATTAAACTCCTTAAAATTTCAGCAGAAACTCATGAAGGAAAAAGAGTCATTATGTATTTTCTATCCTAAATGTAGAGACAAGCATCCTCCTAAAGAGTGTCTTCTTAATTTGAAAGAAACTAATAAGTGTGCTATTTGTGCAGAAGACCATATCACAAAAAAATGTCCCTCTATACTAGGAATTAAAGCTATATTTACAGGGGGACAGCCTGAAGCTGAATACTTGAATGCTATGGGAGTAAGAAGGAATTGGCCTAAGGTAGGTACAGGTATGGCTTCTAAATTTTATCCACACTATTTTAGTTATAATTCACATGCATATTATTATCCTAACTCTCATTAGCAGTGGCAGTATGGGAATCAATATCAGCATGGGAAACCTTCTCAACCATGGCAAAAAGGTTGGAGAGGGCCAACTCATTCTCCATATTCCTACCAACCACCTATATAGTCATATCCATCTACACATGCACCTTATTCAATGCCTAAACTTCTGAGTCAGTCCACTTCATCATTGCCTTTACCTCCACCCTTTTGACCTCCTCAGTTGCCTTCTCAACCTATGCCCAACCCTAATAATAATAAAGAAGTGCAAATGATATATGTAACAAACCCACCTTTACCATTTGAATACCAGTCTATTCCAGTTTTGGTTCATGATATTCAATTAAGATCGGGAAGGACTGTAACATCAGAAAATCAGAAGAAACCTATGGTGATCGTTGAGGAGAAAGGAGAAGAGGAAACTCTTAACCATTCTCTGAAAGCATTCACTAAGCAGCCCTTACCCTCTGAATCCTTTCCATCTTCTTCCAATTAGCCTCCCTTCCTAGAGAGGCTAGTAATGGAAAGGAGTGAGCCTATTTTTGAGACTAGTTTGGCATCTGATCTTCGGAATATTTTCATTAAGATACCTTTGCTTCAAGCCATCAAAGAGATCCCCATTTTTACCAAGATTATTAAGGAACTCTTTCTCAAGAAACTCGGGAGGAAGATATTGGAACCCCAAACCATTCAATTTGTTGGTAGGGAAACAAAGTTGATGACGAGATGTGTGTCTGTGGAAAAATATACTAATCCTGAAAACCCTGTTGTCTCAGTTCTGATTGGTAATGTCCTTGTCTCTAATGTTCTTATAGACCTATAAGGAGCCATTAATGTCATGACTAAGAAAACCATGGATCAAATTTGGTTATCTCATCTTCGCCCTACTCCCACTGTGCTTGAATTAGCATATAGATCTAAAATTAAGCCAGAAGGAGTATTGGACGATGTGATTATCTCATTAGATTCTTGGGAATATCCTACTGATTTCATTATGCTTCATCCAAATGACCTAGTAGGAGGAAATCTCTTGATCTTGGGTCGACCATGACTTGCTATGACCGATGCATATGTTGGAGGTCGTTCGGGTGATATGTATATTTCACATGGAGGTTCTAGGAATAAATTTACCTTATACCCCTTGCTAGATCCATTCAGGACCTTTGAGATACTTTATGGTTGGATCAAAGCAGAGATGAGGAGACTCAGTCTATTTCCCTTATCCATCATTATACTGGGTCTTCACAAGAAGATGAGATTCAAGATTTTCTAAATAATCTAGACACTATGCCTAATTATGAGCCTTTGAGCCAAATTTTTAGCCTAGATTTTCAAGAAAATCATGATTCTCATTCTTTTGTACCTCTTTATTTGGCCACTCCCTTGAGTACTATTGATCCTGATACCACTCTTGTTGAGATTAGCCCTCGTAAATCCTTGCATATTAGTTCAGATTTGGACTCATCTCAGTAGGAGCAGCTTGTGAATTTGTTGCAAAACCATCTTAGTGCCTTTGGTTGGGGCTATGAAGATATGAAGGGTATCCCTCCTGAAATATGTACACATCATATCTATATTCAAGAAGGAACCCGACTTTTCTGACAACCCCAAAGGCAAATGAATCCAACTCTAAGATATATTGTGAAGGAAGAAGTACATAAACTCTTAGATGTTGGTTTTATCTATCCTACTTCTGACAGTCAGTGGGTCTCCCCATTAGTACTGGTACCTAAGAAAGATGGAAGATGGCATATTTTTATTGATTATCAAGAATTGAATAAAGCCACTCTTAAATATTACTTCCCTCTCCCTTTTATTGACTAGGTGCTTGATACCCTTGCAGGAAATAAATATTTCTCCTTTTTGGATCGCTTCAGTAGTTATAACCAGATACAAATTGCACCCAAAGATCAAGGTAAAACTACTTTTACATGTCAATGGGGGACATTTTCTTATAAAGTGCTTCCCTTTGGCTTATGTAATGCCCCGACTACCTTTCAAGGGGCAGTGCTGGCCATTTTTTCTGATCTATAATTTGTATAAATTTATATGGATGAATTTTCTGTGTTTGGTGATTATTTTCAGGAAGCTCTCAAAAATCTGGAGAAAGTCCTTCTTCGTTGTCAAGAAGCCCATCTCGCTTTGAGTGATAAGAAATGTAGGTTAATGTGCAAAGCGGGAGTGGTGCTTGGCCATTTGATTTATGATAAAGGTATCTAGGTTGATCCGACAAATATTGAAATCATTTTGCATCTTCCTGCACCCAAAACTCAAAGGGAAGTAAGAGGTTTTTTAGGACATGCTAGTTACTATAGAAGATTCATTGAAATTTTTTCGAATATAGCTGCTCATCTTTTCCGACTTCTAGCTAAGGATAGTGAATTTTCTTGGTCCACAGCTTGCCAACAGTCTTTTGAAACATTGAAGGAAAATTTGGTGCAGGCACCAGTTTTGCGAGATCTTAACTGGTCCCTGCCTTTTCACATTTACTCTGATGCTTCAGATTTTGCTATTGGCACAAATCTAGGACAAGAGGAAAATAAGAAATCCTATGCTATTTATTATATTAGTAAGAATTTGTCTTCTACTGAATTGAATTATACAGTTACAGAGAAAGAGTTTTTAGCTATGATTTTTGCAATTAATAAGTTCAGGCACTATATTACAGGATATGAAGTATTTTTACATACTGATCATTCCACGATTAAATATTTGATGAAAAACCCATTGACAAGCGGCAGAGCGACTAGGTGGTTTCTATTGTTGTAGGAGTTTAATGTTACTATTGTTGATAGACTAGGGAAATCTAATGTAGTAGCAGATTTTCTTTCTAGATTAGATAATCCTGGTGAAGTAACTCCTGTTAATGATGATTTTCCAGATGAACATCTTTTTTCTATGTCAACATATTCCTTGTGGTTTGCTAACATTGCTAATTATTTGGTCACTGGAAAAACACCACCTCACTTGTCCACTCATGAAACTGCATTATCCTGGATTCAAGGAGATCTCTTTTACACTGGTCCAGATTTGATTATCTGTAGATGTGTAAAAGAGGAGGAAGTGTTTGACATATTGAAATCTGCTCATGATGAACCTTGTAGAGGCCACTTTGCTAATAAGCGGACTGCATATAAAGTATTACGTGCTGGTTACGTTTGGCCTTCATTATTTAAGGATGCCAAACAGTATGTCAAGCGATGTGATAACTGTCAATGAATGGGCCAGCCTAACCAAACCAATTAAATGCCTTTGTGTCCCCAAGTTATGATTAAACCATTTTAAAAATAGGCTATTTATTTTATAGGGCCAATAAATCCAACATCCTTAAGTAAAAATCATATTTTGGTTTGTACAGATTTCCTTACAAAATGGGTAGAAGCTAAAGCTATTTCTTTTCCTACAGAAAAATTTGTTGTTGATTTTATTTTTTTTGAAATCTTTACTAGATTTGGTGTGCCTAGAGAAATTGTTTCTGAAAATGGTCTGTAGTCTATTTCTAATCTGGTACAGGGTGTGATGGAGCAATACAATATCTGGCACAGGAAATCCATGCCGTATTATCCGCAAGCAAATGGCTAGATGGAATATACAAACAAAGTGATCGAGTCCATTCTTACAAAGACAGTCAATATGCATCAGAAAGATTAGGCTGAAAGATTACCAGAAGCTTTGTGGGCATACAGAACCACTTGGAGAAATAGCACGGGACATATACCATATGAGTTGGTATATGGCAAACAAGTTCTGTTACCAATTGAGTTCTAGATCAAACTTTCAGAACTGCAGTCTAGTTAGGACTAGATCTCTCTGAGGCACAAAAACATCATCTTCTCCAATTAAATGAGTTTGATGAATTTCATAGAGATGATGTTCATCAAAACATCCTAATTCAACAGCAACGAAAAAGGTGACATGACAAGTCTATTCAGAAAAAGCAGTTCCTACCAGGTGATTGGGTACTCCTCTATGATTCTAGATTTAAATTTTTCAAAGGGAAGTTTCACACATGTTGGATGGGACCATATGAAGTGATCCGATTATTCGAGAATGGAGTAGTATAAGTTAAAAATATTGATGGAAAAAATTCAGTATTCTTGGTCAATGGACATAGATTAAAGAAATATTTTCCGCCACTTTCCAACAAATATTTTACACAGCAAGTCCAATAGAAATTCAGGACGGTAGTGGTAAATGGTAATACAAACCTTTTGAAAACATGAATTCTTCTTGTTCTCAAAGAGAAAAAATAAATTTAATAATAATAAAAAAAGTAAAGAAAAAATATTTTCCTGTAATTGTGAAAATCACTTCGCTGACATAATTGCAGAAGGGTCAACCTGAAAACCAGCTTGCTGGCAGGAAATTCAAAAATTTCTAATAAAAATATAATGTTGCTTGATCTTTAGATATGTTAGCGACCACCGAGTAAAAGCAGGTTCAACAGGACCAACCTTTATACATTGAGGTAATTAGCATGGATATTTTTATTCAAGTAACACTTAATTCTCGCTGTAGTTATTTTTTCTTGCACCAATGTAGGTAGACCTTTCAAATTTTTTTTTTCCTTTATTCATATCCCATTTCATAATATTCCCTCATTTTTCTTCTTTGAAACCTAGAATTATTAACCTTCCCACAATCTTCTGAATTTACCCTACCTGTTTCATAAAAATCCCACTTTACCCTTGAATTTTTTTCCCTATCCCACTTCTGTTTATCCCTCTTGTGGTGTTATTCCTGGAATCCATGTAATAAAATTCCTTCCCATTCTGAAATTTTCCTCTTTCCCCACTTATTTGTTCCCTCATGAATTCTCTGCAGGATCTCATACACAAAGAGCAAAAAGATGCTCTGAAGCATCAAGAAAGGGCGAAGCAAATTTCCAATATCAGTTGAGGAAGCTATGTTAGAAGTCCAACCTATATTTTACTTAAATTCTCTGTTCTTTTTTTCAGAAAATACGCTTGCACTAGTACAAGCATATCATCCTATATAATAATACAAGCAGAATGGTACCAGCAGAACAACATATTAAGCGGTGTAAACAAATCGGTGCAAGCATGCACCTTGACAGAAGCAGAGTACAATTTGTTTTTTTCATGAGCATATGTCATAGGAAGTGGTCATCATAAAAGTTTACAAGCAACTTTTTTCACTTATTTGATGAGTACTTATGCTATCATATTAACTAGGAGAAAATTATTTAAATTACAAAGTATTTTTAGTTAGGAATCATGATCATTTTTTAATAAATGCTAAAGTTTTTTAAATTATGAAGGAGTGCGGAAATGTTTAACCATTGCTTGGATATAATTACCCTTTCCGCCATGATACTAAACATCCTTCACTTATGATGATTATCTCACTTAGCCGTTAAAAACGTCACTGTAAGTACCAATCCCACACGATTCTAAACATGCCACGCATCTACGGCTATTTTGGTGGGATGGATCGGTGATAAGACAGAAGGGATGGTGGACGGTTGGATCCCTATCTATAAAGAGTCAAAATTTTTGGTATTGCATGCAATTTTTTTTACTATTCATAACTGTTAAAGGCTAAAGTAGAGATGTTGCCTGTTAGATGTGTACCTTCGTCCCTCAGTGAGGTAGATCAGATGCCGAGTTTCGCAATAGTCTTGCCCTATTGCGAGACTCAGGCTTTCTTCCATTTTTGCAGAAATTTGACGGGCACAACAGTGAAGTGGCCCTACAGTTTGCAAAGAGTTTTAAAAATATCCGTGTAAATATTTTTCCCCTGAAATTTAAAGTCATGGAAAATTTGATAGCAATAGCGACAGGCTTGCAAAACACCGGTGTGCAGTACTTTAAAAATCAGAAGCTCGAGAGGAAGCACTGGCAGCATTTCATCGTTGATAAGGACATGAAGGTAGACTGGAAGAAAGGAGTTCTGCGCAGCGCCCTGTTGGGACTGTGCAGGACCTCCTTTTCATTCTCCAGAAATTCGTGACTTGTGAGGGAAGGTACTCCCTCACCTTTGTGTATCATTTCAGGATGCTGCAACACTTTGAACCCGGTCGGCACGTCCGGTGTGTTAGAAACCTATAATATAGGGGTCATAATTTTGACTTGACTATTGATAATCTTGAAAATCTGTACATACTTTGCCTTTTGCAAGTTCTATTCATATATTTTGTAAAAAAATCAAAAAAGAATTGAAAAATCAAAAAGAGGGTAAAAAGTCCTAAAAGAATAATCAAAGGAATTAGAAAAAATAAAAGACCCGAAAATAAAATGAATAAAATATGAAAAGTGTGCAAGCATAAATGCCATTACTTTTTACTTTTTGACTGTGGCAGAGTGTCAATAAATGCCATAGTCCATGATGAGTTAAAAAATTTAATATTAACTTGTCATTGTTTCAATTTCACTTGTTGTAGATAGAGAATAATGAGTTGTCATACTGCTTAATCATGACAATTCAGTAGTTAGATAGAGAAATAAAGTGAATCCAACAGTTTAATCTGGATTCATGGATGAAATAAGTGTAGAATTAGATAGTTTTACTTGCTTTCAGAAAGAATAATGTTGTGAAGGTTGCTAGCCTAAATGCACCTTACTACAAAGGAATAAAAAATGCTAGCATGGTAAGCTGGGTAGGTAGAAGAAGGTGAAAATATCCCAATGTAAATATCATTCATCATGGGCTTCAAAATAACTAACTTCCACTTCCCATAGTCATGAAACATTCTAAACTATCAGTCATAAAGGCTCAAGGAATTTCCTTCACTTTTGTTGGGACCGGACCTAAGGCTCTATGACTGATTAGTTGAAAGTGTGAATGCCTATATTAATCCCTAAAATCACTACATTACCATTCATGCATTCATCCCCTTGAAAAATCCTAATTAAAAAACCATTTTTACTTAAAGGAATTATAATTCCTATTTTATTAACTTCCTACATCATTTGAAAACAATAAACCCTCAAAATAACATTATATTATAAGTTAAGTGATAAGATCAATTGCAAATTATCTTGTAAAATTCACTTTACTTGTTGAGATTATGTGTTTTTAGTATACCATCTCCTATTTTCATATTAACTCTAATTTATATATTAACTCCCTATAGAATAACCTTTTCCTATTATATAACTCCTTTTTTATATAATAAACCCAAAAAACTCACTTATTTTAACTTAAGCCAAAGTTATTGACTCCCACATGTTTTAATAAAAACCCACCTTATAACCCCTTTGGGTAAGTTTATCTATATATAAATATCCCGCCCCCTATGGTAGTTAAGTCAACCTGATTTAATTCACCATATAATAAAAATATATAAGAAAAATCTTAAAACATGCCTTATATATGTTTTAAAACAAAAATTCCCCAAAGTTTTATTTTTAATAGAAATAAACCCCATTCTCCTTGTATATTATCCCTTCCCCAACTCCCTAACCTAAGGTTAAACTATCCCTTTGTGTCTCTCCCGATTCCCTTTAACCGAAGTTAAAACCATAATCGGAGCTAAATCCTTATATATATCCCCCCAATTCTTTACTCTGGTTAAAACCCTCTTGAAACCCTCCCTATAACCTTTACCGTCGAAAAAATTTATTTTTTATATATAAAACGAAACCATATCCCTTTCCCCATTGGATTAATTTTCAACCCTTCGATCCCCAAATCCCTTTTAATCCAACGGTTAGAAATCTACGCGATTGTTCAATACATTTTATCCCTCTCCATTGCGCTTGATAACAATCGTCCGATCCTCATTTATTTCCAAGATCTATGGCCCAAAATGAACCCAATAACTAATATTTCCCTGCACCTTCCCTTTTAATCCCGATCGTTCGCTTCCCAAAGCCAGATCCAACAGTGGCAATGCACTTTCACGCTCGTAAAGTAATCAACGAATGTTTTAGAAAAGTCACGCGAAATGGGTGGTTTTCCCAAACCACCCCGCACCGACGTGTCATAATATTATTGGACCGCGTTCGAAAAGCTATTTACCACTTTCAGCCTTTGATCTGCGCGAATACCACCCAGTGGTATTCCAAAAACCACTCCTACCCAAACTATGAGTTAATATAATTTGACTATGGTTTAGACTATAGTTAATTCATAAAAACTCATAATTTTCAAAAACATTTCACCTATTCGTGCTTTAAACTTTTTGAAACCTTTTCTAAGCCCATTCTTCATCAAATTATCAACATTTGTGTGCCATAACACCCTGAGAACCTGTGCAGAGCCTTTTCATCATTTTAAAATCTACCAGTGCCATTTTCGAGCCAGTTGCCCTGCAATTCAACCACGAAGTGCCACATTACCATATGAAAGACCAATTTTGTAGAATTGAAGACTGTGCGCGATTGTGAAACGTCTTCAACCTCGATTGTACCTGTTTTAAGGTATTTTTCATCAAAACCTATCCACTGAACTTCAAATTCTAAAGAAAAAGCACCAAATTTCCTGCTAGTGCCTATAATTGTTTTAATTGCCTATATAGAAATTGCAAAAAACATCCATAGTACAGGGGAAACTCTGTCAATTTTTCCCCAGAATCCCTAATTGCCATTTTTTGCAACTTTTATCCATACCCTGGTCATTTCCACTGTTGGAATTGATCGTAGCCTACTTTCTCAGCATTAAAACCTTCTTTCAATCCAAAACCCTGCTCAGAACCCTATTTTACCAGAGAAATTCTCCAAGCAGCCCTTGTTTCCAAAAAAGAGCTTAGAAAATAGTCAAAGCTTGCTTTTCTCAATTAAAAATGACAAATAAATAAGTAACCCCTAAATCAGGAGGTCCAAAGCCTCAACATAAACCCTCTGCTGAAATTCCTCAGCCTGAATCTTCCAAAATTGATAAGCCTACCCCTGTACTCACTGTTGATTCCACAGAAGTTTTCAGGCTTGTTCAACCTCCAGTTATCTCACAGGAAAATAGCCCTTTGGTTGACCTTAACTACAGAGTAATGGACCCTTCATTAGAGTTCAATTTTCTTGATGTATATAACTGGTGTTTTGGTAAATTAGTAGAGAAAGACGACAAAGATATACCAGTCTGGGATTCCAATTTGCCAAAGTACATTGTTCCTTAAACTCATTCATCCCATGATTTTATCAGAATGTGTCAGTCCTATTATATTCAGGACCAAATATGCATTGTGAATAAAGACAGAGAGGTCTTATTTTACATCAATTAAGAATCTATAAAATCTATGCTACAATTAAACCGTGATCCCAACACTGCTTCATTGTCCATAGAGGAGTTAACTTAGAATTACCTAGAGCTTGATTTTTCTTCTAAATTCAAAGTCTTCCAGAATTTTTGTCCGAAGAAAGTTGATATCCTCAAGCTTAATCCTCCATTTGATACCTTTTATTTTCCAGATGAAACCAGACAGATTGTCTCAATGCTATCATTCATACTAGGATACACCAGTGATGAATTCATTGATGTGGCTATCTTAGTTTTTTTGTCAACTCTGAACCCTGGCCAGTCACCATCCATTGTGTGCAATTTTGCTAAATTCATTACAGAAAACATGCATTATCAGTTGTATAGACTATCAGAAGAAGGAGTCTTTAGATATACATCATTTCTACTTCACGTCTTTTTGTATTATCAAGCAGACAAATTTCCCATTGAATTTCAGAAGGTGGATCGAGAAGGAAATATTCTTTCAGGTGTGTTTTGGTCATCAATTCTAAGAAAATGGAATAGGGAATAAAGATTTGAATATTTCAATGAATTTATTTTAGTGCCTGCTATGAATCTATTGAATAAAGAACAGATCCCTAGAATCAATGAAGAGACAAAGATAATTCTACAGCTATCTAAGAGCTGTAAAACAGCGGACTGGTATTTATACAAAAGTTACACAGAAATTAGAGTATATGGTGAACTCCTGGCCCCATATAAAATACCAATATTTGTTACAACAAGAATATTTGCTTTGGAATATTTAAGGCAGCTATTGAATGCAGATGAAATTAATTTCATAGCTTCTAGGAAAAAGACCCAGTTAAAAGTGAAGAATCAAATTGGGCCATTTATTGTGAATAATAGAGAAGCAGCCAATGAAATTAATGTCAAGTTGAAAGAGTACAAATTCCCATATAGTTTTATGTGGAATTATGATCCACAAGGTATTTTAAGCACGATGAGAGTGAAGTGCAAGTTGCCTGTCTTCTTGCATGATCTCAAGCCCAAAATTGAAAAGTATGCCAAAAAACTTGAATGGGAGCCAAACACTCTATTTGATGATGATTCACAGGAAATGCAGGGAAACAGTGGAAAAGGTAAGCAAGTTGATCAAACACATGTATTGACAGTGAATAAAGAATCTAACATTCTTCATAAGAGAAGCAGAAAGGAAGATAGTTTCACTGCTGAAACTATTCAAGACAAAAGATTCAGAATTTCATATAATAAGAAAAGTAAATTGAACATTGAAGAAAGGGACAAAGCCATCAATATTGAAGATAATAATGGTCATGAAACTAATGATGAAGCTACAAGGATAGTAACTAAAACTCTCAAAGAGCTTCAAAATTTTCAAATTGGAGCCCAACAGAAAGATACAATCATGGTAGATAAAGAATCCAAAGTTGATATGCCCTCTTCTTCTAAAGAACCTGACAGTACAGAGTCATAAATTCAACTCAGGTTTAGGAAAATTAAAGAAAAGAATGAAGAAATAAAAAATGAAGCATATTCCAAGTTCCACAAAGAGAAGCCTGGTAAGAAGGATAGGCTCCTTTCAGCCTTTGATTATTCCTCTAATAAATTGGTGATGTCATTTCTCAAGCCTACAGTGGCTGATCCTAAATCTATAGCAGATTATTCAAAAACAGATCTTGAATTTGATGCAGATGTTGTCCATGAATTGGACGAAATATAATTTCATAGAAGCAACACAGAGATGCTATATTCTAAGATAGTCAATAAGACTATGAATTCTATCAGGCTTGAGAAAACTTTGATAAATATTCAAACTCAAATGAAATTGGATAAAGCCTCACTATATGCCAACAATTTGAAGATCAAAGCATTAGAAGATTTAGTGATTGAAGTAGGAGTTGATCCTGCTAACATGGAAGTTGCAAATGCTTTGATCAAGCAGAAAAATGAAGACATAGCTGCCCTCAGAAAACAACTAAAATTGTGTCAAAGTGAAAATTCTCAGGCAAAATAAATTCTTCAGCAAAAAACATAGAATGATGAATTGAAACATATTTTTCTTAAAATGACAGGTCAGATAAAATAAATGGAAAGCAAAATAGAAGCTTTCATGCAAGATAATGAAAAACTAAAGAAATATCAACAGGTTGTCATCCCTACAGTGATTCCAACTGTAAGAAAAAATGTTCCATCCACATTAGCAGAACACTTGGCACCACAAAGAGTAATAGCAACTATAGTACCAATAAATTCTCATGAAATATCTACCTCTTCTTCCTCATCTTCATAGGTAAAAAAAATACAAGACAAAGCTGCCATAATGAGAACCATGGAAGATATGTCAATTAAAGAGAAAGAAATACTTAGTTTGAAAGGCATTATTAAAAATCTAGAAACTTCCAAAAGAGATGCCTTGAATACTTCCAAAGGGCATGAGCAGAGAGCTGATAGACTACAAGAACATGTGAGAATTCTTCAAGCACAAGTGAATCTTACAGATCAGGTTGCATATATAAAAAATCATTTATGGACAAAAATCATTGAAGGCATTCACTCTCAATGGCCTTCAATTCAGATAATTTATGAGTAGAAAGAGTTACTACAGGTTGCTAATGCAGAAATTGACAAAACTAAGAAAGAGATTGAAAGTAAGCCAGTTGAAGCAATTCAACTCATAGCATTTTTGAACAACAAAAACAGGGAAGAGTTAGAAGAGTTGAAAATTGCTGACAGGATAGAGGCCATCCTTCAAATTAAGAAATTCCTGAATAAGAGGAACATAATGAATAACTTGGAATATAGGTTTAAAGACATGAACTTGGCCATCTCAATATTTTGGGCCAAATAAAAAAGTATTATCAGAATCATCTTTTCCAAACATTAGTGCATTAAATGAAAAATTGATGCCACAGAAAGATTATGATCAGAAAATCAGAACTCATGCAAGAGAGCAAGCTAAAAAACCACTGCCACAAGTATCACCAAGTGGCAAAGTACTTCTTCGGTATTTTGAAAATCTATTCTTTTTGGAAAATGAAATCAAGCATATGTTCACTGTAAAGCCTAAATTTTCCAAATATACAGAAGCTAATGAAAGTTACAGGAAATTGAAGAATATGAAGATCCCCACTGCTGAAAAATGGCAAGAATTCATAGATCTACTGTGAATTTCATAGATAAAGGACAGGAAAATTACTTGGAAATTCATATTTTACTTTTACCTTATGGTGAAAAAATCAGTGTCAAAGTGTATCAAGGTCAAAGTGTATCAGTAAAATCAAATTGTTACTGCTGAACATTTTTTATTACAACAGTGAAACAGTCAAAAGGAAAGATAAAGAGTATTAGATCAAAAGATGAAAAGAAAGAGTATTCTAGAAGTCACCATCCACGTGAAGATGTACCTATTACCAGAAAATGCTCACAACACATCAAAAATCAATTTAGATAAGATAAAATAGTTTTATTTTTCCTTGTAAAAGAGGACAACTTGCGAACTGTTTTGCTGATGTCCCTCTTCTTATGCTCTTTTTCCTATTTTTCTTTAAAACATTATCTCAATTTATGAGATATTTTGTAAACAATTGCTGTGTATAAATACTTCACAATTCGAAGTATTCAGTGTGGAATAAAATTTCTCAAGACAATTATAGTCATTTTTCTGGACATATTGAAGTTGGTGTGAGTCAATTAGCGAAGAAGCAGTCTGGAAACAAGTTTAGAGACATCATAACTAAGGATTCTTGTGGTGACAATATAAGTCTCGTATTTTTCCCTATTTTTCAGTGTTATTCTTTAAATTTTACAAACATTCATTTGATGTGTTTCTATTCTGTAATGATCAACTAAGGAGAAATTAAATATAATTAGTGATAATAAGCTCTCTGTTTTAAACTAGTTGGCATTTCTATGTTTTCTACTTGATAACCGGGCCATAGAATTCTTAATTTCTCTAGGTCCCTATTTGATCCCCTCCTTCAATCCTCTTATCTGTAACTTAAGGATTCTTAAGTGCCCTTTTGTTCAGATTTCACCCATTCCATCCTCAAAACCTATTTAAACCCTTAGAAGGTCATCTATCCTGCCCTTAGTACATTTGCATCTTTTAGTCTTATTTCCTAGCTCTGCTTGGCTAGAGAGTTGACTCCATTGCCCAATATTCTAGTAGATACCTCTGGTTTACCTTGAAATAATTTTTATTCCTACCACATGTTATCACTCAGGTTTTCCTAGAAGTTGTGTAAGAGGAAAGTATACCCGAGGTAACCACAAACCAACCTTTTAGATGCAGAATCTAGCCAATCTGCATCCAGAGAGGGCTCTCTCTTTATGATTTATCTTTGTTCTTGGAAGGTTTTAGGCTAGTTATAGATTCAAGAGTTTGTTTTTGGAAAATGGTGAAATCCACAAACTAAGGGCAAGGTTGAGAGCTTTCGGTCCATTGGGCTATGGAGTCAAAGGATGGCTTTACTGGATTTCTATTCTAAGCACAAGATGGTATTACAGGGCAAGTAGATCCAAGATGTTTGTTTTGAAAAATGGTGGAATCCTTAAACTGAGGGCAAGGTTGAAAGTTTTCAGTCCATTGGGCTATGGAGTCAAAGGATGGCTTTACTGGATTTCTATTCTAAACACAAGATGGTATTACAGGGCAAGATAGCTAGACAGAGAACAATCCTTAAAATTTAAAGTGGATGGGATGATCTTGAAGGGATGAAAGGCAGCTAAGAATCTTTCACCATGTTCAAAAGAAAGAAAAGAGATGACTACAAATAAAGAGCAATGAAGAAATCTTTATTATAGTAATCAACAATGTTTAAATTAGCAAAGCAAGAGCATTTAAGAATTCATGCTTATAACTAATTTAGAGGAAAACATTAAGAACAATCACATTTGAAATCAGAGTACAATTAAGCAAATTATGATTCAATCCTTTATGTAAATTATTCAGAAATGGACATGATGATATTATAAACTAATATAAAATTTCAGACAAAAGGGTAGAAAAACTTATTGAATTGTAGTCCAACACATGAATCCTGCAACAAGTCCAGTGCTTTAAATCGTCATCCAGTAAGCCACGAATAAATTTCTCCAAAATGCTTTTATTCCGAAAATCTCAATGTTACAGCAGAGTAATAGAATCCACCCTCAGTACTTCCTTTGAGGGTTTATTTATACAAGAAAATCTTGAAAAAATCTCACACTAACCTAGCCAATAATCTAGGGTGACTAAGGAGTAATTTACAAATAAACAGGAGACAAATGGTCTCGTGGATAGAATAATAGGTAACTGCTGATGTGTTGTTTCCTTTCTTTATGGATGTGCTGGAGGTAAGTGCTGAAAAAGGGCTTGTTGCTGTCTTCTGGAGTAATTTCTTTGCTTGTTTGATACTCTTTGTCTTTACGGATACTCTTTAACCTGTGTAACTGATACTCTTTCATCTGTACTCATTTTTACCATTTACCTGATAGTAAAGATAAATTCTCATCATGAAAATAATTTTTATAGAATTTATAATAAGTCTCTCCACCATGAATCATCTGGTATTACAGTCCTTTTGAGTTTTCTTAATGTCTCATCTGCTTCTGTGAGTTTGTAAAAGGTGGGCTCATTAGGAAATAGATACTTTATCTCATGTTCCAAATGAAATAAATTCCTCACTCTATCATAGATATTTCTCCCTGTTGGTAATGTTGATTGTGGTAAACTAGGAGAACAAGCAGCTGTATTTTGAGCATGAGCATTTATTTTCTTTACACAGGTTTCTAAGTCCATTATTTGATCCTCTGAGAGCATAGGACTTGGTAACCCACTGTCCAACAAAGCTTGAAATTTCTCTCTGAAAATATTGATATCAACCAAAATATCTGTGCACTTCCTTTCTAAATTTTGCATGAAAGTTCTCTTGATGAAAAATCTCTTTATTTCCAAAACTGTGCCTGTCCTGTCATCAATCCCTAACACTGCAAGCTGTTGCTTTGTCCGGGTGTTCAAAAATTGAATAAGCTGATTGGCCTGCTCAGGCCTGCCTCTTAATTCATTTCTGGTTCTGTTTATTTCTTCTTGGGCTATTTTAACCAAATCATTTTGTTCAAAAATAGCTTGAATAGAGGGCCAAATACCCTTTATTAACTCAATGATACTACCCCAAAGAATTTCATTTATTTCCTTTAAAGGCTTTTCTAATGAAAGGTCCTTCTCCAAAGCCTGAACCAATTTTTCTAACCTTTTTATTTACCTGGTGTTATCAGCAACTGTCTTCTTAGATGTATCATATTTCTCCTCCAATTTTACTAATTGCAATTTCGTGGTTTGAAGTTCTGTGACCCTTAGTTGTAAACTTTCCATTTGTTTTATTAATTCATCAGAACTCAAACCAGAAGTGTTTACCTGGGATGGCTGTGTTTGCTGACCTGTTGTTGTAGTACCTGTGGTTGATGTCTGCCTGATAGCTTCCTGTTCCTGCAAAGCTTGTTCCAATTCCTTCTCCGTTTCACTTAGTCGCTCAGTCATATTTAGGAGCAAATCCATTATTTCTTCCTGTGAATTCCCCTTTAGAACTTCTTGGGTCTGAGGGTGCCTTGAGGCTGGAAATTTTAGCTGCTTTCTCAGTGCAGCTATGTCATCATCTTTCTTCTTTATTAATGCCTCAATGCTTTTAATATCTTTGGGGTTATGCCCCAAACCAATGATTATGTCTTCTAAAGACTTTATTCTGTTATCTTTGGCCTGTGAAGAGGCCTTCTCAATTTGCAATTGTGCAGTTGTGTTATTCAAAGAATCCTGCAGCGTTATAGCTGCCATGGCCTTATTGGTAAGAGTGGAATAGACCATTTCCCTAGTTTGTCTGTGTAGCTCTATCTGGTCCAGAGGATGAATATCCTTTGCCAGAACCTCAAAATTTGTCCTGATGTAGTCAGCTGCAGTAATAGGTTTTGGCACCTTTGACTTGAAGTGGCTCATTATCATTTTGCCTTGTGACATGTCAAATGCTGACATTAGCCTTTCTTGATTATGAGGAGCCATTTTCATATATTGATCATATACCTTCATTTTTAATGGATCATTCTTTGCTTTAATATTAATGAAGGTTCTTTTAATATCCCCTATATCTGTTTTTGTAGTGCAAGAGATACCTGGGTGTGCTTTTTGTAAAGATTTTCCTTTAAATGTTTAAAACTGTTTGTTCTCACCAGCATGCCGATTGAATTGTGTCATCCCTTCCATCATCAAAAACTTTTCATCTGATTTCCACATCTGGTAGTGGATCTGATTTACTGTTTTTAGCTTGAGTATGCACAGCAGGGCTCTTTTGGAGGAGTGGTGTGCGGAACTGCCTTTTCTTTCCTATTTCCACATTTGATGGGTTGCTAACTATGGAACTTGTGTGTGCTTTGTACGAGTGGGAGAAACCTTGTGATTGTTTAGGTGCTTTGGAAGTTTGTGGTTTCTGCCATGACCAATTTTCCAATGACTTTGAATTGAATTCCCTTTCCTTTGCCTTTTGTCTCTGTTGCCAACTGATGAAGCCCTTCCTGCAATCTCTGCTTCGTGGATTTCTTCTTGGTGTTCAATTTGAAATTTTGCCTTGACCATAAGATTCTAGGTCATATTTCTTTTGAAGATCTTTCATAACTTTATTCATTTTTTCTTCTGCACTTTCTTCTTCAACAAGTGTTTTTTCCACCCATTCATCTTGGTTAGCATATTGCTCTATATCAGGAATCTTGTGGTGGATATAAGGGGAAGATTTGTTCTTTAATATTTTTTCACAGATGAAACCAAATGGTTCATAAGAAACCCAACGAAAACTTCTTTGAAATTTGCAGCGGTTTTGTAATATATCCTCTGCTTCTCGCTCGGCCTCTCTAGAATTGCAGATGTAGGGACCTAATTGGCTTTTAATTCGGAGTTGAGCTTTCTTTTTCACACTACAAAAATGGATCACATCTGAATTGTTCATTTGCCTGAAATATTCCAAGGCAAACAGTCTCATGGGTACATACTTTGGTAACTTGAATGGATGTAATTCACATCCATAGATTCTGATGACTGTATGGTTTTGATACAAATACCAATCCCCAACTTTATAGGTCCTTGAAAGTTGCAATGTCTTCTTTATTTCATTACTGAGTCTTGGGGGAGGAATCCCTGTCAACAATGTAGTTGCAGGATATACAAAAAGATCTATAAACTCAGAATAGGAATAGGGAGACTCATAAGAATGAATTATGGGGGACCAAAATATAACTGACCTTTGGTTTCCCTTGGCATCAAGTTTTTGAACAGGGAAAGGGAACTTTTCTGACTGATAGTAGATAATGAGATGATAGATGACTCAGGAATATTTAAAAACTTTTTCATCATCTAGCCTCATGAATTGATCATGGATCTTGTTGGCTATGAAGGAGGAAAAGTCATATTTAATCTCAGGAGGTTGCCCAGGAGTAAAAATGGATAGCAAAACCAAGGTTATCTCATCAACATATTCACTGGTGTTGAAGCCCAAGACAAAAGATATCATATTGAGGATGAGTCTTCCCAATTGATTGAAATAATAAAAACCCTAGGGAGGAGGTCCCTTAGGTTGGTGTTCAGGCAACATGAAATTATGGCAAATGGACTCTAATTTCTCTGAGGTCAATTTATTAGACTTCTCAATCAAATCTTCCATGGACAGAGGTGCCAATTCTTGGTCAGGTTCAAAGTGTAGCATTTCATTGATGGCCTGGGGAGTAATGGGGAATAGAACACTTTGGTCAGGGGATATCACAACTCGCTGAGTGGGATCATAGCTTGAATGGCAATAGTGGATAATTTCTGGGAAATTAATGACTGAGGGGATGAGATACCTTGGGAGATTGGATTCCCACAGTCCAATGACATCTTGCCCCTTTGAATAATCGTCTCTGCAGCGACAAAAACTCAAAAGGGGGCTTTCATCAAAATGCAAGTCTTTAATCTGAAAATATTTGTCCACTAAGGGTAAATACTCTAGTTCTCTGTGAGGGGCATTCAGTGGGGTCACATTCAGGGCTGCTGGGGCTTCCATTTTGGTTCTTGTGGATTCAAAACGGAAATTCCTGGGTTTTCTTCAAAGGCCGGGCTCGTTTTCGATTTTAACGATCAAATTGGCACAATTGCCGGTTCTGGGGAACAATTTACAGTTTTAAATCTCAGAGAGTAATCTCAGTGATAAGATTTAATTATCAATTCAGTGGAAAACAGGGAAAACAGATTTTCTATTGAAGTTCGGGGCGCTGTAAGATAAATACCTGTTCTTGGAAGAAAATTGGCTTTTAACAGGTATCAGGCGATGGCGGGAGTGTACTCGAACACAGGTGCAGCGGAATCTTGGAGCAAAATCAGATAACATAGTAAATTTCAGTGGAAATTCGAAAATCGTAGCAGAAGGCGCTGTTGTTTTCAATAATGAAAATAACGGAAAAAACACGAAAATTGGCTTTATTTACAAGTTAAAGGGTTTTTTATTTTTTCTAGGAGTGACGTCATAGTAGTACGGGCTGACGTGTGCAAGGTCGGGCGGTAAGCGGTAAGTGGTAAGCGGTGATCCCGCACCGCTTATGGACGAAGGTGGTATTAGTCGGGAGGGCAGCGATTCCACAAAGTAATTGACACGTGGACGGTGACTTAGCCAAATACCGCCAATCCCCCGGTGGTTATTGTTCGGGTGTTAGATGGCTAGCGGAATGAACGCTAGCCGTAGATCTTACAGTGGGAGATCGGACAGCGGAAAGGACGAATAGATGGTGGGGTTTTTGTGCGCGGGCCCGGCGGGTTTTAAAACACAATTAACTCTATTTAAACATCCCGGGGGGCATATAATAGGCGGAAAGGTTATTAATTAGTTTTGATAACTAATTAATCCCGTGGTTGGAAGTAAAGAATATCGCGTGCGGGTATTATAATGAAAATTTTGGGTGGGATGCCAGGTGGACGAGCCACGTTGGCGCGGGATTTTCCGAAGTTTTGATTTAAAAATAAAACTTCAGATTTATTATTTTTTGGTATTAAACATATAAATCATATGTTTAAAGTTTTATTTTTCATATATATTTTATTATATGATAAATTAATTAATATAATTAACTTACCATAGGGGCGGCATTATTATATAAAGATATAATTTAACCAAAGGGCTTATAGTGGGTTTTTATGTTAATGCACGGGGAAATAATTACTTTGGTTAAACTTTATAATAGAGGGGTTTTTGGGGTATTTATAAAAAAGGAGTTATATACTTAGGATAGGGCATTTCACTAGGGATTTAGTAAATAGAGTTAAATGTAAGTATGACAAAGGGACAAGGGAACTCAAAAAACTTTGCATATCTAAGAAAATGACAATTTCTGAAGTAAATTGCAATATCTCATCTTCAACATTTAACTTAGAATAGTAAGTTATTTTGAGGGATTTTTATGGAATTTTGCATGATTTTCCTAAGTAAAATTGGATTTTACTTAGGAAAAAATTAAAAGGGAATGATTATAATGATGAATTATCTCAAGTACTTAGGTCTTTTTGATCATTAGGCCGAGGGTCCGGTCCCTCCAGAAGTCAAGGAAATGCCTTGAGCCCCTTTGATCTCCAAATACCTTAGTGCTTTGGGGGAAATTAGTAAAAACTTAGGGAGAAAGTGATGTAGGAAGTTAATGATTTTGACTTTGCTTTCTGTGATTTTCCACTGTATTTCCTGCTTCAGTATTTGTGATGAAGTAAAGGATCAGGATCAAAACATGTAACAGCATCATTCATAAGATAAAACTTTGCAGCACCATCTACCTACCCTATCTACTTGACACTACCATTTTCTCTTCTTTATTAGGGTGCATTTAGACTTGCAAACCCTTATCAATCTTTTCTTTTTACAAGGCAAATCTATCTAATTCTACCCTTATTACATCCAAGGGCTCAGATTAAACTATTGAGCACCTCTTATTAACTCTACTTATCTACTTATCTGCCAAGGTTAAACTGTTTGGACAGATATTTATTCTCTAATCTATAACATGAAATTGAAATATGAGTAAGCCAAGTTTAAATAGTTTGACTTATTCATGAATTGTGGCAAAGGTTTGATAAGCTGCACACAATTTATTTATTACCAAAATGAAATAGTAGTGGCATTTGGATTTGCACACTTTCCTTGGTCTATTTTTTGCTTGGGGTTCATTTCTTTCACTTTTTTTTTTGACCAATTTATTTTTCTTACCCTTTGATTTTTCTTTTAGGGTATACCCTCTTTTCATTTTTTAAATTTTTTGATTTTTTGATTTTTTTAGGAATATGGAACACCTTTGCTCAAGAAAGAAGGTTTGAAAATATTCCATAGTTCAATCAAGACAATCATGAAAAATGAAACCTATTGGTATAGGAGTCTAACACTGGCTCCACTTGGGGATGGCTTTTCCATGTGAAAAGTCAAGAACAGCAGGTCAGTTGCCTAAATATGTCTTCAAACTGAATTATGTAATCTCCTTCTCCTGGTAGCTTTTATTTTACATATGATAGTGAAATTTTTGAAGCTTAGGGCCTTCACTTTGGGCTTCAACTTCAAGAAGTCACCATCCAATCCACACTGCATTAAAAAAAAGATATATTATGTACAAGTTAGAAAAATCAAAACATTCTAGTAAATGGGATCAAAATAATGCTTGAGCATTCGACCATTGACTGGTCCTTCTTCAACTTCTGAATTGTCCAACTCCTTCAAAAATTATGTGTTGTTTCCCTGCAAGGCATGAATGATATAAGGCCCTTTCCACAAGAAATCAAACTTTCCATGTTTCCCTTTTTCTTCTCTTCTAGAATCCCATCTTAGGACTTTATCACCTAGTTGAAAATCTTCTGATTTAGTCCTTTTATCAAACATTTTCTTTAACTTTTCCTGCAATACTTATGATCTTTGGTATACCTCTTCCCTGGTTTGTTGCAGGTGGATTGTTTAATTAATTCTTCTTTGAATGTCATTTGGCTCCACTTGAGCCTCCTGAAATAATTTCATAACAGGAATTCCTAAAGATGATGGGAATCTTGCTTCAAGGCCATAAACTAATTCATATGGACTAGTCCCAATTGATTTTTTAGTTGTAAGTCTGTCTGCCCACAATGCATTGGTCAGTTTCTTGTGCCAATTCTTTTTGTTTTCTTCCAATAACTTTTTGATGATATTAATAAGGCTTTTATTGGAGGATTCTGCTAGTCCATTACCCTGAGGGTAATAGGCTGTTGAATGGCCTAAAGTAATATGATATTTATGGCAGAAACTAATCATTTTCTTTGATTTAAATGCAACAACATTATCTATTATAATCTTTTCTGGACAGCCAAATCTCGAAAGTATGTTGGTTTCTAAAAACCCTATGATTATAGAATCATTGGCATGTCTACATGGGATGGCTTCAATCCATTTAGTGAAGTAGTCTGTGGCAGTTAAAATCCATCTGTGTTTCCCTGAAGAAGGGGGGTTAATTTCTCCAATAAAATCTAACCCCCATTGTTGAAAAGGTCTTTCTGTGGAAATTGGTTTTAAAGGAAAAGGTAACAACTTTCTTTTACCTTCAAATATCTGACATTTATGACAAGATGTTACAAATTTCTTAACATCAGAAAATAAGGTTGGCCAATAAAACCCAGCCCTTAAGATTTTGTCTGCAGTTGATTTCCAGTAGAGATGTCCTCCACAATCCCCTGCATGAAATTCATTAAGAACTTTATCAGTTTCATCTTTTAATAGACAATTCAACAAGATTCCTTCATGATTTTTCCAAAATAGAGTGCTATCTAAAATACAATATTTCAAAGATGTCATTTTTAAAAATCTTCTTTTCGTTCTGGACAACCCTGGAGGAACTTGCAGGTTTAATAAAACATGAATTATATCAGTGTACCAGGGTGAATCTAAGAAAGCTTGACTGATCTGTGGAGTCGCCATCTCCTGATTGTCATCCAGTTCATTGATGTCTAAGGCTTGGCAATTGGTTTCTGTCATGAGTTGTGCCAATCCTTGACCTTTTATGAGTTTTGTTAGTTTAATCTCAATATCATATTCTAAAATGGTAGCTATCCACTTACCTCGTTTACCTTCAATGCCATCTTGAGTCAAAATATCTTTAACTACTGCATTAGGCACATAAGCTACCACATGCAAATATAATATGTAAACTCTGAAATCTTTGATTGCTTTTACCAATGCAAAAGCTTGTTTTTCCATAATATTGTATTTTAGAGATGCATCCCTCAGTGCTTTACTAAAAAATGCTATTGGCTTTTCACACCCTTGGTCATCTTTTTGAAGTAAAACAGCTGCAACAGTATGTTCAGAAGCAAATGAAAAAATAATAAAATCTCTATCAAATTTAGGACTGGTCAGAACTGGTGTTCTTGTTAAAGCCATTTTAATTTCTTCGAACGATTGTTTGACTTCTACAGTCCAGTCAATGCTTGAATCTTTCCTCAACATGTTAGTTAGTAATCTAAGTAACTCTGCTAAACTAGAAATAAACCTTCTTAAGAAATTAATCTTTCCTATGAATGCTTGCAATTCTTTTATGTTTCTGGGGTGGGGTATTTGCAAAATTGCTTGAATTCTTTCTGGATCAATCCTAATGCCATCTTTAGAAATAATATGACCTAAAAGCTTTCCTTCTTCCAATCCAAACAATGACTTCTTAGGGTTTAAAGAAATCCCATATTTTCTGCACTTTATAAATACTTGCCTTAGGTGATCTAAATGTTCTTGATCTGTTTTAGAAAAAACAGTCAAATCATCTAGGTAAATAACCAGAAAATCATGTATCTCTTTAGCAAAAGTAATATCCATTGCTCTTTGAAATGTAGCTCCTGCATTCTTGAGCCCAAATGGCATTTTGACATATTTAAACGTACCCCATGGTGTTGTAAATGCTGTTTTATCCTGATCATCAGGATGAATCAGAATCTGGTTGTACCCTGAAAATCCATCCAATAGAGATATCATAGAAGATCCTACTACCCTTTGTAGAATATGGTCCATTTTTGGTAAAGGGTAGTTATCTTTTAAAGAAACTTTATTCAAATTTCTTAAGTCGACACACAGTCTAATTTCTCCAGTCTTCTTTCTTGTTGGTACCAGGTTAGAAACCCATTCTGAGAATCTGATAGGAGCTATAATCCCTGCTTCAAACATTCTTTTGATTTCCTTTTCAATTGAAGGTAATAAAACAGGATTTATTCTTCTAAGATTTTGTTTGAAAGGTTTCTGATCTGGCTTCAAAGGTATAGTGTGTTGAATGATGGATGTATCATAAGATTTCAGATCTTCATAACTCCAGGCAAAAACATCCTGGAATTCTTTTAATAGTTCAACATATTTGACCTTTTGATCTTTTGGAAGAGATTTGGACAACTTGACCATTTTGGGATTTTCTGGGGTTCCTAAGTCGCATTCTTCCATATCAGCCTTCACAGGTTCCATTTTAGGTCTAAATGGAATATCATTTGAGTCAAACAGATCTTCCAAAGGAGTTAATCCTTTGGGCAAATGATTATCTTTTAAATTGATGATTTCTGTCTCATCTTCTATGATCTCATCAGATTCCATGTGTTTCAAATTTTGCATGTCCTTTTCTGTGAATGTGGTTGGATGCAGCATATGAATTGCATTTTCTCTTGAAATTTCTATTTTTTGTTCTTTTTCTTGATCAAATTCATCAATAGTTATGTCTTCATCTATATTACAGTTAGAAAACTCATTTTGAAGTGTCAAAAAATTATTGATTTGATTTTTATTCACAAATACTTGCCAATTCAAAAGATTGTCTGGTATTGCAGGCCTATGTCTAATTTCAGCTGAAAACTGATGATTAGGATCAAAAGGTAACTTTCATGTACTAGCAAACATTGCCAGACTGTGAGCATGTAAATTTTGTTTCCTGGGAATCTTGGCAAGTTGAGCTTGTAAAAATGTGTTGAGAATTTCCACAACCGTTTCTCTGTATTGTTTCAATCTCATGTCCTTTGTTGAACATTCTCCTTTAATCTGTTGAATAATTAGCTCGGAGTCTCCTATGATTGATACCCTAATAGCTCCTAACTTCTTGACATGTTTAAGCCCTAATAAAAGAGCTTCGTACTCTGCCATGTTATTAGTGCATTTAAAATTCAACCTATAAGCATGACCCTCAGCATGATTGTTTTCAACATTATGTAACCAAATGCTAGCTCCTGCTCCTAATTTGTTTACTGAGCCATCAAACTCTAAATGCCATAGAATTTCATGTTCATAATCCTCATCGATTGTTTTAAAATGTTTCTTGACGGGAGCTAGTTGTTTAGTTTCTTCAGGTATTTCTTGATCATCTGTTGTTTCTTTATTTTCAGAGATTTCTTCAATTTTAACAGTGGTTTTGTTTATGGTTTCCAATTTTGGAGCTTCTATTTCAGTAGGGAGATCCAACTCAGCATTGTATAAAATAAAAGAATCCATATCAGAATGTACAGAGTAAACAGGGAAGTTTTCAGGCTTCTCATGGCTACTGACTAAGTACTTCATCAGGGTTTCTCTATATAACCTTTTAGGCTGACCAAATACTGAAATAGTTGCATATGACATGTCTAGTTGAATAGACCCTCCAAGTTTAGCACCCCAAGATCTAGACAATAACATACCATATTTAGGTGGAATATCAACAACTACTATGTCCATTAAAACAGATTTAGCAGGGTATTGTACCAAAGTAACACACAAATCTTTAATCAAACCTAAACATTTTACTTGACTAGAATCAAATGAAAACAAATCTTTGTACGGTCTGGTAATATCTAGATTCAATCTTTCCATTACTGCTTTTGGCATCAAATTGTGAGATGCTCCAGAATCAAGCATTGCATTATGGAGTATCTTGTCATGAACATTCAGGCTTACATAAAACGGAGGAGTTCCTCCACTTTCTGGTTTGCCATTTACCTCGGGGCCAAAAAGAAGTTTGGGTTGATCATCAAGAATGTTTACTGAATCATCCAATCCAGTAATGTTAATGTTTAGGGACTTGGTAATCTGACTTCTATAGACATCATGTTTAGCTAATTCTGATAAAGGAACAACTATCTTTAGTTTGCCTATTTCAGCCTCTAGATTGAAAGGTTTTTCTGTTTGAGTTTTAGTGTTTTGCACAGTTGGGTTTTCTCTATTTTTTGGGTCTTCAACATTTTTCTCTTTTTCATGAATGAGATTTTGTTTTGAAGGGGTATCTGAACTAACTTCTACTGTTTCTTCTACATTTCCCATAGGAGGAAAAGTATTAGATTGTTGTTTATTGTTTGGTTGGTTGTCAGAGACATCTTCAATTATTGGATTTGAAGGGTTGGGAGTTATCCTAGACATAATTTTTACTTGGGGAATGTTTTGTACAGGGGGAATGTTTTGTTTACCTTTGACATTTTGTTTTGAATTTTTCTGTTTGTTATTCTCTGGCACATCAATCCGTCTACTTCTCAAATTGTACTGTTTATGAACCTCATAAATTGCTGTGTCATAGCCTTCCTTGAAATCAAAAGTCTCACCTGAATGAGTTTGGAATGTTTCAAGGATGTGATTCTCTTGATCATCTTTGGATAGGAAGACTTCTGGTTCATTTTTTTCATCTGTTACATTTTTTATTTCTACATCTTCTGTAGGTTCTTCAGAAGTTGAACCTTCAACAAAGTTTTCTTGGAAAGGTGGCCTAATGTTCTGGTCAGGAACATTCTTTCCACTATTTTGATTCAGATTCCTCCTAAAGTTTGGGTTTCTTGCAACATTTTGATTGTCACTAGAAGACTTTCTTTCAATGGTTTCCACTCTGTCTCCTAATCTTTCCATACCTTTAATGATTACATCCAGCTTCTTTTCAAAAGCTGAAGGTTCTTCATTCATAGGCATTTTTCTTTTTGCCCTAGCTCTGGCTCGTTTTTCTATCAGATTTGCTTCTACACTCACCACTATGCTTTGCATTTCCTCTAGTGTTTGAGGAGCCCTTTCCTTGAGGGAATAAGCTATGTCAGAATCAAAACCGTCTGGAAATTTAACCAATACAGAGTCAGGTGGGGGTCTTAGTTTTTGAGGAACTGCATTATATGCTTCATTGAATCTTATGATGTAATCTTGTACGGTTTTGTTAGGTCTTCTTCTTAATTTCTCAAATTCTGATAGGATCTGAAGAGGATCCTTTTTCTTCTCCCATCTGTTCAAAAATGCCCTATATAAAGCTTCTAAATCAGCAATACTATTCGGGGCAAGGGCCCTAAACCAAGTTCTAACTTCTCCAGTAAGACTCTGAACGAAAATTCTCATTCGGATATTATCAGTATAAATCTCGTAAAACTCAAAGTAATCAGTCATCCTTTTGGTGTGTTGTTGAGCTGTGTAAGTACCTGATCCATCAAAAGGTGTGATCTTACTTTGATAATCTTGAGGTAAAGCTGGAGGGTTGGCTGGTAACTGTAAAGGGGCATATCGATTAGCCATTGGAAGATAAAGTGGGGTAATAGGAGTTGATGGTCTGGCAGGAGGAGATGGAGGAGTAGAAGGGATGACAGGTGTTTGAAAAGCTTGAGAAACAGTAACTGAACTTGGAGATGCTTCAGTAATCACAGAGATGTTTGAACTTTCTTCAAAGGTTTGGTCAGTCTGAATAGAGTTATGTAATTCTCTGTCAAGATGATGCGAAACAAATCTGTATTGCAAATCTTCAAAGAACAATGGATCTGGAACTAATCTGGATAATTCAGTTTCAGAAAAATTCACAAATAAAGATGTTTCAAATCATGCATCAAAAGGAATGTCATCAATATATATAATTTTCACAGGACAAGATGCAGATCTAGAAAGTGGTCTAGAACTTCCTGAACTCTCCTGACTTCCTCTTTCAGAACTTTCTTGACTTCCTTGTTTTCTAAGAATCCTAGGAATCAGATTCGGATTTTCAAATATTGGTGGTGGATTGGGGTCAGGGTTTGATCTAGTATGTCGAATCCTTTCTGAAGCCAGTTTTCCTAGACTATGTGTTTTTTGGATTTTTGATTTTAATTAAAAGAATAAATACAACTTCTACAAATTCTTTAAGAAATAATGATGTATGATTAAAATTTTCTCAAATATCTGTTAAACTAGAGAATCTGATTGAATATTTTGAAACTAAGGTTCAGTATATAAGCTAAATCAGAGATAGACTGAAGCAGCATTTATTTACTTTTGCAATTGCAGAGCAAAAGCAATTTCAAAGGCTACCTGGCTGATCTTCAGACTCTGTCTATAGCTCATAAATCAAACAATAGTATCAATAAATGATTCAGGTCCCCAGTGGAGTCGCCACTATGTTATCACTCAGGTTTTCCTAGAAGTTGTGTAAGAGGAAAGTATACCCGAGGTAACCACAAACCAACCTTCAGATGCAGAATCTAGCCAATCTGCATCCAGAGAGGGCTCTCTCTTTATGATTTATCTTTGTTCTTAGAAGGTTTTAGGCTAGTTATAGATCCAAGATGTTTGTTTGAAAATGGTGGAATCCTTAAACTAAGGGCAAGGTTGAAAGTTTTCAGTCCATTGGGCTATGGAGTCAAAGGATGGCTTTACTGGATTTCTATTCTAAACACAAGATGGTATTACAGGGCAAGATAGCTAGACAGAGAACAATCCTTAAAATTTAAAATGGATGGGATGATCTTGAAGGGATGAAAGGCAGCTAAGAATCTTTCACCATGTTCAAAAGAAAGAAATGAGATGACTACAAACAAAGAGCAATGAAGAATTCTTTATTATAGTAATCAACAATGTTTAAATTAGCAAAACAAGAGCATTTAAGAATTCATGCTTATAACCAATTTAGAGGAAAACATTAAGAACAATCACATCTGAAATCAGAGTACAATTAAGTAAATTCTGATTCAATCCTTTATGTAAATTATTCAGAAATGGACATAATGATATTATAAACTGATAAAAACTTAAGACAAAGGTAGAAAGACTTATTGAACTGCAGTCCAACACATGAATCCTACAAAAAGTCATGTACTTCAAATCGTCATCCAGTAAGCCACGAATAAATTTCTCCAAAATGCTTTTATTCCGAAAATCTCAATGTTACAGCAGAGTAATAGAATCCACCCTCAATACTTCCTTTGAGGGTTTATTTATACAAGAAAAACTTGAAAAAATCTCACACTAACTTAGCCCATAATCTAGGGTGACTAAGGAGTGATTTACAAATAAACATGAGACAAATGGTCTCGTGGATAGAATAATAGGTAACTGCTGATGTGCTGTTTCCTCATTTTGCTGATGTGCTGGAGGTAAGTGCTGAAATAGGGCTCGGTGCTGTCTCTTGGAGTAATTTCTTTGCTTGTTTGGTACTTTTTGTCTTTACGGATACTCTTTAATCTTTTCAACTGGTACTCTTTCATCTGTGCTCATTTTTATCTTTCACATAATAGTAAATAAAAATTAACATCTACAAAGAAGATAAAATTGTAGATTCAATAATTCTTTCTACCATGATCATAAAACCATATAGTCCTTTTAAGTTTTCTCAATGTCTCATCTGCTTCTATGAGTTTGTAGAAGGTGGGCTCAGTAGGAAATAGATACTTTATTTCATGTTCTAGATGAAATAAATTCCTCAATCTATCATAGATATTTCTTCCTGTTGGTAATGTTGATTCTGGCAAACTGGTAGAACAAGCAGCTGTGTTTTGAGCATGAGTATTTATTTTCTTCACATAGGTTTCTAAGTCCATTATTTGATCCTCTGAAAGCATAGGACTTGGTAACCCACTGTCCAACAAAGCCTGAAATTTTTCTCTGAAAGTATTGATATCAACCAAAATATCTGAGCACTTCCTCTCTAAATTCTGCATGAAAGTTCTTTTGATAAAAACTCTCTTTATTTCCAAAACTGTGCCAGTTCTGTCCTCAATTCCCAATACTGCAAGCTGTTGCTTTGTTCGGGTGTTCAAAAATTGAATAAGTTGATTGGCCTGCTCAGGTCTACCCCTTAATTCATTTCTTGTTCTGTTTATTTCTTCCTGAGCTACTTTAATCAAGTCATTTTGTTCAAAAATTGCTTGGACAGAGGGCCAAATACCCTTTATTAACTCAATTATATTACCCCAAATAATTTCATTTATTTCCTTTAAAGGCTTTTCTAATGATAGATCTTTTTCTAAAGCCTTAACTAATCTGTCCAATCTTTTAATTTCCCTGGTATTATCAGCAACTGTCTTCTTAGATGTATCATACTTCTGCTCCAAATTTACTAATTGCAATTTTGTGGTTTGAAGTTCTGTGACCCTTAGTTGTAAACTTTCCATTTGTTTTATCAATTCATCAGAACTTAGACGAGTGTTTTGTGATGGGTAGTATTCTTGGCCTGCTTTGTTGCTTAATTTTTGTGGTTGTAGCGACTACGTGGTGAGTGCCTACATGATAGCTTTTTTTTCTGTCTTCATCAGTTCCTTCTCTGTTATGATAAGTCATCCTTAGGAGCAACTCCATTACCTCTTGTGAGTTCAACTTTAGAGAACTTCTTAAAGTGCAGGGATGTCTTGATTTAGGTAACACCTTTCTTAATCTGACTATGTTTCCATCTTTCTTGCTGATGGTTCCTCATACTTTTAATATCTTTGGGGTTGTGCCCCAAACAAATGTTATGTCTTCCCGAAAGACTTTATTACTGTTGTCTTTGTAACTTTGTGAAGATATCACAATTTACAATTAGATGCGATTTCATATTATTCAAAGTCTTAGTGATCATTTATATAAACTTCTATTGGTAAGAGTGGAGTACACCATTTCCCCAGTTTGTTTGTGCAACTCTATCTGGTCCAAAGGATGAATGTCCTTTGCCAGGACCTCAAAATTTGTTCTAATGTAATCAGCTGCTGAGATGGGCTTTGGCACCTTTGACTTGAAGTGACTCATTAGCATTTTTCCCTGTGAAATGTCAAATGCTGACATTAATCTCTCCTGGTTAGGTGGGGCCATATTTAGATATTGATCATAAACTTTCATTCTTAATGGATCATTCTTCGCCTTTATGTTGATGAAAGTTCTTTTAATATCCCCTGTATCTGTTTTAGGTGGCCTAAAAGAGGATACTTCAGTGCTCAGTTGTTTTTGTAAAGCTTTTCCTTTCTGGCCTATATTTGTTTCACTAACTGTGCCTGTTTGTTGACTGTCTTCCCTTCCATCATCAAATATCTCATCTATGATTTCCACATCAGGAAGTGGATCTGGTTTCTGTTTTTTGGCTTGATGTACCTATGAGGTCCCTTTTGGAGGTGTGGTATCTGGAACCTGCCTCTTCTTTCCTATTTCCACATTTGATGGAGTTTGTAACTCTGGAACTTGTGGATGTTTCACCTGAGTGGGAGAAACTTGTGTTTGATCAGGCGCTCTGGAAGTTTGGGGTTTCTCCGCCATGACTAAAGTTTCAATGACCTGAATTTCAGGTTCCTTTCCTTTGCCTTTTGTTTACCATGGCCCAGTGAGTAACTTTCTGTATTAACTACTGCTGTCAGATTAAATTCAACTGAAGAAATTACTTGATGTGGGGTACCTGCACTTGACCACAAGATTTTAGGTCATACTTCTTCTGAAGATCTTTCATAATTTTATTCATTTTTTCTTCTGCACTTTCTTCTTCAACAAGTGTTTTTTCCACCCATTCATCTTGGTTAGCATATTGCTCTATATCAGGAATCTTGTGGTGGATATAAGGGGAAGATTTGTTCTTTAATCTCTTTTCACAAATAAAACCAAATGGGTCATAAGGAACCCAACGAAAAGTTCTTTGGAACTTGCTTTGTAATATAATTTCTGCCTCTCGCTCGGCCTCCCTAGAGTTGCAGATGAAAGGACCTAATTGACTTTTGATCCTTAATTGGGCTTTCTTCTTCACACTACAAAAATGGATCACATCTGAATTATTCATTTGCCTGAAATATTCCAAGGCAAACAGTCTCATGGGTACATACTTTGGTAACTTGAATGGATGTAATTCACATCCATAGATTCTGATGACTGTATGGTTTTGATATAAATACCAATCCCCAACTTTATAGGTCCTTGAAAGTTGCAAGGTCTTCTTTATTTCATTACTGAGTCTTGGGGGAGGAATCCCTGTCAACAATGTAGTTGCAGGATATACGAAAAGATCTATAAACTCAGAATAGGAATAGGGAGACTCATAAGAATGAATTATGGGAGACAAAAATATAACTGACCTTTGGTTTCCCTTGGCATCAAGTTTTTGAACAGGGAAAGGGAACTTTTCTGACTGATAGTAGATAATGAGATGATAGATGACTGAGGAATATTTAAAAACTTTTTCATCATCTAGCCTCATGAATTGATCATGGATCTTATTGGCTATGAAAGAGGCAAAGTCATATTTAATCTCAGGAGGTTGCCCAGGAGTAAAAATGGATAGCAAAACCAAGTTTATCTCATCAACATATTCACTGGTGTTGAAGCCCAAGACAAAAGATATCATATTGAGGATGAGTCTTCCCAATTGATTGAAATAATAAAAACCATAGGGAGGAGGTCCTTTAGGTTGGTGTTCAGGCAACATGAAATTATGGCAAATGGACTCTAATTTCTCTGGGGTCAATTTATTAGATTTCTCAATCAATTCTTCCATGGACAGAGGTGCCAATTCTTGGTCAGGTTCAAAGTGTAGCATTTCATTGATGGCCTGAGGAGTGATAGGGAAAATAACACTCTGGTCAGGGGAAATTACAGCCCTTTGAGTGGGATCATAGTTTGAATGGAAATAGTGGATGATTTTTGGGAAATTAATGACTGAGGGGATGAGATACCTTGGGAGATTGGATTCCCACAGTCCAATAACATCTTGCCCCTTTGAATAATCGTCTCTGCAGCGACAAAAACTCAGAAGGGGGCTTTCATCAAAATGCAATTCTTTAATCTGAAAATCTCTATCCACTAAGGGTAAATACTCTAGTTCTCTGTGAGGGGCATTCAGTGGAGTTACATTCAAAGCTGTCGGGGCCTCCATTTTGGTTCTTGTGGATTCAAAACGGAGGTTTCTGGTTTTTCTTTCACAGGCCGGGTGCAATTTTGATTTTAATGGGGGAAATTGGCACAATTGCCAGTTCTGGGGAATAATTTACAGTCGTAAAACTCAGGGAATGATCTAAATGATAAGATTTAATCGTTAATTCAGTGGAAAACAGGGAAACAAACTTTCTTCTGGAGTTCGAAACGCTATAGGATAAATACCTGTTTTTGGAGGAAAACTGGCTTTTAACAGGTATCAGGCGATGGCAGGAGGGTCCTCGAACACAAGTGCAGCGGAATCTTGGAGCGAAATCAGATAGCACAGTAGATTTCAGCGGAAATTTAAAAATCGTAGCAGGAGGCACTGTCGTTTTCGATAACGAAAATAACGGAAAAAACATGAAAATTGGCTTTATTTACAAGTTAAAAGGGTTTTTTAGTTTTTCGAGGAGTGACGTCATAATAGTACGGGCTGACGTGTGCAAGGTCGGGCGGTAAGTGGTAAGCGGTAAGCGGTAATCCCCGCACCGTTTATGGACAAGAGTGGTATTAGATGAGCGGGAAGCGATTCCATTAAAGTGACGACACGTGGACGGGAGACTGGTCAAATACCACCAATCCCCCGCTGGTTAAAATGCTGACAAAGGATGGGTAGCGGAATTAATAGGGAGCGTTGATCTTTGGAAGAGCGATCGGACGATGGAAGGGATGAATAGATGGTGAGGTTTTAATGCGCGGGCCCGGCGGGGTTTAAAACCCAATTAACTCTATTTAAACATCCCGGGGGGTATATAATAGGCGGAAAGGTTATTAATTAGTCCTGATGACTAATTAATCCCGTGGTTTAAAAAAGTCGGAGTAAGGAATATCGCGTGCGAGCATTTACAGTGAAATTGTCAGGTGGGATGCTTCTAAGTGAGCCACGGTATGGGGTACAAAGTTTTGGCTTAGTAAAACTTCGGCTTTTATTTGTAGTACAGGTTTAAACATATATATTATATGTTTAAAGTTTTTCATATATATGTTTTTTATTTTATTATATGGTAAATTAACAAATATAATTAACTTACCATAGGGGCGGGTTTATGGTATAACGATATATTTAACCAAAGGGAGTATAATGGGTTTTTATTTGAATGCACGGGGAAATAAACACTTTGGTTAAACTTTATAATAGAGGGGTTTTTTGGGTTATTTATAAAAAAGGAGTTATATACTTAGGATAGGGTATTTTACTAGGGATTTAGTAAAATAGAGTTAAATGTAAATATGACAAAGGACAAGGAAACTCAAAATATTTTTTCACATCTAAGAAAGTGAAAACTTTTGAAGTAAATTGCAATATCTTATCTTCAACACTTAAACTTAGAATAGCAAGTTATCTTGAGGGATTTTTATGGAATTTTGCATGAGTTTCCTAAGTAAAATAGGATTTTACTTAGGACAAAGTTAAAGATGGATGATTATAATGATGAATTATCTCAAGTACTTAGGTCTTTTTGATCATTAGGCCGAGGGTCCGGTCCCTCCAGAAGTCAAGGAAATGCCTTGAGCCCCTTTGATCTCCAAATACCTTAGTGCTTTGGGGGAAATTAGTAAAAACTTAGGGAGAAAGTGATGTAGGAAGTTAATGATTTTGACTTTGCTTTCTGTGATTTTCCACTGTATTTCCTGCTTCAGTATTTGTGATGAAGTAAAGGATCAAAAACATGTAGCAGCATCATTCATCAGATAACACTTTGCAGCACCATCTACCTACCCTATCTACTTGACACTACCATTTTCTCTTATTTATTAGGGTGCATTTGGACTTGCAAACCCTTATCAATCTTCTTTTCTTTTACAAGGCAAATCTATCTAATTCTACCCTTATTACATCCAAGGGCTCAGATTAAACTGTTGAGCACCTTTTCTGACTCTACCTATCTACTTATCTGCCAAGATTAAACTGTTTGGTCAGATATTTATTCTCTATTCTATAACAAGAAATTGAAATATGAATAAGTCAAGTTTAGACAGTTTGACCCTTCATAAATTGTGGCAAAAGTTTGACAAGCTGCACACAATTGCTTTATTACAAAAATGAAATAGTAGTGGCATTTGGATTTGCACACTTTCCTTGGTCTATTTTTTGTTTGGGGTTCATTTCTTTCACTTTTTTGACCATTTTATTTTTCTTACCCTTTGATTTTTCTTTTTAGGGTATACCCTCTTTACATTTTTTAAATTTTTTGATTTTTTGGTTTTCAAGAATATGGAACACCTTATAGTGGAGAAGCAAGAGGACCATGTTTAGGGGCTAATAGAGTACCATTTACTTATGGATTAGTTTCTGGAGCATCTACAATCTTCTATTACATTATGATCTTAGTGGAAGTTCTTATTCTTATGGGGCCTATTAAGATTAGCGGTAGCTCCATGCTTGAAAAGGAGTATGTCATGGTCATACTATCATAAGTTATATCTAATGCAATGACCTTGTCCAAGGCCTCATTTAGAGTAGTAGGGTGGTTTTTATAGCACTCAAGTCATAGGTCACGACATAAGGCCTCCACAATGATATGACATAGCTCATTATTCTATATTTTTCTTTTAAAATATCAAAGGTACGAAGTTGCTTGTCCGCATCGGCTGAAAAAGGTTTGAACATATTCCATAGTTCAATCAAGACAATCATGAAAAATGAAACCTATTGGTATAGGAGACTAACACTGGCTCCACTTGGGGATGGATTTTCCTTGTGAAAAGTCAAGAACAGCAGGTCAGATGCCTCAAAATGTCTTCAAACTGAAACTATGAAATCTTCCTACTTCTGGTAGCTTTATTGTACATATGATAGTGAAACTTTTGAAGATTAGGGCCTTCACTTCGGGCTTCAACTCCAAGAAATCACCATCCAATCCAAACTGCATTAAAAAAAAGGATATATTATGTACAAGTTAGAAAAATCAAAACATTCTAGTAAATGGGATCAAAATAATGCTTGAGCATTCGACCATTGACTGGTCCTTCTTCAACTTCTGAATTGTCCACATCTTTCAAAAAGTATGTATTGTTTCCCTGCAAGGCATGAATAATGTAAGGCCCTTTCCACAAGAAATCAAATTTCCCATGTTTCCCTTTTTCTTCTCTTCTAGAATCCCATCTTAGGACTTTATCTCCTAATTGAAAATCCTCTGCTTTAGTCCTTTTATCAAATATTTTCTTTAGCTTTTCCTGCAAGACTTGTGATCTTTGGTATACCTCTTCCCTGGTTTGTTGCAAGTGGATTGTTTGATTAATTCTTCTTTGAATGTCATTTGGCTCCACTTGAGCCTCCTGAAGTAATTTCATAACAGGAATTTCTAAAGAAGATGGGAATCTTGCTTCAAGACCATAAACTAATTCATATGGACTAGTCCCAATTGATTTCTTAGTTGTAAGTCTATCTGCCCACAATGCATTGGTCAGTTTCTTGTGCCAGTTCTTTTTATTTTCTTCCAACAATTTCTTAATGATATTAATCAGGCTTTTATTGGAGGATTCTGCTAGTCCATTACCCTGAGGGTAATAGGCTGTTGAATGGCCTAAAGTAATATGATACTTACTGCAGAAACTAATCGTTTTCTTTGATTTAAATGCAGCAGCATTGTCTGTTATAATATTTTCTGGACAGCCAAATCTTGAAAGTATGTTTGTTTCTAAAAACCCTATGATTACAGAATCATTGGCCTGTCTGCATGGGATGGCTTCAATCCATTTAGTGAAGTAGTCTGTGGCAGTTAAAATCCATCTATGTTGCCCTGAAGAAGGGGGATGAATTTCTCCAATAAAATCTAATCCCCATTGTTGAAAAGGTCTTTCTGTGGAAATTGGTTTTAATGGCAGAGGTAACAATTTTATTTTACCCTCAAATATCTGACATTTATGGCAAGATGTTACAAATTTCTTAACATCAGAAAATAGGGTTGGCCAGTAAAATCCAGCTCTTAAGATTTTGTCTGCAGTTGATTTCCAGTAGAGATGTCCTCCACAATCCCCTGCATGAAATTCATTAAGAACTTTATCAGCCTCATCTTTTAATAGACAATTTAATAAGATTCCTTCATGATTTTTCCAAAATAAAGTGCAATCTAAAATACAATATTTCAAAGATGTCATTTTCAAAAATCTTCGCTTGGTTCTGGACAACCCTGGAGGAGCTTGCAGGTTTAATAAAACATGAATAATATCAGTGTACCAGGGTGAATCTAAGAAGGTTTGACTGATCTGGGGAGTCGCCATCTCCTGTTTGTTATCCAGTTCGTTAATGTCTAAGGCTTGGCAATTAGTTTCAGTCATGAGTTGTGCCAAACCTTGACCTTTTATGAGTTTTGTTGGTTTAATCTCAATATCATATTCTAAAATGGTAGCTATCCACTTACCTCGTTTACCTTCTATGCCATCTTGGGTCAAAATATCTTTAAATACAGCATTAGGCACATAAGCTATCACATGAGAATATAATATGTAAACTCTGAAATCTTTAATTGCTTTTACCAATGCAAAAGCCTGTTTTTCCATAATATTGTATTTCAAAGATGCATCCCTCAGTGCTTTACTAAAAAATGCTATTGGCTTTTCACACCCTTGGTCATCTTTTTGAAGTAAAACCGCTGTGACAGTATGTTCAGAAGCAAATGAAAAAATAATAAAATCTCTATCAAATTTAGGACTGGTCAGAACTGGTGTTCTTGTTAAAGCCATTTTAATTTCTTCAAATGATTGTTTGGCTTCTACAGTCCAGTCAATGCTTGAATCTTTCCTCAACATGTTAGTAAGTAATCTAAGTAACTCAGCTAAACTCGAAATAAATCTTCTCAAGAAATTAATCTTTCCTATGAATGCTTGCAACTCTTTTATGTTTCTGGGGTGGGGTATCTGCAAAATTGCTTGAATTCTTTCTGGATCAATCCTAATGCCATCTTTAGAAATAATATGACCTAAAAGCTTTCCTTCTTCCAAACCAAACAATGACTTTTTAGGGTTTAAAAAAATCCCATATTTTCTGCACTTTATAAATACTTGCCTTAAATGATCTAAATGTTCTTGATCTGTTTTAGAAAAAACAGTCAAATCATCTAGATAAATAACCAGAAAATCATGTATCTCTTTAGCAAAAGCAATCTCCATTGCTCTTTGAAATGTAGCTCCTGCATTCTTGAGCCCAAATGGAATTTTGACATATTTAAACGTACCCCATGGTGTAGTGAATGCTGTTTTATCCTGATCATCAGGATGAACCAGAATCTGGTTGTACCCTGAAAATCAATCCAGTAAAGATATCCTAGAAGATACTACTACCCTCTGAAGAATATGGTCCATTTTTGGTAAAGGATAGTTATATTTTAAAGAAACTTTATTCAAATTTCTTAGATCAACACACAGTCTAATTTCCCCAGTCTTCTTCCTTGTTGGTACCAGGTTAGAAACCCATTCTGAGAATCTAATAGGAGCTATAATCCCTGCTTCATACATTCTTTTAATTTCCTTTTCAATAGAAGGTAATAAAATAGGATTTATTCTTCTAAGTTTCTGTTTGAAAGGTTTCTGATCTGGTTTCAAAAGTATAGTATGTTGAATGATGGATGTATCATAAGATTTCAGATCCTCATAACTCCAGGCAAAAACATCCTGCAATTCTTTCAATAGTAAAACATATTTGACCTTTTGGTCTTCTGGAAGAGATTTGGACAACTTAACCATTTTGGAATTTTCTGGGGTTCCTAAGTTGCATTCTTCCATATCAGCCTTAACAGGTTCCATTTTAGGTCTA